>CM060896.1:103939044-104642169 GCA_030762935.1 Hymenopus coronatus
AATAATTTATCTAGCAAAATTGGAGTATTGTTTCGAAAAAAGGTATATGATCGCTTTCTTTTGGTTTTGAGAGAAAATATAATAATTTTTCGTAGCCTGGTTAGTCGACTCACCCTCCCCGCATGTAAGACTGACACTCCCCTAGGACTTACAAGTGAGTGCCTAAGGGTCAGAAGCATGTCGGGGAGCCAACGACACGTAAGCGCAGTGTAGAACTTGGCACGAGTGGCCGGCCCGTAGCTAAGCATGATCATGAGGAAGTGGAGATATGAAATGCAAGCGAAAGATGACGATGGAGCAATTGGTAGAACAAGAGAAACCGGAGGGCCCGGAGAAACCCACCCAGAAGCCGCTTCGTTCACCACAAATCCTACATACAGGCGCTTGGATTCGAGGTGAGAGGAAAGAGGTCTAACCACTCGGCCACGGCTTGCCTATAAAATTGTTTAATCAAGTTACTGAAAAATTGCATCCTGTGGAACACTTTGAGTACCTATGAAACAGTCTTGGAAAAAATTAGCTAGAAAATAAGGCTTAAATTTGAAAATGCGTATTAATAAGCATGTGCCTACCCATTTACAGCTTTAGTTAATTGGTAGTTAAAGTGCACCAAGTGCGAAAATCAATATATTTTCTTAAATTTTAGAATTCATATCATTTAATTGTGAAACAGAGAAATGTATTAATTTTTCAAATTTTTGATCCAACTTCACAGATGAAAACCCACTTTAATTTTAGTATGCCATAAATTCCTGAATTTTCTTAAATTTTAGAATTCATATCATTTAATTGTGAAACAGAGAAATGTATTAATTTTTCAAATTTTTGATCCAACTTCACAGATGAAGAGCCCACTTTAATTTTAGTATGCACTAAATTCCTGACAGCACCAGCTCAACATCTTAGTCACACTCAAGGTCGTGGCCGAGTGGTTAGACCACTCGCCTCCCACGATCCCAAGCGACCGCATGTGGGATTTGTAGTGGACAAAGCGACGCAGGGACAGGTTTTCTCGGTTTCCCCCGCCAATACATTCTACCGGTGCTCCATCTTCGTTCCATGTATCATTAGCAAACACACATTTAAGGCCCAATTTTCAAATAAATTATTACATTTAAAAAAAAAACAGCATTTTTGGATAGTACGAGAAATAATAATTTTCTCAGCACTGATTACAGCTAGTAAACAATATAATATGACAGGTATATTTGTAAATTCATTTGCTGTGAAACTGGATTCTATATTTGAGTATATAAAAATGCATCACCTAGCTCACTTTTTATAACAATGAATTGAGCAATGAAACATTATTATTTAAATAGCCGTGTTAGAATATTGATAAATGGCAGAAATATACCTATTATTGTGTATAATAACTGATATAAACTTCAATCAGATATTTTACGTACTGTGCATTTTCCAAATTTCACAGTTTTCGAGGACCTACTAAATAATTGAATAAACTACTTAGAACAGTTCTTTTCCCCCGATTTCAGCAAAAGCAGTCAAAGTCGCAGCAAGAAAAGCGTCGTGTAGTGGTATCCAATCGTTACCTTGTCGCCCCTCCTCTTTATTGTACAAGCACGCATTTGCTCCACTAGATACCCAATACAGATAACTGACCGGCTGCCTTCAGATAATTGATACCACTACTTTAAAATCATTCCATAAAAGTCAATTGTATGTTCAATGGCTTAGGACCCCATTGCTTTCGTGACTTAATTAGCCCCTAAGTGTTTCATTTAATTGGTGGTTAAATATTCTCAGCGCCAGAGAACACATAACTTTTGTTCTTCTTTGCGCCGCACGAGCCCACGATTTGGATTTGCTCTCTCTGTCTCTCAGACAGAGCAATGAAAAATTATAACCCTCTGAGTGTAATATCTTACTTGCTCATTTCCACTGTCACTTGTACACATGAAAATTCTCTTCCGGAAATTGGATGCCTTAGGTCTGAGCGAAAGGCTTATCACGCGATCTCATTATGAATTCTTTTAGATATTGTGTTCGCTTGCGTAAAACGTGAAACGCACGCACACAAATGGTGTTCCTGTATAAAGAAACCCCCCTCCCCACTCCAAATAGGAAGAAGCAAGGATAGCGCGGTATGGAAATTAGAAAGTATTTGTACTGCAGTTTAAAGCAACCCAACGGCAAAATTAATACAACTTTGGACAAACATTTGATTTTCGGATTTTCACTGATTTTTCACTGTTTTTGCTTTGCAGTTCTTTGTGATTTTATTACTTCAATAGTTGTAATAACTATGAACAAATTAAACCATTTAAAAGTTGGTACACATGCATTTTTCTTAAATACGAGGGTAGACTGAAACATTTCAAAAATTAAAATAAAATTAGTTTTAAAAGATGTAAATATTTATTATTTTTCAAAATACTTCCTTTAAACATCAACAATTTTTGTGTACGATGGACCTGTCCGTAAATAAATAAATTCATTCATTCTAAGGCACTTCAACCAGATTTTTATAATGTTTTATAATTCAACTAATCACTATATTAAATCTTAAAAAGAGTTTTACTTATCTTTTAATCACCCCAATCAAATAAACTTTACAATAATTTAAATTACTTATTAACCCAAATAATTTATACATTTATTAAACTCTATAGGGTCTTCTCGTCCCTTAATAACATTTAAGTCTTTTTACTTAAAATCTAAATTCAATTTAATAAACATAAAACAGAATTCACCTCCTGATTCAGCTGACGACGGAAAAGGGATTCCAAGCATTTCCTGTTTAACTTTTGGAAACAAATGGTAGAGGATTCAGGTGCTGCTCTTTAGGGTATCTATACCTACTCAATTATTATTTTTGTGTTATGCGACGAAGTAGGTAACATTATTTTTCCTTTTGACGTTTTCAGGAGTTTTATAAAAAAAATTTGCTGCTACACAGAATATGTAGATCTAAAACACGCAAACTTATGTCGTATACCTTTTTGTACAGTAAACGATTTCCGATGCATTCCTTGTTATTGGTTACAACTTTAAAATACCCATATTTATCTTAAACAGGAAGTAGTCACCCGTTTTTGTTTTATTTTTTATCACTCTTCAGGAGATTTAAATGGCAAATAAAATATTAATTAATGCTAGGAAAAGTAAGTCCATTTATTTAGTAGATATAAGGGGGAAAATTCTACACAACTATCACATGGGCGGGGGACAAATTCCATAGGTAGAAATGTCAAGTATTTGGGAGTTTACTTGGCGAGTAACCCTTGTTCGGACGATCATGTGAATTCTATATCTAGGAAAGCGTGGAAAACTTATCATTTTTAATGAGTATCTTAAAAGAGGGAGTACGATTAAATCAAGCCAACTTTTGATTTAATCGTCCTGGAGTATTTTATGGACAATGTTCAGAGATTTGTGGTGCCGGATTTGTATATTAATACGCGTTGTTTACCGGATAATCTCTTAATCTCAGTTGATTAAAAGTTCAATTTTAACAATATTTGTAGGAGTTAATTTAACATTCTTTCCCCAAGATCAGGGAAATTGCCTACCATTGGAGTAGCATTTTGGGACCTGTATACAGTTTAATCAAATTGAGTTGCTAGTAAAGTTTCAGGGAAAGACTACAAATTTCAAAAAAGGGGTACATATTTTGGCCCACAAAACTTGAGGAGATTAAATGGGAGCCAAATGCTAGGCAAATTATTGAACATTATTTACGGCTAAATCATGTGGACGTTAGTGGCATATTAGGAAAACCAACATATTATGCACGAAACTATGATTTGTTCAAAATTAAGAGCAGACGGGACAGAACCGACTGTTTAGTTAATAGAACCATTAAATAATGAAGTGAATTTACAGTAGTAATCTTTCAGGGCTGTCCTCTGTGTTTGAAGAAAATTATGGAAAATGTGAGTGCAATAAATGTTGGCTAATTTACTATAAAAAGTGTATGCTTGTGATTTCATATCGTTATAAATGCTATTGGTGACATTGATTTGAAAGTAAATGGAAATATTACAATTATTAATGCCTTCATAATTGTCTGTAATTAACTATTATATCTATTTGTATAAAGCCATAAACTGGTAATTATAATAAGCTCTTCTTAAACTGTTTAATTAGTTCATTTTAACTGTACTAAATGTTCATAAGCTTAATATAGAGCCGTAGTTGGACTGTTTTGTTCATGCAATTATTTATTCTTTTTGTATTATTATTTGTGACATTATTTAGTACCTATATTTAACTCTGCCACCGACTAATACCCACTTATAGTGCAATACATAAAAACGAGGTGAATATAATTCTTATATATATATATATATATATATATAATATTTATAATATCATATGGTAGTTTAAAATAAATATTAGTTCTGGGAATTAATTATATAATTTTAGAGGTGATTTCTTTAAGAAATTCAATTATATTTATATATGTTTCTACAGAATTAAAGGTTTTTATTCATGCATGCATACATACATACACACACACACAAATAGACATTCCTGGTCATACAAAGACAACACATTTCAAAGTCAATCCCGTAGCCACAGCTTTTAAAATATTTGACTATCGCTTTAGCCTAGTGTTTCTCTTATTTCCCTTCTACTTAAAAGGAAGCAATTAATAAGGCAAGTGTGCTAATGTTTGTCTCAATTAGTACTACGAATTAGATTGAAAACAATAACAAATAACAATACTTTGTTTGCAGGAAAGGCAGAGAAAGGCATATGTATGGAACGCATCTGATGTTTGTGGGGGAAGGGAAACTTTCTGAAGGGGACCAGAACTTGACGTGTAGAACATCTGACTACAGCTACCATTCCTGATGTCACATCTGCATGTGATTTACAGGCAGAATCTTATAAACCGTCAAGTATATTAATAATATGAGACTTGTTCTTGAAGCCCACCGCCGTCGGCTTCATCTTTGTCATCACATTTGGAATTGTTGATTTCATCTACAGATCCTCCTACAAGAGAAATGCTTTCGGAGAGCACAGTGATGAAAATTAAAAACAAAGCTAATTTAAAGTCAGATGTGTTCCATTCTCTGACTTTCTATATTCTTATAGAACATTATTATTTACTTATACGAATAAATGTATTATGCTAATCAAGATAAACATAAGCAGAAATTGTCTTATTACTTACTTCCTTATAAGTGAAGGGAAATAAAGAAGTACCCTTCACTAACGCGATTGTTAAATATTTCAAAACTATCGCTATGAAAAATAATTGAAATTCGGTTCTCTTTGTGTGGCTACGAATATAACAAAAGCGGTATTAAACGAAAGATTACTGTCCGTTTGAAAAAGTTTAATTAGTTCAAAATTGAAACCAATAACAAGGTATATTTGGAAACGGCTAATTGAAGAAAATGTATATGACGTAAATTGTGTATTTTAACGAACTCTACTTTTGTATAGTAAGTTTTTGTCTATCTCTTACCAGTTAAACAAACGTCATCCATCATCTTCAGGAATTATCCCCAAGAAATTCACAATATGCATTACGTTTGCCATGTGAATATCTTTACCATAGGGTATTTTAATAAAAATAGTTAGAGCCAGCTTTTAAAAAAGTTTTGAAAAAAAAATTCATATAAAGGGTTGAGTGGAGTGGAGGATTTTTCTGAATATCTTTGAAAATCCTTGGAAAAAAACTGAACTTAAATACCAAGTTGAGCTACGCTGCCCTTAGGTGCGCGCGCTCACATACACGCACGCGCGAGCGTGGGCAAACATACATGGACACTTTCCTGAAAGGGGATCTCAAAGCATGTATTTCCAATGAATTCTCGGTATCGAATTTTTGGATGCAATACAATACCTTCTCTATATACTAAGTACATTGTATGTACGTGCTAGAGAACATAACAAATGCAATAGTACTTATATAATAATTGTTGATATCTGCTTTTGTTGATCGCAAAGATGCTACTACTAAGGGAAAGAAGGCTATTCGAGTCTAAGTTTGGAGGCAATCTGTTTCTTTTCTTTTTGTCCCTTTTTATTTGTGTCAAGTTTGAAACAACCACATTTTTTCTCTCCTTTTTTGTCTTTTCTCTCTCAGTCGAGAGCGGCTGGGAGGAAGTTCGTAAACCTTCGCATTCTACCGCTGTGAAGCTGTTTTTATCTTCGAACCGGACTAGGAAGTCGATCAGCAAGAAATTTACATGTCAGCAAATTCTGGAGTCTAGCGGCTTCTTAATACCCTCTCAATTTATAGCCTACCTCATGCATTTTAGTAATATTGATTGCCTCTTTATTAATTATATAGATTTGCCGCAATATTCCTAGCCAGTGACATTTTAGAAAGGTCAATAGGAAACATATCTGAAGGATTGAATTACAATATGTGATTTCCAAAATAATAAAGCCAACATTTTGGGATTTTTATTTTCTCTACCACGTAAATTTGATCCAAAAGCTCGATAATGATACATATTTTGAGTACCTCTAAATATGTGGTGTAACGGTTACCATGCTAATTGCATAAACCCAAGATCGCGGGTTCAAATCCGGCGAAGCACGATGGATTTTTTCGGGCGTAAAAATACTTAGCATGGCTTCCTTCGGAAGGGAAGTAAAGCTGTTGGTTCAGTGTCGTAGATTTACGGCACGTAAAAGAACCTCAAGCCTGATAGACCTCTGAGCAAAATTAAGTGGTCTTTCACGCCCAATTTAGAATGGGACGCTGAGAACCACAGCAGTTATAGAGCGTCCATAAATAAACATTTACATTTATTTACCTCTAAATAAAAATAACAGTTTATTAAACAAAACAAAAAAAGTTGTCTTAAATAAAAAGGGACAAAATAAAAAAGCACTGCCTGATCGAGTGGTCAGCGAGCTGACTTCTTACCCGGAGGTCCCAGGTTCGATTCCCGGCTGGGACGGGCAATTTTTCTTTAACCAGAACTAGTCCCTGTCCCCCAAAGAGTCTGGAAATATGAATCTGAGTATGAATGTGCGTGTGTTTAAAGGTGTAAAAATGATAAACCTAATGACAATAACCTCCTGCGATCAGATGGGTTGTTTCACAAGTCAAAGTCCCCGATATGACCATAGAAGTTAAAGGGGGCTATACAAATGAAACAATTTTAAAAAAATAAAAGCCTTTAAGACTTAAGACTATTGAACTTTCTTTCCTCTGCTAGAGAGAGAAAGAGAGTGAGAGAGAAGTATATTATGAGAAGTTCGGATAAATACCAATTTCAGTATTTACCAATGTTACACGAAGATTTTCAAGAAACCCGCACACCCAACTACCTTCTACATGGAACATTTTGAAGAAATGTTATGCTCTCAAAAATGACCAAACGATTTCCATTAATACCACATATTAAAATATTTACATGCCAAATAAAAACATAGGTATTTACTGTGATAGAAGAAACACTATTAGCAGTGAAGATTTCATAGTTGAGAACTGTATGAGACTACCATATTTATAATCCTTCACTTCTTTGTATATTGGTTGTACTGACTTAGTACATGTTGAAACGCGTCCTAAATCAGTACAACCAAATCTAAAGAAGTGAAATAATATAAATATAGCAGCCTCATATATTCTCAAAAACGCATATTGTGAATGTTCTGGGAGTAGATTGAGAAGTCCGCTTATTAGGAAGCGTTTTTGTATAATATTCTATAACTGGTATAGATTAAGCATACCACATAAACATGCAGATAATTTTTAAAACACACACTTTAATCCAGAAATATTTTTTGGTAACATAAACCATTTCCAAATATCTTAGTAATTGTTTGACTTTTCTTCACTTTGTCATTTCTTTTAAAATATTGTTAATTTTCAATGGATATAGTGTAAATAATAAAGCCTAGCATAGAGTGGCTAATTCTTAAACATTTGACTATCTGCTCTCTTTGTGTCCATTAAAATTAAGTGGATAAGTTTCATAAGAATTATTGTATGTCCACTAATAAAAATATAACGAATCATATAAATAGGGGTATTTGGGCCACCTGGCATTCAATTATAAAACGTGGCTCACTTTGAAAAGTCTGATTTCAAAGTGAGCCACGTTTTATAATTGAATGCCAGGTGGCCCAAATACCCCTCATTTGGCTGCGCCCTAGCCAAGTGGTTAGACCACTCGCCTCTCATCTAGGCAGCCCGGGTTCGATCTCAAGCCACCTCATGTGGAATTTGTGATAAACAAAATGGTGCAGGGGTGGGTTTTCTGGTTTCCTCTGTCATCGCATTCCACCGGTGCTCCATTTTCATTCTATGTGTAATCAGTGTCATCACCTGCGGTGCCTTAGCAGCAAAAGCTGGTTATTAACACTATAAAAAAGTCCCGCATTTGTTGTGTTTAGATATCTCTTCGTACGTTAACAGAGTTGCGGAACTCAACGGGGCTATTTTAAGTTAAAGTTACAACCGACCATTGAGAACTAGCGTGAGCGATAATCGTTTTATCCTCTGGCTCATCAGAACAGAGGGCGAGTAGGGCAAAACGAAGGTTTTTCACGCCAGTTCCCACTGACGGGTTTAACTTCAAATACTAGCTCTTTTAACGTAAAAAGGGATATCTCCACACGTTTGTGGTCCTTGATCATGGTTAGAGGAAGCAGAAATCAACACAGAACATGTAAACCATCAGGATATGCAGGTAATAAAGAAAGATATGGTTCTTACACTTTTATTATGTGTAGATTTACGGCTCTTGTCGTAGATTTACGGCACATAAAAAAATTTCAAGCCTAATAATAAGGTCTCTTAACAAAACTAAGCCCGCTATACAATGGGACATATAACCATAAAACCATAGCAGTTAAAAAGAGTCCATAAGTAAAATTCAATTTAATTTTTCGTATTTTCCCAGATACTTAATACCGGAATGAAAATGATTTCGTCCCGTTGAATGCCTTGTTATATGTTTGTATTAGTCTGCACAGGGACTGCTTTACTGTGCCTAAAGCCCACTCCACTATGTAACACCGCTTTCAAGCTAAGAGCTTGTTTACAGTTAAACGAATACTTCACAATTATGTGCGATGTTACCAGGATAAGTTGATAATGGAATAAAAATTGCAAAATTTATACAATTGATATTTCTTCAGAAAGGAACTTTAAACCAAGGCAATTTTCCTTTCAAAAGTGCTGTGCTCCTATTTATCTTCTTTGGGTTGAAACCGATAGACAAACATTTTAACCACTACATTGATATTCACTTTGTTAATGTTGGTGCTTCTATTTTCAGCTAGTTCAAGTTTATTAGTGCCAAATTATATACATTCTTAAAAGACCTTGTATTACATTATTATTGACCAATTTTGTTTTTGAAGGTTCAGTGACAAAGCAGCTTTCAAAGGAAATCTAAATATGAGTTAACTACTTTTCGTAGTTTAGACTTGGATATTAAGATATATGTTATATATGGTAAATATTAAAATATCTGTTATTTACAAATACCTGAAACTTTCTTTTGTTGACAACACTGCGGAAAGACAAGCAGATGCGCTTTCCCGTAAAACTAGCGCCCCAAGAAAAGGCGCGCATTAAAAGGTACTTTAACCTTCGTCTACACGTCCTGGCTGTTGTTCACTTTATGCAGACATGCCCATAATAAAAGAATTTGAAAGATGTTCCATGTAAAGGGTAGTTGGTAGTGGGGCGATTTTCTTGAAAGTCTTCGTGTCGCATCCTTTGAATATACTTAATATAAATATGTACCATTTTTTGGATAGTGTTTAACGTTCGCTTTTACTACATATTTTACCGCATGCGATGACACTGATGATGTATGGAATGAAGATGGAGCACCGGTGGAATGCAATGGCGGGGGAAACCGGAGAACCCGGAGAAAACCCGACCCTGCGTCGTTTGTCCATCACAAATCCCACATGCGGTGGCCGGGGATCGAACCCGGGCCGCCTGTGTGAGAAGCGAGTGGTCAAACCATTTGGCCTCGGCGCGGCTTTATAAATACCAAATTTGGTAATCAAGTGACTTTTGGTTTTAGAACTCAGCTGTTCACCGACACCACACACAGACATTTTTCTAAAAGTGCTGTTTTTGGACATATGTGGACTGGGGTCCTCAAAATATAGTTCCGGTGAAATTTCAACATCGAATTTTTGGGTGAAAATTGATCTTTCTAGCTACTATGCACATTGTATGCACCGCACCAACCACTATCACCTGGTCCGAAATGCCTGAACGAAGCATATAAACAAAACAAATGAAGGAAATAATGGGCAGAAAATTCGCGTTAGAAAAGTTACCATAAAGTATTTCAAGTTAAGATGTTCATTTGCACTACCGTTATTTATCCTGCCATTTAATGTAGTCTAAGATTAACAAGACAATTTTAATTATATTCTAGAGGAACAATTACATTAGATAAATTTCATCTATAATGGACGAAATTTATAAAAGTTGAAGTGAATGATTTGAAATGAACGTTGTAGTTGAGAGGAATGATTTTCATTTCAGTATTTTACTATTGACATGGAAAAGCCACGAAAACCCTAAAGTCCGGACCAACGAGAAAT
Organism: Hymenopus coronatus; assembly: GCA_030762935.1. Classification (NCBI taxonomy): domain Eukaryota; kingdom Metazoa; phylum Arthropoda; class Insecta; order Mantodea; family Hymenopodidae; genus Hymenopus; species Hymenopus coronatus. Next base: position 103,949,563 of record CM060896.1, read on the forward strand.
GAACCTTGGCCCTCCCGAATGCGAGCCTCATATGTTACCTCGGAGCCGTCTTGCCCTGTACACAGCGTAGGAAAAGTACGTATTTGCCGTCCTAAATTAAATCGTAAAAGATTGTCTGAACTGCCAAAAACATCATAAGATATTTTCTTGGTATTGCCTTAGGAATCTGAGGGCGGCAGGGATGAGGTGAAAAGATACACCAGGCTGCCGCAGTCAAGACCGACAGCACATCAGTGACAGGGTCCCTACAGATTTTAGATTGAAGCTCTCCGACTGTCAAGGAACTTCGCCTCACATAGGGTAAAACGCCCCCGGCAGAAGTTCTCCCGGCAATCAGCTGAAGTTGTGGGATTTTTAATTTTTTTGTAATGTTTAACGCCCGTTTTTACTACTATGGTACCGCAGGGTGACATTGATGGTACCTGGAATGAAGATGAGGCACCGGTGGAATGTGATGGCGGGCGAAACCGGAGGACCCGGAGAAAACCCGCTCATGCGCCGTTTTGTCCACGACAAAACTCTTATGCAGTCGTTTGGGACCGAAATAGTCACGCCGCACCAAGCACCATCTCCGATTCTCCAAGAATTCAAGAGGATACAGGATAAATAAAATGACAATGGAAATGACATGGAAGGGAAGGAAATTCGGGAGATATAAGAAACCTTGTGACCCAGGGAAACTCCGAAAAAAAAACAACCTGCAACCTCCCGAATGCGGACTACAGACGAAACTGCCTGGGTCATCTCTCAATTTGTAATGCCTTTGTCTGCTTGAACCTTTCTTCCCTACCTATGCACCTTAATTGTAGCTTGCTAATAGATTCTAATCACGAGATCTCTAAGACAGTCACGTAGAAAGTGTGATACATAATACTTTTTTTGTTTTCAGAAAGGGTCATTGATTTAAAGTCGCCGGGGACTGATTAGCATGAATAAAATATGACTCTGAAACGATCAGCAGCGAGGAGACGTGCGAACTTTGTGACAGCACCCGCGTCTCGTTCAAAATAGCCAATGAATGGGCCTCATTACCATAAAGAGATGAGACAAATGAATATGCATAACACAGAATTCAGCAGAGGAGTAATGGTGTATGGTGTTAGCTAGGGCATTGCTTTTACTTAGAAATAGATAATAGATTTGATACGGAATAGATTACGCTGATTTCACCAGCAGTTGTTAGCAGCCAAGATTTGAGAATGCACACCAATTTGGTCGGATATTAACTCCCACTGAATTTCATGACTGTGACGGGTTTGAAACCAGCACGTAGGCAATAGTTGGATAGGTAGAGTCAGACTGAACGGATTTCCCGGTCTCTAGCCAGTCACTCGAAGCACTGAACTACCATTGCAACATGCCGAAACGACTTTAAATTCCTGAACTAATACACATTTTTCCAGGTGATCTCAAATGTTAGTCGAATGTTTACTGCAACTGAATCTCGCAAGTGTGACGAATTTGAAACCAGCAGTTGGGCATTGGTTTGATAGGAAGAGTCAGACTGATAAGTTCAATACCATAGCCGGGATTTGGACCACGGATCTCCAGGTCTCTAGCCGGTTTCTTTAACCATTAAGTTACCATGACAACATGCCGACACGAAATTAATTTCCTAAACTGACTCGCATGTTTCCCGCAAACTACACGGTGATCTCAAATGTTTTGCGATAACATACCCTAATGGTGACTTACAATATCGTGAGTACTTTAGATCTAGGGCTTTATAATTTAATCAACTATAAAGTCAATTAGTGTTAATTTTTCAGTCTGGCTCAGCCTGTCCTATCCTACACATGGCTTGTACGGAAAAACACGATTAACAAGTGGGCATCTTTACTTATTGAAATTCTCCTAAAATGTATGTGAAAGCAGGTAATTTTCTATAGATGTATTTTTCCCAAATCACCATTATTTAAAAAAAAAAAAAAAAATCTTCTGCGTTCCGTTCAAATGACTTTCTAGGCCTATTCGGCAAACAACTGTTCTAACAAAAGATTATTCTTTTACCTACGTCTTTCTAATCGAGACAAACATTATCAGAAAATGGTCTTATTACCTAGTTCTTTATAAATAGAAGCGAAATAAGGGAACGCACTAGGCTAAAGTGATAGTCAAGTCTTTCAAAAACTGATTGTTATATAATTGAAATTCGAAAATAAGACAAAAGAAATAGGAATGACAAATTCCCTTTTGAGAAGAGTTTAAGTATTTTAAAATTGAAACCAATGACAAGGAATATTTGGGCTCGGGGGACCTTAAAACATATATTTCTGGTAAAATATCGACTTCGAATTTTTGGGTGGAATAGAACACCTTCTGTGCCTACTATGTGCATAGTACGTATAAAACAAGTAAAAGAAGGAAAGAAAAAGACAAGATATAAATCAGCTCTTGGTTTGTATGCATCACAGAAAGTTTGTTCATAGACTTTGGCAAATTTTGTTTTTCATGGTTTCTTCGGGTCGGCATGCAAATTTTAGGGTGATTCATCTTCTGTAGCGACTTTCAATTCATTAATTCTTGAACCGCTCCACTTCTTTGTGATCTATTTGGGTTGAAGGACCAGGCGACAGTGTTCAGCGGGTTGCGGCTGGGCGGTGGCTTGCACACTGTGGAGGTTTATGCCTGGCGTCGTTTTGGGTTTACTCTATCGGGGCCCGTCTGCGTGTGCTTTCGCTCTAGGACCCGTTCGGAGGATCCCCGAAGGCTCGCGGCTTATGAGGCGGGCCAATGGGGTTGTACAATCTAGAATCATTAGGGCCCTCTCCATGATTTCGCTCGCTTTTTCTAGATCTGGTCGCCCTTCTGTATCATGTAAGTAATACAGAGCTTATGTCCGGTGCTCTGTCTCAGTGTCAGGGGACCTGTATATCCCATTCCAGCTTATAATTCCATTACCTTTCTATAACATAACAACTGAAACAACTGAATACGATAACACATATAAATGACAAACATATTGCAAAGTTTAAATCATTAACAACGAATAGTTCGGAAAAGACTATTGTGTGTACACAGGATTCTAGATGTCTGTTAGTAACTTTTGTAATACATTAGATACTTTAAAATACTTGTACACATTACTAAAAGTGTTTGGTCTAATTCCTAACGCTAACGCTAACATTTTTGCCTTCTCTATCACGCATTTATAGTATAATATACATAATAGATAGAGAAAAAAAAGATGCCGAAATTTCACGGGAAATACATGATTTTTGAGACTCTATGAATCCCAGACAGCATTTTTAGAAAAATGTCCTTGTGCGTGTCTGTCTGTGTGCGTGCGTGCGTGTGTGTGTGTGGGGGGGAGGCAGCATTACTTAAAAACGAAAAGTCCATTGAATACTTGCCAAACTTGGTATTTAAGTTCAATGACTCTTAAAGATGGCGACACGAAGACTTTTAAGAAATCCCCCCTTCCAGCTACCGTTTATATGGATCATTTTTCGAAAATTACGACTTTTTCAAAAATGGTGTAATGATTTTGATTAAAATATAACATGCTTAGTATATTTTCATCTCAAACGAAAGATATATCTTGAATTTTCTGGGAATAGCCGCTGAAGAGCTCTTCATTCTGGGTGACTTTTGTGTAAATGGTAAACCGTAAGAGATATACAGAAAGTTACCACACAAAGCATAGAGATTTTTCATAGCTCTTTTGTTATAACTTTAGCCAAGCAAAGAGAGCCGAATTTCAATTGTTTCACATAGCGATAGCTTTTAAAAGATTTGCGTATTACGTTACATCCCTTATATCCCTTCTGCTTACAAAGAAGTAGGTAGTTAGCCAATTTCTGCTGTTTATCTCGATTAGCATGATGTAAATAAATGAATAATATTTTATTAGAACTGTTTTTTTTTTTTTTTTTTTTTTTTGCAGAAAAGGTAGAGAAAGCGATGAGAATGGAAAACATTAGATTTTTTATTTCATAGGGTAACCTACGCAACTGTATACTGCATTTCAACTGTTCTGTGTTTAATTTCGCTCAGATCAATAAATTGTTGTTCAATTCCAGAAGGACTTTGCAGCTATGAGAAGTCATCTACTCAGATATGATCTGATCGAGCTGCTTTATTGTTTTAAACGATGACTAATATCTTTGTGTTGTTCATACTTATTGTACTAACACTTATAATTTAAAGTGATAAAATTAAAAAATATGTTCCATTCATATGAATTTCTCTACCTGTTCTGGAAACAAACTTTTCTTACGAAATATTATTCTTTTATCTATATAAAGCTAATTAAGATAAAATTACTAGAAATGGTCTTATTAGTTAGTTCCTTATAAATATAGCAGTACAGTAAGTATTTTAGGCTTAAATACAGAATGTCAACAAATTCTACTTAGTCCTCCCATTGTCTAATCTAATGTATCCCCTTTTAATAAAAGCAAAATAAGGGAATACGCTAGGCTGAAGCAATAGTCAGATCTTTTAAAAGCTGTAGCTATGCGATTGTCATTGAAACTTGTTTATCTTTCCATGACCAGAAATAAATTAAAATATATTTGATACGGATGATGACTTATGTTTGAAGAAAGTATTTTAAAATTGAAATCAATAACAGAGAATGCCTCATGAATGGTTAACTTACTGTATATGACATAAATTTTGCTTTTTATCAATACCTACATTTTTCCGTATCTTTTACGGTTTACCGTTTGTGCAAAATCATTCAGAATGAAGAGCTCTTCAGAGGCTATTCCCATCGAATTCAAGATGTACATTTTATTTGTGTTGAAAATATCTTAAGCATATGGCCTTTTAATCAAAATCGATTGAGCCATTTTTTAGAAAATCAGAATTTTCGAAAAATTGCAGTCTTTTATTGGGCGATTTTCTTGAAAATTAGCGTGTCACGCCCTTGTGCTGAACTTATGAAACACTTTGGTATTTAACCAACTTTTTGTTTTTATCCACGTACACATACATATGGACCTTATTCAAACATGATTTTTACTGCAAGGGATCCTGAAACATGCATTTACAATGAAAATCCAGTATATATTTTTATTGAGAATGCAATTACCTCTTCTACCTATGTAATAGGTAGGTAACAAAATTACAAAATTAATGTCTTACTAAGCTACATCGAGATGCCTTTTATATTCTATATTTGTTTATTTATATGTATAAGAAACTAATGATTTTAAATAATTCTAAATTTTTACTTTCTCTAGCCCCGTATGCACAATGTACATAGTGAGTAGAGAAGGTATTGTATTCCAACAAAAAATTCGATGCCGAGATGTCACCGGAAATACGTGTTTTAGGATCCATGTGTTTTAGGTCCATGTGTGTGTGTGTGTCTGTTTGTGAACAGCATAGCTCAAAAACGAAAAGACCGTTAAATACCAAACTTGGTATTAAGTTTGGTATCTTCCAAGGATGCAACACGAAGATTTTCAAGAAAATCCCCCCCACCCCCTAACTATTCTTTAGATGGAAAAATGTTCGAAAACTTTTTTTTTCTTAAAAATGACAACAACGATTTTGATTAAAATACCACATATTAAAGCCATGTCTATTAAAAATAAAATTTATATCTTGAATTTTCCGGGAATAGCTTCTGAAGACCTGTTTATTCTGGACGAATTTTTCTGAATTTTGCATAACTAGTAAACCGTATGAGATAGACAAAAACTTATTGCACAAACATTGTAGATCTCGTCAAAACACACAATTTATGTTCCTTATGTTTTTGTTGTGGAGGTAACCGTTTCTGATATATTCCTTGTTATTGGTTTCAACTGTAAAGTACTTATACTTTTCTCATGCAGGAAGTGTCCGTTTTTCTTTTGTTCTACTACTGGCCAAGCAAAGAAGTGATTTGCAATAACAGTCGCATAAGGACAGTTTTAAAACATTTGACTATCATTTTGTCATAGCGCATTCCTTTAGTTCCCTTCTACTTACAAGGAACTAAGTAATAAGAACATTCTGCTAATGTTTATCTTAATTAGCATGGTGTATAAAGAAGAATAATCTTTTGTAAGAAGTTTGTTTGTAGCGCAGCTAGAGAAAGGTCAAGTGAGTGTAACACATCAATTTTTTAAATATGTTTTGGATTTTGTGACAAGCAACTGTATTGTTTAAAATGTTTGAACTTTCACTCTGAGGTTTTGCTCATTATCTCATCAAATTTGTATTCTAAACCTCATAGTTGTGGTCTAAACTGTTGGATCTGTGTTTGCTCGTTTCTCAGGCTGTGGAATTCGCTTTTGTGTGACTTTGCTCGCAGCTCAAGAGCTCAGGTTGTATATGCGACGTTTTACTCTTCCTGCTGTTATCAGGCTTGTACATTTCTATCCTGAAAATATTGTAGATGGTTAGAAAAACAAAAGACATGGTATTCTTCAGTCCATCACGTAACATTATCCATCACTCGATCAGTGTCGAGCGTTCGGTCGATTAGTTGGAGGTTACAGCCCACGACGAAGGGTTGCTGCCGTTTCTTGCTTTTGTTTATAGCATTCGGTGGTAGTACTTCCTTTTTTGAAAGTAAATGCAAAACAAGTGCTGCTGCGTTTTCTTGGAAAGTAATGTATTCGCGGGCTCTAATTCAAGTGGCGGATGGCGGAGGAAGAGAGACGATGCACAGCACTACAGTGTGTGTGACAGGTGGAGTGCGTTCCATGATCAAGGTTCAGTGGCGTGCTTCTGCATTTTACCTCACTGTAGCAAATAAACAGAATTAGAAGTGTCGTTAATTTTAGGAGTAAGAGCTCCCAGTCACTTGAAATATATTTATAAGCAAGTTTTAATTTAATTGTATAAAGATTAGGTGCTAATATTATTTATAGTTCTATAATATACACACATCGCCAGTCGGACTGAAAACGAATTACGTGGGTCTGGGAGGGAGGAATGAGGAGAGAGACCCGAAGTGATACGAGAGACTAGATACAGATGACGATGAAGCATAGACGGGTCTCCAACGTTTCCAGACAGAACGTATCCCTTGCTGCTCTGGCCCTACGGACAAGCCCCGAGCTTCCGGAGGTCCCACAATGACGCGAGGGAAGAAACCTTTACAGAGCGCACAGCCACCGCCGATCACCGTTGCCTGGTCCTTCAATCCTGAAGAGATCACAAGAAAGTGAGGGGTTCAATGGACAAAAAAGTCTTGGTAGAAGATGAACCTCTCAAAAGTTGCCTGCCGATCCAGGTAAACCACGAAAAACCGATGAGTCTGTGTGGGTGGTCGCCGTGCATCGAACTTGGGACCTCCAGAATGAAGGATGCAAACGTTACCAACTGACTCATCCTACTCGGTTTTCTTTAACTTTACTTGTGTAAGATCAAGATCAGCAGCACAACTTTTTATAACCACTTCTGTACTCCTTTGATTAATGGAAGTGACGCTGTGACTTCTAAGCGTTTGAATTCCTTACCAATGGTTGTTACCTGCTACTTCCTTTTGGTTCCTGATATTTTTGGACCTCCGGGTAGAAATTAGTGGAAGTAGCCGTTGCCTACTTTAAATTCGATGCGATGAGAGGGGACAGTGATTTTTAGCGTTGCGAGAAAGTAGCCTTCCTCGAAGCTAATGCTATTTTTTTCGATTGATAAACAAGAAACAAAAAATCCAAATTATTAATATGAATTTTGTTGTGGGAACACCGGACAGAAATTGGGAATTAGCTTAAGAATAGTTACTGTTTGAAAAAAAGACGAGTAAATCTTAGAATGAAAACTTTCAACTGCCTCCAAGTAATTCATTGTCATATACTGTAGTGGAATCATTTGAAATCCAAAAATGTTTCATTAAATTTCTTGGTATATTGTGTAATGTTTGTAATATATTTCAGAGAGTGACTTTTCTATGGTCATTTCAGAAGTGCTAATAAATTTTGGTATTTCATTGTTTTTAAGACATCGAGCAATTGCAGTTGCGTTTATTGAGGATATAGGCTCTGAGCCCATCCTGTTGCAACCACATCTGGGCAAAACATACGAAAATGTATAATACACATACAATGCTGGATCATTCATGAATAGAACCATTCATGACGAATAGTGATCGTTCATCATTCATTGCTTAAAGTCTTAGCTGAATTTGCTGACTTAAATTATTGGTGGATTTGTTTGCTATTTATTAAGTATTAGAACTCGCAGTTCAGTTCGGATTGTTGCGTTAACTGCGGAGATTCGCTTTTCTCCGCTAGTTTCTTTATCATCTTATCTCTCTTTTCTTTCATATTTTTTTCTGTATCTCTGTTTTCCTCTGTTACACACTGGTTGCGTTTTGAATAAATCAGAAAGAGCAAATTAGTTCGAAGATCCTGCGAATCGTCTACTCTGCCTGAAAAATAGTAGGGGAAAGCAAAAACTGATAATTCCTTCAGTGCTGTGGCATTGTGAAGTAGTTTGTATTTAAATACGTTACCCACCTTTCATCTGTTAATACACTTATTGTAGGTTTATGATTGATAAAACAATAATTGATCTAATATGCCTCTTGCATAAGTATTTATACTTCGAAATTAATACATTATTATTTTTAAATATTTGATGGTAACTGGTAGTCGTAATATATATAAATAAGTGACAAATAATGGGAATTATTATAGTATCTCATTATAAAACAACAAGCTCCTTAACTTCTTTAGGACCAGTATAATCGTGTGGTAGCTCCAACAGTATGAGAATTAATTCGTAGCTAGAAGCTTTAATATTTATAGTAATGAATATGTTCAGGCATTTTGGTAATTAATTGGTAGATACCGAACACCATTTTACCTCCTTGGTAATCCCTCGGCGGAGAATGGACTTTTTTCGGGCGTAAAAATCTCAAACATGGTTTCCTTCGGAAGGGAAATAAAGCTATTGGTCCCTGTTGTAGAATTATCGCACGTATAAGAATCTCAAGCCTGATTAAGAAACGCCTGAGCAAAATTAAGCGGTTTTTCACACCCAATATAGAATGGGACGTTGAAAATTACCGCAGTTAAAGAGAAACCATTATAAAACTCCATTTCATTTTCCTTTGTAACTGTTGGGCTCACTTCTCACTATTTTGGGTTGCGTAATGACGCTGCAAATTGAATTTTGAGAATGCAGAACTTTGCCGCAAACGAAACACTTACTCCATCACTTTTCATAAATAAGATAAAATTCTTCCTACGTAGGCATAAACATTGGAGTCGATGGTTTGCATGTCGGATTGCTTTCAAGTCCCGATATTAGAAACTGAAACATTGCATATTATACAAGGAAGAGAGAGAAGACAATTTATTTAATTATGTTTTCACACAAGCTGTGTGTAGGACAGAAGTTGGATAAGTGGAGTCAGACTGAGAAATTCAATGTCATAGCCGTGGTTTACCGGGAAATATGAGTCAGTTGAAAAATTCAATGGTATGCCAGCATATTGCCATGGTAGCTCAGTGGAAGAACAACCGGCTAGAGACCGGGAGATCCGTGGCTCAAATCCCGGCTATGGCATTGAATTTTTCAGTCTGTCTCCACCTATCCAATTCCTGTCCTACACACGGCTTGTGTGAAAAAACAATTAAATCAATACCAATTGACCATAATAGTTGGCTATACTATAATCCTGGTACTTAAAGTACTTGCAGCATTGTAAGTCGCCTTTTGAGATCACCCTGTGGTTTACCGGGAAACACACTATGCCGGCGTGTTGACAGAGTAGCTCAGTGGAAGAGCAACCGGCTAGAGACTGGGAGATCCATGGTTCAAATCCCGGCGATGGCATTGAATTTTTCTGTCTGACTCCACATATCCAAGAGAGAGAGCCCCTACTGTCATGAATTTCCAACCTGCTTGCTGCGGCACAAAATTAAGGAAGTTCTAAACCTTTGTGGCTTACGTTTCCGTTTTTCCCCAACTACACCGCTCTGACGTATGTATTCCTACTTCTTCTGAAAACCAGAATTAAAATTATATTTTTCTGGGCCGAGTATAAACATTAAAATATAAGTAAAAGATTTAATAACGTGTACACTTGTTAACATTTCAACCCTCAAACTTTTGTAAACATGATTAATAAACACTTTATAATTTGTTCTTATTTGCTGTTTTAGGAGCACCGTTTTGTAGTATTAGCTACTGCATTTATAATTTTCATATACGTTTGCAGCTTTTTTATAACATTTAAACACTAGATATTCTATGAAGGAGACTTCAGAAAGTATGTTGTGTGTGTGTGTGTGTGATGACGCCAAAGCTTTTAACCGGTAGAGCAGAAGAGAAAATCTTTAACACTGGTGAGTGTAACACTATCAGTAACTGTGGTGGTACGGAAGGAGTTAAATAATGATTTTGGGAAACAAATGTATATGAATTATTGCAGTTCGTAAATGGAAGCTATTGCGTGGTTAAAAATTAAGAGTGTAGAAATTGAAAAACTTTACAAAAACTGTGGAACAATTATGTCTGCCTTAAAATACGGACAAGAAGAGAAGAAAGCCTACCTCTGTAGTGTGGGGGAGGCATGTCTGTCTCACGTTCAAGAGGCCCTGAGTTTGAGAAATCTCACTTAGGGTGAGTTATTTGCATAAGATTTTTTTCTAGATTTCTCCTTATCCTGAGAAGAAGAATGTTGAGTAACTTTAACCTCCATAGACCCCGAGACCATTTGAGTAATGTTTCACCCATTTCATTCATTGTCCGATTGGTTTGTGGTGTGTGAATTTAGTAAAAAGGAAAAAGGGCTTACCCTGCCGAAAATCAGATAAAAGGGTGTGCAATAAAAAACATCTGATGTGTTTCATTCACATGACTTTCTCTACAACTCTGCAATAAATTATTGTTAAAAAGCTTATGCTTCTATTTCCTTCCTGCTAATCTAGAAAAAATTATCAGAAATAGTCTTATTACTAGCTTCCTTGTAAGTAGAGGTGAAATAAGGGAGTACCATAGGTTAAAGGTGATAATCAAAAGCTGGTTGCTATATCACTGAAGTTCCTTTGTTTGTATGGACAGCAGTTGACAAATTCCTGTATGAGAAATGTATTAGTTTTTCATAGCAGAAACCAAAAATAAGGAATGTCACAAAAACGACGAACTCCACGAAAAAAATGTATGTAACATAAATTGTGTGTTTTATCGTGCTCTACATTTTTTGTGCAGTAAGTTTTTGTCTATCTCTTACGGTTTAACAGTTATTCAAAATTCAGTAAAATTCATCCAGAGGCTATTCCCAGAAAATTCAAGATATACATTTTATTTGTCAGGTAAATATCTTTAATATACGAAATTTTAATCAAAATCGTTAGAACCATTTTTTAGAAAATCAAAATTTTCGAAAAAAGTTCCATGTAAAGGGTAGTTTGGGGTGGGGGGATTTTTCTCAAAATCTTCGTGTCGCATCCCTGGAAGATACTAAACTTAAATACCAAGTTTGGTATTTTACCTACTTTTCGTTTTTGAGTTATCGTGTTCACAGGCACACGGACACACGGACACACACACACACACGGACCTTTTTCCGAAAATGCTCTTTTTAGATAAAGGGGACCCTAAAACATATATTTCCGCTGAAATCTCGGTATCGAATTTTTTGGTGGAGTGCAATACCTTCTCTATACACTATGTACATAGTGCCTATAGAGAAAGTAATAGAAGAGGAAACACATTTTCTTTTAATACGGGGGATATTAAGAATTAGGAGTAAGGAGTTAACTGAAAATAATTTGTGTAAGATTATAAATGTTATCTAAGCATAAACATAGGATTCAGTATTAGAAAACAAATTTAAACGTCAGGAAATGTAAAGTGAAATTATATAACGAAGATAAAAGTAGGCAAAACTGGGTATAAAATTATTGTATTAGCTGACACTGTAGGGCAAAGTAATGTCAAATCCCAAGGGAAAGGTAATGTCAAATAGCGAAGACCAAAAGCGCTTGTGCGCCAATATGAGTTTATTTTGACAATGAGTAAAATTTACATTTGATATTAAGGTAAAAAGAATCACTATTAAAAGTGAAACGTCTATAATTTTATAATGTAAGATGACCATATTTACATTTAAACTGTGAAGATAAATGAATAATTAAGAATAATGGAATATTTCGAACGTATTAACTATTCTAGCGTGTGTCTTTGTATGCGGAGGTGTATTCCACATGCGACCGTGGGCTTATTGTACGTCAGACTTCGGAGGAAGGATATGAGAGTGTAATTTCAGAGGATGGCCGACATCCGGATAGGAAGAGAGCCTCCGCGTAGGGTCCCTGGCAGTTGACAAACAGTTCATCTCGACGCGGGGAGCGCCAGGACCACCTAGTCCGCAGATGACCTCTAACATCATCCCACCGCCGAGAGCTATATTTCCAGAGTGCAGTCATCTCCACGAAATGGCGCCTCTGCTGCAGTCTTCGTCGACACTAACAACCCTGAAACAGACAAGATGAAGAGATGTAATAATGAACTATTACTTACCGGTAATTGACTACATTGTTTATGCATTGTAACATGGGCGAATTTTAATTTAAAACTTATTTTCAGACCAAAACCTTTCTATTGTGACACTGCGAATCCTATGCCAGTTGGGGGACGCCAATACCCTCCACCCGCTTAGGGGCTCCTCTCGGGCTTGTGCGAGAGGTAAGTTAATTGCTGCATTTTTGGACTAAAATAACTTATGCCTCCTGAACACCGGAGAGGCTAGATTTTTATCTGACACCTTTCACAGTTTTTCCCACCTCGCATCATTTCCGAACGACTGCACCAAATTGATCAATTCTTTCTTTGTTGAGTTCGTTATTGTCACGACAAGGTTTTTGGAAAACAAAATGTTTAAAAATCGTATGGGAAAGCTTTTAAAGTCCCATAGCTTAGGATGGAATGAAGATGACATGAAGGGACAGAAAGTTCAGGGAAATGAAGAATCCTCAGCTTTCGCCTAGAGACTCGGGCAAACCTTCGAGAAACCCATGGGTCAGAGAGATGGCCCGCGGTGAATCGATCCCATGATCTCCGGAATGAAATTTCCAGAAGAAACGCCTGAGCCACCTGGCTCGATAATAATCCTCGTGAACTATCAAAAAGGAAATTTCTTCTTGGCAACAGTACACAAATCCTGGAAGGTGTTTCGATTCCCCCATCTTTATACTTTGAAGAAACCGCACGCCACGCACGAGCAGTTTTTCTTGCGGGTCGTAGGCAAAGTGCATTCAACAGCTGCGCGGTGGAACTCTTTCAGTCTTGGGCACCATGGCTGTAACTCATGCCACACAACACAACTCGCGCATCTCAACACTACAGATCCTCCTACACCGCCGTAGATTACATTACTTTCTCTTCACATTATTATTTACATTATATCCCTTAAACAAATCATTCTTAAAAATGTTGTGTGTTCAATTCACATGACATGCTTTATATTTTCTGGAAATAAACTATTCTTATAAAAGATTATTCTTTTATGTGCAAAATGCTCATCAAGGTAAACATTAAAAGGAACGGTCTTTATTACTTGCTTCCTTGTAGGTAGAAGTGAAATAAAGGAATATACCAGGCTAAAGTAGCAGTCAAAACTTTCAGAAGCTGCCACTATAAGATTGTCATTAAAAGTGTCAATGGCCAGGATTAAAACGAAACAAATTTGAAACGGATGAAGAAAGTTTAGGTATCTTAATATCAAATCAATAATAGGGAATATCTCGGAAATACTTGGCATTACAAAAGCAAAAATTAAAGCTGCATCTGACTAGTTTTATTGTATTTTAAGGTTTCTAAACCTTTTTTTTTTTTTTTATGTAGTAAGACATTTCTATCTCTTACGGTTTACCTGTTATGAAAAGACATTCAGAGAGAAGAGACTTCAGAACATTGAAGCTATACCTTTTATTGTCATATAAGTATCTTTAAGGTGCGGTATTTTTACCTAAATCAAAAATTACGAAAATTTTTCCATGTAAATGGTAGTTTGGGGTCGGGAGGTTTTCTTGAATAATTTTGTATCGCATCAAGTATATCCGTTAAACGGACTTAGGGGAGGTCTAAACCTGTAACATGTACTACTTCAAACACTTTTATAATTAAAACTTAGACACAAATTGTATGTTTTGTTCAGCTCTTCTACATTTTTCTTTCTCTACTCAGTACATAGCACCCACCCAAAAAATCAATACCCATATTTTACTAGAAATACACATTTGAGATTCCCCTGAATCCAAAAAAAAAGCATTTCTTGAAAAAGGTTCATGTATGTCCTTGAACATAAAAAACGAAAATTGGGTTAAATAACGAACTTCATGACTTTCATGACATTTCCCCCACCCCAAACTACCCTTTATATGCAAAACATTTCGAAAATTTTTATTTTCCCAAAATTGGCTCTAACGAGTTTGATTAAAATATATTATATTAAAAATACTTACATAACAAATGTATAGCTGGAATTTTCTGGTAATAGTTTCTGAAATCCTCTTCATTCTCAGTTGTGTTTTTATAACTGGTAAACCGTAAGAGATAGACAAGAAGTTGCAATACAAAAATGTAGAGCAGGTTAAAACACATTATTTATGTTATACACAATTTTTATATGTAGAGTTAACTATTTCCGAGATATTCCTTGTTATTCGTTTCAATTTTAAAACACCTAAACTTTTCTCATTCAGGATTTTGTCAACTCCTGACCATGCAAAGGGAAAAGAAATTTAATCACAGAAAAACCAGCTTTTAAAAGATTTGACTATCGCTTGAGCCAAGTGTGTTCCCCATTTCCCTTCTATTTATAAGGAACTAATTAATTGAAATCATATTGTTTATCTCGATCAGCATGAAATAGATAGAAGAATAAGCCTTCTAAGGATAATTTGTTACAGAGATATAATAAACGTACGGTATTTTTATCGCATTGGTCTGATCCAGTTTTGGAAAAATAAAGCATAACAAAAAATGTCCATTGAGGGGTAATCTGAGATGGAGGAATTAATATCAAATTCTTGGTGTCGATCTTTGAAAATGCTGAAAGTTTTCGTGTTTGACTTTTGCTGTTTGCTGTTAAAACACAACGGAATGCCCGCGCATACATACATACATACATACATACATACATACATACATACATACATACATACATACATACATACATACATACATACATACATACATACATACATACATACATACATACATACATACATACATACATACATACATACATACATACATACATACATACATACATACATACATACATACATACATACATACATACATACATACATACATACATACATACATACATACATACATACATACATACATACATACATACATACATACATACATACATACATACATACATACATACATACATACATACATACATACATACATACATACATACATACATACATACATACATACATACATACATACATACATACATACATACATACATACATACATACATACATACATACATACATACATACATACATACATACATACATACATACATACATACATACATACATACATACATACATACATACATACATACATACATACATACATACATACATACATACATACATACATACATACATACATACATACATACATACATACATACATACATACATACATACATACATACATACATACATACATACATACATACATACATACATACATACATACATACATACATACATACATACATACATACATACACACACACACATACACATACACACACATACATACATACATACACACATACACACTCCTTTTTGTTTCAGTGAATCTTAATAACAATCATTATAAAATAATGAAAATAATCGAATTATTAATTATTTAATTATCTCCACTTCGGATGGAAGCCTGTAAGTACTCAACAATATCAACTTATATCCTTGAGAATGTGCTGTTGTCACTTGTGGTGTGAATTTATATACAATCGTATTTTATTTGTTCTACAACAAATGCAGTATAGATACATCCCACCCAAAAGTTTAATGTCCAATTCATAAATATAAGATTTGAGATCAACTGTAATAATAATAATAATAATAATAATAATAATAATAATAATAATAATAGCCATCATCATCAAGAATGCGTAACATCAGCAACAATTGAAATTCGTCTGGTGATTGCAATGCGAGAATAAGCGTGTATCCTTGAATTCAATGTTAGTTTAGTTAATTCTGAAGCTGAAACGTTAAAGAAAGAAGAATCCTGAGACTACTATTAATCTAACACGTGGGAAAATATATTAAAATGACAAGTATCCAAAGAATATTCGGTGGTGTAGAGGCTTAAGCTAATGTCTTTGGTAGTTTCAACACGAGAGCAAGCCTAACTCTTAAATATATTTTCGCGAGTTTCTATATAGTTAAGTTTAAGCTCAAAAACACAAGAAATGAAAAATCCTAAGATGATAAATTGCAATGTACACAAATTTAAGCTGTATTGTGGAAACCAGGAGATTTTGAACAAAATAGTTTTTCTTTCCCTTCCAGAGGTAATGAAGTCCATTATCATTCTGAAGTTTAAACGCAAACCAAGTATTTAAACCGGCAAAAAACTAATCTGTACGGGGATCTTCCCAGGAAACACTCAGCAGTTTCGCAGTGAAAATATTTTTGGCAACATCAGTGCATGTGTAAACACGAATCTTTACGGGTTGTTTTGAAAGAATTTTTATCTCCCCATTTCACATGCTGAGTTTTTCTCCATATCCGCATTTCAAATGGATTGAATCAGTTACTTCTCTTTGCGGAAACATAAACATTTCGGATCATGCATTGTCACATTCCGTACACAGTTGTTATTATTTTCCTAAGTTCTTTTCTCAAAGGTTCGCAAAATACTATTGATAATATACTATCGTTCCGGAGAAAAAGCAACAAAGAGTTTTTTTCTTTCTTCAATTTAGAGCTATTAGATCTAAATAACGCAAAAAACTATAGCAGAAATATGTAGTTTAAATGCATTGCCGTTACATTTGTTGCATATATAAATATCACATATTGGTATTTAATGCTTAGATAACAGGCAGCCAGCACTTAGGTTCTTCCTGAAATAAATATTGAAATTTACTATCGAAAATTTTAATCGAGTTTATGAAACAAATAGCTCTAAGAGGTGCTAGATTTTTTTCTGACAAAGACAGATGGAAAAAGCATTGTTATTTTCCACTAGAAAGTAGAACCTTTCCCGCTTCCAGTATGTTTTTCCAAGAATCGATGGAGTGGTAGAAGTTCAAATGATTGCTCTTTTTTCAATTTCAGCAACAGCAACTATTATTCTAAAAGGTAAGATTCATAAAAACTATAACACATAATAAAAAACTAAAACCTTACTTGGTGAAAGCTGCAAATATATTGGGCTTTATCTACGCGGATTATAAGTTATACCAACAGACATAACTACAAAATGTTTGCGTTTTAAAGAAATCGAGTTATATATATTCTTCTCCAAAGTGAAGAATAAAAATGTTTTGGTAAAAAAAATGTAATCAGTAGAAAATATTAATTTGAAACTTTGAGTCAGACCGAAAATTTCCATTTTAAGTTTTTTTGTCTGACACTTCTTTTATTACTTCTGTCCTGCACACGATTAATGGGAAGAACAATTGATTCGCAGAAAATGTTAACGCTTAGCTGTTTAGTTTCATTATTACATTACTGAGTAATAATAATAATAATAATAATAATATCTAGTGTTTGAGGTTTTGATCTCCTTTTACTTTTTCTAGTCCGCATGTACAATGTACAGAGTGGAAAGAGAAGGTATTGTATTCTACCCAAAAATTCGATATCAAGATTTCGCCGGAAACACATGTTTTGATACCCCCTGAATCGAAAAAGGTGTTTTTAGAAATATGTCCGTGTATCTGTTTGTGCGTGCGCGCGCGCGTGTGTGTGTGTGAGTGTGTGTGTGTGTGTGTGTGGAAGGGGCTGCATAGCTCAAAAACGAAAAAATCTGATAATACCAAACTTAGTATTTAAGTTTAGTATCTTCCAAGTATGCGATACGAAGATTCAAGAAAATTGCTCCACCCACATGTACCCTTTACTTAGAACATTTTCAAAAATTTTGATTTTCTCAGAAATGGCTCTAACGATTTCTGATGCCTATTTTTAAGAAATATTTATGACAAACATAATGTATATCCTGAATTTTTTGGGATTAGCCTCTGAATGTCTCTTCATTCTCGATGAGTTTTGAATAATTTTTATATAACTGGTAAACCGAAAGATATACACAAAAGCTTACTGCACAAAACATGTAGATCTCATTAAATTACACAATTTAAGTCATATACAATTTTTGTAGAGCTAACTTTTTTTCTAAATATTTTAAGTTGTTGGTTTACATTTTAACGTACAACTATTTACACTTTTCTCAAATGAGACACATCTTTCTTTTCGTCTCTCTTTTGATTACTCCTAGCAAGCAAAGATAACCGAATTTCGATTGTTTCAATTTGCGAGCGACTTTTAAAAGAATTCAAATTGCAACTGAGGCTACGCATTCTTGATGATGGTGACTATAATTGTTATTAATATTATTATTGTAGTTATTATTATTATTATTATTATTATTATTATTATTACAGGTGGTCCCAAACCTTGTATTTATAATTTCGACATTAAACTTCCCTAGCATATTTCCTTATTTCCATTCCAGTTACAAGGAAACAAGTAGTAGACCCAATTCTAACAATGCTTATCTTGATAAGCATGCCTTAGATAAAAGGTTAATCTCTTGTAAGGAAAGTGTGTTTGTGGAACAACTAGAAAAAGTCATGTGAATGGAACACATCATATTTTTTACTTTCCTTGTAGCAGCTAAAACAGTTTTGAATAAGTTTCCGGGACGTTATTTGTGAAAACTTTTATGCTTTACATTTACATGACTTTTTATACCTTTTTTGCAACAAAATATTCTCACAAAAGCTTATTTTTCCTTACAATTCTAGTATATCGATATAACAATTTGCAGAAATAACTTTATAATACACTCCTTTTTAGATAAATGGGAATAAGGGAATCTCTAGGCTAAAACGATAGCCAAATCTTTTAAAACTGGTTGCTACGTGATATATTTACAGTATGTTGTCTTTGCTTGGCCAGTAGAAAGAAAAATATAATATATCAATTTTAAAAATGTATAAATATTGATGTCAATTGATACCAATATTTAAGAATATCTCGGAAACGGTTAACTCCACATAATATGTATTTGACATAAATGTTGTGTTTTAACGAGCTGCATATTTTGTACCGTAAGATTTTCTCTATCTCTTATAATTTACCAGCTACACAGAAGTTATAAGATTTCAGGGGCTTTTTCCAAAAAGTTCAAGATAAATATTCATTTTCGTTTTACATAAAATTATCTTAAACTTTTTTATTTTAGTCAAACTCGGTAGAGCCTAATTGAGAGAATAAAAATTATCAAGAAATATTTCATGTAAAGTTTGGGGTGGAAGAACTTCTTGAAAACTTTGGTGTCGCATCTATGGGAAATGGTGCACTTAAATATAAAGTAAGTGTTTATCCGAACTATGCTGTGTTTTTAGCTATTCTTTTTAAGACACACACATACACTCACACTCTCACACATATGAAAATACGGACTTCATTCTAAAAATGCCTTTTATGGATTCAGGGGATCTCAAAATACGAATCTCCGGTGACTCCTTGATATAATTCTTTTGGATATACAATGTAGAAAGATAGATAACGTTATGTGTGCACGTCTGTGTGTGTATGTGTGTGTGTGTGTGTGTGGTCTTTTTCTCTGTCATGAAAGACAACTCTCCAAATTAGGATTAGCTGATTCTTCTGTTAATTGTTATTCATAGCACAAAATAACATAAACAAATCAGATGTGCTCCATTCACATGACTTTCTCTACATTTCTACAATAAATTATTGTTAATAAGCTTATTCTTTTATTTACTTAATTCTATTCGAGAAAAAAATAGCAGAAAGGGTCTCATTACTTGTTTCCTTGTAAGTAGACGGGAAATAAGAGAGTACCATAGGCTAAAGCAATAGGCAATTATTTTAAAATCTGGTTGCTATGTGATTGAAGTTCCTTTGTTTGTATGGGCAGAAGTTGACAAATTCGCGTATGAGAAAAGTATAACTATTTTAAAGCTGTAATCAATAACAATGAATTTCTCAAAATCGATCAACTCCAGGAAAAATGTATATAACATAAATTATGTGTTTTAACGAGCTCTACATTTTTATGAAGTAAGTATTTGTCTATCTCTTACGGTTTACCAGTTATGCCAAATGCATCCAGAATAAAGATGTCTTCAAAGGCTATTTCCAGAAAATTCAAGAAATACATTTTATTTATCTTGTAAATATCTTTAATATACGACCTTTTAATCAAATCGTTAAAGACACTTTTGAGAAAATCAAAATATTCGAAAAAAGTTCTATGTAAAAGGTAGTTGGTGAGAAATTTACTTGAAAATCGTCGTGTCGCACCCTATGAAGATACTGAACTTAAATACCAAGTGAGGTATTTAACGGACTTTTCATTTTTGAGCTATGCTGCCCACAGACACACACGCACTCACACACATATACAGATACACGGATATTTTCTAACAATGCTTTATTTGGGTTCAGGGTGTTCAAAACAAGTATTTCCAGTGAAATCTCGAATACTAATTTTTGGGTGCAACTTCTCTATACACTATGCAATAGTACGTGTAGAGAAAGTAATACCTAAGGCATTAATATATGTTTACAAAGCATAAACGCAGCATGTCCTCTTATTCCCTACAAAAAAAGAAAGATTATAAAATGTGCTTCCCTTAATAATAAATTGAACTGGAAATATATAACACAGGAAATATTTTCGACGTGCTTAAACTGAAACGTACTTGATTCTAAGCTTCTAGATTCCGCTGCAATGTGATGCTTTGCTTAACCTAGACTTCACTAGAGGCATTGAGTGGGATGACTCAGACGATTTAGTCTGTGCTTTCGGGAATTCACGGGTTCGCTTCCCGTGTCCGGTCTACCTGACCCATGGGTTTTCTTCGGCCGTTTCCCCGAATTGGGCGAATGCTAGTTAGGAGTTTTCCATTCCCGAATTTTCCTATCCCCCCTTGTCATTTTCATTGTCATTTCATTCATCCTTCCTGCAGCTGGTTTCTTTCACGGTTGGAAGTGTCGGCGAAGCTGCTCGGTGCAGCGTGACAGGGAAAAAAGAATGCTCAAAATGACTATCTCCGTCCTCCGACTTTGGTTGTCAGGATGAACGTTGGTGGCGGTGGCGTTAGAATGTATGTGGGCGGGGGCTACGGATTGCCTGTCCGACAGTCAGGATGCTTCAATTTGGAAACTGTCATTGTTGTGCTGTCACCTCTGCTTCTGGTGCATCTTCTCAACTCATCCTTTCCTCCCCAGCGGCGCTCGCTTGTGGGGTGTAGGTACAATAACCTCAGGCTCGGTGCCGAGTCCCTTCGGACCCTTTTTTACATTCTCTACACGTACTATCTACATAGTGTATAGTGAAGGTATTGTAATGCACTCAAAAATTGGATACCGAGATTTCATCGGAAATACATGTTTTGGGTCCCCGTGAATCCCAAAAAAAAAAAAGCATTTCTGGAAAAAATTCCGTATGTGTGCGTGTGTGTGGCTGTGTGTGTGTGTGTCAGTGGACAGCATAGCTCAAATTTAATATTTAAGTTGCGTATCTTGCAAGGATGCGACACGAAGATTTTCAACAAAACGTCCAACTACCCTTCACATAAAACTTTTTTCGAAAATTTTGATTTTCTCAAAAATGGCTCCAACAATTTTGATTAAAATAACCTATAGTAAAGATATTACATGGCAAATAAAATAAATATCTTGAATTTTCTGGGAATAGCCTCTGAAGACTACTTTATTCGGGATGAATTTTATGGAATTTTGAATAACTGCTAAACCGTAAGAGATAGACAAAAACTTACCACACAAAAAATGTAGAGCCCATTAAAACAGCCGGTCCCCATGGCCACGCTCGCTAAAGCGTCTCGCTTTGGTGCTTCGTGGGCAGGGGATCGTGGGTTCGAGTCCCGCCTTGGGCGTGGGAGTTATTATATGTTTGTGCAATTGTATCTGTGTGTGTGTGTGTGTATTGGGACAGCAAAAACAGTAATTGTACAGCAAAAACAGTCAATTTAGGGGGGAAAATGTAAACGGGGGTATACAGACTCCGGAACTGTATTAAAAAAACACACACACACAATTATGTTATACACATTTTTTCGTGGAGTTGATCGTTTTTAAGATATATCTTGTTTTTGGTTTCAGCTTTGAAAAACATACCTTTTTTAACCTAGGTACTCCCTTATTTTTGCTTCTACTTAAAGTAAGCAAGTAATAAACTATTTCTGCTAATTTTTTTCTCGATTAGCGCAAAGTAAACAGAACGATAAGCTTTTTAAGAATATTTTTTTGCAGAGATGTAGAGAAAGTCATCTGAATGGAACGCATCTGATTTTTATAGTATTTTCACTGCATATGGCACCGCAGGCGATGACTGGTGATACGTGAAACGAAGAAGCAGCACCGATGGAATGCGATGGTGGGAGAAACCGGAAAACCCGGAGAAAACATGCCCCTGCACCGTTTTGTCCACCACAAATCCCACATGCGATCGCCTGGATCGAACGCGCCACTTTGGCGAAGGGCTAATGGTTTAACAACTCGGCCACGGCGCGGCTCTCTCCAAACTTACTCTATCCTATATATAGATGTCAGAATCTCCTTGATGTGAAATGTGTTCTACCAACAAAAGGATAGTTAGATTAGTTCGTTAACTATAAAGCGGCGCGCTGTGGCCGAGTGGTTAGACTGCTCATCTCCTACTTAGGCGGCCCGGGTTCAATCTCAAGCCGCGCCTATGAGTGTTTTCTCCAGGTCCTCTGGTTTCCCCTGCCATTCATTTCACCAATTCCTCCATTATCACATTCCCTATCACCCAGTTCGTTTGCATTTCATATCATCCACTTCCTCGCGCTCATGCTTGGCTACGAGACGGCCACTCTTCCAGATTTTCCATTTTTTTGATTTGCTCCCCTAGCTAGGCATTCGCTTGTAAATCCTAGGGGGTTCAGTCCTTAATACGAGAAAAGTAAGTCTACGAAAAACTACAAAGCCTGGGACTTATGTACTTACGAAGTTTATATGTTAAAGTTGAGGTGTGACATTTCAAAATAATTTGAGGTATCCTTGTGGAAAAACGCGAGTCTGTTGGAGAATTTGGTGCTGTGCTGGCATGTTACCATGATAGCTCAGTGATCAGAACAACTGGAAACCAAATTAGTGGTTGCTTTTATTTTTGTTTTTTCCCTCTTTTGTCATTTTCCTAACATCTACTTCGTTTTTCTGTTTGATTGTCATTTGATTTTTGCTTCTAATACATACATATACACATTTTCAAACACCCATGCCCAAGACGGGGCTTGAACCCATGATCCCGTGCCCACGAAGCACCAAAGCGAGGCACTTTAGCGAGCGCGGCCACGGGGACCGACATTGGTTCAAATCGGCTATGGCATTGAATTTTTCAGTCTGTTTTTTAACTTCTCTTCTACACTCGACTGATGTGGAAGAAACAATTAAATTAAGAGATGTACTCTTACGGATTTCTCTGAAGCGCAAATATTTTTTTAATCTTTCAATTACCCCCATGAAACGTCTGATAGAAGTCATGTTCTGCATGTTGCAAAGATAAAGCTTCCCCTTAAGGCTTGTTTTATTTGAGTGCTCTAGATGCACGTGGCTTACACTGTTGACAGTCCCGATTACCTACGTTTTGCTTCATGACGGAGGCAGAAACGGCGGTTGTGACCCGCGGTAGGAACGGAACGGCGCTGGTTCCCTAGATCTGATCGCCTCTCCAAGATGGAGGAAGGCGGCTCTGGTCGGGGACACAGAATAAACAAGATTACTACACTATAAGGCAGGAGATGCGTGCGATGGCGGACTCCGATACGGTAAAATATGCGGGCGAAGATGGAAAGCTCCGCGTATCATTAAATTAAGCGGTGTCCTCTTCTTCCCCCTGGTCTGTCGGTCGCCAGCAGCAGCAGCAGGCAGCATGAGGAGGACACACACACACACATACATCCGTCCGTCCAGTGCGCCTTTGCTTTTGTCCGAGCTCAACTCTTTGCTATAACAGACTTCTGTGTGTGCACTGTCTTCTTGCAGCAAAAGTGTCACAAGAATGTGAACGCCTTTGTCCCCAACCGCCCTTGGTCCCAATCCTTGAGTATTTTCAGACGGACTTTGCATGTCTTGATCCGCCACAGCAGATATTGTTCGACAGCAATATTGCTGCTTTGTTAGCTGCCACGGTAATTCTAGACGTTGAACTGAAAGCTGCAGATATTCGTTTACAGTCATTGGTTAATGAGATTACTTGGATTCTGAAGTAAATATGCTTTCAATAAGTGCAATAAGATATTATTTTTAAAACCAGTAGCTTCATTCTCTGTGTTTGTGGTGTCTGGTTTACCTACTAAATGATAACCTGATAACTTAAGTTTGAATGCAAAACGCCAAATACCTACAAAGTGGTAACCTGACAACTTTATTCTGGACGCAGAATATTTTGATATTATTCTACAACATTAACCTTCATTTAATATCTGTTCTCGAAACTATCTTCAACAGTTCTATATTAAACAGCACATTCTTTGTTCTAATAATGTATTCATACTTTCTAATAATTGTGTTGATTTTTTTATAAACCATGCCTTAAAACAATTTAATTTAATGCCGCTTTAAGGGGCACTGGTTGCGAAATTTCAAAATCCTATATTTTATACAGCTTTTCTGAATATTTTTTGACAAATTACCATTTGTGTTAGGATAATTAGTCGCCTGTAAATGTTATTTTTGTATGTTTTGGATTAAAATTTTTCTTTTAAAGGTTCAGTTAAGCAAATATTACAATATGCACTTATGCACATTCTGGAAAACGTTAGTTGTATTTAAACAAAGTTAAGATGCGTGAAGCATTCTGAAAATGTGAAAATATAGTTTTGAGGAATACTCTCTTTTATAATATGCTAGGAAATAAGTGTATTTAAGATCTTTAAACAGCTGTAGAGCCCGGTATCCCTAAATAATCAATTGCACATACACTCTCTCTCTCTCTCTCTCAGTGCTCTGGGGCATTTCAACGGATGTTTAAGACAAAACTTCTTAACCAAAAATCAAAATTAAATTACCCCAGCTTTTATTGCTTGGTTGTAGAAATAGTAAACCATGTATTTAAACTTCGGTCAAGCAAGGTTGAAAGTTTCTCATTATGAAACTTAACCAATGCCACTTCATTTAGTTTTAAGCTAACATTTTATTGTTGACATTTCTCAAATTGATCTTCTTGATCTGACATTGTCAAATATTGCAAAACTACTCTTTATTTTAAAATAAGGAATGAATTAATGGTGCTGGGTAATGTATGTGATTATACGATTATACTATGATGATACTATGATGACACTATGTACTATACTGTATATACTATGTATTATGCGATTAACTCGTATTTAAAGAACTTCTGTATGAATACTGATGGAGGATTTAAAACCGTTATTAGATTTGTAGCAGACAACGTTTTCCGCAATGAAGCCTTTCATTTCTCGCAACCCCGTTTGTTTTGACCCTTGACCACCGTTGCTATTAAGGTGATTGCTTTCCACGTAAGACGTGCATGCATTGACTACTAATTTCATTTATATCATCTGACAAGATTTTAGTTCCATTGAATATTGAAAACTCTAATAGATTTACAGGTCGAAACAAGCAGAAGACGCACGAGTGATGTCAGTAATGGTTGCATGGAACGCTTTGTATCTCAGTAACAGCCATATTAACATTCAGTATAACTGGCAGATTATGGATCTCCTAAACGGAAGATATATCGTTTATAAAACACAAATACGAGGGCACTTGATTGTGCAAATAGCAACATACACAAGCATGCTGATATACAAAATAAAAATATAAATAGTGGCAAGGTATCAAACTGGATCATACAGACCAGAGACTAATATATTCTTTCTTACAAGCAACAAAACATTTACAGAATTTGGAAGACTGTTGGAAGGAGGGAGGGGGAATGAAATAAAAAACAACACGATATTTCATTTTCGTGAATATAAAGGGATACTTTTAGTTATCATGGAGACACAAAATTGGTTACAAGAGGTAAAGAGGAGGGTTTGTAAAAATCTTCTAGATCATTATACAGTAATTTTATTAAGCATATGGCAGACGTAAACTAAATTAATTTAATCGTCATTAAGGTTTGAAAATCCATTTGTTCACGTCGAGTAAGGTATCTAATATTTATTGCTTATAGTAGTAAACCACAGTTTGTGATTAGGTAACACACACAAAGATGCCCACTTAATCCAGCATTGAACTCACCAAGTGTATTTTAAATTGTAAGTTGGAAACTACTGGTTATTCATCAGACGATTTCCTTACGTTTATAATCATGGTTAGTAGTGGCCGTCCAAATGCTAAGCTGTCAGAAAAAGTAAAGAACTACCATTTAATTTGCATAAAGTAGAGAGATTTTCAATTTGTTGATCTTGACTTGACATTTTTATTGACAACTTTCGCCAATAATATCAGTAATGTAATTATTTAAAACATATTATCCTTCGACCTGAGCAGATCTGAGAGGTGAGGAGAGGTTATATTGATAATATGTATAATAACTCCATGGCACGACAGCTCACAAGGAACCTTGACCTACCGCACGGCCACTGCGTCCCCCATCTCGTTCCATGACAGACGTCCTGGATGGGGCGCAGTATTGGAGGGTGAGACGTGGTCAGCGCCTTGAATTCCCCCGGCCGGTTAATACGGTCCTTGTGACCTGGAGCCGCTACTTCTCTAACAAGTAGCTCCTCAATTACCCCCCCCCCAGGGACCTCACGAGGCTGAGTGCACCCCGTATCAGGTCTCCCAAACGGGGGAAAAATCCCCACGCCAATACTGGGAATCGAACCCAGGTCTCCCGCTTGGCAGGCAGCCGCACTACCACCGCGCTAAGGAGACGATCTGATATTCGTATATATTTCGAAAAGTGTCTGTGAATAAGGGGCCTGATTGATACTTTCCTTATTTCTTCAGCATAATAAAAAACAAAAAATATATAGGGCCAATACAATTATAACATACTATGGAGAAAGTATTATGAAAGAATGTATTAAATGCAAACCAGAACGCATACACACATATACACACTCACACACACACATTGGCGTAAATGAAAGAATGTATTAAATGCAAACCAGAACACATACACACATATACACACTCACACACACACACACACACACACACACACACACTTTGGCGTAAATGAAAGAATGGTATAAAAAGACAGAAAAATGGCAAACTTCTGCTTCAAGAAACGAGTATTTTGGTTTATTTCCATTCGTGAGTGTGTGTGTGTGTGTTTATACACCCTATTTATTGGTCTGCTTGAACCCCCCCACCCCCATACGGTTAGTTGTTGAATACAATTTTGGATTTTCTCTCTGTTACCATTCTCTGGATACAAGTATGTAAACATTTGTTTGAAATTATATGTGCAAGAGCATTCGTTATATTTTCTTCTAATAGTAATAAACACACACTTCTGGAAAACGGACAAACTTATACTCGATTGCTTCTGTGTTTTTAATATTTTTAGTTTCTCTACATGCATAATGGACATAGTGTATAGAGAAGGTATTGTATCCACCCAACAATTCGATACCAAGACTTCACCAGAAATGCATATTTTGAAACTCTCTTAATAAAAATAAAGGATTTTTTGAAAAAGGTCAGTGTGTTTGTATCTGTGAACAACATAGCTCTAGATGAAAAGTTAGTTTAATACCAAATTTGGTATTTAAGCTAGGTATCTTCCAAGCATGCGTCACGAAGATTCCAGGGAAAATTCCATCATCCCTAACTAACCTTTACATGGAAAAAATTTCAAACTGGCTCTAATGATTTTGATTAAAATACTACATATTAAAGACATTTACTGGAAAAATAAAATATATATCTTCAATTTTCTGAGAACAGCCTCTGAAAATCTCTTCATTCTGGATGACATTTGTGTAACTGGTAAACTGTAAGCGATACTTAGAAACTTACAGCACAAAGCATGTATGTCTCGTTAAAATATTTATGCAACACTTTATGAGATTATATTTTTTCTTGGAGATTGTTCTTGTTATTAGTTTCAGTTGTAAAATACTTAAAACTTTTCTCATACAGGACTTTCTCAACTTCTGGTCTTGCAAAGAAACGAATTTCAACCACATGGCAACCAACTTTTAAAATATTTGACAATCGCTTTAGCCTGGTGTGCTCCCTTATTTCAGTTCTACTTATAGGAAAATAAGTTGATTAGCATGAAGTAGATAGAAGAATAAGCTTTTTAACAATAATTTTCTACAGAGATGTAGAGAAATGCGTGTGAATGGAAAACATCACATTTTTAATATAATTTCTCTATTTCTTGCCTGTATAAGTAGAGGAAGAATTGTACTCCACTAAAATGTTGATATGAGATTTCAATGAAAACACACACTTTGAGGTCCCTGAATTCAATAAAAGCCCATTAAATCTATCTAATTTTACACACCGAAAAGAATCTGTAATCGTAGTTAGTAGTTATAGCACTGATAAAACAGTTGCGGTAATTTCATAGAAAGTTGAGTATTAGGTCTGGTTACCTCAGTTCACCAATTTGCAGTGTCAGATAACTGTGATTTGTTGAAATAGAAGCCAACCTTAGATTTGACAGTTAGTACCAAATCGTGTAGTTCGATACTATCAGTACATTCGTTCAGTTCGATCCCAAGCGACCGCATGTGAGATTTGTGGTGGACAAAGCGGCGCTGGGCGGGTTTTCTCAGAGTTCTCCGGTTTCCCCCGCCATCGTGGAAACTGGTGCTCCATCTTCATTCATGTGTCATCAGTGTCACCGCCTGTGATGCCATAAATAGTGAAAGCGGGCATTAAATACTGCCAAAAAGAAACATTCGTTCATTGGCTGAGAGCGTTAACTTAACATTATGTTTATTGCCATCTGATTTACTTTCATGTTGAGATCAAGTTATGACTCAGAACATAGTGAAATGATAATGAAGTCAAGGGAATTTGAGCATTTAGTATGATCATTTCATTTTGGCAGTTAAGAATACCCGCAGCTGAAAATGTTTAAACAGTTAAAAAATAGTTTCTGAATCTTAGTTTCAGTTTCATACTATGGCTTCTATTAACGAAATTCTTTAAAACTTCAACATGCGACCATTTTAATATCCAAGAGCATAGACCTAGTGGCCTATTACATCTTACGTTTTTACTCTTTGACTTTTTGTTACCCTTTGCAAATTAAAAATATCCCATATGATTCAGTTACTCACTTTTTTTTTTTTTTCAAATTTCCAGCAAAAACTCGGAGGGAGTGAACTAAAAAATATATTATTTTAAAAGGCAATATTTTCACCATACTTGGCGTATATAAATTGTCATACCAGTATTTGAAGGACAGACTTTTGTAGTTTTGTGTTGTACATCTAATTTTCCTTTTTCATCTAGTGAAAAACGTGTAAATTTGTTTTTGGGGAAAATGGCTCCTTGCTTCAGATTGTGCTTTGAGTACCCACCTTGATGAGGGCAAAGAAGAGAATTTTCATGATACAATTCATGAATAATTCCGCTATAAAATATATACAAATAAGTAGTAAGTAAATCACCGACTAACCGCCTTTTGTACCATTAGTGCCAAATGCTGGTACATTCACAGAAGAAGAAGAATATAAATCATTTGGAATAAAAAAAATTGTTGTATAGTACTGGATAAAAACGTTAGAACTACTATTTGTTTTAAATCCTTGAAGCAACTGGGCAACATTTAATAAACGTACTAGAAGACATAATTATCGGATGAGTATCACAACATCAAGTATCAAGACACAGTTTGAATGAGTCCTTAAACACTATTCGTCTATATCAAGCCTAGGGCGTATGGAGTAAGCATGAGGGAGCAAAGACGCTGCAGGTGTATTTTAAATTTGGGTCATTTCTGTTTAAAAGAACCAAATTTTTTTCTCTAGACAGCTGCCCCTTTGCTCTTCAGTTTTTCTATCAACAAAGCATGATCTGGAGTTCACGAAAAAAAAGCGATATGTGCATGGGCATTCTGAGTGGATATTAGCAGCCTTCCCTCGTAAAAAAAAACAAAAGTCCCCTCCTAAAATATTCCTCCGCCGCCCTTCAATATTGGACTGGCGGGTCACGTCCTGGTAACATATCCTCTGCGATGTTCCCCTCCCCCATTTCTCCTTGACGGCTCCTACCCATCATCATGCACGGTGACCACTGGGGTATCAGTAGCGTGCAAAGTCTGACCTCAGGACGGCTATCATGAATAATCGCCTCCTTCGCTCTTAGTATACCCGAAAAGCCTTTCTCGGTGGAATGCATTTCTGCTTCTTCCTTTTCTAGCTAACTATTCGGTCTCCTAAGTGATTTTTTTCTTGTAAAGCAAGACCGGTTGTTGTCGAGGTCTCCCTCAGCTGTTGTAACCACTGAAGAGAGCCTTCTCTTTGTCACATTTTTACCGCTTTCAAATTAATATACCGGAAAAAGCCTCTGTGCAATATTAACTAACTGTACAGGAATTCGAGGACCGCATGACAGCCTTGTTCGGGCTGAATTTCTCCATGGTAAACAAATACTTGGCCACTTCATAAAAGACTTACGATCTAAATTAAGGGGATCAAGCCTGTTGCACCTGCCTTTTTTGGTATGAAGGATTTAATATATGCCAGTTAAACTGACGTTTAGATTTACTATGCTCATTTAGAACAAAATCTGGGAAAACATAATTCATTCCTTACAATTTGGAATAATAAATAATGTAGAAAAATAATTCTGCTTCAGCGGTTGGTTTTGGCAGAGACAAAATAATTAAGAACTTAATGACAGACGTCTGATTATTATTGCCTGAAACAGGTTTTAATGAATATCTTCGGTCGTTAAAGGGTCGCGTCACATACTGGGTACATTTGCAAAAAATATACATAAAATTGGTACACGTTTTATATGTTGAAAAAAAGCTATATATTACATTCATATATCTTTCTGTGCTTGTTTTACAAACAAACTATTCTTACAAAATGTTAATTTCATAGTTTTTCACACAAGCCGAGTGTAGGACAGGAGTTAAGGCAGGTAGAGTCAGACTGAAACATTCAATGCCATAGCCGGATTTGAAGCACGGATCTCCCTGTCTCTAGCCGGTTGCTCTAACCACTGAGCTACACGGTATTAAATTTCTCAACTGACTCGCATGTTTCCCGGGGAATCACAACGTGATCTCAAACTATTTTTGAGATAACATACTCCAATATCGACTTCTAGTCCCGGGCTTCATAGTCTAGCCAACTATTAGGTCAATTAGTGTCAATTTAATTGTTATTCTTTTTTCAAACAAGCTGAGTGTAGGACAGGAGTTGGATAGGTAGAGTCAGACTGAAAAATTCAATGCCATAGCTGGGATTTGAAGCACGGTTATACGAGACATTTAGCAGTTAAATCTTTGCAGCATTTCTAGGCAACAACCCATCCTATAGAGCTTCTTTGTTTCAGATAAATTATAGGGCTCCTATCCTGAAGGATTTTTTTTCACACGAAGGTATTTATGAAGGATCGTTGAAACACTTGAACTAATTGCTAATGCCGGCTTAACATCCTTGTAGGATAATCTAGGATCTTTCCTAATCATTGTTTGCACAGTGGTGATGTTTTCCACAGTCACTACTATTGTTGATCTGCCACTGTCCTCTTCATCTTTAAGAACTCTCCAAATCAGTGGCACGTGTCGGAAAATAGTATCCAAAAGACCCCCTTAGAGGCACAAGTGACGTACTTCATTTAAGTCATATTTGAAGTCGCACAAGACCAATGCACGAAACTGCTCTCTCTGAATTTCCATTGCATTTGCAAGAACGTTCACACTTTCCATACTTCAAACATGAAATGAGAGAAAATGGGTGACGCGACAATGGCTTACCTGCTGTCATTGCATTACCAATTAGTCACCTGTTTCAATACAGCAACAACGCTTTCCCTAAGGGTGGTCAATATTCCGTAACTCGATACTTACCTTAGGACTTATTACAGTACAAGCTGATGTAACTATAACAAACAAAGTGCACCGCTGTATGCGGTTAATCCTCATAGCCTCCATTTTTAATGTCTTTCACACTTAAATCACTTTGTTTTTCACGTTAGTATTCTGTTGGCATTATAATGGCAAAAGCGAATCTTGTGGTCATGTAATATGGTTATTCCCTCGCATTTATGTTAATGTTACTAGGTGAATAACCCTTAATTCTATCTTATAACGCTATCAAATCGCGATTATAATGTTTTACAATGCTATTCACGTTAGCATTTGTTTTTACATACGACTTCCTCTTTCATATACAAGATGGTTAACCTGTTCCATATTATTTTTGGAGATTGGCAACACTTCACACTCTGAAAGTAATAAGGTCGAAATTACCGTGCTTGTTAGCATTTGGTAACCATGCAAGTCTTGCCTGCTCCTCATTGGAAAATAGACTTTAGCAGCTATAGTTACGCCCATTCCAAAAGCATGTGCTTAATAACTCCTGTTACAGTGCATGTTATGTCAATAGGTTTGCTGTCATACGTTCTGCAACGTAAATTATAATGAATGAATGCTAAATGATCGCCTTAAGCTACAAAAAGGAGTCCACCAGATACAAAGATATCAGAAGCGGAGAGGGATACATGTGTGATACTACACCTACAAGTTTTAATGAAGCAAGCAGGCGTAATGATTGTAGTTCAACTGGTTAATTTCATGTTCCCTCATTGCTTCCAGCGTGTCAGCGGTTCGAATCTCCCAGTCTACGTGCACTTTTTTTTATTCTTTATGCATTATACATCGAGGTTCTAACTTGATTCAGTGCTTGTCACTCTAATAATTTTAGGTGTAAACAAAAGGTATACGAATGAGGAACAAACGACAGTTCATTTGACGTGATCTTCAGTCTTCGATCCTTATTTTTCTTTCCAATTATTTTGAAAAAGGAATTTCACTAAGACTTTAAATAATTAAGAAAATGTTCAAACGTATAAAGTTAATAAAACTATTTCTAAATACTAGAACACCTATCGTGTTATCGATTGTTATTCGTAGTTAGAGAATGTTCTCTACAAGCTGCAACCCTCGGTGGGTTAGCGAACACTACCGGAAGACGCTTTAGGTCTAGACAAAGGTACCCCATTAGATACAAATGCACAAAGTAAATATGTAGGTATGTGCTATACCTACACACAACACCTTTCGGAATCCTGAACGACATTTATGTATAACAGGCGCATTTGAAAGGGCAGGTCCTATTAGAGAGGCATCAGTTACCCCTGGGCACAATGAGGATATAATTTTAGACGCTGTCTTAAACAATCCCCACATTAGCACGTGGGCACTGGCACAAGACACCAATATCGGTAGGTTATGCGAATACTGCATAACAGTACATTTCAACCTTACCGCTTGTAGCTATATAAGGAACTCCATGGTCGAGACTTTGAAGCTCGAGTAAATTTCTGCCAGTGGGTATTGCGCAGTTTGAAACCTGATGCAGTCTTTTTATCCAAAGTTCTATTTTCAGATGAATCGCGGTTTCACAACAATGCCATTGTGAATCGCCACACCATGCACTACTGGAGTGACGATAACCCTCATTGGGTAGGACAGGCAGATGTTCAAGAGTAGTGGCATTTTGGGTGATCATCTAAATGGGACATATTTTTTCAAAGGTCACCTTACGGCAGCACGCTGCCTTCACCTTTTCCAAAACGATACTCGTCCATTGCTGGAGCATGTACCAGTAAATGAAAAATTATGAATGTGGTTTCAGTATGATGGTACTCCACTGCACCAGTCCAGGATCATCGTAAATTAGCTTCACGGCACACATCCTCAAAGATGGATAGGTAGGCGAGGACCTGACTCGTGGCCTGCCAGATCTCCTGATCTTATGCCATTTGATTACTTCCTTCATTTAAAATAAGGTTCAGCCAACGGCTCCATAGCCTTAATCATCTTCAGCAACTTATCAGGGAGGCCTGCAGGTCCTTCACATCGCGCATAGCTCTGAATCAGCGAAGGTCATCATTTCGAATAGCTGCTGCGCGAAATTAAAACATTTCATCACTAAGTTTCCTGTCGGAAACACTTTATCTAGTGGATTTTGAAAAGTTAGCCAAGTTAGGGGGATTAAATCCTTTCAACTGAAAGTATACCTATGAATACCTTTGCATTTAGCACAGCCTAAGTATTTTGAGTATTTTTTCGTTTTAGAGATATCCTGAAAATGGGTCTGATTCTGTAGTAGTATCTAAAATACCTATGCTAGATTTAAAACATTGTAACAATACCTGCATATATTAGAAGAAACTGAATTAATATGCCTCAGAATATACATTTTCATTTGTATTTGCTGTAACTGGACTGATTAAGTTAGAATAAACATAAATAAAGAGAACAACAACAATAAAAGAAACAAATAAGCAAGTTAAAAACTGTTCCGATATACGTCTAGCTTTGCATCAAAATCAGGAAGAAAGAAAGCGGGGGGGGGGGGGGGGGGAAAGTTGTCAACGTTTTGGTAAGATTCGAAACTGAATCGAGCATCTTGGAACTCACATTAACACCGCGCGTTAATCAAACACGCTACTGTTTACTATAACTTGCATCCCTAAAATCTATAATGCTAGTATGCAGAAGATGGGTCTTGGGAACGATGTTTTCAGGTTAGACGTAATCTGCAGGTTGCATAAAATCAGAGAATAAGGGACAGGTGATCCACCTTGTATAATTTAGCAAAATTCTAATTTTGTCTATACCAAATACCAATTATATTGTTTTTATTCTTATCAGGAGTGGATGATCATACTGTACAAACTGTGAAAATTACGCTTTAAAGCATGTGCAGTTATATTGCAGTGATTGCTCATTAAGAGTGAAGAGAGCTGAGAATCTCCCTCCCCTCCATCTGAGAACTAGGGCCAAACTTTATAAACCATATTTATATCTATTAATGCCGTTAATATACCCCAAAAATGTTATATTAAATGTAAAGTTATTCTAAGTCCTTCTCACCGCAGCGCTCGGTACAAAATACACAGTCCTATGTTACATAGTTGTGTTACAATATCAAGTAGTACAGAGTAGAATAACAAGTCCCTGTATAGTTAAGACGTGTGTTTTGCTTTTCGCATGAAAAGTTCCTTTAAACACATTATAAACAATTTTATGTGTTAACTTCACAAGATGTTTTGTACCCTCTATCATTTATTAGCGTGTATGCTAACGTTTCTTACTTTCTCTAGCACGTATGTAGCTACATAAGGTATTCGATAGGTAGAACCAGACTGAAAAATTCAATGCCAAGCCGGGATTTGAACCACGTATCTCCCGATCTCTAACAGGTTGCTCTGCCACTGAGCTACCATGGCAACATGCTCAGTGGCAGAGCAACCGGCTCTACCTCTACCTATCCTGTCCTACACACGGCATGTGTGAATAAACAATTATTCCATAGAGCAGATATTGTATTCCATCCAAAAAGTCAGTGTCGATATTTCACCGGAAATATGTTTTGAGGTGGCTTGAGTCCAAAAAAAGTATTTTTATATGCGTGTATGTGAATTTGTTTATCGGCAACATAGCTCAAAAACGAAAGACCGCTAAATAGCAAACTTGGTATCGTCCAAGAATACGACACGAAGATTTTCAAGAAAATTCCTCCAACGCAAACTACCCTTTAATGGAAAATTCTTTGAAAATTCTGTTTTTCTCAAAAATTGCTCTAACGATTTTAAAATAACGAATAGATATTAAAGATACGTATTTACATCTCAAATAAAATGTATATCTTGAATTTTCTGGGAATAGCCTCGGAAGACCTCTTTATTATGAACGAATTTTGCTGAAATTTGTATAATTGATAAACCGTAAGATTTACCGAAGCAGCCCAGGCTCGATCCCACCATATGTGGGATTTTTAGTGGACAAGCGACGCAGGGGCGGGTTTTCTTTTGGTTTTCTCCGGGTTATCCGGTATCCCCCGTCATTGCATTCCGCCGGTGCTGCATCTTCATTCCATATATCATCCGTGTCATCACCTGCGGTGTCATATGTAGTAAAGGCGGGCGTTAAATACTAAAACAATAAAACCCGTAAAAGAAAGACCACAAAAATGTAAATTTCGTTAAAACACTCTTTACGTCATGTACGTGTTTCTGTAGGGTTGCCCGTTTTCGAGATATTCCTTGTTATTGATTCCAATTTTAAACTACGTTAACTCTTCTCAAATAGGATGCTTCCTTTGGTTTTGTCTCTTAGTTTTACTGTTGGCCATGCAAAGAGAACCGAATTTCTCTTGTTTCACATGGCGTACACTTTTAAAAGATTTAAGTATCGCTTTAGTCTAATATATTCCTTATATTCCCTTCTGCTCACAAAGAAGCAATTAATAAGACCAATTATGCTAATGATTATCTCAATTAGCATGATATAGATAAAAGTATAGTCTTTTGTAGGAATAGTTTATATGCGGAACGACTATAGAAAGTCATTTGAATCATATTTTTTTATCTAGCTCATTTTAACGAGATAAATTTTAGCAGAAATATCTGCATTACACAGTTATTAATAGTTACGCAGACATCAGCGAACATAATCAAATGTTTACAAATTTGAAACTATGTGATGGCCTTGAAGGTCCATATTCTTTCCATGTAACTGGCAAGCAATTGTAAATTGATAGGAGTTGTAAAAGAATAACAAAGTATTGGCCAAATTGAAGCTTAAAAACGATTTTTGTGAAATGGTTTATGCAATAAAAAGGGTTATTTAGAATAAATTGTTTATTTAAAGAGCTCTACAGTGGTTCACTCATTCATTTTCGTGTCACTTTACGTTATTAGATACACAAAAATATACAAAATTATTTCCGAATGTTAGGAACTCACAAGCTAGTCCCAGAATATTCAAAATAAATTTCTGTATTATGTGATATTTAATCAAAACCATTAACCATTTTTGCAAAAATAAAAAAAAAAAAAAAATGGAAAATTTTTCTAGGTAGAATAGACCGTCTGGGGGACTTTTTTTGTATCTTTGAAGGATACTAAACTTACTTACGTAGTTTGGCATTCATTCACATTTTATTTTTAGTTACGCTATTTATAGACATCGGGACGTTTCCTGAAAGTACATTTTGCGGTTCAGGAATTTGAAAACATTATTTACTGTGTAATTATTGTCTACTACAGACAGGTGACAGAGTAGTAAACTTTATTTATGTAATGTTTTATACATAGCAATCTGTAACAAAACAAATATTAAACTGCTACATGCCGTACTCAATCTATGCTTTGTAGGAGTCTGGGAAAATGCTCTAATAAGCTTGTTTGCGATAAATCATAACGAGAAACCAGCATCCACATAGAGAATAAGGCAGTAAAGAAATATTGATGAATATGGAAGGCTTCTCTGTTATTGAGTCTGCAAGATGTGTTGGATTCCTTGCTACTACAGCTCCAGGATGGTGGAGAATACTTATAAAGGGAATGAATATCTTTCTACGTCAGAAAATGTTTTTTGATCAGTATGGAGCTTTAATCAAATGAATGAGATTCATTACGTGACTTACTCCATCTATTCTGAACAAATCATTCTTATAAAACTGTATTGATATATCATCCGTTTATTTTGGTATAATGGAGTACAATTTTAAAATGTCATGCAGCATACGACATTTCAATGGTCTTAAATTGAGATCCATGTGTTCTGCAACTGTATTTACTCCACTACCACAGTGGACACTCAAAAGTTTCACAATTTTTACTCTCAACGAGTTCATTCGGGATAAAATAAGGTGAGATACAGGTTTTTCTTTAGATAGAAATACTATTATTGGTTATGTTACCAAACTG
The DNA here is from genome assembly GCA_030762935.1 of Hymenopus coronatus. Taxonomy (NCBI): domain Eukaryota; kingdom Metazoa; phylum Arthropoda; class Insecta; order Mantodea; family Hymenopodidae; genus Hymenopus; species Hymenopus coronatus. The sequence continues at coordinate 103,987,596 of CM060896.1, forward strand.
CATGTTTGAAACAATACTTTTTTTTGGTCTCTTAATTTAGTATCTTGTAAGCATTGTAGCTGCTAAGGCCTTTTCGTTGAAATTCTAAACATTATCTCTCCACTTCTAGCTGCATGTTTGAAGATACAAAAATGATATTTGCAAATTGAAGCCAATGCAAATTTTTCTGTGTAAAATAAAAAACTATGTCTATATATCATTTATAGCTAAAACATATTCTCATAAATATCAAAAATTTTCTAACATTTGCGAAAGATAAACCATATATCACATAAATAACATTTTCAATTATTTATTTATTTATTTATTTGAAGTTGACCATTTCCAAGATATTCCGTGATATAAATTTCAGTTTTTATATTCTTATATTTTTCTTAAATGGGAAGTCGTTACTCGTTTTTCTTTTCCCTGATCAAGCAAAGAGAACGGAATTTCAATGTCACCACCTTAGTGACCAGCTTTTAAAAGATTTGACTATCGTTTTTTCTTGTGCCTAGAAGAAATTAAGATGAAGGCGAAGAATTGATAAGGCAACAGAAGCAAGAATACTGCTACCATAAAATTATAGATAAAGTTAATGAAAATAAATACCTTTAGAAGTGAGACAAGCAGTGTCTTTGACACGTAATACTTAATGAAACTTTAGCACATTTAATAGTAAGTTATTTTTGATATTTTAATAAGTTTGAGAGTATACTATTAAGATAATTACAAAATAATAAGGATAGTAAGTACAAGACACTAGTGGTTAGGGAAAATATTGCGGTTCACATTCAAGAAACTGTAGGGAACACAAGTAATCTTTTGAATATGTAACTGAATCTGCCCCTTTACCTGAAAGCTAGGACAGATCTGCTGATAACACACGACAAGTGCCTGTCTAGAACAACTCTGAGGTGCGAGTATGCGGATATCACACTCTAATACATCGTGCGCTGCCCAATTCAAAGTAATTCCAACTGACCAAACAAATAAAGGTATTTGAAATGTAGTTATTAATAAACTCCATGAAGAATTTAAACTTTTTATTTGAAAAAAAATAATTTTCAATATAACATAAAATTATACCTAAAAGAGTTTCGAAGTTGAGACATCGAAGTTCGGACTAGTTCAAATACATATAAGCTGTTATATTTGTTCGGTGCCGTTTTGAAACAGCATGTATTCTTTCCTAAGACATCTAAGGCTCTGTCATAAGTGAGCTCTCCATTTCCTTGTTCATCCTCCATAAAGAGTTTAGAGCTCCCTCTCCGAGAAAATTACTCTCAGAAAATGAGGCAGAAGATGAACATAGAGCGAGAAACTTATATCAGAGACAAGATTTCGTGTTAAAAATAATATGAAAAAGCTCATGTGTTCCACTCACATAAATTTCTCTAGCTGCTCCATATAAAATGTTCTTACAAAAGACTGATTGGGATAAAATTAGCAGAATTTGTCTTATTATTTGTTTCCTTATAAGTAGAAGGGAATTAAGGTAATACACTAGGCTAAATCGACAGTAAAATCGTTTAAAAGCTGGTCAGTATGTAAAACTATTGAGGTTCGGTTCGATTTGCATGGTTCCGTCTGAGAAGAAGCAAGTATTTCAAAATTGAAACCAATAATAAGGAATAGTTCGAAAACGGTCAACTCTACAAATGTTTTGTCTACATTTTTGGTATAGAAAGTTTTTGTCTATGTTTTATGGTTCAACTGTTATACACAATTCTGCATTCTGATCCAGGATAAACAGCCCTTCAGAGCTATTCCCAGAAAATTGCGTTATTTTAATCAAAATCGTTAGAGCCACTTTTGAGATGAACAAAATTTTCAAAAAATTGTCCATGTAAATGGTAGCTATCTTGAAAATCTTCGTGTCGTATCATTGGTATTTAGCGGTGTTTTAATTTCTGAGCTATGCTGTTTATAGACACACACAGATACACATACGGACCTTTTTCTAAAATGTTTTATCGGACTTAGGGTACCTCAAAATATGTATTTCTAATGAAATCTTGACATCAAATTTGTAGGTGGGATATAATACCTTCTCTAGCTCATATGCGCACTGTTTGAGAAAGTAAAATTTTCCCATTAATAATTTAAATTGTAAAATTAAAGCTTATATGCAATATACGTATAAACTTTGTATTAATTTACTGGCAGAGGTAATTAATAAAGATAAGATTGAAATGAAAATTGATAGTTATCTAAAGTAACATTAATGTTAAAATTGCTTATTTCCAAATTTGAAACTTTTTATTTGATACAAATATCACTAATACGATCAAATCAGACATAAAGAAACTATAACATACAATTTTTTACATTTTCGCTTTTATAGTTGTCCTTCTATCTGTTACTACTTAAGTTATACGTATAAAAAATCTCTTGCTATCAGTATTTGATATCGGTAGCCAAAGACATTGAAGGGACCTTTCACAATAAAACTAAAAAGACTCGCCTTTTGTCTAGAATGCTGTTACTACTTACTCTACTACATGTGGTTTGCTACCGTTAGTACCATGGCTTCAAGAGTACCACAAAGCTATTTGTAATAAAGAAGCAAACTAGATTAGTACAACTAGTTTTAAATGTTGCCAATAGTATTTAATTCAATCGACATCTAATTTAATAACAAGCCTTAAAGACTCAAATGATCTAAAACAATAATATTATTATATCATTAGTTTATATTGCCATAAGATTCCGATTTAGACGAGAAATCTTTTAAGCTGTCTTTTATTGTATCTGTAACATTGAAATTCTGCAAGTGCTTTTACTCTGCTTCACATTTGACTCTCATTGAGTTAATTCAGGATAAACTAAAATAAGCTGTAGGTTGTTCTTTAGATTGAAATGCTAATTATGTTCTGTTAGGAAGTGAACTTTTCAGAAATAAGACATTTTCTTGCATAGTACTTCAATTTTGTGTCTTATAGCATTACTGTAAATTCTAAATCCTTTACGTCGAAATTCTTGACATTGTTTTACATAAATATACCATTATTGCATGGTATAAAGACTCAAATATTAAATTTTATTTTTTTAATTTCAAACAAATGTATATTTTTCTATGCTAATTTCTTAGCCAACTAGCAAACTTTCCTTAGAAAACATTATTATTCTGTTATCATCGTCATGCTAATTTAGATAAGCATTAGCAGAAATGGTCTTATTATTTGTTTCCTTGTAAGTACGAGTAGAAGGAAATACATTAGGCTAAACCGATAGTTGAAACTTTTAAAAACTGTCGCTATGTGAAACAATTGAAATTCGATTTCCTTTTTCCGAGAGTAAAATAAAACAGCTGAAACGAAAGCTGACTTCCCGCTTGAGAAAAGTTTAAGCAGTTTAATATTGAAACCAATAACAAGGAATATCTTGGAAACGGTTTCCTCTACAAAAAATGTAAATTGCATAAATTATGTAAATATATTTTTGCCTATCTCTTACGGTTTTTGAGTTATACAAAAGTCATCTGGAAGGAAGAGGACTTCAGAGGTTTTCCCAGAAAATTCAGGATGTAGAAAATGTCTTAAACAAAATCGATATAGACATTTTTGAAAAAATAAAAAAATTAAAAAATGTTCCATGTTAAAAGGTAGTTAAGGGATAGACAATTTCTTGAAAACCTTCCTGTCGTGTCCTTAGAGTATACTCATCTTAAATACCAAGTTGGTATTTAACTGACCTTTCACTTTGGATTTGTACTGCCCACAGGCACACAGACCTTTTTCTAATTTTTTTGGATTTAGGGGGTATCAAAACATGTGTTTCCGGTGAAATATCGGTATCGAATTTTTGGATGGAATGCAATGCTCCCACTATCTACTATGTGAATTGTACATACGAGCTAGAGAAAGTAAATATAATGTATATTTCTCATTTATCGCTGACAAATATATTCTCGAAAAAATGAAGAATTCTCAAAAATTCACGAAATAAAATACATCATTTCAAAGACATGTTAAATGCATAGAATTCAACAGCTTTCTCAATTATTATTAAAACAAAACATGTTACCTTTCTTTATATACTTCTAATATATAACATTGTGATTTTTATTGTTATGCATTCTTTATTTAAAAATACATACATTCATCTAATATAGCTCCACTTCGATATCAGTAAACTCTTCCTTGCTCAATTCATCCTGCGAAAAATATTAGGAGCCCCTCTCCATCAAAATGAGTCTCAGGAAATGAAGCAGAAGAGGAAAGCACTTATGTTTTAAGACTTAATCATCGTGAAGGGAAGCTAGACAATGAAGTAAGTTACTTTTAGAGTAAGCTTAATTGAAATGCATGAAAGTGATCCGCAAATCTGTCTCTATCATAACCTTATAGGATGCCCCTACCACTCTCTTTGTCTCTGTTAGCAGCAGACAGCGAGACACAGTCATCCACTGCACAGCACCTGACACGAATTAACAACTACTGCACTCGCAAGCAAAACATGTCCTTACGGAGCTTTATAATTGCAGTTTTTCTTCTGTAAAAAACATAAAATTAAAATAAATCCAGATGCATTATCACTCATTTAGGTAAAATAAAAAAGAGTTTTATTTATATCTCCTTTTGCTCACTGGCCGCGCTGTGGCTGAGTGATTAGACCACTCGCCTCTCACCTAGACGGCTCGGGTTCAATCCCAAGCGACCACATGTGAGATTTGTAGTCGGGTTTTCTTCGGGTTCTCCGGTTTCCCCCGCCATCGCATTCCACCGGTGCTCCATCTTCATTCATGTATCATCAGTGTCACCGCCTGCCAGCGGGCGTTAAACACTACCAAAAAGAAATTGGTTAACTCCTATCGTGCTCAGGGTCCCATTCTGTTACCACGTTTTCATGGGGAATTGAAATGCTTTAAGTTCACTTACCGTATTTAATATTACATGGAAACGCAGATTCAAACGATTGAATTTTGGATCCACTGCTCTTAAAAAGTGGGACCGCAATGAGGTCGGATCACAATATGTTGCATGGAAACATTTGCGTATTTAAATCGTTTTGAATACGGTAAATAAACTCTTCTTCTGCTATTGTCCTACGTTGTACCCTTTGTCCTTTGCAATGTATTCTCAAATAAAATGAGTTAACTTCAAAATCTGCTTATAATACACAGGTGACAAATATATTTTTAACAGGTACACCAACGCAATTATAAGTTGGCCAACATAAACGGATGAATCAAATTATTTTTGAAGCTAGCGCATTCAAAACAATCTCAATTCGTATAGAATTTAATATGTGAAACTCGGTTTGTATTGAGGTGGAAGTGGAGTGAAGATTGCTTAATTAGGCCTAGGATTCGTTCACGCTCCGTAAATCTACGACAGGGCCACCCACTTTACTTCCCTTCAGAAGAAAGCCCGAAAAAAATCCATCGCCCTCCGCTGGGTTTGAACCACCAACTTGGAAGCCAGAGGCTGGCATGTTACTCCTAGACAAAGAGGCATGCTATGGTCTCATTTAGGACCATAACATGCTTACTGAAGTGACCTTTCTCATTATCACACTATTTGTAAGACATATACCTACTTATAATGTTAGTTTTATGTAATAAAGTTCCGTAAGGCTTGAGTTATTTAATTAAAATGCACATAGTAACCCAGACAATATAGACAGAAGCTGTTCAGAATTAGTATTAATAATAAATAAAGTGATTATCAATTTAGCCATCTATAAGAAATAACGCAGAATTATGCAACAAATATCTTTATTGACTTAACAATTATTTACAAATACAGCCTTTGATTCACTGTTGCGAATAATTCACTCGACGTTACGGCGCGTAGACAGTTTAGAGCTGTACGCTCGCGCACCACTGCGCGCTAACTCCAGTTATTCATCACTCAGTACAATTTACAACACTGGCTTGCAATTCTTTCTCCTTTTATAGTTAGAAAATGGCCTCACAGAAACGTGTATTAAAATTTGTCGAAGATATTGGAAACCGAAACTTGGAGAAAAATCGAGAGTCGCGTTCCCGAAGGTTCCGATTACCCTCGTACCGCTCTTCCCGTTCTTGTTTTCAGATTCAGCTGCAATGACTCACGTACTAAGGCGAAGTGAGAATCACTACTGAAGAAGACGTTATACTCTTACAATAAAAATTCGCACTTCATTAAACATTTCATATCTTAGTTAACATCGATTGTCTACGAACGGAACTTACATTTCAAATAGAAAACTGTGTACCAGCGAGATGGCTCCGCGGTAACGTGCGCTTTTTGCATTCTGGAGATCCGGGTTCGATTCCCGATTGCAGCCTACTCTATGGGTTTTTCGTGATTTTCCCTGATTAACAAATCGAATGCTGAAGTCATGTATTTTCCCCACTTCCTCTCATTTCAGTTCCTTTCATGTTTAAGGTTGTCCGGGCTAAGCAACGGTCGGTGTGGGGCTTGGAACTTTTTCTCGGTGCTGCCAGGTGGTCGCCTTTCGAGCCTCCCTGCTGGGTCAATGTTTCCCGGTCCCGCTTAAGGGAAACCAACGAGTCACCCACCAGTAGCTTGAAGGGATATCTGTGAACGAGCATGTTGTGGGAGTGTCAGCCTGGAGTTGCTAGGTTTCTGTCGGCTGCGCTGACCTGTCCTGCGGACCATAGTCCCCTGCTGTTTTTCAACTTATCCGTTTCTCCCGGGAATGTGCGCAAAAGAGATCCTTTAGGGGTCGAGTTGTTAGGCGTCCCCTCCGTAAACTGGTCATACTCCTAGTCAAACTACAGAATACTTATTTGGTGATTATACCAAATTCCTTTAGAGTAGGTCATCTTGGAAGGTTATGTTTTGAATTCGATTAGGAACTGTAACCGATTACAACAATGCGGTAACGTGTGAGTCTCTTTTTCGGGACGTGCCGGATTGGAATCCCATTGAGCCTGCTGCCCTTGTTTCTTCGTGCTTTCCCATATCTGTACTCAATGTTGGGTTGCTTCGTGTTCTACCATGAAAGTTCTTGACTCAGGACTGGTGTCACTCTGGAATTGTTAGATTGGTGCTTATTCGCGCATCATTATCCAATCTGGTTATCTCAGGAGTGTTCCCTTCATCCCTCCTCCAATGTGGGATGAAACGCGTAATAGGGATTGGTTGATTTACTCTAGAAACCGTCAGTTCACTACATAAATCCAGAATGAATATCTGTTATAAGAGATTTTGTTTTATCTGCATCTTGTTAATCAAGATAAACATTACCAGAAATGCTTCTATTTCTTAGTTCCTTATAAATAGAAGGAAAACAATGAAATACTCTAGGCTAAAGCGACAGTGCATTTTTTTAAAAAGTTGTTGCTATGCGATTGACATTGAAATTGGCATTCTCTTGCCATGGCCAGGAGTAAAGCAAATGAGATATGAGAAATGTATATTTTCCGTTCGAGAAAAGTTAAATATTTTAATTTTTAGCTCTACAAATAAACACTATATGATAAATTCTGTTTAACGAGATTTGCATTTTTTGTTTAGTAAGTTTTAGTTCCTTAAAGATGTTGATAAAGTGCTTGTAATTAAGAGAAACTTCTTAATAAACCACATTATTATATATATGGCTGTTTCTGAAATTATGATCATGAAGTTAATACAGTTAATAAAATATCTATTATAAAGAAGATCGTGTTTCTTATTTAATTTTTAAATATAACAATACAACACGTCAGCTTTGCTGACAGCATTTACAAAATACAGCACAGGAAACTTAATTGTATTCTAAATTTACAAAGGACAAAAGTAAGTTATACGGCACATGTTCTTGAATGAAGTTAGTTTAAAAGGATATAATATCTGGTTATTTCAATATACACGTGAGTGTTTAATATTTCCATTGTCAAAATTCTTGAGACTGTTCCCATCACCCTGCTAGGATAGCGATCTCAGCAGCTTGCAGATATATCTGTAGGTTGATCTCAATCTGACTGTCGCATAATGTGGCCACACACATCGTAGCGGACTACTCTCGTATTTTCGAATATTTTAACTCGCAACAGCTTCGGTCAAATGCCCACCTGCTGGTTTTTCCGGGTATGATTACAGTGTAGCATTTATTTTACAACTTCGCCTAACCTTGCTAATGTATTTTTACCTTTTCTACCACGCAATAGGTAGTAGATAATGTATTACATTCCGGCCAAAAGTTCGATACCAAGACTTTAAGGGAAATAGACGCTTTGGGGTCTCTGAATAAAAAATCTTATGTTTTGGGCTGGCTTTAAACGAGTTTTCATCAATTTGCAGTTGCAATGTTTTGCAAATCACGGACTTTCACTACTGCCTTCATTTAATGCCTCTGCAGGAATTCTTAAAATGTAAATGAGACCCAAAGTAATGAGCGCTTTTGAGGAGAGTGTTCTTTCCTGTGCCATAGTTTTTTGATGGCTTCAAGAGTTAAAAAGAGACCGACTTCATTAAAGTACGACGCTACGAGTGACCGTCCGTCTACAGCAATGACTGAAGAAAACATAGCTGCTGTGGAAATAATGGACCGCTAAAATAGTTGTGTGACACTTAAGGAAATTGAGGCAACTGTGGAGCTTAGATTGTCAGCTGTTTCCGAAATATTGCATGATTATCTTGACATAAGGGAAGTGCCTTCTCGTTGCAAGCTTCACATGCAAAAATGTATCCATTTTGAATAGTGTGTAGAAATGTTGACCAAATTTGATGGAGGAATTCTCGGCGGATTTCTGACATTGCTATTAGTGATGAAATTTGGATGTTTTAACTCAGTTTTAGGCGTCAGTCGGCTGTGTGCATCTTTCCAGATGACGATCTTCCAACGAAAATGAAACATCCGCGCAGAGTCTTCTAAATCTCGCCATGTGGCTAGTATTCCTATTGTGGAACAAAGGACGGTTACTGAGCACCTTACACAACAGCTTAGTTACACAAGTTTTTGAGAAGTTTCATGAAATGCAGCAAAGGACAGGTCTGCGAGGAATTCTGCTCCACTATGACAATGTTACTGCGCACAGAGCTAATGCAACGATCCAGTTGAGATCCACAGAGATGAAGCTGATGACTCATCCCCCCTACAGCTCTGATTTGGCTCCAAGTGCAAAATCGTACACGCGGAAAGAGGTTTTTGAGCCCTGAAGAAGCTGTTGCAGCGTATGAAAGTGAACTTTTAAACAACCTGAAAATAAGTGGCAGGAATGATTTGAGGGAATGAGAAAATTCATAAAGTATGGTAGTGAATACTTTCAAAAACTCCACCAGTCAGACTGATTTTATTTAGTTTTTGAGTATGTCAAAAAGTTTATAGTGACCCAAGGTACACAAAGGGAAATAAATGATATGTTCTCTGTTTTAAAAATTCGTCTATGGAAGTTAGAAATTACAAACAGCATTTATTAAATTCCAGGAATTAAACGTAAAAAGTAATATATGAAATAGAACTTTAAAATACAGAAGTACATGTAAAAATTAAAAACCAGTTCTTTTGTCTAAAATTTGAGAGAAATTTTGTTTCTTAATAACTATCATAATGTCAAATATTAACAGTCACTTTAAATATAATTAAGTATTATAATATATATTGAACATATAGTCGTTTTCGAAACATAAAAAAGTAGCTTCCCATCCCTGCACAAGCTGGCAAGTTACAAAATTCGTGGTTTAAAACAAACCTCATATTTGCAAGTCTTTAGTGGTTCTAAAACTGTGGAGCGTGATTCTCGGGTGGCACTATAAAATGTATTTATTTAAAAATGTATTTATTTAAGACTAAATTTATTGTTTTAGTTAAGAACTAACAGAAGACAATAGAGTATGGTAGCCAAGTAAGTAACGTCATATTCTGTGACGTTAGATTTTTTGGCTCATGGGCTCTACTAGAGCTTTTACTGCCGGAAATTTACGCCTCTAAGACGAAACTAGTCTTGAATAAAATCCTAGATTGTGTCGAATTAACTTTATTTATATTCATTCTGTTGTTTGCTGGCGAATAGTAAGTAGCAACAACACTCTCGGCTACGGGAATGCCTGTTGTGAGACTTTAGTCATATTATGACTATTTATTACACCACCACTACTTTTACTTCCTCTACACATACTATGTACATAGTGCATAGAGAAGGTATTGTATTGCACCCACAAATTTGATACCGAGATTTCACCGGAAATATACGTTTTGAGTCCCCCTGAATCCAAAAACATTTTTACAAAAGGGTCCGTGTGTATTTAAGTTTGGCATCTTTTTAGGATGCGACACGAAGATTTTCAAGAAAATCGTCCCCACCCCCAACTACCCTTTACATAGAACATTTTTCGAAAATTTTGATTTTCTTAAAAATGGCTCTAACAGTTTTGATTAAAATGTAAAATATTAAAGATATTTGCTTGATAAATAAAATGTATATCTTGAGTTTTCTAGTAATAACCTCTGAAGACTACTTTATTCTGGATGAATTTTTACGGAATTTTGCATAACTGCTAAAACTTAAAAACTTAACACACAAAAAATGTAGAGCACATTAAAACATACAATTTATGTCATATGCATTTTTTTTCGTGGAGTTGATAGTTTTTTTAGATATTCCTTGTTTTTGGTTTCAGCTTTTATACTTTTCTCATACGGAATTTGTCAACTCCTGTCCATACAAACAAAGGAACTTTAGTCACATAGCAACCAGCTTTTGACTGTCACTTTAACCTATGGTAATCCGTCATTTGCCTTCTACTTGAAAGGAGGCAAGTAATAAGACCATTTCTGCTAATTTTTCTAAATTAGCAAGAAGTAAACAGAAGAATAAGCTTTTTAACTGTAATTTGTTGCAGAGATGTAGAGAAAGTCATGTGAATGGAAAACATCAGATTTTTTTCATGGTGTTTAAAGCTTTTACTACATGCGGCACCGCAGGCGATGACATGCTGACACATGGAATAAAGATGGAGCACCGACAGTATGCGATGGGGGGGGGGGGCGAACTCGTAGAAAACCCGCCCCTGCGCCGCTTTGTCCACCACAAACCCACATGTGGTCACCTGGGATCAAACCCTGGTCACCTTTGTGAGAGACGAGTGGTCTAACCAATCGACCATGGCACGGTTACCACCACTATCAAGAACGCTTCGCAACCGAGCGGGATGGCTCACGCGGATAATGCTTGTGGCCTGTATTCGGAAGATCACGTGTTCAAATCCCGTGTGCTGAACAATTTGCTTTTTTTTTTTTTTTTTTTTTTGGCTTCCCTCAATCGCCCAGATAAATCCGGATTGAATATAGAATACTATGAATTAAAGTTTAGCTTTCATCTAAAACAATAGTAAATCGAAAATAGACGGTAATAGCGTCTGCGTCGCCATCTATCCAGAGATAGTAGAAACAGTTAGACTAAAGCAATACCCTCACGCATCTGTTTGTCACAGAGCGAAGTAGTGTGGTATATAGGAATGGAGCCTGAAGTGCTACAGATGGTGGAGGCAGTTAGAATAAAAGCCATGATGATTGGCTGTGCATGCCATTCTGACTACAGATGGTGAAAGCAATCAGGCTGTAGCACCCTCTCACCATCTACTCAGCAAAATACCAAAGAGGTATATTACAGTTGTATATACCGTCAACGAGGTATCCTCTTGAATAAATACGTTGCGATATGACCTAGAAGTTAAAACGAATTAAAATAAAATAGATTATAATTTCGCAAAAAAATCTTACGATTTACATTTGCCATTGTTTGTTTACGTAAACTAGCACCTTGGCAATAACGGGGATATTCCTATTTTTCATGGAAATTTCTGGTGATATTCAGATAGGAAAAGTTGTTCACCAGCTCACTGGTTTGCAAACGTACATCAAACATGAAACTGAGCTGTCTACCGACGAAGCTGAAGGAAATAAAGGGTATACATCGGGTTACATCTCACCCATTTGTTTGCTGATTCTTATTGCCGAATGGCAGGGGTAAGGCTGTGGTCAAGGGTATAAATGAAGCCCTCATGTTTGGAAAAAAATTGTAAATGAATTATTTTAGCACAGAAGTCTTTTGAATGCATTACTTCAGATTTTTACATAGTTCTAATTCGTATATAGTAGACAGAAAAGGTATTGCATTGCACCAAAACGTATATAGCATTGTTTCACTGAAATACTTGATTTAAGAACACCTGGATTTAAAAAAAAAAATAGAAAAGGGCCTATGCGCGCGCTCATGTGTCTCAACATAATAATTAAAAGGTCCGCAGCTATCGTTTATATGGAATATTTTTCGATATTTTTTTATGTTCTCAAAAATGCAAAAAATTTTTATTAAAATGCTGTATATTAAAGACATCTACATGTCAAATAAAATGTGTATCTTGAATTTTCTGCGAATGACCTATGAATATCAACTCATTGAAAAAAAATTGTAATCTTCTGTATCTGGTATATTTAAGTGATATACGAAAATACACTACACAAAATCTATGTTTAAAGCACACCATTAATATAAAATAACTTTTTCTGTGGCATAAGCAGTTTCCGAAATATTCGTTATTAATGGTAAGAATTGTTCAATATTTTGCCAGTCCATGTGGATTGTTAATTACTTCTCGTTAAGGCGTGGGCAAAGAATGGAATTTTAAGCCGAGCATTAATCTTTAGTTCTTAAAAATTTGACTATCGCTATTCCCATTGTATCTGTGAAAAAATATAATATGTAGCTATTTCTGTATTTCTGCAGAAAAATAAGCCTTCATAAGCAGAGTTTGTATAGCAGCTAATAAGCAATACAGAGCAGAGATAGTCATCTGAATGTAACGCTTCAAATTTTTATAAAACATAGATATATAATTTTTAATTTCTCTGTACGTACTATGTACGTAATTTATAGAGAAGGTATTGTATTGTACCCAAAAATTCGATACCGAGATTTCACCGGAAATACATGTTTTGGATCCCCCTGAATCAAAAAAAGGAATTTTTGGAAGAAGGCCGTGTGTGTGTGTGTGCGTGTGTGTGTGTGTGTGTGTGTGTGTGTGTGTGTGTGTATGGCTGTGGACAGCATAACTCAAAAACGAAAAGACCGTTAAATACCAAACTTGATATTTAAGTTTGGTATCCTCCGAGGATTTTGATTTTTTCAAAAATGGCTCTAACGATTTTGATTAAAATGTCTTATATTTAGGAATTTTTTAGGAATAGCTTCTAAGGACCTCTTTATTGAGGATGATCTTTTATTGAATTTTGCATAGCTGGAGAACCATAAGAGATAGACAAAAACTTACTACACAAAGAATGTAGATCACGACAAAACACAAATTTATGCCATATACATTTGTTCGTGGAATTGGTCGTTTTTGAGATATTCCTTGTTATTTGTTTCAGCTTTAAAAAAATTTCACTTTTCTCATACAAGAAGTTGTCAACTCCTGTCCATGAAAACAAAGGAACTTCAGTCAAATAGCAACCAGCTTTGACTGTTAATTTAACCTATGGTACACCCTTATTTCGCTTCTACTTATAAGGAAGCAAGTAATAAAACATTTGTGCTAATTTTTCTCGATTAGCATAAAGTAAATAGAAGCATAAGCTTTTTAATAATAATTTGTTGCAGAGATGTAGAGAAAGTCATGTGAATGGAACACATCAGATTTTTGGAACTATGTTGGCATCTGTATTAGACACTACAAGGAAATGTAGTGAGTGAAACAAGATGCGATATCAGACCTGAGAATCGCACTTAGAACCAGAGAACTTCAGGAAAAGGAATTTCTGGAAATATCTATTAATGATTTTTGGCTCCTCGAGAGGAAGATAAGGCTCTTGAGATATTGCAGGACCGACGTGAACAGTGGGGTAGCTTGGCATAAGGACCATAACCACACACGAGTATATATCTATATCGATTTATCTCTCCATTTTCTTTGAGAGAGAAGGAGTGGAGGAATCATTGGAATCTGTCGTTCACATCTGTCATTACGGCTTCTTTCGCTCAGTCCGTCAGTGTGTCTATCTCCTTCTTCGCCAGACGTGTACAGCGCCACACAACAATAAAGCAACACTCATAGGAATCGAAATTAATCCAACAGTATTTGTCTTCATTCATTTATAATCGTTTTGATGTACCTTAAACGATTAAAGCTATATTTCATATTTACTTTCTTTGCACATATATAAAATGCACAAAGTATGGAGAGCAGGTATTACATTCCACCCAAAAATCTGACACCGAGATATCTCCTAAAAGTTAATAATGGAAACCAAGCGTTTTCATATCAAGTGTTTTTTGTTATTGGAAGAAAATATATGCCTTATTGATTATGTGGTAAAGAAAAATTAATTACTGAAAGTAATTAGATTGTACGTGTTCTGTGAATATCATAATATTGAATTTAATGTGTATTTTAAGTATAATTTCAATTATGATCAGAACTAATTATTTAAAAAAAATGTGATGTGTTCCATTCACATGACTTTTTCTATATCACTGCAACAAATTATTCTATTTACTTCATCTAATGGAGCAAAAAATAACAGAAATAGTCTTATTACTTGCTTCCTTGCTTTCTTGTTAGTACCATAGGTTAAAATGATAGTCAAAAGCTGATTGCTCTGCGACTGAAGTTCCTTTGTTTGTATGGACACTAGTTCACAAAGTCCTGTATGAAAAAAGTATAAGTCTTTATAGCTGAAAAAAAGGAATATCTCAAAAACAATCAACTCCACGAAAAAGATGTATATAACATAAATTGTGTGCTTTAAGGTGCTCTACATTTGTTGTGTGGTAAGTTTTTGTCCATCTCTTACAGTTTAGCAGTTATGCAAAATTCCGTAAAATTTACGAAGAATAAAGTAGTCTTCAGAGGCTATTCCCAGAAAAATCAAAATATACATTTTATTTGTCATGTAAATATCTTTAATATACGATATTTTAATCAAAATCGTTAGAGCCATTTTTCAGAAAATCAACATTTTCGAAAAAAATTCCATGCAAAGGGTAGTTTGGGGTGGGGGGATTTTTCTCAAAATCTTCATGCCGCATCCCTGGAAGATATTAAATTTAAATACCAAGTTTGGTATTTTACCGACTTTTCGTTTTTGAGTTATCGTGTTCACATACACACGGACATACACACACGGGCATTTTTCTGAAAATACTTTTTGGATATAGGGGACCCTAAAACATATATTTTTCCGGTGAAATCTCGGTATCGAATTTTTTGGTGGAGTGCAATACCTTCTCTATACACTATATACATAGCACGTATAGAGAAAGTAGAAATTTAACAATGATAACTGCATTGGTCGTGCATGAAAAAGGAAGTTGTTCTTTCTAGTATACCGCAACCCTAAGCGTTATATATCCATATTTAAATATTCACTAAGCACAAATAGCTTATGAAATAAATATTATATGTACCAAAAGTAATTTATTTATAAATTAAAGGAAGTCTGTATTATATACTTCCTTAAAGAATGTTTAATAAAGAGAAGAATGTAGAATAAGCTTTTAACCTATTTAAGAGCTGAATAGACGCTCAACCTTTGCCATTCCTTATTGGTCAGTCTTCATGTGGTCATCATTGCTCGGCGCAAGGGTAGCGTCCTATGCATTTGGCGGGAACGCGTGCTGTAGAATGCAATCTTAATTTATCTGTGCCATCATACGGTATTAATAATTGTTGTATCCAATGATATTAAAGAACATACAAGAACATCTTACCAGTGTATCATTTACAAGTATTATATTACCTGTAATGCATTATGTGCCTCGCGGCCACGATCCTGAGACGTAATAATACCTATTACATTGAGTCATAAAATTACCGGCGTATTACAGAGAGTAATATATTATTAGTTATAAAATATGTTTTGAGGAACCTAAATTAAAATTGCATTTTTAGCCAACAGTGCGTGTACGTGTTTGTGCGTGTCTGGGAACTGCATAATTCAAAAATCTGTGTTTCATTCACATGACTTTCTCTACCTGTCTGCAAACAAACTATTTTAAATGAGATCACACTTCTCTCTAATTCATGCTAATCGATTTGCTTGTAAGTAGAAGGGAAATAAGGGGTTTCACTAGCCTAAAGTAATAGTAAAATCTTTTGAAAGTTGGTCGCCAAGGGATACAATTGAAGTCCGGTTATCGTTGCATGGTTAAGAGTAAACCAAAGGGCATATGAAACGAATGTTAACTTTCCGTTTGAGAAATGCTCAAGCATTTAAAATTTAAATCAATAACAAGGAATGTTTCTGAAATGGTTAACTCTCCAAAAAACAGAATGTGAAAACGGACATATGAAACGAATATTAACGTTTAAGATACATTCAAGTATTTAAAATTGAAACCAATAACAAGAAATATTTCTGAAATGTCTAACTCTCAAAAAAAACAAACTATATGGCATAAATTTTTAACGAGATCTATATTTTTCTACGCTAATTTTTTGTCTGTCTCTTAGGGATTACCAGTTATATGAAAGTCATCCAGACTGAAGAAATCTACAGAGGTTATTCCCAGAAAATTCAAGATATGCATTACATTTGTCATCAAAACATTTTAAATATAATATGATATTTTAGTTAAAATCATAGGAGCATATTTGAGAAAATCGAAAATTTCGAAAAATGTTCAGTGTAAAGTGTAGTTTGTGTGAAAGCTTTCCCTGAAAATCTTCGTGGCACAACCTTGGAAGATGATGAACTTGATATCAAGTTTGGTATTTAACCGACACAAACGACCTTTTCCTAAAAATTTTTTTTAATACAGAGGACTGTAAAACGGTGAAACCTAATATTGAATTTCGGATGGAATACAATAGACACCTTCTCTAAGTAGAGAAGTAGAGAACGTAAAAACTAACAGGCGTTTAAGTGCCATACTTGGTATTTAAGTTTAGTAAATCTGAAGGATGTGACCGAATATTCCCAATAATATCCCCCACCCTAAACAACAAATGACAAATAATTTTCTGAAAACAGTCTATGAAGACCTCTTTATTCTGGAAGACTTTTGCATAACCAGTAAACATAAGACATAGAAAAATGTTATTACAGCAAAACAGTAAATTTCATTAAAACACACAATGTGGAGTTAACGATTTCCGAGATATTCCTCGGTATTGGTTTCAATTTTAAAATACTTATGCTTTTCTCCAACAAGAATTGGTCATTCGTTTTTCTTTTGTTTTACACCATGCAAAAGAGATCCGAATTTTAATGTCGTCGCAGAGCAACAGCTTCTAATGTATGTGACTACCGTTTTAGCCTAGTGCAGTCCCTTGTTTCCCTTCTACTTATAAGGAACTAATGATTATCTTAAGGAGCATGGAGTAAGTAGATGAACAATCATTTGCAAGAGTATTTTGTTTGCCGAATAGGTAGAGAAAGTCAAGTGAATGACACACATCAACATTACTGCAAAATAAACAATTTCATTTAATTAAGTGGGTGTTTTAACGAGATTTATTACCTTCCTTACCTATAACAATGCAAGAGAAAATGTGTATTCCACCCAATTGTCGATATTTCATCGGAATAATATGCTTAGAACTGAATCGCAAAAGGAATTTTTAGCAAAACTTGTGTGGGGTTGGGGATGTTGTGTGCTGAAAATTTCGGACAAATGCCAAACTGAGCGACACAAAAACGTTCAAAGAATCGTCCACGTCAAGGTATTGTTGCGAAGGAAATCTTTCGTATTTTTACTTTCTCCATACGCACTATGTACATAGTGTATAGAGAAAGTATTGCACTCCACCCAAAAATTTGATACCGAGATTTCACTGGAAATATATGTTTTAGGGTCCCCAATATCCAAAAAAAGCATTTTCACAAAAAGGTCCATGTGTGTGTGTGTGTGTGTGTGTGTGTGTGTGTGTGTGTGTGTGTGGGTGTGTGTGTCCGTGTGTCCGTGTGTCTGTGAACACGATAACTCAAAAACGAAAAGTCGGTAAAATACCAAACTAGGTACTTGAGTTTAGTATCTTCCAGGGATGCGACACGAAGATTTTGAGAAAAATCCCCCCACCCCCAACTACCCTTTACATGGAACTTTTTTCGAAAATTTTGATTTTCTCAAAAATGCTCTAACGATTTTGATTAAAATTTCGGATATTAAACATATTTACCTGACAAATGAAATGTATATCTTGAATTTTCTGGGAATAGCCTCCGAAGAGAGTTTATTCTGGATCAATTTTACTAAATTTTGAATGACTGCTAAACCGTAAGCGATGGACAAAAACTTACTTCACAAAATATGTAGAGCACTTTCAAACACACAATTTATGTTATATACATTTTTTTCGTGGAGTTCGTCGTTTTTGTGACATTCCTTATTTTTGGTTTCTGCTATGAAAAACGTATACTTTTCTCATATAGGAACTTGTCAACTCCTATCCATATAAACAAAGGAACTTCATTGACATAGCAACCACCTTCTGACTATCACTTTAACCTACGGTTGTCCTTTATTTCGCTTCTACTTACAAGGAAGCGAGTAATTAGACTATTTCTGCTAATTTTTTCTGATTAGCATAAAGTAAATAGAAGTATAAGCTTTTTAAGAATTATTTGTTTCAGGGATATGGAGAAAGTCATGTGAATGGTACACATCAGATTTTTTATTCTCAAAATAGCTCCGAGTTGGATTAAAACAAACGTATATTTCAAATGTATATACTCGCATGCATAAAACTTGACTCATTGTACAAATCTGTTTATGTTTGTACTGATAAATTATTGCTCCATCTTCTGCATAAGTCACCACCCTTTTTCGCAGTCACCCTCGTGGTGTAATAGTTATCATGCTAACTTCATATACCCAAGGTCACGGGTTCAAACCCGGCGGAGGACGATGGATTTTTTCGAGCGTAAAGATCCTTAGCATTGTTCCTTCGGAAGGGAAGTAAAGCCGTTGGCCCCGTGTCGTACATTTACAGCACGTAAAAGAACCTCAAGCCTGATAGAGAGGCCTCTGAGCAAAATTAGGCGGTATTTCACGCCCAGTTTAGAATGGGACGCTGAGAACCACAGTAGTCAAATAGCGTCCATAAAGGACACGTCATTTACTTTTCCTTTTACCCTTTTTCCGTAACATCATTCTAGTTGGTTACTTTACCAATTCTGAAATTTAGTTAAACTTTCGGAGGGTAACTTTACAACTTAAATTTTCATGGCACACTACTGTTTTCTTAATATCGGTCTGGTTATTCCATTTCGATAGCACAATAACTTTAATTTTAGTTAAATGTCGGTGATGAGTTCTCTCATATTTTGTAACTGGCGTCCAGCTATTGTTCAGTTTAACGATATATTCAAAAGCACCCCTTCCTCTAGAATACCAAATAATGTTGTTACTGATTTAGCCTTTTATTGTATTCCAATTGTAGCGAAATTATTTCATAGAGACGGCATGTGACCCACTCTTCCATTTCACGATTGTAATGTCGTTCATTGCTTAGTTCGTACGTCACTATTTATTTTTCACTAGAGAACTTATACTGGCTGGGAGGAATCAAATTTGGTACCTGAAGGTGGAAACTTTACGGAGAGAAAATCATTATTACATTTAGGGGAATGATGACCTTTTATCCAGGTGAGTGTACTGATAAATAAAGTGGATACCTTAAATTTTCTCGGTATAGTGTGTAAAGTCCTCTGTATGTAGCTTAATTTTGTATACCTTTTTAGGCTTAGGAGTACCGTAGTTGGAATCCACAGTCGCTGAGGCATGCACTTAAGCCATTGTTGCCCTTTGCAATTTACGCGGCACCTGAGAGGGAAGGATGGAGAGGTGAACAGAAAAATAACCGTATACGGACTACGACCGACGCAAGCATGGACGGCGTCCCTAAAATTCTCAGATTGAACGCACCTAGCATCATCATCTGGCGTACTCCCATAAGCCTCTAAACCACCGGTAGGACTTTAAAGGAGCGTTCCGCCCAAAGAATCCCTGAGGCAGATCCTGTTTGGGAGACCGCAAGTACGCCAGGAAGAAACCTTTAAAAAGTTCACAGCCATTGCCCAGCCACAACTTGCCGAACACTGCTGCCTGGTCCTTCAACCCTAAAACATGCTTGCCCGGGGAAACCGGTGAATAACCCATGGATTACAGTGGGTCATATGGTATTTTAATCCATTATTTTTTGAGAAAATAAAAATAATGAAACAATTTCCATGTGAAAATTAGCGGGATTTTTTTTTTTTTTTTTAATCTTCCTGTCGCATTCTTAAAGTTGCTTAACTTAAACACCAACTTTTATAATTAACAGTCTTTTTGTTTTTGAGTTACGGCTCCAAAAACACTCACGTGCGTGCGCACATACATGCACATACCTTTTTGTAAAATGTTTTATTTATTTATTCAGGCACCCTCAAAATATGTTATTTCTGATGGAGTATCAATATCGAAATTTTATGGAATACATATTTCTTCTACTTACTATAGGTGTGTCTGTCATTCAGGAGGGGTTCCTTATTGCAGTTACCATGGTTTATTGTGCCTCAGACCGCAGGAGGATAAGGCGAAGTAAGAGTACTATCGCGGGCGGCCGAAACCGGACCGCAAGGAGAATCCTTAGCAATATATATTTAAAGCTCCGAAGTCTTGTCAGCACTCCGGCGCAGTATTCCTTATCTCTTTTTTTCACTCCCCCCCCCCATTTTACCAAACTTTCCTTTCTTTATTTAATTACCGTTTTGCTTCTAAACACACACATATACACACTGACAAACACAGGAACTCCCATGCTCAAAGCGGGACTTGAATCCACGATCAACTGCGTCCCAAAGCACCAAAGCGAGGCATTTTAGTGAGCGGCTATGGAGACCGGCTCATGTTAAGAATAGGGGCGCCCCAAGTCTGACCCAACCCCCGGGTCCTACAGACGACTCCAACGCCACCACGCCGCCGAGAATATTTTTAAAGCACATTCACCACCACGTAACGGCGCCACTACCGCACTCCTCACTAACACTTACAACACTGAAAGAGACCGGTGTGATGAAACGGAGATAAAATGATGGGATAGGAAGTTCGGGGAAAGAAGAAACCTCTCCAGTATTCTCCTAGTGAGCCAGGAAAGCACCCGAAAATATCATGGGTCAGTCCGTATACCAGTCCCACGCAAAACACCAACTGGCTCAGTAATTACTATAGGCAATTTATCAGTAAAGAATGTAAAAATACCCTTCAATGAATAACTGAAGGCTAAATATCTCTAAAGTAGAGGCACACGATAACTAGTGTAATTTAGAAAATAAAGAGTACATTTAACGACAGCAACGTACATGATGAGAGGAGTGTAACTATCTCATTATGCATACAATATACTTACTCCCAGCCCAGTATTCATGCACTTCGTATGATTACACTCTTTCTTCTCGTTTAGTTTCCAAGTATTTTAAGTATGGGGTTGTAATAATTGAGGATACTTTAATTATATCGCTTTATTCTTATGACAGAGGAAAAAGCAACTGCTGTTTATTTTAATAACATTATCTTGAAATGTTGCTTAAAGTTACCAGAGGTTTCTTTGATGTTTTTCATAAATCGTATTGAATATTAAGGAGAATTTCTGATTTATTGGGAATTCTATTCATACTCCTCGTACTTGACTTTAATGTGTTTACGTTTAGTAGACATAGGTATTGAACAATAACTGTCATTTGTTTTATATTATGCTTGCAATGATGCTGTCATATGTGTGATTGGCGAGTGCTGTAACTTATATTATTTTGAGAATATTTTATTCGGGATACTCGAAATTTAATTGGAATTTCATTTTACAGAAGTTTTGTTAAATTGTATAAATAGCAGGAAAATTGCGGTCTCTTCTTTCCGTTGGCAAATCTCGTGGAAATTACAGTGACATCAACTTCCCCTGGTTCTACGTGCAGAGTTGCACAGAGTAACATGGAGCTTTGCTCCTGCTCACGTCATACGGGATGTTCTGGAACAATGCAAATGCACTATGCTGATTGGCTACTTCAATTCGCAATTAGGGCGAGGCCGGCTGTATTTGGTATTGCCTCGCCTTGTTGCAAACCGCTTCCGGAAATGTCTAAAACTATATAAATGGATGCGAGGGCCGACTCGAGGGCTCTCTCTGCTTGGCACATGATTCTATAGGATGTCGGAACGATGCAAATGCCCTAGGTAGATTGGCTGCTTCAATTCGAAATTAGTACGAGGCTGGATATATTTGGTTGCAAAGCGCTTCCGAAAATGCCTAAAACTATATAACAAGACGCGAGGGCCGACTCGGGGGCTCTGTCTGGTTGGTACGTGATTCTGGCCGGCATTTTTTGTTTTGTTTTTTTAATCCGGAGTCTAGTCGGGACTCCGGTGTAGTATTCCCTTTTCTTATTCCTCTTTTTTTCCATTTTTCCCTCAATTTCCTTTGTTTACGGTTTGTTTTTTCTGTTTTATGACAAATACACATACATGTATACATTTACAAACACACAAACACCCATGGCCAAGGCGGGCCTCGATCCCCTGCGCCACGAAGCACCAAAGCGAGGCGCTTTAGTGAGTGGGGCCGTGGGGACCGGCGCGTCCCCGGACTCGACAACCCACTCGCTCGCTCATTGTCGATACATCTCTCAAGCTAAGACCTACGCCTCAGTTATAATAATGTTATCAGTATTTAGCTTACGAAGCCCCTCTGTAAACCAAACAACCACACACATTGGAAATATTCACAAAGTCTTCATTATATTGTTATTGTTAAGCCTAGCGTTTGTTATTGTTCTACCATCCAAAACTCCAACTTAGCTATTCCCCTAGTCGCGACACTTTAGTCGTGACAATGTGATATTATCAGATAAAACATAAACTTGTTACCCAAAAGCTATAATATCAGTATGGCTGATTATTGGTCTACGTCATCTAATTGTGTTTTAATTATTTTCCAATTTAGTATAAATTTCCAAATAAATTGGGTTCTGATTTTAACTTAATTTGTTTTCTCCGAATACAGCAATACCGCAACACATTCATTTGTGTATTCATCTAGTATACTACTGTTCTGATACATAACACAAAGATGATTTTATTTTAAGCGATACAAGTAGTGCATATGTGCAATGCACATAGTGAATAGAGAAGTATTGTATTCCACCCAAAAATTTGATATCGATATTTAACCTAAAATATTATGTTTTGAGATAGCCTGAATCCAAAACAGCATTTTTATAAAAATGTTCGTGTGCGTGTCTGTATATGTGTGTGTGTCTTTAGGCAGCTTAGCTCAAAAACGAAAAGTCAGTTAAACATTAAACTTGGTGTTTAAGTTTAGTATCTTCTAGGGATGCGACACGAAGATCTTGAGGAAAATTTAGACACTCCAAACTACCACTTACATGGAAAAAATTTCGAATATTTTTATTTTTTCAAATGTGGCTCTAAGGATTTTGATTAAAATATTGTATATTCATATTTATATATTACACTATTATATATACATATACAATATTATATATACATTCCAAATAAAATGTATACCTTGAATTTCCTGAAAATAGCCTCTGAAGACCTCTTCATTCTGGATGATTTTTCTATAACTCTTAAACGTAAGAGATAGACAGAAAACTTGCGTCACTAAAACTGTGGATCGCATTAAAACACACAATTTATGTCATATAAAGTGTCTACAATGTTTTACATACATATGTTTTATGTCATACATAGGTCACTGTTGTATTATTTATATATTGTGTATATATTATGTGCATATATTTATTTTAAATGTATATATCTATTATAAGAGGGTACATTTATGAAGGTATACTTTGTGCTATATTTGAATATCTTTGTATTTTTATTTCTGTGCTTACTCTTTTAATCCTTACTGTTGTTTTAATATTGTTTTTATTGTGTATTACCTTTGTCTTTTTATTTTCGTGTTTACCCTTTTAATTCTTTGTTGTTGTTTTAATATTGCTTTTTATTGTGTACTGCAAAAGCACGTACAGCCTGCGGACTCGTGCGATTGTTGAAGTTCAATGTATGATATTGTTATGTCAATAAATACACTTATTCATTTATATAGATTTTTTGAGGAAATAAGTGTTTTCGAGATTATTCCTTGTTATGGTTTCAATTTTAAACTACTTAAACTTCTCTGAAGCCAGAAATAAACTTTCATTTTAACTTTTTTGTTTTACTCCTGCTAATCCAAACGAGAATCGCATTAATATAATTTCATATTGCCATGAGCCTTTAAAAGATTTGACTATCGCTTTAACCTAGTGTGTTCCATCATTTTTCTTCTACGTACTACCAGGAAACAGGTAATATGAAAATTTCTGCTAATATTTATTTCGATTAGCATGATGTAAATAAAACAATAATATTTTGTATAGAAAGTTTGTTCGTGGACCAGATAGTGAAACAAGTGTGAATAGAACACATCAGATTTTTTATTAATGGAATACTATTAATAAATCTCACGAAGTTAGATAAAATTATAAAATGATTATCTACCGATAAGCTCGCAACTTCCCGTAAGCTTGCTTATGACATGTTAACTTATAGATTTCATTATATATGCACAGGAAATGAACATGTGAAACTTTCTGAAGAAGTTTTATTTATTATTACGTTTTAATTTAATTGTGTTATTACTTTTCTCTTTGAACTAGTTGCTGTATACTCGATTTTACCTTGTTGGTAGATTTCTTTCTGATAATTGATTTATAACTTTTATGCGCTATATTTACGAGGCTTTCTCTATCCTCAATTGTTTATTAATGGTTATACATTATTTACAAAAGATATATATATTTATATATTCTGGTATAATCAAGATAAAAATTGTTTTTTTATAAATTCCCTTTAGCTCCTGTAGTCTATAGGTATTGGGCGTGTAATATCGCTTAATTTTGTGCAGAGGCCTCTTCATCAGACTTGAGATATTTTACGTGCCGTAAATCTACAACACGGGAGTAATTTTTCTTCCAAAAAAAGCCACGCTAATGATTTTTACATCCAAAAAAAGTTTATTGCCATCTTAGACTTTAAACCCGTTTGCTGACCCTGAAATTCTGTACCCTTTCCAAGAAATTACATGAAACAGCTGTAAATTTACAGGAATTTTAAATAATTCAAAGTACTGAACAATTAATAACCATATCTAATAAATTGTTTACGTAATAGGAAAACATATTTTCAATTTTCAATCATATGTTTTAAATGTATCAATTTAGCTAGGTAAGGCCAGAATGATAAATTCAATGGCTTAGCCAGGATTTGAACAATGGATTTCCCGGTCTCTAGCTGGCTGCTTCAACCACTGAGCTACCATGACAACATGTCAATACTGCATTAAATTTCGACCTTACTGCATTAAATTCCTGGTAGTACATAATGGACGATGAATGAAATGGGTAAAATAATCTCGGGATCCATGGAGCTAATAATTACCTGACATTTGCCTAGCAGAATAAGGGAAAACCAGGCAAAATCCTTGACCGGGTAACTAAACGAGATTCGAACTCTGGACCTCCAGAATAAGAGGCACACATGATACCCCCACACTACAAAGACTGGCAAGATGTATTATTAGTTTTATTGGTTTATTAAAGTATTAAGAGTTATTAAATAAATGTCAGAATAAGCATAGAACATTAATTTACTAGTATAACATTATAACATTAGATATTAATGTATATAAATAAAATAAGGAATAGAACATAGTTATATACAGAGTTACTATAAATGTTATTTCCGATTACAAGAAGGAGAGCATTTTTTGTGCTAGATTTTCACATATCCTAGTCTGCTGTCTTGTAGAACACAATTTTAGAAGAAAATGTGGTATTGGTTCACCCAGTGGGCCCAGTATCCGTAAGTGATACGCTTATTTCTTATAAAAATACCTTAAAGAATTGGATTTTATCCCTTACGTAACTCTCAAATTGACCAACCATGATGAATGCTGAATAATTTAATTAAATATACATATTCCTTATCTATATTAGGGACAGACTCAAAAATGTTTCTCCTTCTTTGGTCGACTGTTTATTTACATTCTATGTTCTACTAGGTGATGTCAAAAGTGTTGTATATTTGATGATTCATCATCACTGGGCTACATTCTGAAAGTGGCCAAAAGATAGAAACGCCTGAGAACTATGCAACCTGCTTACTCTACCGCTAAGACATATTGTGTTTCTACTAACAAGCAAACATTCCCATGGAGAAGATAAGAATGTGATTTCTCTTTTCTTCCAACATGTTTGTAATGTTAAAAAAAATGCTTGTACAATGTTTTATAATGCCAGTGCGAGTACTTTGCGAGGTATTTACATATTAATAAGAGCGGGGAAGGGGGTGACGTTTGGTTTCATGTGAGAAGAAATCAAATTTTTTAGTTTAAGTAAAGCTTTACGGGAGTACTACACATCTCCAAATGTTTTTATTATTATGAACTTATACTCTGTAGTAATGGTATCCCACAAAAAAGTGAAACATAATTTCTCTGTACACCATCTACATCTAATTAACTACCACTTTTTTGTATTTATCACATTGTCCTTCCAGTACGGTTGGCTGCTGGTTGGACTATCAGAAAAAAACAAAGCTATTTGCAAAACTCAAAGTACTATTGCTTTAAGAATTTGAAATTGCATTTAAAGAATATTTTAAAGCACTGGCTTAATTATTGTATTATCTACACTAAATAATAGTACTAGAGCGGCATTGTAAAGCATGGTCCAGATCTGAAGAGTTTAATCACCAGAAACAAGATATTATGGTTCTAAAATACAAAATTATTCCTGTGAAACGTCTCAGAACATAGCGTCATTTTGGCAGGGGCTCGTAACTCTTAAGAAACTGAAGGTATAGATTACATTCCACAAGGCGCTTCAATGTGAAGAGATGAGAATTATTCAGTGAGTAAGGGCATCATTCAAACATAGTACACGTAACTTGGACCTCCAACAGTCACGCATGTGAGAATCAGCAGACCAAGCTTGAGAGAATTTTGAAGGTTATTAAGTTCCACCCATACAAACACGTGCTGAGATGTCATACATACCTTTCTCTGCATGATTTGAAAAGTAAATAAGGATTTAATATTAATGCGCAACAAATCCTATATTCACTTCTCTTTTTCGTAAATAAGGCACTTGAAAACAAAGAAGGATACTGAAGTAAAAGTTTGCTCACTCCATAAGCACCATATTGTAGAATTAAAATTTCTGAATATTAAATCACAAATGCGTTTATGATTTTCGATAACATCAATCGGCGTCCATTTTGGGGCAGGAGATTATAATGGATAGGCTGGTGAATATTTCAAATAGTCATTTATTAACATGAATGTTTCCTGAAATGAAATATGAGTTTTCGAGTGCTAACAAATAGCTTAACAGCACACAGTAGAATACAAGTAGACCATTACGCATCTCCATAAGTGCTTATATACTAATATTATAACCAGAGAATATTTTAGTGTGTGTATTTTTACTTTCTCTACACGTGCTATGTAAATAGCGTATAGAGAAATTATTGTATTGCACCCAAAAATTCGATACCGAGATTTCACCTGAAATACATGTTTTGAGATCCTCTGAATCCAAGAAAAAAGATTTTTAGAAAAATGTCCCTGTGTGTGTGGGGGGGGGGGGCAGCATAGCTCAAAAACGAAAAGTCAGTTAAATACCAAACTCGGTATTTAGGTTTGGTACCTTTCAAGGATGTGACACGAATATTTCCAAGAAAATCCCCCACCCGCAAATACCCTTTAGATGGAACATTTTTCGAAAAATTTGAATTTCTCAAAAATAATTCTAACGATTTTCATTAAAATACTGTATATTTAACATATTTTTATGATAAACGAAAATCATTTTGTATGTATTTTGTATAACTGGCAAACCGTAAGAGATAAACAAAAACTTACTACATAAAAAATTTGGATCTCATTAAAACACACAGTATATGTTACATACTTCTTTTGTAGAGTTAAACGTTTTCGAGATATTTTGGATTATAAGTTTCAATGTTATGTACCAAGAAATAGTGACCTAATGGAGAACACAAAGTCCCCTAGTTTAAGAAAAGAACCGTTTTATTCCAAATCCAATCCAAACGTTGTGTTTCCTCCCTTGCAAACTGTTAGCATACTCGAAATTCTAAATCCATGGCAATATTCGATGACCCTCAGGTATTAAACGAAGTCATTGCTACATTCCCGCATTTAAAAATCTGACGTGTTCAATTCACATGACTTTCTCTAGTTGTCCCACAGTGAAACTTTTCTTTATTCTTTATCTACGTCATGACAATCAAGATAGATATTAACAGAAATGACCTTTTTACTTGCTTTTTTGTAAGTAGAAGACAAAAGGGACGTACAGGCTAAAGCGATACTTAAATATTTTAAAACCGGTCGCTATGTGAAAAAAAATGTAATTAATTTTTCTTTGCCTACCAAGAGTCAAAGAAAATAGAGACGAAATAAAATGCCTTTCCGTTTGAGAAAAGTTCATATAGCTTAAAGTTGAAACCTAAGGAATATCTAACAAATTGTTAACTCTACAAAAAGGAATATATGACATAAATGTTGTGTTTTAACGAAATCTACACTTTTGTGTAGTAGATTTTGTCTATTTATTGCAGTTTACCGGATATACAAAAATGATACAAAAGTCATCCAGAATAAAGAAGTCTTCAGAGGCTATTCCCAAAAATTCAGTATATGCATTTTATTTATCCTATCTGTAATATAGGATGTTTTATTCAAAATTGTCAGAGCCAGTTTTTTAGAAAATTAAAATTTTCGAAAGTTTTCTATGTGAAGGGTTGTTTTGGGTGGAGAATATTCTTGAGTTTTAATATCTTGCGTTTAGTACCTGATGTTTTTCTAACTTTTTTTTAAGAGGATTGTGTTTCCGATGGAACCCTGGTATCGAATTTTTTATTAGAATACAATGCCTTCTGTATCAATCATGTACGTTGTACATAGTAAACATTCATTGTACATAGTATTGTGACAGCTTTCTAAATTTATAATGTGTGTTACAAAAGCTTAAAAATATGACTTTGATTGTGCTTTACCTTTTGTATGTTTGATAGTTTCAGTCTACCAATCACCTCTTAAGCAGGCTTTCTAGGGCCTATTCAGTAGAAAATAAGATAGTGTATTTTAACGGCAAGCTAAGGCCAATTATTCAAAATATTTCTGATTCCAAATTTCTATCATCCTTTATATTACAGAGTTCTATTTCTCTAAAACTGTCAGCTCCTGGTCGTCATATACGCAGCCAAGGTTCCAGGTAAATAAAACATTCCTCAAAGAGTAAAATGGCAATATATACATGATGTATGATGCTGAAAGTATTATGAATTCCGTATGAGGAGGTATGGCAACAAGTTAGTTATCTGGAAAAGATGTTGCACACGCAGAATGTGAATCTGTACTTTGCACCCTGCTCCGCGCACCAGAGAGAGGGAGACAAATGTTTGCTTATTGCTCCCATCGGTCAACTTGATGTCTTCCATATTTCATCTGCAGGCTTCCCCTGCCGCCCGCCGCACTTCTGATCATCTACACCACCTTGCTATGTCTATGGGCCTTCACTTATCGTACTGGAGCTGGAATGTAGGGTTTCTATACTGACCAACATCCCCACCGTCAAGTTTCTGGTACATACAAAAATACTGTACCATCATCAACAACATTCACGGCTTAAAAGTTGAAGTCTTGCACCGGTATCATTGATTTTCAATTCATCTCTTAAAGTTTTTCGAAATTTGCAGCAACTTAAAATTGTTCTAATTTATCCATAATCTTAAACATACAAGGGGCGTTCAATAAGTCCTTAGAAAATCCAAGCAATTATACTCGTAACATCGAAATAAAGTTTGTATTTCGCAACCTCGCCTTTTACTAGATGACAGTTAAAGTCTCAGCTATAACCATCACGTGGTTTCGTAGCCATAGACGATTGAATCAACTATATTATGCTTCTTTAGAAAGATGAAAAAAAAAAACGAATTTCGTGCGGTGATTAAACACTTATATTTAAAAGGATTAACACCAAAAGAGATAAATGCCGAGTTGAATGAAGTTCATGGCACATCTGTTCCTGCGTTTACAACAATTTGCAATTGAATAAATGATTTTAAACGTGGAAGTACATCACATATGATGAACATCGTTCCGGACGTCCAGTAGAAGTGACTTCTTCAGAAATTATTGACAAAATCCAGAATATGGAAAGTAGAGTTTGGGAAATAGTAGAGGCCACAGGTATATCACAAGGTGCAGTGTTCTCAATTTTACAGCAAAAATTGCTGTAAATATCTGGGCAAGATGAATGCCGCGTTTGTTCTCAATGGAGAATAAATGCAATCATGTGATTGATTCTGAAGCTGGTTTGGCACTTTTCCGTCACAATCCTAACGAGTTTCTGCATCGATTCATAACTGTGGCTGAAACATGGATACACTACTACGCTTCAGAGACAAAAGTCAGTAGAAACAGAGCATCGGCTCCGTAGAAGGCAAAGGTAATAAAATCTGCAGACAAGGGGATGGCCTCGGTTTTTTTTGGATGCATGCGGAATCCTCTACATTGATTACTTGCAGAAAGGAAGAATGATAAACGGAGAGTACTATGCATTGTTATTGTACCGGTTGAATGAAGAAATGAAAAAAAAAAAAAAAAATAACGCCCTCATCTGGCTAAGAAAAAGATACTTTTCCGTTCAGGACAATGTAAGGGTGCACACCTGCGCACTTTCGATGGTGAAAATTGTCGAATTAAGTTTCGAATTAGGACATTCAGTATTCACCAGATTTGGCCACAGCGACCTTGTTTTTTTAACTCCAAATGTCGAAAAAGTGGCTCAGAACAGTTGGAACAACGCTGAGAAAATTCTATATAGCTAAAAGATTATGTTAATATATATATAAAGTTGCCAAAAATTATTTCTTTCTCTTTCTTTTTCTGAGGACTTATTGAACACCCCTCGTATATACAATACATTACAATACAATACAATACAATATCTTAAGTGCCAAATGGACCATGTATAGAAGTATTGCCAAAATCAATAATTATTACATATTTTAATGTGAAATAGATTGTAACGCTAGCCGTTGTCAACAATTAAATCAGAAAATGAAAATGGCGAAGTAAACCTTTAATAGAAAAATAAGTGGTATTATATTCTATGTATCATGGAAAAAGAAATAAGGAAGGAGGAATAAAGACCTTTATTTGCCTAGAATGTGGTAAATGCTCGGAAACGTGAGTAACGATATGTGGATAAAAACAATGAAATGTGCATAAAATGAAATACGTATTTTGTGAAAATGAACAGCCAAAATAAGTAACGCCACTTTTTAAGAAGGAATGGACGAAGGAAGAACTGTGCTGAAGTTAATGACAATGAAGTAAACAATTTGGATGAAGACACATTTTGCGCTATTCCCTTCACCGGTAGAAAAATCAGACATGTTCCATTCTCACGACTTTCTGTACCAGTTGTGCAAACAAACTATTCTTACAAAAGATTATTCTTTTAGCTGCATCATGCTCGAGACAACATTAGCAGAAATGAATGGTCTTATTATTGCTTTTTTGTAAGTAGAAGGGAAATAAGAGATAACACAAGGTTGAAACGATAGTCAAATCTTTTAAAAGCTGATTCATTGTGGATGAAATCCGTTTTTTGCATTGCCAGTGTGCAAATTTAAGTATCTTAAAACTGAAACTAATAACAAGGAATACCTCATAAGTGATCAACTCCGTGAAAAAAATGTATATAACATAAATTGTGCGCTTCAACGAGCTCTACATGTTTTGAGGCAAGTTTTTGTCTATCTCTTACGGTTTACTAGTTAAGTAAAATCCAACAAAATTCATCCAGAATAAAGAGGTCCTCAGAGACTATTCCCAGAAAATTGAAGATATACACATTATACTTGTCGTGTAAATATTTTTAACATACAGCATTTTAATCAAAATGCCATTTTTGAGAAAATAAAAAAAATTCGAAATTTATTCCATATAAAGGGCACTTTGGGGTAGGGGTATTTTCCTCAAAATGTTCGTTGCATCCCTGGAAGATACCAAACTTATACACCAGTTTTGGTATTGTACTGACTTTTCGTTTTTGAGTTATCGTGTTCACAGACACCCTAAAATTCAATACCGAGATTTCACCGGAAATATATGTTTTTGGGTCCCTTGTATCAAAAAAAAAATCTTAGAAAAACGCCCGTGTGTGTGTTCGTGTGTCTGTGAACATGATAACTTGAAAACGAAAAACCGGTAAAATACCAAACTTGTATATAAGTTTAGTATCTTCCAGGGGTGCGACGCGAAGATTTTGAAACATTCCCCCACTCCAAACTAAAATTTCGAAAATTTTGTTTTTCTCAAAAAAGGCTCAAACGATTTTGTTTAAAATACCGTATACTAAAAATATTTATATGGCAAATAAAATGCATATCTTGAATTTCCTGGGAATAGCCTCTGAAGGCTTCCTTATTCTGAATAAATGTTTCTGAATGTTGCAAGACTAGTAAACCGTAAGAGATAGACAAGAACTTAATACACAATAAATGTAGATCACGTTAAAACAACAATTTACGTCATATAGATTTTTGTTTCGTTGAATTGAGCATTTCTGAGATGTTCCTTGTTATTTGTTTCAAACGAATATTTTAACTTTTCTCACTCGGAAATTTGTTAACCCCTGGCCCTGTATAAAAACGGATTTCAACCACATGGCAACCAGCTTTTAAAGGATTTGACTATCGTTTTAAAAATGAAATGGCGTTTTATTTATGCACGCTCTTTACCTGCTGTGGTTCTTAACGTCCCATTCTATACTGGGCATGAAAGACCGATTAATTTAGTTTAGAGGCCTCTCTATCAGGCTTGAGGTTCTTTTACGTGTCGTAAATCTACGACACGGGACCAACGGTTTACTTCCCTTCCGAAGGAAGCTGTGCTAAGGATTTGAAGGCCCGAAAAAATCGTATTAGCCTAGCGTATTCCCTTGTTTTCCTCCTACTTACAAGGAAGCAAATAATTAAGACAATTTCTGCTAATGTTTATCTCGATAATTATAAAGTAGACAGAAGAATATGCTTATTAAAAATAATTTCTTACAGCGACGTAAAGAAAGTTATATGAGTGGAACACATCAGATTTTGGGGGGTAGAAACCTAGTGTTGACTAACGATGACGTGGCTCCTTCAGAAACTAAACGAATAAACTCAATCTATATCAAAACAAACCTTACGTAATGATAAACACTGTTCGAATGTGAAAACTGGCCTTGCTGCACGTGTTAGAGAAAGGGTAGACTGGCAATGGTTACGGAAACATTAAATATCGAGCCACAAAAGGTCATGTGAACATCACACCAAGGTGTGGTGTATTTGTTCCTTCACGTTTATCCTAGTCTCGCATCCTGCTCAAGCCATACGCAAGGCACTATAATGGTCTGTCCATCATAGAAGCTCTGCAAATTACACTGGCTGATACGGATACAAATAAGTCAATTAAAACAAACAATAGGGTTTATTCCAGGATCTCGCATCCTTACTAAAGATATAATCACAGCACGAGATTAGACAGTCTACAAATTCCTCCGGCTAATACAGATAAAAAAAATCTGATGTGTTCATTCACACGACTTTCTCTACCTCTCTGTAACAAATTATTGTTAAAAAGCTTATGCATCTATTTACTTCATGCTAATCGAGAAAAAATTAGCAGAAATAGTCTTATTACTTGCTTCCTTGTAAGTAGAAGCGAAATAAGGGAGTACCATAGGTTAAAGTGATAGTCAAAAGCTGGTTGCTATGTGACTGAAGTTCCTTTGTTTGTATGGACAGGAGTTGGCAACTTCCTATATGAGAAAAGTATAAGATTTTCAAAGCTGAAACCCATCTCAAAAATGATCAATTCCACGAAAAATGTATATAACATAAATTTGTGTGTTTTAACGTGCTCTACATTTTTTGTGTGATAGGTTTTTGTCCATCTCTTACGGTTTTAGCGGTTATGAAAAATTCCGTAAAATTAGTCTTCAAAGGCTGTTCCCAGAAAATTCAAGATATACATTTTATTTGTCAGGTAAATATCAAAATCAAAATCTAAATCGTTAGAGCCATTTTTAAGAAAATCAAAATTTTTGAAATTTTTTCAATGTAAAGGGTAGTTTGGGGTGGGGATTTTTTTTGAAAATCTTCGTGTCGCATCCTTGGACGATACCAACTTATATTCCAAGTTTGATATTTAACGGTCTTTTCGTTTTTGAGCTATGCTGCCCACAGACAGACACACACACGGATATTTTTCTAAAAATGCTTTTTTTTTTTTGGATTCAGGTGGTCTCAAAACATATATTTCCGGTGAAATCTCGGTATCGAAATTTTGGGTGCAATACAATACCTTCTCTATACACTATGTATATAGTACGTATAGAAAAAGTAAAAATCTGATGTATTACATTCAAATGCCTTTCTCTACATCTCTTTAACAAATTATTAATAACCTTATTCTTCATGCTAATCGAGATAAACATTAGCAGAAACGATCCTATTACTTGATTCCTTGAAGAGAAATAAGAGAATACACCAACTAGGCTAAACCAACAGTCAAATGTTTTACAATGTGGTTGCTAAGGGGTTGAAATCCGTTTCTTTGCTGGCCGGGAGTTTAAGTATTTTAAAACTGAAACCAATAACTAGGAACATTTCAAAATGGTTAACTCCACGAAAAAAAAATGTATATAACATAAATTGGGTGCTTTATCGTGATCTGCATTTTTTGTGTAGTAAGTTTTGGTCTATCCCTTACGATTTACAAATTATGCAAAGTTCATTAAAATGTATCTAAAATGAACACGTCTTCGTAAGATATTTCCAAAAAATTCAAGATATACATATTATTTGTCATATAAATATATTAAATATAAGATATTTTAATCAAAATCGATAGAGCCATTTTTGAGAATACCGAAGTGTTCTAATTTTTTTCCAAGTAAAGGGTAGTTGGGAGTGGGGGGGATTTTCTTGAAAATCTTTGTGTCGCATCCTTGGAAGATAGTGAACTTAAATATCAAGTTTCGCGTTTAACGGACTTTTCGGTTTTGAGCTACGCTTCCCAAAACATGTATTTCCCTGAAATCTCGGCATGGAATTTTTGGGTGCAATACAATACCTTCTCTATACACTAAATACATAGTACGTGTAGAGAAAGTAATAAATCCATCAAAACAAATAAGAGGGCTTATTCTATGTTCTCGAATCCTTACTAAATCCAAAGGCACAAAACGATAAATCCTGTTTTCCAGGAGTTACACTGAATGAGCCGGTCCTCATGGCCGCGGTCGCTGAAGTGTCTATCTTTGGTGCTTCGTGGCGCAGGGGATCGGATGTTCGAGTACCGCCTTGGGCATGTGTTCTTGTGAATTTGTATATATGCGTGTGAAACGGAAAACTAATAGCAAAACAAATAGAAAAACGAAGGGAAATTAGAAAAAAGACAGGAAATGCAACTTAAGCAAATACATTCGTTAAAGCAAGCAAGAGTGTTTATCCTTGCTGCTAAAGTGTGTACTCGTTATTTAGGCAAATAACTAAGGTACAAAAACCAAAGCGAATCGTTAAATAAAAAAAAGTTTCCTTAAAAACTTAAGGAGAAAGATTTCAGAAACTGCAAAGACAACTGGCATAGTTTCACAATTTATTGTCTTGAGATATTTCAACAAATAGCCATTAAAGGTAGAACTGACTTATACTATTAATACATTTTGCTTGGAATAAATTTTACATTTTGTATTTGTAAGTTACAGGCCTTGAATTAATACATTTAAAACTAAACCTTGTGATCAAAGAAACACCCGTCCTGACACGCAATTGTTTTCTTTTGTTTT
The DNA here is from genome assembly GCA_030762935.1 of Hymenopus coronatus. Classification (NCBI taxonomy): domain Eukaryota; kingdom Metazoa; phylum Arthropoda; class Insecta; order Mantodea; family Hymenopodidae; genus Hymenopus; species Hymenopus coronatus. The sequence goes on from CM060896.1 coordinate 104,023,422, forward strand.
TTCAAAATAATAAGAATTTAGACTTACCAAAATATATTAAACCCCACAATTTTGCCTAAGCCGTAAGAGAGCTCATTTTTGTCTACACTTGGCGACTGCACAACGAAACCTCGCTGTGCTCTTAAATACGATCTGTCCCTCAGCGAATTGCCAGCTAGACTCAAGGACTATCTCCGAAGAGAGAGTACCTTTCCCACCAGGTCGCAGCTGAATCTCGTTGAATACGCCATTATGAAGATGTGAAGATTTGTTTATCGCATAAATGCGTGACACCAGTGAAGAAATATATTTTTTTTTGTAGTGTGCTCTGGCACCGCAGGCGATGACACTAATGATACATGAAGATGGAGCCCCGGTGGAATGTAATGGCGGGGGAAACCGGAGATCCCGTAGAAAACTCGCCCCTGCGCCACTTTGTCCACCACAAATCTCACATGCGGTTGCTTGGGATGGAACCCGGGCCGTCTAGGTGAAGATATCTGACGCACTACTTATGAGAAGGGGTAGACAAACAGTTCAAATCGTAGGCACAGAACGATAATAGCCCGTCTATTGCAGAAGCTCTTCTATAAATTGCATTGAATGATAAACAAGTACAAAAAATCTATTAAAACTTGCAAACTATCTATAGAGAAAACTAAATGTATAGCTTTTAAAAGTGGTAATACCTTAATAAGGTATATTCACCTAGCCTCTCACAGATATTGTAATAACATTAATTACGATGGAAACCTCAGTTGTAATCAATATTTACTGCACCAATTTTAGCTGTCCATAAAATACACAATGAGTATTTTATTTCATTTAGGTGTACAGACGTGTTATTAAGCATGCCTGTGGATTTTGGTGTAGAAATCTATTAAACACAAAATATGTAAAATACAATATAAACAGTGGATAAATGATGCAGTTGTGCGTTTGTTTGATCAGCTTGAATCTGCCATATTCCAGATAACAATGCACATGTGGTTTACGTTTGTATTTAACAAATTTATACATCAAGACCCACAAATATGCTTAATAATAGATAGGGCAGTAAATGGAATAGAATATTCATTAGTTATACTTGTGTTTCCTGTCATGTTCATTATTACCTACAACCTATAAGACTAGCCAACAGTATAATTACCGCTATGGGAAGCTAAAATTGGTGCATTAAGTATTGATTACACCTGAATGTTCCAACGTAATTAATTTATTTATAACATCACTTCGCGAATGTACCTTGTAAGATAATTAAATCTTATATATTCCTTTTACGTGACTTTCTCTATTGTTACACAAACTTTTCCTAAAAAAGACTTTCTTTTATCTGCATCATTCTAATCAACCAGATGTAGTAGAAGGGAAATAAGGGAATACACTAGGCTAAAGCGATAGTCAAGTCTTTTAAAAGCTATCACTATGTGGATCAATTAAAATACGGTTTCTTTACTTGCTAAGAGTGAACTAGGAGTAAAGAAAGGCGAAAAGAAAGATGTCTTCTCGTTTGAGAAAAGTTTAAGTACGCCTAAAACTGAAACCAGAACTCACAATAATTCGTTTGTTTCGTTTCGTTATCGGCTTACCCTCCCCATATTTGCAGGACCTGCACTCGCCTAGGATGTATAAGGCAATGCCTAGGGTCAGAAATCTGTCGCGGAGCCTACGGCACGAAACCTTAGAATGGAGGGCCTGTTACGAGGGGTCATCTGTAGCCAGACATGGATATAAGGAAGTGGATGATATGAAATTACGCAAATGTGTATAACATAAATAGTTTTTAATGAGATCAGCATTTTTTGTGCAATAAGTTTTTGTCTATCTCTTACGATTTACCATTTATACAAAATGCATCCAGAAGAGGTGAACGAAGAGGTCTCTAGAGGCTATTCCACAAAATTCAAGATATGTATACATTTCATTTGTTATAAAAATATCTTAAAATATTGTATTTTAATAAAAAAAAAGGTTAGTCATTTTTGAGAACATCAAAATTTTGGAAAAATATTCCTTATAAATGGCGTTTGGGGTGGGGAATTTTCTTAAGAATCTTGAGTCGCATCCTTGGAAGATAAACTTACATACAAAGTTTGGTTTTTAACCTACTTTTCATTTTTGAGCTATATACACATGGACATGTTTCTAAAAATACTTTTTTTTTATTTAGTGGTCTTTAAACATGTATTTCCAAATAAAACTCGGTATCGCATTTTGGGTGGAATACAATACCTGCGTTATCTACTATTACATGGTAAATACGGCTTAAGAAAGCAAAAATATGTATAAATAATAAATACCTTAAACAAGACTTCAAAAATCTAGGCTCGTATTTTATACCTAAGATCACCATTTGGATAATAAAATTAATTATACGATCTGTAGAACATTACACCATGTAGAAAATAAATTTCAATTAAGATTCTATAACGTTATGGCATTATCTAGTTTAATGGTTGTGAATAATGAGTAATGCGGCAAAATGATACAAGGTAAATATAGACAGCCGAGATGAAATACTTCAGGGGAGTATAAGGAACATGTACGAACTGCTGTCGTGCCAGAACTCAATTTATTCGCGATACAAGATAACATCAATTAATGTAGACACAACTGGTACCAACATGTTAACAGAGTGGATGATGACAGGATACCAAAGTTGGCCATCAATTATAATTCTCAGGGGAAAAGAAGTATAGGACGACTGAGATTGAGGTCAGTTATGCCGCAACAGGTGATTGAGCCTAACCCATGAAGTTAGGCTTTAACTTAGGTTGTACATTAGAACTTAGAATTATATTAGTAGCTGGATACCACCTATTTTATTAATAGTTACCAGTTCATTATAAGCATATATTTAATAAAGGTAATAAAGGTGTGGAATGCAGATTAGTTTATATAATATAAATTAAACTAATTTAAAAATAATAAATAAATAAAAATGGTGGAAAGTTTATTATAAAGTGAAAACATTGAAATATTGGAAATTAATTTGCAACTGGTAATAAAAAATAAATGAAATGAAAAATAAAGTGAAGTTAATTATTTATGAATGTAAAGGAAGAGTATTTAAAGTAAAAAGTATAAATAAAATAAAAATAAAGATTAATGTTAAGATGTGAATTAATACTAATGTTAATAATTAAGCAACAGTAATAATAGTTATTATAAATTATAAATGGCATGAATTAAAAATAAATATAAATACTATTAATAGTAAAATAAAAGGGTAAATATAAGGAGTATAAAAGTTAAAATAAATATATAGAAAGAAGTAAAGAAAAAGTAAATTAAGATATTTATATATATTAATTTTATAAGTATATATGATAATTAAAGGAAAATTAAAATAAGGTAAAATGAAGTTAAAGTTAAAAATTAATAGGTAAAATATGTAATTTTAAAATGAATTTAAAGAGAGATTAAGTAAATAAAAGATGTTTCTAAAAAAAATATATTAGCATTATATATAGTTAAATATTAGATATTTATCTTAAAATTATCTGTAAAATAATGAAATATTGGTTGTTTTATAAAACAGGAAGTTAATGAATGAATTTGGAATACACGCCCTGGTTTTTTAAGGTTTTTAAGTATGGAGTATGATATTGAAGTTTTTAACTGTTTTATTTATTTAAACCCTGAAGTAGAAAATAAGACAAGCAACAGGACTTTCCCATTGGTTTCGCATCTTCACTAAAACTATAAACACAGAACAATAATAGCCCGTCTATTGCAGAAGCTCTTCTACAAATGACACTGTCTGACACTCAACGAAATAAATCCATTAAAACAAGCAAGAGGGTTTCCGCATGACAACTTGACGCCCTTATTCCTGTAATGACCGTGCTGTGCTATATGGTTTAATTGTTAATTACAGCATGTTGCGCACTCCGTCATTAATCTTGGGTATGTGTCCACTTACTGCGATGTAGTTATGCCCACATATAACAACTTGTTCTGGGCGGAGGCGAGCAAACGCTCAGAAGACCGAACAACTTTGAGAAACGATGTCGAACAGCACAATAATCATGACATGTTCATAAATAAAAATGTGTGGGCGGCGGGGAGGGAAATCAAAACATAGGACACACGGTCACTATTATGTCAGATGGTACACGAGGCGCCCCCTGCACACGACACGACACGGACACGCCCGAACACGCCCGAACCGTCAGGACGCCATCATGGCGGGAGTGCAACCCTGATCGAGACTGTTTGACGGGCATGACGCAGCTTCAGACATGACGGGAAGGAAATCGCCGCACCCAATCTGATGTAGTGGGTAGAAGACAAAATAAAAAGTGTAGTTAACTCATGAATTGCATCTACGTGTAACAATTTCCGGTCCAAACCTATAAGGAGTACTACTTTTAAAGAGTGGTTAATTACCGTGCCCAAAAAGGCTCGCAAGTTACATTGATCACCATGGCATATCTTTTGGATTTCATAATCTTCAATTGTCAGTTGCCATGCAGAAAAAGTTCGACATAACCTTCTGTAGTCACTATAGTTTACATATATCTATTTAATTTCTGAATACTATAAGTACCTTGTTGCTGCAGCCAGAGATGTCTTCCTTCTGCAATTTTTTTCACATGTGCTACACAGTATTCTTATAAACATATTTTTCCATATATTTCATATTACTCCAGATAAAATCTCAAAAGCACTTTCACTATACATTTATTGAAAAAACAAACAACAACAAAAAACGAAATGAGTCAAATAATTAAAAAGCAGGTCACTATATACTGGCCTTGAAACTTTGTGTATGAGATCGTGGGAAATAAATGAATCTGACAGCACAGATAATACGTAACAATTCAAGAAATAAAAACGTATATCTCCAAAATTGTTGTTGCCACAAAAAATTATTTGAAATAAATTTTGTTTCTAATAGGTCTACATCTTTCTGTAATCAGCTTTTCTCTCTCATCGTTCGACAGTTATACAATATAATTCAAAATTCATTCCGAAAAAAAGGGGACTTACATGTTATTTGCAAAAAATTCAGATATAAATGTTATTACTTAGCGAGCGGACTTTCTTCACCGGATGTTGCCTCTTTTTCTTTCGTCATAGCCGTATGGCGCTCATCTTTCGCCTAGATGGCCCGGTTCGATCCCATGTAGGATTTGTGGTGGACCAAGCGGCGTCTGGTTGGGTTTTCTCCGGGTACTCCGGCTTCCCCCGCCAATCATTTCACCAATTCCTCCATAATCATATTTCTTATCATCCATTTTACTGTCATTTCATATCATGCACTTCCTCACTTTCCTACTAGGCATCAAGCTTATCACCCATCCTGGCTTACTCTCTGATTCAACGTCTGTGCTGTTCCAAAGGCGTCTGACTCCAGGCACTGGCTTGGAGGGGGAGTAAGTTCATACATAGAGGATAAACAGAGAAAGAAGTAAAGGAAGTGAAATATTTGATTGGCATTACGCAGTAATATAACGAAAGACAGAACCCTTTTCAGCTAATTTTCTGTTATCTTGGTATTTATTTATTTATTTATTTTGATTCACTGGAGCGTTTACAATTTGAAGCATTTTTATATTATCTATATCTAAAGCACACTTTTATTGTCCTTTTTTATTGTTTATTTATATAGCCCCTTTAACATCTAAGGTCATATCGGGGGCTTTACACATGAAACAACTCGTTGTCTGAGGGTTTTTTTACTTTCTCTATACACACTATGTACATAGTGTATAGAGAAGGTATTGCACTCCACCCAAAAATTCGCTACCGAGATTTCACCGGAAATATATGTTTTAGGATCCCCAATATCCAAAAAAAGCATTTTTACAAAAAGGTCCGCGCGCGCGCGCGTGTGTGTATATGTGTGTGTGTGTGTGTGTGTGTGTGTGTGTGTGTCCGTGTGTCTGTGAACACGATAACTCAAAAACGAAAAGTCGGTAAAATACCAAACTTGGTATTTAAGTTTAGTATCTTCCAGGGATGCGACACAAAGATTTTGAGAAAAATCCCTCCACCCCCAACTTTTTTCGAATATTGTGATTTTCTCAAAAATGGCTCTAACGATTTTGATTAAAATGCTGTATATGAAAGAGATTTACCTGACAAATAAAATGTATATCTTGAATTTTCTGAGCATAGCCTCTGAAGAGTAGTTTATTCTGGATGAATTTGACTGAATTTTGAATAACTGCTAAACCGTAAGAGATAGATAAAAACTTACTATACAAAAAATGTAAAGCACGCTAAAACACACAATTTATGTTATTTACATTTTTTTTTCGTGGAGTTCATCGTTTTTGAGACATTCCTTATTTTTGGTTTCTGCTATGAAAAAACTTATACTTTTCTCATACAGGAACTTGTCAACTCCTATCCATATAAACAAAGGAACTTCATTGACATAGCAACCAGCTTTTGACTATCACTTTAACCTATGGTAGTCCCTTATTTCGATTCTACTTACAAGGAAGCAAGTAATAAAACTATTTCTGCTATTTTTTTCTGATTAGCATAAAGTAAATAGAAGTATACGCTTTTTAAGAATAATTTGTTGCAGGGATATAGAGAAAGTCATGTGAATGGTACACGTCAGATTTTTTTTTTTTTTTTTAACGTTTTGGTTTAAATCAATTTTTTCCCTCAAACACGTCACTATCACATACATACTACCAGACTCTGTGGGGGAAAGGGAATACTTCTGGTTAAAGAAAAATTCCCTGCCCCAGCGGGGAATCGAACCCGGGACCTCTGTGTGTTTTCTTGTCCTTTTGTTTTATTCAGTTTAGAACAAAAGAGATCAGATTTTGATTTCATACATAATTTTCAGCGTTATGATGAAGGCATTAAGTGTCTTAGAGTTTTGAACATTTACCTATATCATACTAACCTCCAAGCTAAGAGGTAACACTTCGATTCCCAATTGAGCAGTAATTCTTCTTTAATTAGAATAATTGCCTATATTAAAAATCTGAGAAGCTTGTAAGTGAGATTAAACACAAATTTATTACAGTTTAAAATGAACATAACTTACAGATAAACTCAATTCGTTGGACTATTTCAATTATTTCTCAAATTAATATCTATGTGTGAGCTTAGAAAGTAAAGGGTCTTACACAGATGAAAAATTAATGTATCATGTATATATTCAACAAATGTTACTTCCCTTCCTGCGTTTACATAAACACCCAATATCTTATATTAAAACTGGTGAAATTTGTACTTTCCTATATGCTGTAATATCCATGACTTGCTTATTTTACACCGCACTTCCATATATTAACAGCTTACCTGAATTTAAGACATGCTTTTGAAAATAAATAATTGCAGAATTTAATTGTACTTACAGCATTTACGTTTATATACCAGAATACTGTAACAAATGAGAGCACCAGTTATTGCTAAGTACACTTTATTTACAACTTACATGCTTGACTTAAAGCAATACGTTATACTTGAATCACTTTTGTCACACATTCAGAACACAGCACAACTGCCTGTCGAATGACAATTACAATGGCTCTGTCCACTTTTCCAAACTCGTTAGCTCCGTAACTAACTACACTCCTTCACTTGTTTGTCCAACCGACCTTAACCAGTCTCTTATATGAGTATATACAAGACGTGTACAAGGCGGAACGTTCTGGAACAGGAAATTACTCTAAACTGCCGAAAAGAATCTTTTGGAAGTGTAGAGAAGTTGCTCATAACTGGCTTTGTTCTGAGGATCTAATCGGGAAAATAGCCGCGCTCGTCGATCAGGTGTACCGCTGCCGCGATCACAATATGCAGCATGACTAAAATGCCACATCTTAAATGTTGCCACAGTTTTATATTTAAGGTTAAGATGACACTCGCTTTAAAATCGTGAACTAGGGCATGAAAAATCACCTAAAAGCGAACTATAGAATAGAATTAGCTTCTATTTAAACTCCAAGTAGATATTGATGTTACTTCATAACATCACTTAAGCCGTAATTCAACACCTCTTAGGGCTTACATCACAGCAGCATACGATCAACTTTATTCTAGGCGTTTACCGCTTGGTGTGAACTACGAGTTATTGCACTCTTAAAACATTAATCAGAAGCTGAAAGTACGTGGGTTATGCAACATCCGCTAAGATATTTCATACTTTCGTTTTGCTGTCTTATTGTGAAACTTGATAATCAAGTTATTTCACACCCCTGTTAATACACACCTTAAATTGTGGAAAACGTTTCAGCTGAATTAACATCCACGTTTTTCCCCCATTGTTTTCCGAGAATCAGAGGAAAGTTGGGTATAAGGCAGAAGTATCTTAACCTAATCTTTACTCACAAGAGAGGGAGTATTGTTATCTATTCCACCCAAAAATACGATGTTTTGTGAACATTTAATCTCCCCCAAAATATTAAAGATGCTCTATGTGAGTGTTTGTGTATGTGTGTGTGGGTATGTGTGTGTGTGTGTGTTCAAGAAATCCTCCATGCCAAACTACCTTTAGTGGGGCATTTTACAAAAATGTGTATTTTTATCAAAATAGCTCTAACAGTTCTGATTAAAATACCACATGGTTAAGATATTTTCGTGACAAACGAAATATATATATATATATATATATATATATATATATATATATATCTTGAATTTTTTAGAAATAGCCTCTTCATTCTAGATGACGTTTGCTTAACCGGTAAACCATATTGCACATAAAATGTAGATCTCGATAAAGCACGATTTTATACCAAATACATTTTTGTGGAGTTAACTGTTTCCAGATATTATTTGTTATTTGCTTAAATTGTCTAAAATTTAAAATGTTCTTCAACTTAAGTGGTTATTTTCTATATTTCTTTCCTTTTCTTTTCCTTGCTTTTTTTTTTTTTTTTTTTTTTTTTGAAGCTTAACGCTCTTTAACCTGATCATTCATATCGGACGATGAATGAAATTAGTGAAATGATGCTCAAATGATCTCGGGGCTCATGGAGCTTAAAGCTACTCCACATTCATCTTCTCTGGATAAGGGAAAACCGCGAGAAAAAAAAACTTACCCGGGCAACCCACCCTAAGCGAGATTCAAACTCGCGACCTGTTGAATGTGAGGCAGACACGCTACCACCACACTACCCAGATGGGCCTTTTTTTCTTTTTTTTTAATTATTGTTTCATTTATGTAGCCCCCTTTAACATCTAAAGTCATATCGGGGGCTTTGCACTTGAAACAACTCGTTAGGTTCTTTTTCGTTGGTTTAAATCATTTTATTTTACTCAAATACACACACATTCACTCTCACATACATACTTCCAGACTCTGTGGGGGATAGGGAGTAATTCTGGCTAAAGAAATATTCCCCGCCACAGTCGGGAATTGAACACAGGACCTCTAGGTGAGAAGTCAACTCGCTGACCGCTCGGCCACGGAGGCAATCTTTTTTTTTTTTTTTTTTTTTTCTTTTAATCATGCAAAGAGCAGAATTTCAATGTGTTTATAAGAAATTCGCTCTTAAAAATGTTACTCGCTTTAGCGTCGTTTATTCCCTTATTCTTCTTGTATTTACAAGAAATATGTAATAAAACCCTTTCTGTTATTTTTATATCGGTCAGCATAAAGTAGATAGAGGAATAATCGTTTTATAAGAATAGAATGTACTATTACCATGTCAATTTTTAAAATCTTAAATATTTACGTAACCTACAGACTAATAGCATATAAGGAAATCTTAACACATTCGAGCCTAAACGGTCCCACAAGTGTTTTATTGATAAGTGGTGTTGACAGTTCTTATCTACTTTTTCTATTTCCCATATTCCTATTGGTTTGTCTTTTTGCAGATATACATACCTTAATTTATAAGAACACAAACACCCATGCCCAAGGCGGGGCTTGAACCAGCGATCCCCTCTACCACGAAGCACCAAAGCCAAGCATTTTAGCGAGCGCGGCAAAGGGGACTGGCTAAGTTCACTAGCTTATAGCCCCTAATACGAATGCATTCCGCGTGTAATTTAGTAAACTATTCCATTTATATCTTATGCTAGACTCTTTCCTCTATCCTTACTATTGTAGCTCAATATTTCAGAAATCGTTAACTCTACAAAAAGTATCGTATAAATTGCGTGTTTGAGAACTACATATAGTGAGTTTTTATCTTTGGGTTCACAGTTATTCAAAAATAATTCCGAAAGTCCAGGACTTTAGAGGCTATTGCCAGAAATTTTACGACACCTATACATTTTATTTGTCTTGTAAATATCTTTAATATAAGGCATTTTAAAAAAAATCAAAATTTGCTAATTTTTTTCCCATGTAAAGTGTTGTTTGAAGTGCGAGACTTTCTTGGAAATCTTCATGTCATATTCTTGGAAGATGTACAAGTTTGATACTTCGTTTTCAGACTCATAGAACCTTTTTCTAAAAATTATTTTTTCTTACAGGGGACCCTAAAACGTACATTTTCAGTGAACTCTTGGTAATAAAATTTTGGACGTAATGCAATATCTTCCCTGCTTATTGTAAAAAGTAGAGAATGTAAAAATGTAAATGTCCTTGAAATACACAAATTTGTGTCATATAAATTTGTTCGTAGAATGAGCCGTTTTATAAATATTACAAGTTATAGGTCTAGACATATTCCTAATGTTCCACGTATTGAAACTAAGCAGTTCTTGGTTATTTTAAATGCATGTCTAGATAGAATGTAGGTGTTGTGAGTAATATAATGTAACAAATGACTTAAAAGACTCAAAATTTGGTTACAAATAAAGTCTTTATTCGCAGCTAGAATCCATTCAGTCAACGCTTCAATGGTAAACAGTTGAGGTTTTCTCAATCCACGTCTCGCACGTTGTTGCGCACTATCACTCCATTCGAAGTCTGACTCACGGCATACTACTCGTTCACTCAGTGGCTTGCAACTCTTCCTTCCCTTTTATAGCTGGAAATGATGTCACAGAACTTTCTAGAAGCTTGTGGAAGCTGAAGCTTCTGTAAGTTCTGTTCACGCATTTCAAGGCTTACGATTACATCACGTCGCTTCCGTGTTTTCCCAGCCCTCCAATCCCGCCGACTCACCAAGTTAAATCATATTGTCATAGTAAGGTGGTAAGAGAATCACTTTTTATCTGAAAAAAAAGTATATGGAATTGTTCATTAGTAGAGAATAGATTTTATTTTGTGAATTTGATTTAACCTATTAAAGATATTACTGAATTTTATTGCTATTATGTATATAATAGCTTATTCTTAGCCATTGTCAAACTAATGTCGTAAATTGGGCTGCAATTTTTTACTTTTTCTACTTCGTACATAAAGCTTAAGTAGAGAAGGTATTGCATATTACCCAAAAATTCGATACTGAGCTTTCACATAAAATACACGTTTTAGGGTCCCGTGTACACACGAATGATACTTTTAGAAAAAGGCCCGTGTGTGTATCCGTGTGTTGGTAAACAGCATAAGAGAAAAACGAAAAGCCGATCAAATACCGAAATTGATCTTTAAGTTCAGAATCATCCAAAGTTGCCCTCCGTGGTGTAATGGTTACCATGCTCACCACATATGCCCAAGATCGTGGGTTCAAATCCGGCGGAGGATGATGGATTTTTTTCGGGTGTAAAAATCTTTAGTATGGCTCCCTTCGGAAGGGAAGTAAAACCGTTGGTCCCGTGTCGTAGATTTACGGCACGTAAAAGAACCTCAAGCCTGATAGAGAGGCTTCTGAGCAAAATTAAACGGTCTTTCACGTCCAATTTAGAATGGGACTCTGAGAACCACAGTAGTTAAAGAGCGTCCATAAATAACACTTCATTTACATGTTTTTTAATCATCCAAAGATGCGACACAAGATTTATAAGAAATCCCACCACCCCAAACTGCACTTTACTTGGAAAAAATTTCGAAAATTTGCATTTTCTTAAAAATGGCTCTAACGATTATGATAAACTATCTGTATTAAAGATACTTACAAGTGAAACGAAATGTGTATATTGAATTTCCTCGAAACAACCTCTGAGGAGTTCTTCATTCTGAATGAATTTTGCACAACTGCTAAACTAAGAGATAAATAAAAACTTCTACGCAAAAAAATGTAGACCTCGTCAGAACACACAATTTATGTTATATATATATAATCTTTTCCGAGATATTTTTTGTTATTTGTTTTCATTTTAAAAAATGTATATATTTTCAAATTTAAAGTTATATTCCTTTTTTGTATTTGTTTGAGTCTTGTCCATGCAAAGAGATTCGAATTTAAACTTCAATCACACAATTTTTAAAAGATTTGACTACCGCTTTACCCTAGTGTATTCTCTTATTTCCTCTCTGCTTGTAAGGAACTAAGTAATAAGACCATTTCGGCTAACTTTTATCTTGATTAGCATGAAGTAGATAGAAAAATATTTTGTACAAATAGTTTGATTGCAGATCAGATAGATTCCATGTAAATGGAACATGTCAGATTTTTTTAGTAAATCTAAAATGCCCATGTCTTGACTTTCTCTCGCATCTGATGTCCATTCATTGGGAAAAATTTAAAAAGTTTTAAGGTATAAAGGCTTCTGCTCAACGATCAGCCGCCTGGTAGTAGTATAATGAGCGTTATCCGCACCGAGGCTACACTATCTACACTAGACCCACTAAACAACCATAACTTATTTAGCGCTGAAAATATCAGCCATAGTTTCATTTTTTCCAGTGTTCCATCCACATGACTTTCTCTACATGTTCTGCAAATAAACTACCCTTACAAAAATTATTCTTTTATCTATTTCTTGCCAATCTTGGTGAACATAAGCAGAGATCTTCTTAATGCTTAGTTCGTTATAAGTAGAAAGGAAACAAGAGAATACATTAGGCTAAAGCGATAGCTAAATCTTTTAAAAGATGGTTGCCATGTGAATGAAATTAGGTTCCCCTTGCATGGCCAGGATTAAAAAAAAAAGAAAAAATAATTACATATTCTCGTTTGAGAAAAGTTTTAAGTATTTTAAAATTGAAACCAATAACAAGGAATATTTCCGAATAGGTTAACTCCATAAAAATGTATGACATAAATTGTCTGTTTTAACGAGAGCTACAGTAAGGTTTTGTCTATCTCTAAGGGTTTACAGCTATGCAAAGTTATTAAGAATGAAGAGGTCCTCATAGACTACTACTAGGAAATGTAAGTTGTCATGTTATTATATTATGTAAATTACTTAAAATGTTGTATTTTATCAAAATCTAGATCCCGTTTTTAGAAAATAGAATTTTAGATTTTTTTCCACTTAAAGGTTAGTTTGGGATCGGGGAGATTTTCTTGAAAATCTTCATGTTGTATCCTTCAAAGAGCTGAACTTAATTGTTAAGTTTGGTATTTAACCGACTTTTGGTTTGTGATTTAAGGTTGTTTACAGACGCAAAAGCTTGGGCGAGGACCTTTTTCTAAATAATGTTTTCTAGGATATAGGGGGACCTAAAACGTATATTTCCAGTGAAATCTCGGTATCACATTCTCTAGGTTCTAAACAGGGAAAGTAAAAACTTAAGAGATAAAGATTTCTGATTTTTGAACTTCTCTCGTTTAATATTTATAAACACCCACATATGCTAGGAATTAAATGCTTCCAGTGATTCACTCTAATTTGTAAATATTTTTTTCTTGTAAAACTTTACCCTATGGCAGATAAAGCTCAGATATAAATAGTTTTATTTTCGATCTACTTTCACTAAAACTACCAGCTCTGTTACATCAATGTGTCAATTCCCTTTATTAGTTTTTTTAGCAAATTTTTCTCTATAAATTTTCGCTGGAGCTGTTTATATTTAGTGTACTAACCCGAAGTTTTAGAACTGGTATTTCAAACCATGCATTGACAATAATTACCCTGGATTTTGTTGTTTGAGACATATACCGTATATTTCCGAGAAAAGAATCTTTCTAAATACAATTACGCGACACAGTTCCAGTAGTTCCTTGCCCAAAGCGCGAACTGTGACAGCGTCAAAACAAATTCACCGTATCCATAATTTTAATTCACGGTACGTAGCGTGGCTGCGTAATGTCGCAAGGTGGGGGAGAAACATCATCGCATCACGTCTTGTGCCGCGCCTGTCGTTTGATTCTCTATGCTACTATGTCGCCGTTATACACTTCCAATTTAAACTTAGAGGAATTACATGACAAATGTTCTAGTTTTCATTACTTATTTAATTCCTAGTATCGAGTTACTATTTTCAGCATGAATTCTAATAGCTTTCATCTAATTTAATTTTTAACTTTTATTTTAATTCTTCTATGCCAAAAAACAGTCTAAAAGTGATTTTATATTACCCCAACAAGAAGCTAGATTTAATGGTCTACTCAGTGCTTTAATAAACCTCATTTGTTAGCAAATACATTTTTACTTTCTCTATATGTAGGTATCATGTATATGGTGTATAGCAGAAGTATTTTATTGCACCCAAGTATTCGTTACAAATATTTCAACGGAAATACGTGTTTTGGGATCCCCTTAATCCAAAAAAATTAGAAAAAGGTCCGTGTGTTCGTATCTGTAGATGGCATAGTTCAAAAACGAAAAGACAGTTAAATACCAAACTTGGTATTTTAGTTTCGTATCTTCCACTAATGCGACACGAAGATTTTCAAGAAAATCCTCCCCCACCCCAAACTACCCTTTACAGGGAAACATTTTCTAAAATGTTGTTTTCCTCAAAAATGGCTCTAACGATTTTGAATTAAAATACCACATGTTAAATTCATTTCCATCATAAATAAAATCTGCATCTTGAATTTTCTGGGAATAACTTCGAAAATCTGTTCATTCTGGATGAATTTTGTATAATTTTGCATAACTAGTAAAACGTAAGAGATAAATAAAAACTTAGGACATACAAACTGTAGATCTCGTTAAAACACATAATCTATATTATTTACATTTTTTCATGGATTGGCCGTTTTCAGATATTCCTTGTTATGAGTTTCGGTCTTAAAATACTTTCGCATTTCTCGTGCGGGTACTTGTCAACTCCTGGCCACGTAAAGAAACGGATTTCAATCCCATAGAAACCACGTTTTATAAAATTTGACTGCTAGTTTAATCTAGTTTATTCCCCTATTTCCCTCCTACTTACATTAATCCTAGTTTAATATATAACGGAAGTAGATACATATTTTTAGGAGTATACAATGATTAATGTTTCGTATTTTTCTGTGCATGAATGAATGATTCACATTTAGACCATTATTTTATAATGTGTTTTTTTTTTCTGTCCCTATTATTCCAGTGGCACAAAAACAGCAGTACATTGTGTAACCAAGCTGCAGACCAAGAATAAGTGCAACAACCTTCAAATTATCAAAAATACTCCATTCATACATTGCATATTGAAGCTTTTCAAATATATATTTGAAGTTTTCATGTGCTTCTTTCATATAAGCTGAATGAGCCCCAGGTACTGAGTGAAATTTGTTGCCGTTATGTAGAATCACCGCTTTTTAAATTAATTTTAGAGGCATCAATGAATAAGCGCCATTCTGCTGGGTTATTTTCCACAGCAAATGTCTCCATAAGAGAAGAAATGTCCTTACAAAACACTAGGCCACTTTCTTCAGAAAAATAGTTTTTTAGCTTAAAATGACGATTACGATAAGTGCATATCTTTGTATTCTTTTGAAGAAGATTCCATATATTTAGCCGGGAAGCAAACATTTCAAACTGCTTTTTGGATAACTTTAAATCTCGTTCGAGATCGCTAAAATCTTGAGACAGTAAATGAAGTTTAGATAAACAGCTTAGTCCAAAATTTAAATCACCAAAATCCTTTGCAGTTTTTTCCTTACTTCCATCAGAATCTGAGCTCTCTCCGTCTACTGTCATATGGTCTGGTGGTTTTGGTATCGGTAATTCTTTGCTTTGTGGAATTTATCTCATTGTAGATTGCAAGTTGGTCGTCTCCTTAGCGCGGTGGTAGCGCAGCTGCCTACCAAGCGGGAGACCTGGGTTCGATCCCCAGTACCGGCGTGGGGATTTTTCCCCCGCTGGGAGACCTGGACCGGGGTGAACTCAGCCTCGTGAGGTCCCTGGGGGGCCAATTGAGGAGCTACTTGATGGAGAAGTAGCGGCTCCAGGTCGTGAGGACCGCATTAACCGGCCGGGAGGGGCTCGAGGCGCTGACCACGTCTCACCCTCCAATACTGCACCCCATCCATGACGTCTGTAGTGGACCGAGATGGGGGACGCAGCGGCCGGGCGGTAGGCCAAGGCTCCCCGTGAGCTGTCGTGCCATGGAGTTAGTTAGATTGCAAGTTAGGTTACACCACTTTGAGTTTGACGTAACCCCTTTAATGTATTTAAACAGAAATAACAGTCATAGGAATGATCTTTGGGGTTCCTCCAAATCATCGAGATAGCAAATGACATGTGGCGTGTGCCATTCCTCCATGCAGTGAGAAATCGCCTGCGGTGCCATGGTAGTAAAAATTGGGCATTAACAAAGAAAAAAACACGATAAACAACAGATATGTGGGACCCACATCTGTTTGGTCTCCTACACTCCCAAAATAAAGTTCATAACACCATTTTACTACTTTGGACTTGAGCGTCATTTCACCACATATATAACAAGAGTTGTTAAGATGATTTAAAAAAACTCTAGGCTTTTTGCAACTAACAACTTATTAAAATAAATAAATACATTTTTAAATGTGTAAAACACAATTCAGACACACAGAGCACTCACAAAGACGTGTCTACGCAACTGGCATCGTTCTGGTAATCGTGTGCTACACCAGATCACGTTTGTGCATATCTGTATATGTCTATACATGTCTGAACATGCACAACAGCAGCATTGATGCCCTTTGAGTTAGCTCATTTGGTTCTGTCATATTTACAATGCTCTAGGAGTTTTTATTTCACAAAAAGAAAAATGAACGAAAAATGTTTATTTAAAATTTAAATTTAAATAAAAAAGAAACTGTAGGAGATGAAGAAATTCTGAAGATTTATTTGAAAGCACGATGGAAAACTGTTTTAAGTAAAACTATTCAAATAAGACAAAAATCCTTTAATTTAAAAAAGAATTGAAATTGAACGACTAAAACGTTTATTTAAAATTTTGAAATTGAAATAAAAAAGAAATTGTTGGTGATGGAGAAATTCTAAATACACATTTGAAAAAAATATGAAAAAGTGCATTAAGTTCAACTATTTGTACTTATGAGACAAAAATCATGTTGACCTATAATTAGAGATTGATTTCAAAACACTTTACTTCGTGCACACTTATGATAATCACTAAACAATTTGTGAAAGCATACTTCCAATGTAATCATAATTCCAAAGAAATATCCGCCATTTCACTCCCTTCATTTTAAGAATACAGAAACAAAATCAGTTTGACACGGTAAATGAATAAGCAAACAACAGTCTGTCTGTTTGAAATCATGACGTTAGAAACATTTAATTCTATAATTCTGAAATTTACAAAATAAAGTACGAGGGCCATTTTTTTCAACTTCCGATAGGCTATAAATAAAAGACAAGTTCATAGAAAACATTTATTTTATTACTAAAAGTTTTGTACACTTATAATTACTTTTCAACATAATCACCGAAAAGATTGAGACATTTATCGTACCTGTGTATAAGCTTTGCAATACCCGCTTCAAAAATATTGCCGCCAACGTTTTCAAATGAACATTGACGTTGAAGATCTTCGTTGGTTTGAAAGTGCTGCCCTCCTAGCCACATTTTCAGTTCAGGGAAAAGGTGAAAGTTGCTGGGTGCCAGGTCAGGACTGTACGGCGGATAATCGAAAATGTCCCATTGAAATTGTGCAAGGAGCCGATGGGTTGTGCCAGCAGTGTGTGGACGAGCTTTGTCATGGATCAACACAATTCCTGAAGTCAGCATTCCTCTTAGTTTGTTTTGAATGGCTCTCCGAAAACGTCAATGTTCATTTGAAATCATTTGCGGCAACATTTTTTGAAGTGGGTATTACAAAGCTTGTGCATAGGTACGATAAACATCTCAATCTTTTCGGTGATTCTGTTGAAAATTAACCATAAGTGTACAAAACTTTTAGTAATAAAGTAATTGTTTTCTATGAACTTGTCTTTTATTTGTAGCCTTTCGGAGGTTGAAAAAAAAAAACGGCCCTCGTATATAAAGTACTATATGCAACTCGAGAAAATCATGCATTTATGCCACAATCTAAACAAATATATATTTATTACACAGGCAACTACAAGCGTTATGGTTTCTGTACAAAGAAATGTTTGCTTATAATCGTATACAATATGTTTCTCCTCGCACAGATCAGCTATTGTTGACTTATTGATGAAGGAGGTTGCACCACGTGTTAGATCCTCTGTCGCATAGTGATTAGCCCTTGGTGCTGACGGCAGACACGCCTACAGGCTCTTCTCCTTTGGATCGTTGGCGGCATTCTATCATCTTCATCTTCTTTTGTTTCAATGCGATTTCTTCTCGGTTTCTGGGATATGCTATCTCCTGCTACAACAACTCACCAAAAGTTGCTTATTGGGCTCATATTGCTAGCACATCGGTTATTATAAGCCTAGGTTATATGCTAGACAATGAAGGGGGGAAATCTCTCGTTGCGCCCTACGCAATCTACGTGGGATAAAGTGAAGGAACCACAACAGGCTACAGGTTGTAAACAACACAGGCCGCACAGACGCGCGAATGTCCCTAGCATTTACAGGCCTAATATTGTAACTTTCCAGAGTGGATGATCAATGATCTGTCGACCAGACATCCCTCTAGTATTCAATAGGACTTTCCTTTGAGTTTGCATCCACGTCATCTGTCCGGCACCGCCATGCGACACGAACCTAGAAGCACGGCTGAAATATGAAAGGAAACGGACTGATGGGGTGGACATCTTAGAAGGTCAGAAACCACCCATTGTTCGCCTAACAATTCCGAAGAAACAACCAAAAACCCTTTGATGGGAGGAAATGCGAGTGGCATACGTTACCATGGCACCAACTCGCTCGGCTATAGTAAAAATAATTGTAGCCATTTTCCAACTCACTATCTTCATTACCTGAAAATAGTGTTTTGGGTAGGCCCATAACTCATCGATAGAGCACCTGCTGCCGGTAGGGATTTTTGTGTAGCCCAGTTTATTCCCTATCCTCCCCAGAGTCTGGAAGTATGAATGCGTGTACGACTGTGTGTATGTGTGTGAGAGAGAGATCTAATGATCAAGGGGGTTATGGATGAAATCTCGGCACATTTTCGGATCAAATATGCTTTTTTGTTTTTTTGCATTGGAAAATACTAGACAAATTAAAATACGTGTATGCAAAGTTTCAAAGCTCTATGACTTTACAAGTTGCCTTAATTACGTCATTTAGAGGTCTGCATTATTAAATGTTCTGTGGTGGGTTTGGGAGGTGCTCAATTGATAATTTCATAAAATTTCTGCAGTTATGCAGATGTTTATAACATTTTATGCACTAATTTGAATTCCTGCTAATTAGAATTTTATCCATAGTCATTTTTGTATACTATAGAAACGGTAGATGGCAACATAAGAAGAAATAATATATCTTTTGTTGTCCCCCCCCCCCATAATGGAACAAGAAAAATATTCTCCTTAGATGCTATTTGCCTTCTCTGTTCAAAAGCATATGGTTATTTTGTCATCGCAGTTAAATTCTGGGCGTTTCCAGTTTTTATAGACTTTAACATTTACGACATTTCCGAACGTTCAAAATATATACTAGCAAACTGAACACTTTACTAAATCTTCCCAAAATTATTGTTAATAACAAAACTAAGTATAGAATTTGTTATTAAAGTATTATTTTACATAAAAATAAAATGAGTGCAGAAAAAGTAGACATTTTAAAATGTTTGTTTTTACTGTGGATATAAACTTTTTATTCCATTGACATCAAGATATAAAAAACCCGATTATTAAAGCTTTAATACACGTTTCTATGGCATTACCATTTTTTACTTATTTTTTTTTTAAAATTGTAGAAGATATTTTTGAAAAATCCATATATTTTAGACGAAACATTTTAATAACTAAAAAACTGCTAGGGTTAGAGAAATGAATCTCAGCATACAATGCGTCTTATATTCGTAATGTGTGTACCAAAACTAAGCCTCTGGCATTGTGGAAACCTACATTTTACCCATCAACTCCACTCCCCCTTAAAGTTGAGGATAAATAGAAAATCCAACGACATCAGTATTTGATTTTGCAAAATTACTGATAGGCAATACGTACCAAAAATGAATATCACTAGAACCCTGCAGTTTAGAGCCTGATATACATGGAACAAAACAAAAATATTATTTTGATGCTTTATCGGAAAGAATTTTTACTTTTTCTGACATGTATATACAAGAAATAAAAGCTAATGTATTCTACCACCAAAAATCTATAGCAAGTTTCCATCATAAATATATGTTTTGAGAAGCCCTGAATCCAAAATAAAATCACTTATAGAAAAAAAGGTCTGTGTGTGGGGGGGGGCAGAAAAACTCAAAAACGAAAGTCCTTTAAATGCTAACTCGTATTTGAGTTTAGTATCTTTCATGAACGCGACACAAGATTTTCAAGAAACTACCTACAACCAACTAACTACCATTTACACCATTTTTTTTCTTTTTTTTTTAATTTGATTTTATAAAAATGTTTGAATTTTTTATTAAAATATAATACGTATAATTAAAAGATTTTCATGGTAAAAAACCGTATATGTGAATTTTCCTGTAACAAACTCTGAAGTCTCTATATTCTGAATAGTTTTTGTTTAAATGTTAACCGAAGGATATATACAAAATCTTATTTCATTAAAGTGTATATCTCGTTAAATTGCATAATTTTACATTCAAATGCACTTCCAATGGAGTTAACCATTTCCGAGATACTACTTGTTATTGGTTTCAATTTTCCAATATTTTTAAAATAGGAATTCGTTATTTCTTTATGTTTCTCTGGTCAACCATCGAACTATCAAAGTTATTACATAGCGATTAGCTCTTAAAAGATTTGACTATTGCTTAAGCCTAGTCGACCTCCATGGTCTAGGGTTAAAATGCTGGCCTCTAGTTCCCAAAGTCGTGGATGCAAACTGGACGGAGGGCGATGGATATTTTGGGTCTAAAAATCCTTAGCATTGCTTCTTTCAGAAGGGAAGTAAAGCCCTTGTGGATGTAGATTTATGGCATACAAAAGAGTCTCCAGTCTGATAAAGAGGTCTTTGAGACAAACTGAGCGGTCTATCACGCTCAATTTTGAATGGGACGCTAAGAATGCAATTGTGAACGATTCCATTGAAGTATACATGTATTTTAAAATTCCTGTTCTCGTTCTGGTTACCGTTACAGATTTGAACCTGCAATAATTATTTATTTTCCTTCGTTTATAAGGAACTAAATAAAAACAGCATTTTTGCTAAAACACAAACTAGAGAGATGAATAGGGTTTTTTTAAGAACATTGTTGAAGGATGGGTTGAGAAAGTCATATGTATTGAACATATCGCATTTTTACTTTCTCTACACGTAGTATGTACAGGGTGTATAGAGAAGGTATTGTACTGCACCCAAAATGCGATACTGAGATTTCACCAAAAATACATGTTTTGGGATACCCTGAATGCAAAAAAAGGCATTTTTAGAAAAAGGTGTGTGTGCCCTTGGACAGCATAGCTCTTATATTTAAGATATTTAAATAAAAAGATATTTAAATAAAAAAATGTATATTTCGAATTTTCTGGGAGTATCCACTGAAGACCTCTTTATTCTGGATGAATTTTTCTGAATTTTCCATAACTGGTAAATGTAAAAGATAGACAAAAACTTAACTAAAATTAGATCTCGTTAAAACACACAGTTTATGACAGATACATTTTTTTCGTGGAGTTGACAGTTTTCGAGATAATCTTTGTTATTGGTTTCAGTTTTAGAATACTTAAACTTTTCTCATACAGGCTACGCAAAGGAACGAATTTCAATCCTCTAGCAACTACATTTTAGGGCATTTGACTGTCGGTTTAGCCAACTATGTAATAAGACCGTTCTTGCTGATATTTATCTCGATCAGCATGATATAGATAGAAGAATAAGCTTATTAACAATAATATGTTACAAGATGTACAGGAAGTCATGTGAATGGAGCAATCGGATTTTTACTTTCTTTATTCCGCATGTACAATATACATAGTGGATAGAGAAGGTATTGTATTCCACCCAAAAATTCGATGTCGCGATTATGTTTTGGGTTCCCCGAGTCCGAAAACAGCATTTTTAGAAATAGGTCCATGTGTGTGTGTGTCTGTAGACAGCATAGTTCAAAAACGAAAATACCGTTACATATCAAACTTGGTATTTAGGTTTAGCATCTTCCAAGGATGCAACAAGAAAATTTTCAAAGTGGCTCCAACGTTTTTGATTAAAATTCCGTATATTAAAGCTATTTACATCCCAAATAAAATGTATCTATATTTTGAATTTTCTGGGAATAGTCTTCAGAGGCTATTCTGAAGACCTCTTTAATCTCCATAAATGTTGCCGAATTTTGCTTAACTGCTAAACCGTAAGCGATGGATATAAACTTACAACAAAAATTAATGTTGTGGAGGTAACCGTTTCCGAGTTATTCCTTGTTATTGGTTCCAGTTGTGAAGTACTTATCGGTTTTCTTTTGTTCTACTCCTGGCCAAGCAAAGAAGCGATTTGCAATGCC
Source organism: Hymenopus coronatus (assembly GCA_030762935.1). Lineage (NCBI taxonomy): Eukaryota > Metazoa > Arthropoda > Insecta > Mantodea > Hymenopodidae > Hymenopus > Hymenopus coronatus. Next base: position 104,046,087 of record CM060896.1, read on the forward strand.
AATTGCATAACGGTAGGTTTTAAAACGTTTGGTTATCACTTTAGTCTAGTGCATTCCCTTAGTTCCCTTCTACTTGTAAGGAACTAAATAATAAGAATATTCTGATGTTTATCTCGATTACCATGGTGTAGAAAGAAGAATAATCTTTTGTAAGAAGTTTGCTTGTGGGGCAGCTAGAGAAAGTCGTGTGATTGTAACACATTAAATTGGTGTGTGTTTGTCTCTCTCCTCAGAATCAAATTGTTTGTCTTTGAGCGTGCGAGATCCTTGGAAGATGATGACTGCAGGTAAACACACTCCCTCGAAGTGTGACCAAACAAAACTCTTGACGATACCTGTCTTCTTGTTAAATAAAGGAGATTGACGCGTCGCCGTGGAGTCATTATGGAAACTTGACATGTCCGTTGTCACTCGTGCCGCCACTTTGCCTGTCTCGCCGGAAATGCTTCCACACCTCTGCCTGCTTCCCTCGGCGGCAACGAGCTCAACGAAATCGATTCACTGACTCTTCACTGAATCTGATTGGTGGCGGACTTTCCGAAACACCCGTTAAACAAATGGTAATGATGCAACGCAGCGGAAAGGCCCGGTAGAATCGTGAACATCTTAAAATGCAAGCAGTGAATATGTGCACTTAAATTTGCACCGTCGTAAAGCTGGCCAAAAACGGGCATCACGAACACATTGCAATTCTTTGTTTGCCTTTAGCTCCTAACAGCTTCCCCAAGTGTCCTCATGAAGCGATTAGCATTTGCAACTGAACGTGTCATTGGCGAAGTCTTGTAGGGAGGAGCCACGAACAAGTAAAACTTCGGAATGGTAGAATCAGATTGGAAAAAAAAATGAAACACTAGGTAAATAAAAATCTGTGTGCTCCATTCACTCACTCTCTCTATATCTCTGTATTGTTAATAAGCTTATTCTTCTATCTACTCCATGCTAATTGAAGTAAATATCAGCAAAAATGGTCTTATTACTTAGTTCCTTATAAGGGAAATAAGGGAATACAATAGGCTAAACAGACAGTCAAATGTTTTAAAATGTAGTTGCTATGGGATTGACATACATTTCTTTGCCAGGAGTTGGCAAGTTCCCGAATGAGAAAGGTATTTAAAAACTCATATCAATAACAAGGAATATCTCGAAAACGGCCAACTCCACGAAAAAAATATATAGCAGATAAATCGTTTGTTTTATCTTCACCTACATGTTTTGTGCAGTAAGTTTTATCTTTTACGGTTTACCAGTTATGCAAAATTTAATAAAAATTATCCAGAATAAAGAGGTAAAAAATACCATTAAATACCAAACTTGGTATTTAAGTTTGGTAACTTCCTAGGATACGACACAAAGATCTTCAAGAAATTCCTGCCACCCTCAACATGGTTCATTACATGGAACATTTTTCGAAAATTTTGATTTTCTCCAAAATGGCTCTAACGATTTTGATTAAAACACCTTATGATTAAGATATTTTCATGATAAACGAAATGTATATCTTGAATTTTTAGTAATAGTCTCCGAAGACTTCTTCATTCTGGATGACTTTTATATAACTGGCAAACCGTAGGTGATAAACGAAAACTTACCACACAAAAATGTAAATCTCATTGAAACACACAATTTATGTCATATACATTTTTTAGTACAGTCAGCCACTTTAGAGATATTCCGGATTCTTGGTTTCAATTTTAACCACTTAAACTTTTTTCAAACTGGAAAACATTTTCTTTTCATGCAAGCAAAGAGATTGAAATTGCAATCGCTTCACATAGCGACCGGCTTTTAAAGGACGAGACTATTGCTTAGCCTCTGCGTATTCTTATGCCTATTATACTAACAAAGACCTAGTAATAAGACTAATTCTACTTATGTTTATCTTGATTAGCATGATGCAGATAAAATATTAATCTTTTGAATAAAAGGTTTATTTGCGGAACAGATAGAGGGCATCATATGAATGCAACACATTAGATTTTTTCTCTTCTACTTACAAGGGACCAAGTAATCAGGATAATTTCTGCCAATATTTGTTTATCTCGATTATTATAAAATGTATAGACGAATAAGCCTTTTAATAATAATTGTTACAGAGACATAGAGAAAGTCATGTGAATGGAATACATCAGATTTTTAGAAAAAGATCCTGTGTGTCTGTGTGTGCCTGTGGACTGCATAACTCAGAATCGAAAAGTCGATTAAATACTAAACTTGGTATTTAAGTTCAGTATCTTCCAAGACTGCGACTTGAAGATTTTCAGGGAAGTCCTCCACGCCAACTTTCCTTTACATGGACATTTTTTGATTGTCTTAAAAATGGCTCTCAATATGTTAATTCAAATAGCATATGTTTAAGATATTTTAAGATAAACCAGATGTATATCTTGGATTTTATGGATTAGCATCTGAAGACCTCTACATTCTGTGTGACTCTTGTACAACTCTGTATAACTAGTAAACCGCAAGAGATGGACAAAAACTTCGTGTTTCGTAGTCGTCTTACCCTCCCCGTATTTAGGACTGGCACCCCTCTAGGACTTACAAGCGGATGCCTAGGGGTCAGAAGACTATCGAAGAGAGAATGGCACGAAACCACAGAATGGAGAGCTGGAACGGCTGGTCAGCCCGTAGCCAAGCATGAGCTTGAGGAAGTGAATGATATGAAATGCAACTGAAATGGATGATAGGAAAGGTGATGATGGAGCAATTGGTGGAATGAGTGGCGGGAGAAACCGGAGGAACCGGAGAAAACCGGCCCAGATGTCGCTTTGTCCACCACAATCCCACATGCGGGCACTTGGGATCAAAACTGGGGCCGCCTAGGTGGGAGGCGAGTGGTCTAACCACTCGGCCTTCGGCTCCGCCTAGAAAAACTTACCACACAAAAAAAAAAAAAAAAAAAAAAAAATGTAGATTCGTTAAAACACACAATTTATGTCATTTACATTTTGTTTGTAGAGTTAACCGTTTCCGAGAAATTTCGCGTTATTTTGAGTTATTTAAACTTTCTCAATTGAGAAAGTATCTTTCTTTTCATCTCTCTGTTGTTTTATCTCCTGTCAAGCTAAGAGACCCGAATTTCAATTGTTTCATAGCGACCGGGTTTAGAAGATTTGAATATCGCTTTAGCCTAGTGTATTTCCTTATTTCCCTCCTACTTATAAGGAACTAAGAATTAAGGCCAATTTTGCTAATATTTATCTCGGTTAGCATGATTTAGATAAAAGAATAATCTATTGTAAGAAAAGTTTGATTGCAGAAAGGCTATAGAACATCAAGAGAATGGAACGTACCAGATTTTTAATTCTGTTACCATAAGAAGAGTTGAGTACTCCCAGAGTTACCAGACGGTTGTAAAACTCCGGTCCTTGTCACGTTTGGCTTACGTCGGACTACCGAGAGGAATTTCGAAAAATCTGAAACACTATTTGTTTGAATGCAAACATTAGTTTCCAATTGGTTAACAAACTCGAGAAACATTAGGATATCAGTTTAAATGGGTTGAATCGTTTTGCTCTTCATAACGCAAATGTTTAAGGGAAGATAGGGTAGAGGCGTCACTTTATATTTGACAGTTTTTTGTTGAATATTGTGTTGACATTTAAAATTAAGCATTGTTTTTAGTCATTAAATGTGCAAAATTATGTACTTAATATTGAAATAATAAATATAAGGTGCTTAAATGTGTTTAAATAAGGGATAAAATAAATAATAATAATCATAATAATTAATAGTTTACTTAGCTGTTAATAAGCATTGAGTTATGAAATTTGTTGAGTTATTGAAAATTAATTTGTTAGTACAACATAATAATAAAATTAAATATTAACTTATATAAATAGCATAAGGTGGGAAGTAATATAGTTAAATACATATAAATAAATTACATTATTAATAAATAGAATAAACATTTTGTAGTTAATATATAATTTAGTATACAACTTACTGGATACCAGCACCTTTTGCTGGCTAACAGTGATGTAGTTTATAGTGTAGAATAGGGAGCAGCTGAATACCATTGTAAAGTTGCTGGCTTTCCATTAATATTTTGTTTTAGATATGTTACTCCGTAATTCCTCCTGTTTATATTCTAGTTCTTTATCTACAGATTTTAATTTTAAATTTTAGTTTGTATTTTAGTTCATTTTCTAGAAAACATAGGTATCATATTCGGATTTTATTTATGTGCTTATTTATTTGTTGAATCTCTCTTACAGGAGGCGGGAACTCACACTGGAGGTGAAACACCGTGACAACACTCCACTGTGAAAAATAATCGATTTGAATAAACGAAGATGGTAGGAGTAACAGCTTCCTGAACTCAATGAGTGCTAGCTCCCGACCCAATATCTAAATACATTTGACAAGAAAGCTTTTCAAATTTAATATTATACTTCTACATCTTCCTGTTTAAACAAATTCCATGGATTAAATTCACATGTCTTTCTCTGCATGTTCTGCAACAAACTGTTCTTGCAAAAAGTTTATTCTTCTATCTCTTCACGTTATTCGGCAAAAACATTAGCAGAATTGGCACATTTCCTTGTAGGCAGAATACACAGGGCTAAAGCAACAGTCAAATGTTTTTGGAGCTAATCGCTATGCGATAACATGGAAATTACTGTTGATGAAATTAGATGAATAACGATTTCCCATTTGAGGAATGCTAAAGACATTATTGCCGTGAAAACATCTTAATTATATGATACGTTAATCAAATTCAAATTGTATTTCACCCAACAATTTGATACCGAGATTTCACAGGAATGTGTGTTTTGAGGACTTCTGAATCCACAAAATATTTTTTTAGAAAAAGGCGGGTGTGTGTGTATGCCTTCTGTGTGTGTGTGGGGGGGGGCAGCGTAACTCATAAATAAAAATTCCATCCCTGCAGCCGTAACCGTCGAACGTGTGTGAACGCCTTGTTTCATAAGTCATAGCTGATTGTGTATCTATTGTTACTCCTGTGCGTTAATGGGCACGTGTTCCGGCGGCAAGTTCTTTTGACATCACAACTGTGATTCTTACACTTGAGCGAGTGGACACGTGTTCTGTCGGAAGGTTCGTTGGCGTCGAAGTTCGCATTGTTGCACCTAAAAAAGTTTGTGACACCTGCAGTGATTTTGTATATGCGACTGTAGTATGATGTAGATAAAAGATTAATTTTTTGTTAAGAATAGTTGTTTTCAGAACAGATACAAAAAGTCATGTGTCAGATTTTTTGATACTGAACTCTCTATTTAATCTTCAATAGACCTGGAATCTCCCTAATCTCAATAGATAGCATGTGTATTAGGTAAATTAAGAATGACCTTAATGTTGGCTATAATAAATATATATATATAAAGACCATTGAGCTCAATTTACAGTCTTAACTGGGCCCTCAATTCTGTATAACGAGTTGTCATTTCTTTCTCCCCATATTGATACACAAAGTATTCTGCTAAAATAATCCAATTAATACTCCACCAAACCTTTGCTTGGTCCCTTAAGTTATACCACAATGCTTCCCTTATTATTTTATAATATACTTTTCAAAAGGTAAAAAGTGTTACGACTCCTCTTGCTGAAAAGCTTTATCTCTGAACAACGTTGGTAGCAATGAAAATAACAAAGCGTCAAAAATACACTCTTACTCATCCTTAGTGGAAGGTTAGCAGTCGTAACAATGAATGTAATCAGGGGAATGCTTCCGAAATAAAGGCAAAATCACATACTTTTGCAACTAAAACATACAACAATGGTAAAACAGAGAGTTTGGATAGGCAGAGCCTGACTGAAAAATTCAATGCCAAGGTCGGATTTGTACCACGGATATCCCAGTCTCTAGCCGGTTGCTCTACCTCTGAGCCACCATGGCATCATACTGGCATAGCATTAAATTCCTCAACTGACACATTTAATTCAGTATGGCATTGACTTTTTCAGTCTGGCTCTACCTATCCAACGGCTTGTGTGAAAAAAAATTAAATTATTACAATTAAATTAATGGTAAAACGTCTAATCATATTTATTCGGCCTTTAACGTCAGTTGGTTTAAATGCATAACGTCATTATTAGTTCAGAGAGCCTCTTGTGTATGCGGAGGTGCGAATTGAACTGCATGCATTGCCGACTTGTAAACAGGTTTTTGTATTGGACGGTGCAGAACTGTTTTCACTAAGACGTTTCATGTGTTCTTTTCACGCGAGATGGAAGGGACCACTGATCACAGGTTTTGAATGGTTGAGTGCTACTTCTGAACTGGAAGAATACGTAACGTATCAGCATAAATGTGTCGCGTTGCGAGTTTACGAGGCCTAAGCGAGACGATACAAGTCCCCTTTCACTAAGATGACCTGGAAACTGTTTACATTCAGCCCTTCTACCCATCGTTCGTCAGTCCTGTGCAAGAGGCAATACGTGATAAACTCGCTACCTAATATTGCCATCATGCGCGAGCAAAGGAATGGCAGCAAAAAATCGGATGACCCTGTATATTCTTAATTATAGCTTTACAGGTAAAATACGTTTAATTTCTAATTGTAATTCATGGATGAACAATTTTAATTCACAGTTTATGCAAAGTAAGTTAGTCCCTTCTATGTAAAGTTTGTGAATCCCTTTAACCTCCAAAATACTATAGCTTGCCAGCAATTCCAATGCCAAGTTCTCTAACTCTGATTCAACTACCGAGAACGATTTCGTAGTGTAATAAAACGGGATACCGGGAATAATGATGAAACACTGAATTTTACTGGTGGAAATTACCATTTGCTTCTTCCTTACATCACCTCAAGGACCATTAGTTTTTTGGTGAATACAAACTTACTAAGTAGGTAGTTCTAATCCCGGCTATGGCATTCAAATTTTCAGTCTGATTCTACTCCTCCAATTCCTGTCCTACACACGGCTTGTGTGAAAAAAACAATTAATTAATTTACTATATAGTTTTGACCAATATTCATACTGCAAACTCTTTTCAAACATCAGTTAATGATAATCGGGTTTAGGCCATCCAATAGCAATCGGGCAATTTAGTTCTTGAGGAAATGCGTAAGTGATCTCAATTTGAGAATCTATTTTGGGAATATATTAACTATAGCTAACAATTTTTCTTGAAAAACACATACATAAAATGTTGCAAAATTAAATGATACATTAACGGAAATTGACATCCCCGAGTAACCTTTATTAAGTTAATAATCACATTACCTAGTAAGTAGGGGAAGTGCTGCATTGTGCCCCAAACTGGGATATCGTGGACCCCCTGAATAAAACAAAATCTACAAAAAGATCTGATTGCATATTTGGCCCTGTGTATTTATCCAATGAAATTTGATTAAGAACCTAACTTGGTATTTAAATTAAATGAATTTCCGAAGATGCGACACAAATATTTTTCAAGAAAATTCTCCCGCTCTAAACTACCCTTTAAATGGAAAGGTTTTCGTTATTTTTATTTCCTGAAAAATGGCATACATATTTTGATTAAAATACCATTCATTTTAATTGTAGACGGCGCCATGGCTGAATGGTTAGACCGCTCGCCTCCCATCTAGGCGACACGGTTCGATCCCAAGTGCCTACAATTAGGATTCGTGGTGGACGAAGCGGCGTCTGGACGTGTTTTATCCGGATCCTCCTGTTTTCCCCGCCACTCATTCCACCAATTGATCTAATATCGCCTTTCTAATCATCAATTTCGCTTACATTTCATATCACCAACTTCCTCTTGTTCATGCCTGGCTACGGGCCGACCCCGTAACAGATTTTCTATTCTGTGATTTCGTGCTGTTGACTCCCCGACAGCCTTCTGACTTGTAAGTCGTGGGGGGGGGGTGTCATTCCTACAACTACGGGGAGGGTAAGCCAAATACGAATATTTAATTTGTTAAGTGATTAATAAACGCACTCTGTAATCTCTGAGAACAAACTGTGAAGTCCACTTCATTCGAGAAAAAATTTATATCATTGATATAACTGGGCAACCAGAAATAAATTTTCAATAAATATATAAATAAATCTACAGTACTGTTATCCTTATAACTTTCTACACATATAAAGTGTACTTCCGCAGATTAAAATGTATTCTCTAAGCATTTCACATTTTGTATATTCTTAGCACATTTTTTTTTTTTTTTTTTTTTTTTTTGCAGAAACTGTCACTAAACTAAATTAAAATGTATCTAAAAAAACTTAAAAACGGAACTGAAAATTGAAAACTAATAAAATTTAACACATCACTGGAAATCGGCGATATCCCCTGTTTCACTATACCAGATTTCTGGGAGCCATAAATAAAATTCGTGTTTTGCCTACAGTTAAACAAAATAATATATAAAATTAAAAAGCATAAATAAATTCACTCTAAAACCATTATCTTCTTATTTGCTTTTAGCAGAATAATCTACACTAGTAAAATTTGAAATATAACACAGCATACCTTTAAATAATTTCACACAAGCCATTGTCTTCTTTTAATACAGTTTTGAATGAAACATTTGTTTCTCTTTTCTTTTAAAAATGTTTCTTGATACCATAATAATTATTTATACACTGTAAAACCACATACTTCAGTAACATATTTCTGTCGTATGCGGTAAGGTTAAGAACCATTTGTGATTCCTGAACCTGCATTTCCCCACGCCTAGTGTAGGCAGTATTGTCTAAATAATTTAGTTAGCCTCTCAAAAATGTCATTATTATTATATTTTTGAAAAGACAACAAAACTTATTACTAAAAAATTAAAAATATTTAAAGAATACATTTTATTTCAAATTTTTTTTTTTTTTTTTTTTTTTTGCATCAGCCATTTACGAAATATTCATTAGGTATTACTGTATTTAAGTTTCCTATACTTTTGACTGTTAACATTCAGTTAATATCATGGAAAAAGTGTGGAATTTTAGTGTCAGCATATAGCGAGTACTTTTTAAATGTTTGATGTCACTTCGTTGCCTGTACCTTTTACCGTTCACAAAATGTGTAATGAAACTATTTCTATAAACTTTATGCCGATTAATATGAAGTAGACAAGTTTACAAGCTTTTGTAAGTGTCTTGTACTTCCTGAATTAAGAAATTGTGGCAATTCTGGTGTAATTACAAGTGAATTGCATAGTATAATAAAACAAACATTATTTAATTAAACTGAAATAGCTGCGATTTGAAAACCCTATAGAAACTCCAATTTTTCTCTGGTATTCTTAATAGTAAGGTATGTTAGAGCTCATTAATTTCAAGCTCCATACACAGTTATACATACATTCAGGATGTTCTTAAACTTTTTATTCGTACTGTACAGTGATTCAACATGTGGGATTTGTGAAATCATTAGTAATCAGATTCACGTGCCAAAAAAGAGCAGTTTGCCAGACTTTCTTCACCTATTTGCATCACTGTGTTGTTTAAATGTGAGCCTAAAAGTGAGAAAAGTGATGAAAACTGCCTCTGCGGTGGAGTGGTCAGTGTTCTGCCTTCTCATTTAGAGGTTTTAGGTTCAATTCCTCGCTGGGGCGGGAATTTTTCTTTAATTAGATCATTCCCTATCCCCACAGAGTCTTTCTTGTGCGAGTAAATGTGTTTGTTTAATAAGTATAAGACTGAAAAAACTAATGTTAACCAGTTAGTTTAGCGTGAAAACACCAGAAGTTGTTTCTAAAAACAAAGCCCCCGATATGACCAAAGAAGTTGAAGTGGTCGTTTCCCCCTATTAAAAACTGTGAATAATTGAAGAAAATAACAAACTGATTCTGTACACATCTCGAGTGTATATTAGTTTCTCTACCAACTATCTACGTAAGAGGAAGAACAGGTTTTATATGAGATGAACTTAAAAACATCAGTCCTCAAATGAGGTTGACCACACTGGTCCAGAATAAAGTAACTAAATGTTTTACAGTTAGACAGTAATTAGTTCTAATAATAAAAACTCTGATATGTTCCATTCATATGACTTTCTCTACATTTGTTAAAATTGTTGTTAGCAAGCGTATTCTTCTATCTACTTTATGATAACAAGAATAAAAATTAGCAGAAATTGCCCTTATTATTTCTCCTTGTATGAGAAGAGAAAACTCTAATGTGTTCCATTCAAATATTGCCCTCTAGCTGTTCGGTAAATAAACCTATTATTCAAAACGTTAATCTGTTATCTACATCATGCTAATCAAAATAAACATAAGCAGAATTAGTATTTTTACTCGCTTCCTTGTAAATAGAAGAAACTGCACTGGCTAAAGCGATTATATCATCCTTTAAAGTCTCTCGATATGTTAAACAATTGAAATCCAATCTCTTTGCTTGCCAGGAATAAACAAACGAGAAACGAGAAAAAATATGCTTTTCCGTTTGAGAAAAATTTAAACCAATAATCCGAAATATCTCGAAAACGATTAACTCTACAAAACAAGTATATGTCATAAATTGTGTGTTTCAATGAGATCTACATTTTTTGTGTAGTAAGTTTTTGTCTATCCCTTACGGCTTACCAGTTATGCAAAATCCCATTAAAATCATCCTGAATTAAGAAAGAGGTCTCCAGAGGCTATTCTCAGAAAATTTAGGTAAATATTTTAGATATAAAAGATTTCAATCAAAATCGTTAGAGCCATTTTTGAGAAAATCAAAATTTTCGAAATTTTTTCCATGTAAAGGTGGGCGGATTTTCTTGAAAATCTTCGTGTCGCATCCTTGGAAGATAAACCCAAATACCAAGTTTTGTATTTAACACACACACACGAACCTTTTCCTGAAAATGCTTTTTTTTTTCTTTTTGACTCAGGGTAATCCAAAACATGTATTTCCAGTAAAATCTCGTTATCGAATTTTTGGGTACGTGTACAGAAAGTAAAAATAATCTGCAACGAATCCTGCAGTGTCTCTAAAAGGTTGTTTTTAATCTCCTGAAATTTAAAGATTCAGGCTGGAGTTCCCAAAACGTTTTTTATGTGGTTCGTTCGTTGAAATATTGCATTTTATGGAGAAGACTGGTATGCAAGGTTCATAAATTGCTTGCTTTTCTAAATTCACTTCGTTCGCTTTTTTGGTATCTCTTTCGAACCAAACGGCAGCATCTAAGCCATTGCAGTTGTTTTTTTTTTAATTGTTTCATTTATATAGCCCCCTTTAACATCTAAGGTCATATCGGGGACTTTGCATTAAAAATTACTCGTTTGTAGGTCCTTTACGTTTGGTTTAAATCGTTTTATTTTCCTCAAACACACACACACACACACACACATTCACTCTCACAGGTATACTTCCAGTCTGGTGGGGGATATGGAATAATTATAGTTAAAGAAAAATTCCTCGCCCCAGCCGGGAATCGAACCAGGCACCTCCAGGGAGAAGTCGGCTTGCGACCACTCGACCACGGATGCAATCTCTGCTCCTGTGTTTGAGTTATCTGCAGAGACGCAGCGAACTTCTTCGTGTATAGTTTTCTCCAAAACATGATGGCTTTCAATCGAGACCGCTCCCCCTGCCACTGGGCAATAACCATCAGCAAACAAAAGGCGACCTGTACTAGGGGTGAGAGGCAATGTAGTAAAATCTCTATTCCCTGGAGACTCGAAGACTCTGAACTTCGAGATTCACACCTCAATGGACCAGTAAGTGGAGGACTTGGCAACTGCGAGGGTAAGTTTCCAACCACAAACCCTCTAATCCCAAATTTTAAAGCCACGCCTTTGGCAGAGGGTCATCATGTTCTAAAAATACTGTACCTCCCAGCCTCGTTGTTGTAGAATTTGAGTTATAGATGTCCTCAGTCTGTTGTGACAATTGTTACCAGTGGTTCGGTACTCCGGTACTCCGACATGGGAAAAGATTTCTGTCTCCTTGCAACCTATTAGGCGCAAATGGTTGTGTTGAAACCCTTACCGCGGCCATATCGCACGACATTTTCACTGCATTTATACACTCAGGGTTGACTTACTTTATATCCCTGCCTCATAGCAGTCGGGATACTTGCCCACTCCTCTTTCTTTATGAGGCAAGAGACACTAAAACTCACCAGGCTTCAATATCACCCTAAACATTTCACCATTGGTTTTTAAAAATTAAATTGAGTTTTATGCACGCCCTTCAACTGCTGGGACTCTTAGTGTCCTATTCTATATTCGACTAAAAGATCGCTTAATTTTGCTCAGAGACTTCTTTATTAAGCTTATTTTACATGCCGTAAATTTACGACACGGGAACAGTGGTTTTACTTCCTTTTCAAAGGAAGCCATGCCAAGGATTTTTACGCCGGAAAAATATCCAGCCCCCTCCGCCGGGCTTGTGTACCCGCGATCTTGGCTTGTGTCCTCTAGACCACAGAGGACGACATTGGTTTTAAGCGATAGTGTGTTCGTATGAATACTAAATTTCTGAAGGGTCGAGTTTTGTTCTTCGTTGAGCTGCCGAATATGGTGAAAGCGAATATCCTGAACAGAAATTAAGTGGCTGCAAATACTCTTTCTTTCGTTCGTTCTTTATTTATTTATTTATTTATTTTTGTGTAGTTTGACCGTAAAATAACTTCCGATGGTGAATAAAATGAGTGGAATGACGCTCAAATATACCCGGGGTCCATAGAAATTACATAATTATGCCTGACCTTCTTTCAGGATAACGGGAAATTCCGAAAAAAGAACTTTTCTGAGCAACTCACACTATCCATATTCGAATTCCAGACCTTGGATGTGAGAGATACGCTACCACTACACTACAAAGACGGGCTTTGAAATGAACACTCGCCTTCCAAACGGCGCGAAGTACTTTTTTGGCACTGTAAACCATCGAATTTGTAACATTTGTAACATCATGATCTCCTTCACAGCAGTCCTAACAATGTTATCCAAATATTTAGGAAATGTGTATAGTTGAATTAAAATTATCATTGTAAGAGATAAATCAATCCCGGTCATATATTATTGTTCCGTCAATCATAATTTCACCTTTAAATATATTCCTAGATATTTGATACGTCACTTTTCTCTATGTTTGAAACGATATGTGATGTTTGTAAGTTGGTAATTGTGCCAATAGAAAGCTCTCCTTTTTATAATACAATACATTTATTTTTCGTAGGATATTTTATTCAAATTTCTGCTAGGTTGCTTCTGCTAATTTTGCTTAGTAAAAACCATGCCATACGCGAACACAATAGCGCTCAAGAGCGCTAATCTTCTGCTCTTCTGATATTTCATGATTTTGAGATTTTCCAAAACATAATTAATTGCCAGATTAAATTGCGAGGGTGAGAGCGGTGAACCTTGTGCTATTCCACATTTAAGCACTGTAAGCTTTATATTCTATAAATCTACATCAACTTGAATTCTCTTTTTTGAAAGTAACGAACCAATGAACTGATATAAGTTTTTATGAACCCCGGAATGACGGATAGCCCATTTTGTGTGCTCATATCTAATTGTGTCAAAAGCGTTTGGCATGCCAAGAAAGACGGCTCAATCCTTACGTTTAGTTTTTGCATCTACAAGACATGCAAATACAAGTGAAGTATTCACATGCTATAGGAACGAAACTGCGCTGGTGTGTGCTTAAGGCAACATTTGTGTGTATTTTGTGCTAATGGTTCTTTCTATAATTCTTCTTAAGACAAGCTACATATTATTATTGGTCTTCACTCTTTTATATTGATGACATACCCACCATTATGTATAAATATGGTCCGACCCTTCTGAAGCTGTGTGGGTGCATACAATATTGCAACATTGCAATGATATACAGTGTGAGGAATATCTTAGATGTAATATGCGGACTGTGGCGCAGGCGAAGTATCAGGCTTTTCTACAATGTAAACTTAAAGAATATCATCTTCGCAAATAATATCATTTGGAATGTTACCCTCCTCTTTAATTTCTTTACATGTACGTAGGTAACGTATTGCACTCCACCTAAAAATTCGATACCGGGATTTCACCGGAAGTACACGTTTTACGGTGCCCGGTATTCAAAATTAGGATTTTTAGAGAAAGAGCACGATAACTCAAAAACGAAAAGTTGGTAAAATACCAAACTTGGCATATAAATTAATATCTTCCAAGGATTCGACACGAAGATTTTGAGGAAAATCCCCACAATACCAAACTACGTTACATGGAACATTTTTCTAAAATTTTATTTTTTTCAAAAATGGCTATAATGATTTTAATTAAAATATCGTATATTAAAGACATTTAATGACAAAAAATGTATATTTTGAATTTTTAGGGAGTAGTTACTGAATACCTCTGTAGGCATTTTGCTAAATTTTGCATAATTACTAAACTGTAAGAGATAGACAACAATCTGCTACAGAAAGAAATGTAGATCTCGATTAAATACATAATTTATATCATATACATTTTTTCGTAGATTTGACCATTTTTAGGTATTCCTTATTATTATTATTATTATTATTATTGGTTTCACTTTAAACTACGTAGTTCTTTTCATACGGGAACAGTTCAACTCCGCAATGTATAGAAACGGATTTCAACCACATAGCAACCAGCTTTTAAAAGATTTGATTATCGTTTAGCCTAGTACTCTCCCTTATTTTCCCTCTATTTACAAGAAAGCAAGTAATAAGACAATTTTGTTATTGTTTAGCACGAAGTAGATGGGAGAATAAGCTTTTTAACAATTATTTGTTACAGAGATGTAGAGAAAGTCATGTGAATGGAACATATCAGATTTTTCATATAAGGAAGAGCGTAAGTTACTTTCTATCCCAAACGTGTTTTTAAAATATTCTTTAATTGCAGCTATTGAGATTCTGCAAACTTGGCGTTTATTAACTCAATCTAGCATTTTGTGGTAAAATTTATACCTTGGGTTGTAAATATGTGTTGGCCAAGCTCATAGTCATAACGTTTCTGATTTTTTTTTTGTTTTGTTTTTAAGATTGGCGTTTTATGTTGTTTTTTTTTTTTTTGGCAACTTATAATAGTATTTAAATTATTTTGTAATATGTTATTGCTAATAATTGCTTGGATGATGCTTGACATCGAGTTGCTCAAAACGTTAAGACTTCAAAAGAAAGTACTTCTAAGTAATATCACCATCCGGATCATTTTTAAGTCATTCTTCCCATTCGAATATTGTATTATTCCCTTTGTCTACCTCAACTGTGGATCATTTCTAAACATTCTACGTCTGTGGGTTATCTATAACACTCTGTCAATTTCCACTTAACATGTATAATTAGCAAGAAATATAAAATTAACATAATGTTGTGCCACAACTTTGTTTCTTCTGTATTCAGAATGAGCTTTCTCGAAATGAATATGCACTATGAGCTTGACATATTGGGCAATGATTTCCAGTGTCAACCTTGTCCTTGTGAATATGGTTGTTGGATAAGGTTGTTTCATTATCATCGTGATCGTGATAATCGCTATTGATTTGTGTATTGGTGCTATTGATTTCACTAGCAAGGAAATCTTGGTAAGACGCATAACTTCTAGAGAACACTACAAAGTTATTTATTTTGTCAGTTGAATTGGAAGTGGAGAGGATTGGAATTATAGAAATTATTAAATAAGAATAAAATATATTGTATCGCTTGTACGTTGTTATTCTTCATATTGTTATGTACATTATATCTATATTAGTTTGATGAGCAAGTCATAGGCTGTGCCATTGAAATGGTATATTTAAGTTAGTATAATTATGTATATAATGCAAATAATGATACTGCTGACCATCCAAAGAGAACCGAATTTCTATCACATACCAACCAGTTTTTAAAAGATTTGCCTATCACTTTAGCGCAGTGCTCTCTTACTTCCCTTCTACTTTAACGAATAAACTAATAATGTCATTTTTTATGTTTACCTTGATTAGAATGAAATAGAAGAATAGTTTGTAAGAATAGTTTGCTACAGATTAGGTAGAGAAATCCATGTGAATGGAACAGATCCGTTTTTTATATAAAGGGTTGTTAGGGTGGGATTGAAGATTAGTTTAAAATGCTCGTCTAATTCTTATAAGATGTCCGAATTGTGGTATTTATCCAATTTTAACACACGCACGCATTGAAAGTATTCTCTAATTAAGTTGTGTGTGTTTTATTGGGTATTTTACAAACTATTACATTATAAGCAACTCGAGACGTTCTAAAAATACGATCACCCCCTCCTGAACAGTTCTAGCAGTTAGGAAGTTAATCGTTTTACCGTAAGTGCTGAATCATGCAAGAAGTCTACAGATGTTTGTTGAGGTTTGAATCGCAAATAAGAGTTCGTTCTTTATTTGCATTCCACGAGTTCGCAACCATTCCAAGCTTCTCAGTGGCATTCCAATTACCTTTAAGAGAATTTTCATAGAAGTCTCAACTGGCAGCGTGCAGTTCTGCAAATTACTGCACGGAATCCCCTGCAAGTGATATAAGGTAGTACAGCAATGGGGCTTGTTTTATGTCCCAGTTTGATGTGAAGAAACGTGTTCACAGGTACTGCCACTAGGAATGTGTTACAATTTTCACCAACGCTTTTGACCTATTATGGAGGAAGCAATATATTACAGACTTCCTCCGTCTATTGGGTTCCAATGACCAATGATTCGAATCCAATAAACGTATACATTTCTCAGGAAAGTATATTTGGTCTGAAAGGAATTCTAGTGTTTATCACGGTGTTTATCCAGTTGTATGGAGAATTCATGCAAAATCGCATTACTTTCTCTGCTACGAACAACAAAATTAGAATATACCCAAGGATGTTAGACACAATTCGCAGAACACTACAGAATTACAGAAGATAAACTCAACTAAAATGTTATACAGTTATACCAGTACCTAGTTTGATAAACGGTTGTGAACTGTGGGTAATGCGAAAGAATGATAGAAGAAAGATTCAGACGGTTGAGATGAGATTTCTGAGAGGGGTGAAAATATGTAGTAAACCGGAGCATATTACAAATGACACCATACCAGAAGAATTTAATATATATACAATACAAGATAAAATTAATGAATATAGAAATAACTGGTATCAACATATCAACAAAATGGAAGATGATAGGACACTAAAGTTGTCTATTAATTATAATCCCCTAGGGAAAAGAAGCAGAGGACGCCCAAGAATGAAATGGTCAGTTACGCCGAAACAGGCTATTGAGCTTAGTCCATGAAGTAGAAGAAGAACACTATGAATAACATCTATAATAGATAAAGTATTGTATTCCGCCCAAAAATTCCATAAGAATTTTATGGGAAGTACCTGTTTTGAGGGCCCCTAAATAAAACAGTTTTTGAAAAAGGTCTGCCTATGTATTGTGTCCGCGAACAACATAACTCAAAAACAAAAAGCAAGTTAAATACCAAACGTAATATTTAAATTCAGTATCTTCAATGAGTATGACACAAATTTTCGTGAAAACCTCCCCAAAACAAACTAACGGTTACATGTAACATTTTTCAAAATGTTGATTTGCTCAAAAATGTCTCTAAAGATTTTCATGCATTACCATACAATTAGCATATGGCCAATGAAACATATAATTTTCAAAAGTCCTCCCCATTCTGTATGATTTTTACATAACTGGTAAACTATAAGAGATAGACAGAATCTTCCTACACAACAAATGTAGATCTTGTCAAAACACATAATTTATATTTTTTAGTTAACCATGCAACAGATATTCCTTGTTATTGGTTTCAATTTTCTCATATTTATACTTTTCTCAAACAGAAAGTATTCTGCAGATGTTATCTCAATTAACATGAAGTAGATAGAAAAAAAAATGATTTTAAGAGAAGTTTGATAAAGATTGAGTAGAGAAAGTGATGTGTATGTACCACCTCAGAATTGTTAATTTTTCTACCACATGCATGGTAGGTAAATAACTTTTATTCCAAGATTTAAGTGGAAATACAATTTTGGGGTCCGCTGAATCCAAAATGAGCATTTTTAGAAAAATGTACGTGTGTATATTTGTGGGTGAGTGAGAGAGAAAGAGAGTATATGACCTGTGTGAATGTGACCGTGATCTTTGAACAACCTACTTTAACAAAGAAAAGTACCTAAATACAAACTTGTGACATGAAGGTTCTCAATGAAAAATCCCCCACCCCAAACTACCCCTAAAATGAAACAAATTTATAAATGTTTGGTTACAATAGTATATGTTTAAAATATCTTCATGACAAATTAAATGTAAATCTTGAACCTTCCGGGAATAACCCCTAAGGATATTCATTCTGCCTATATTCATTATTGCTGAATAGTAAGAGGTAAAAATATACTTGACTAAAACGTAGATATATATCTCGTCAAAACACATAATTTATGTCAAATATAATTGTTTGTGAAATTAACCATTTCCAAGATATTCCTTGTTATTGGTGTAAATTATCCAATATTAATGCTTTTATCAAATAGAAAGTACTAATTTTTTTCTTCTGTTTTACTGCTGGGCATGCAAATAGAATTGAAATTTCTCAGTGAACACAACGACTAGCTTTTAAAAGATGTGGCTATCGCGTTAGCTTAGAGCATTCCCTTAATTTCATTGTATACAAGGAAATAAGTAATAATACCATTTCTGGTAATGTTTATCTCCATTAGCATGAAACACATAGAAGAATAAACTTTTGCAAGTATAATTTGTTGCAGAATAGGTAGTTATATGTAAGGACTGCATAAGTGTTTTTTTTTTTTTTATTTAGAGGGGCTCAAAATGTGTTTCTGGTGCAATATTGACAACCAACTTTGGGTGCAATACAATACATCTTCATCCACTACTTTTTCCTATTTTATTAGATGGTAGAGAAAGTAAACTTTTGACCTGTTGGTGTCAAACATCTCTCTGTACTCATTAAATATACATACACTTGGATCGAAAAGAATCCATTCCTCTAGACACCTTTAGTGTTGTTTTTTTTCCCACGAAATTTCGACATTTATCTAGCATTAATGTCCACCTAGCCCTTATCACATGTCCCTTGAAACAAATCCCAAAAACAAATCCATTGTTATATGTGTGCACTGCCTTAAAATAAACCCACAGAACAAATCTGTTTCATTCATGTGAACAAATAGAAACGATTAGTCCAATTTAACATCTCAACCTTGTAGAGATTAGTGTGGACGAGAAATGAGTTAGTTGCAGTTCTGAGATGCACAGCAGTCATAATATGTATGCTATAAGAAACATGATAATGTAAAACTAAAACGACAGAGGTCAAGAGAATATTATTTCGATGTATTTTAATATTAGTAATTAATTTGGTCGGTATGAATTCAAATATAATAATAATAATAATAATAATAATAATAATAATAATAATAATAATAATAATAATAATAACTACTTTGTCCAGTTTGCGTTAAATAAATGAACTGCTATCGTCAGCCTCAATATTATCATGACTATTTACTTCATGGGCCAGGCATTCAAAATTGGCCAAACATTGCACATTCAATTTGAACCAATCGCTGTAGACTATCACTGATTTTTTTTCGAAATGAAATTATCGTGACTGATTTTCTGCTGTTTTAAACTGTTGCAGCTAATTCACATTATTTTTATTTGTAAGCTAAAGACATGTTCTTTCTTAAAGCACAGAGAAATCCGTGTTAATTTATGATATAGGTATGTAATGAATTGAATTAGACAACGTTGTATGAAATACCTATGTTATTTTCATTTTTTAAATATTATTATTAAATATCTCATTCAGTAAATATTATTAGCAAATGCCATTCGTGAGTTCTGAATTAGTCGGATAACATTAGCGCTCGGGTTACTATTGATAATCATGATGAATTCAGCTGAGCCATTGCTTTTAATATTACCAACGGCATGGAACTACTAAGAAATAGAAACTTATCGCCAGTTTAACTCCGTTCAAGTCTTGGTATCGCATTGAATGTGTGGCTAAAAGTTTGCAATAGAGTGTGTACAGCGGTGACGCATGGAAAGGGCGAACCAACTTAAATCGCCTTCCTCCTATATACACCAGATTTTGGTTCTAGAGTATGCAATTTAAGAAGCAGGAATTTTTATTGGTTACAAGTTATTTATCGTTGGTCCTCGCCATTATAAGGGAATTCTGGACTATCTGATTTTGAACCTCTTGTAATATATTATACGACATAGGAATTTTTATTTTCTCTATACGCTCTAGTAAGTAGAGAAAATGTTTTATTCCACCCAAAAATTGATGTCAAGATTTCACCGTAATTACATGTTTTGAGGCACCCTGAGTAAAAAAATACATTTCTAGAAAAATATCCTTCTGGGTGTGTATATGTGCACAGCATAATTCAAATATTTAAGATCAGTATCTTCCAAGGATGCAATATGAAGATATACAGGAAAAGCCCCCAAACCCAACTATTCTTTACGAGGAACAGTTTTCGAAAATTTTGATTTTCTCAAAAATGACTAACGATTTTGATTAAAATGCCTTATGTTTAAGATATTTTTGTGACAAACAAATTTGTATCTTTATTTTTTTGTAAATAGCCTCTGAAGCCTATTCTCTCTCTCTTTCTCTCTCTCTCTCTCTCTCTCTCTCTCGTCGGAGTCATTTCAGTAAGCTGTCTAATTCTGGGTAAATTTTGCATAATTAATAAACCGTAACAGATAGACAGAAACTTACTATACAAAAATGAGGCTCTAATTAAGGCAAAAAAGTTATACCATATACATTTTTGTAGAGTTAATCGCTTCCCATGTATTTCTTGTTATTGATTTCAAATTTAAACTGCTTAGGCTTATCTCAAATGGGAAATCTACTTTCGTTTCACCTCTCTCTCTCTCTCTCTCTCTCTCTCCCTCTCTCTTCTCCTGGCCATGCAAAAAGAACCGAACTTCCAAAATTGTTCGCATAGCGACGAAACGTTTATAAGATTTGATCGCTTTATCCTAGTGTATTCTCTTATTTCCCTTCTGCCTAGTTGGAAGCGCTAATAAGAGACAATTTCTGCTAATATTTATCTCGATTAGTATGCTGTAGATAAAAGAATATTTTGTAAGAATAGTTTCCTTGCAGAGCAGGTAGAGAAAGTCATGCGAAAGGAACACATTTTTTATAGTTGTAGTAATGTAATACTACTACTTTGTCTCCGCATTAGTAAGGGAGTTAATAGTTAAAGTCATAGTCAAAAGCTGGTTGCTATGTGACTGAAGTTCTTTGTTTGTATGAACAGGAGTTGGCAAATTTCTGTATGAGAAAAGTATAAGTTTTTTGAAGCTGAAACCAAAGACAAGGAATATGTAAAAAACGATCGACTCCACGAAAAAAAATGTATATTTCTAAATTGTGTGTTTTAACATGCTCTACTTTTTTTGTGTGGTAACTTTTTGTCCATCTCTTACGGTTTAGCAGTTATGCAAAATTCCGTTAAGTTTATTCAGAATAAAGCAGTCTTCAGAGGCTATTCCCAGAAAATTCAAGATATACATTTTATTTGTCAAGTAAATATCTTTGATATACGATATTTTAATACAAATCGTTAGAGCCATTTTTGAGAAAATCAAAATATTCGAAAAAAGTTCCATGTAAAGGGTAGTTGGGGTGCAAGGGTTTTTCTCAAAATCTTCGTGTCGCATCCCTGGAACTAAACTTAAATACCAAGTTTGGTGTTTTCCGACTTTTCGTTTTTGAGTTATCATGTTCACAGACACACGGACACACGTACAAACACAAGGACCTTTTTTCTGAAAATGTTTTTTTTTTTTTTGGATACAGGGGACTCTAAAACTTATATTTTCGGTGAAATCTCGGTATCGAATTTTTGCAATACCTTCTCTATACACTGTGTACATAGTACGTATAGAGAAAGTAGTAAAAAAAATGTATTGGAACAACCCGCGTCGTTGGAAGAAATGAAATACAAAATCAGAAGAGAAATTACTACAATTTCAGAAGAAAAATAAATGTATGTTAATGGAAATTTTCTTAAAAGGTGTGAGAGATACGTGACAGCACAAGGACATCATTTCTAACACCTTCTGAGATAAAGGTACGTGGTTGCTGTATGCGTATAAATCTATGCTCTTAAATTGTCTGCACGCAATGCGCCTGAGTTCAGGATCTGTGAATATTCAACTCGGCCAGCAGCAGCAGGCCGCAAAGCAGGCGGCCACGAGTCGGAAATAAGACATTATATTAATAAAACCGAGGTGGCGCCATGGGTGAGGGGTTAGACCACTCCCCTACCATCTAGGCGGCAGGAGTTCGGTCCCAATTCGAAGCGGCGTCTGGGCGGGTTTTCTCCGGGTGCTCAGGTTTCCCCAGCCACAAATTACTCATCATCACCTTTCCAATCATCAATTTAGCTTATGTATCATATCATCCACTTCCTCATGTTTATACCTGGCTACAGGCCAGGTATAAACAGGTTCCCCACTCTGTGGTTTCGTCCGTTGGCTCCCTGACAGGCTTCTAACACCTAGGCGTTGTCTTGTAAGTACTAGGGGGTTGTCAGTCCCACAGATACGGGGAGGGTAAGCCGATTACGAAACTAAACGATTAATAAAGCAAATAAAATAGAATATTATGTTTGTTTTAGCCCCTATATTTCTCAATAAAATAGAAGAACTGCGGGTGGCTGCTCCCATACAATGATAATGCTCTAGCGACGCGAATACTAATTGCACATATAGCAGAGCATCTGCATCCGACGGGGAGGACGCCAAGAGCGATCCTTACCACAATTTTCTTGTCCATAATTCCATAATTTCTTAGACAGTAATTTTTTTCAGTACTAACTTTTCTATCAATTGTAGTTTCACTTTCTCTAGCGCATATGTATAACGTACACAGTAGATGAAGAAGATATTATATTCCACCCAAAAATTCAATACCGTGATTTACCGGAAATATGTGTTTTGAGACCTCCTAAACCCCCAAAAAAAACATTTTTAGAAAAAGGTCATTGTGTGTTTCTATCTCTCTCTCTCTCTCTCTCTCTCTCTCTCTCTCTCTTGTCTCTGGACAACATAACTTAAAAACGAAAATTCCGTTAAATGCCAAACTTGGTATTAAAGTTTAGTGTATTCCAAGGATGTGACACTAAGATTTAAAAAAAGAAATCCTGCACCCCTACTATTCTTTACATGGAAAAATTGGTATACCGTATATTAAAGATATTTACATGAAAAATAAAAAGAATATCTAGACTTTTCTGAGAATACGCCCTGAAGACCTCTTCATTCTGGATGAATTTTGCATAACTGGTAAACCGTAAGCGGTAGACAAAAACTTACCTCACAGAAAATGCAGAGTTCGTCAAAACAAGCGACTTATGACCTTTATATATTTGTTGTAGAGTTAACCATATCCGAGATATTCCTTATTGGTTTCAATTTTAAAATACTTATCTACTTTTCTCAAACGCGAAGTTGTCAGTGTTTCTTTTGTTATATTCCTGGTCTTGGAAAGAGAACCGAATTTCAATGATAATCCGCATAGCGATAACTTTTAAAACATTTAGCCTAGTATCTTAGTGTTTTTCCCCCTTTTTTTTCTTTTTTTGTTTTTTTGTAGGTAAAATAATAATCTTTTGTAAGTAAAAGAAAGGCACGTGAATGGAACACATAACATTTTAATATAAGTATTTAAGACCTGACTCCCTTGCAATAATGTAACATTGAATCACACCTTCATTAATTTAACAATGTTTCATGGAAGAATTTGCTTGAACGTCCAGCTGATGGACAGTTTTATTCTGAACATGGCGGTAATTAACGATTTCACGCGCGTTTCATAAGTATATTAGTACATATCACTTAACATAAATAATTATATAAGAATATAAGATCTTATACATCTACCTGGTAAAAGAGATAAATCTCCTTAATACATTTACAGTCTATCACCTACTCAACCGGATTCTTTACAAAATGAATTACAATTCAATTTATAGCTCAAAATTTTATAATTTTTAATGTTGAATATGAAGAGGTGTATTTGAGTTATTTTTAAGAGAATTTAAAATGTATTAATGGCGGTGTGCCGCTAATACTGTCTCAGTAATAACTACTGATTTTTCTGTGTCCAATTACTATGGCAGTGAGATGTTATCTTCAGTTTGTCTTTGACTAATGGGAAGAACTTCTTGGAAATTACTGCTTTAGTACAATTTGACCATTTTTGTTGCCACTTTTTAATGCCTATTTTCCTTTCTTCTGTTATTAATGTACTTTTGGGGGATTTTGTTGTAAGTTATATGTTCCTTCGGTTGCTTCTTTGGCAAGCTGGTCAACCAGTTCTTTTCCATATATGCCAACACGAGCTTTTAGTCATCGGAAATGAATAATCCACTCTTTAGTTGTTTGACTACCCACCTGTTCTTTTCTATTATAAAGCCGTGTTTGTGTCATTTTTTCAATGGACAAAGATAATAAAACTTCTATCAGCAGTTATTTTACGTTCAGTAGTTATTGTGTTTGCCGTTTCAGATGTTTTCTTCAATGCTTGCAACATCGTTATCTATTCCGTTTGATTATTTGAAAATCTTTCATTGATTTAAAAAGTTTTCATACACAAGCGTGTGTAGGACATGGGTTGCAAAGATGGAGTTATACTGAAAAATTCAATGCCATAGCCGGGATTTGAACCACGGATCTTCCGGTCTCTAGCCGTTTGCTCTACCAATGAATTACCTTGGCAATACGCCGGGATTATATTAAATTCCTCAACTGACTCGCATTTTCCCGGTAAATCGCAAGGTGATCTCAAATTATTTTGAGATGATGTCCCCCAATGACGACTTACAACGTCGTAAGCACTTTTAGTCCCGGGCTTTATAACCAACTATTAAGGTCAATTATTATTAATCTAATTGCTTTTTCACACAAGCCGTGTGTAGGACAATAGTTGGATAATTGTAGTCAGACATGCGAATCAGTTGAGGAATTGAATATTTAGTTTTAACCAACATATAAAATATATAATACAAACAAATGCGATGCTGTCGGTTCAAATGCCTTTCTCTATCTGTTCTGCAAACAAACTATTCTTATAAAATATTATAAATATATTAAGGAGATTTTTCTCTTTTACCAGGTAGATGAATAAGATCTTATATTCTTATATAATTATTTATGTTAAGTGATATGTACTAATATATTTATAAAACGCGCGTGAAATCATTAATTATCGCCATGTTCAGAATAAAGCTGTCCATCAGCTGGACGTTCAGTCATGGAGTCAGGTCTTAAATACTTATATTAAAATATTATGTGTTCCATTCACGTGACTTTCTTTTACTTACAAAAGATTACTATTTTACCTACAAAAAAAAAGGGAAAAACACTAAGACACCAGGCTAAGGAGACAGTCAAATGTTTTAAAAGTTATCGCTATGCGGATTGTCATTGAAATTCGGTTCTCTTTCCAAGACCAGGAATACAACAAAAGAAACACCGACAACTTCGAGGTTTGAGAAAAGTAGATAAGTATTTTAAAATTGAAACCAATAAGGAATATCTCGGAAATGGTTAACTCTACAACAAAAATATAAAGGTCGTTAATGCTTTACTATTAAATTGCATTTTGTAGTGTTTAGCCCAATGTTCTATTTTATTTACATTTACATTGATTCTGCTATACTTCATGCTTTTTATTTATTTAATATTTTATGGTCTTTAACTCCCGCTTTTACTACTTGTGGCACCGTAGGTGATGATACTGATGATACATGGAATAAAGATGGAACACCGGTGAAATGTAATAGTGGGGGAAACCGGTAAACCCGGAGAAAACCCGCCCCTGCGCCGCTTTGTCCAAAACAAATCTCACATACGATCTCTTGGGATTGAACCCGGGCCACCTAGGTGAGGGACGAGTGGTCTAACTCTCGGCCGCGGCGTGGCCGTTCATGCTTATTAGAATACGTAAATCATCACCAAGAGCTATTTATTATTTTAATACTATTTGTGAATCTAGACTTTAATAATGAGTTATAGAGTTCGTTCCAATCACACAGGGTGCTTGAAGATATCCTTTGTTAAGTTCTTTCTAAACCTAATAAGTGTTTATGCTTAGATATGCCATCTTATTAGTAAAATAGATTTTGACAGGTTGAGCAGATTAATAAGTTCTTTCTATACATTATAAGTATAAATGCTTAGATATGCCATCTTATTAGTGAAATCGGTTTTGATAAGTTGAGCAGATTCCTAGTACGTTTGATTGTCTTAAATGGCCATTATATCTTGCCAGGATTGAACATCCATTTAATATCCATGCTTACTATGACAGTGAAATCCCTTTAACTCTTACGTAAGTTAGTTAGTTCATCTGTGAAATTTGGAAAATCCACAGTATTGAAATATATTATTTAATTTTATATCAGTTGTTATATACAATAGTTTTACGCACGTATCAACATTTTTGTTTGCATGGTTTCTTAAATAATAATTTTATTTATCTAAACTCTTTGCTCTAATAAAAATCAGATGTGTTCCATTCACATAACTTTCTCTACATATCTGTAACAAATTGTTGTTAATAAGCTTATTCCTCTATCTACTTCATGCTAATCGAGATAAACATTAGCAGAAATGTTCTTGTTATTTAGTTCTTTATAAGCAGAAGGGAAATAAGGGAATGCACTAGGTTAAACCGACAGTCAATATTTTCATGTGGTTATTTATATGCGATTGAATTTCATTTCTCTGCGTGGCCAGAAGTTCTTAAGTTCCCGCATGAGGAAAATTTTAATTATTTTAAAACTGAAACCAATAACAAGGAATATCTCGAAAACGGCCAGCTCCTCTAAAAAATAAATATGACATAAATTGTGTGTCATTTTGAGTAATATGCTATTTTTCTATCTCATACGGTTTACTAGTTAAGCTAAATCCACCAAAATTCATCCAGAATAAAGAGGTCTTTAGAGGTTCTTCCCAGAAAATTCAAGATATATATATTTTATTTGTCGTGTAAATATCTTAAATATACGGTATTTTAATAAAAATAATTAGAGACATTTTTGAGAAAATCAAAATGTTTCAAAATTTTTCCATGTAAAGGGTAGTTTGGGGTGGGGGTATTTTCCTCAAAATGTTCGAGTCGCATTCTTAGAAGATACTAAATTTATATACTAAGTTTAGTTTTTACCAACTTTTCGTTTTTGAGTTATTGTGTTCATAGACACAGGGACACACTGACACACACACACACACACATATGCGCGCGCGGACCTTTTCTAAAAATGTTTTTTCTGGATTCAGGGGACCTAAAACGTCTATTTCTGGTGAAATCTCGGTATCGAATTTTTGGATGGAATGAAATCAATATCTTCTCTATACACTATGTACACAGTACGTGTAGAGAAAGTAAAAATGAGTCACTAGTGCATTTTTGCCAAATATTCGCATTAAAATATCATGTTACAGTAAAGGAAGTTGCTAATAAATATATCATACGATATTTTAATATTAACCCCTAGTTATTGTACAGAAACTATTACACTTTGTGCTCTCCAGAACTTTTTATTTTAAAAATGTAATAATTTGTTTCTCAAAATTGGAGCATCATTTCGAAAAAGTAATGTAACCATTTTATCTACTTTTGATAGGCGCCATGATCAATTTTTATGCAAATTAGTAAACAATTGCATCGAGTGGAACATTTTGAGTATGGAAAAATGGGAACAAGTTTGCGAGAAAATAATATATAATGAATTCAATTGTTATAACTATTGTATGGTCGCGATATGACCTAGGAGTTAAAGCGACCTAAAATAAATAAATTAAAAAAATATTTAAATTTGGGCGTGTCTATTAATAAGCATGCGCTTCGCCATTTTAGCTTCGGTTAATTAGTGCTAACTGGAAAAACTTATTCATTTTATGGAAGTTTAGAATCATAATATTTTATTATGTAAAAATCTGATGTGTTCCAATCACATGGCTTTCTCTAGCTGTTCCACAAACAACTTTTCTTACAAAAGATTGTTTATTTTATCCTTGTTATGCTAATAAGAGAAAACATTGCCAGAATTGGTCTTATTACTTGCAGAAGGGAAATAAGGGAATACACTAGGCTAAAGCCATATTTAGATCTTTTAAAAGCCGGTCACTAAATGACACAATTGAAATTCGGTTCTCTTTGCTTGCTGGGGGTAAACAAAGAGAGACGAAAATAAAGATGTCTCCCGTTTGAGAAAAGTTTAAGTGCCTTAAAACTGAAACAAATAACTTGGAATAACTCAAAAACGTTTAACTCTACAAAAATGTATAAGACATAAATTGTGTGTTTTAACGAGTTCTACATTTTTGTATAGAAAGTGTTTGTCTATCTCTTACGGTTTACTAGTTATAAAAAGTTATATTAACGTCATCAAGTATGAAGAGGTCGTTTTTGAGCTATACACGCGCGCGCTCGCGCACACACACACACACACACACACTCTCACACACACACTCTCTCACACACACACCCACACAATCTCTAAAAACTTTTTCGGATTTAGTGGGTCTCAACACATGTATTTCCGGTGAAACCTCGATATCGGATTTTTGTGTGGAATACAATACCTTCTCTGTCCACTATGTACATTGCATATACGGATTAAAGAAAGTAAAAAGAATTAGTTAATTTTTCATAATTTTTTGTCAAATTGTACAAATGCATCACCTTCAATATTTCTTCCCTATTCTTTTGCTTTTCTAGACATTAACCTCTAAGTCATTGCGATATCTGTAATTTAAAAACCTTTCACCAAAAGTTAAAAGTGATATAAAGCCGAAGTGATATTCGTTACACCCAATAAAACTTATACACCCCAGGAAGCCAAGGTCTGAACACTAACTCATGTTTCCTGAGGACAATGAGCCAACACCTTCAAATGAGAAAGCAACTGGTGGGTAATTCCTGCACTAAACGTTGCTGGGTTTATCCCGTAACTACTATTGTGAAAATGCCAGCATATTAATTTGCAAGCATTCATTAAATTCATCTCCTTTGTCATGGTTATTGTCCTAGAAGAGTTTCTAGAAGTGTTAAAATTTGCTCTTACAATAACAACGCAGAGAGCTGCATCCGTAATTCAGTCGGTAGAGGGCCTGCCTGCTGTGTGAGGCGTCCTGGGTTTGATTCTCTAGTCAAGATATTCCCTATCCTCCCCACAGTCTGGAAGTAGAAATGACAGTGTGAATGTGTGTGAGGTCTACTCTATTAAACCCAAAGAAATAAAAGCCAATGCTAACCGTATACAAGTAATAGCATTGACAATAAGCAATATGTTCGAAGGTAAAAATCCACCGATATGACCATTCTTTTTCTTCTACACTTCAAGGATTAGGCTTACATCTGTTCGGTCTTCGTATTCATTACTTTATTCCCATTTTTTTCTTGGGCCTCTGACGTCTCTTTTTCCTAACGGTTTATATTTATTAATTAGTAGTGGTATTCTTTCTTCACTCATGCGGTTCATGTGATCTTTCCAATTATGTTTATTTTCTTCAGTTTTGCCGTTTCATTTATAAATGTTTGATATTCTCTAATTGCTTTATTTCTTATTAAATCTAATCTGGTGCATTCTTTAATTCTTCGTAAAAATCTTATTTCCGCTGACTGAATTTTACCTGATGGAACAATCGATATGACCATTGCAGTTAAATTCGGGGTGTATATAAAAAATGAAAATAAGGCAAAAAATCTGATATGTTCCACATGACTATCTCTAGCTGTTCTACAAGAAAATATTCTTAAAGAGATTATTCTTATATCTACATCATGCTAATCGAGATATACATTAGTAAAAAGTATCTAATTTCTTAGTTCCTTATAATTAGAAGGAAAATAAGGGGATACACTGAGCTAAATATAGTAAAATCTTTTAAAGCTGGTCGCTATTTGAAACAATTCAAATTCGGTTCTCTTTGGTCTTTGCAAGGCCAGAAGTAAAATAAAATAGAGATGAAAGAAAAGATTACATCCCGTTTGAAAAAAGTTTAAATAGGTTAACACAGAAACTAATAACAAAGAATATATCGGGAAGGTTAACTCTACAAAAAATGTATAACATAACTTGTGTGTTTTAACGAGACCTACATTTTCTGTGTAGTCATTTTTTGCCTTTTTCTTTTGGTGTACCAGTAAGACAAAAGTCGTCCAGATCGAAGCACGCTTCAGATGATATCCCAGAAAAATTTAAGATATACATGTAAATATCTTTAGTTACGGTATTTTAATCACAATTGTTAGAGCCATTTTTGAGAAAATCAAAAACATGTAAATAGGGCGATTAGGTGGGGAGATTTTCTTTAAAATCTTCCTGTTGCATCCTTGGAAGATAAAAAAGTTAAATTCCAAGTTTGGTATTTAAGGGTATTTAAGTTTTTGAGATATGCTGTCCACAAACACACACAGGCTGATTCACAAATGGACCATTTTCCAAAATTTATTTGGACTAAGGGATATACAAAACGTGTATTTCCGGTGAAATCTCGACATCGAATATTTGGGTGGATACAGTACCTCTTTATACACTATGTACACAGTACGGTAGAGAAAGTAAAAATGTTTATAGTTCATTGAAATATATGGATGAAATATGAACTAGAGAACGCATTTATTTAGGAACTTATGCTGCAGAGGTAGTTTGTAATAATACATTGAAACATTTAATTACGTTGGATTATGCCAAGCCAGATGACTATTGTAACGCGTAAAGCTCGCATCCTAGAGGTTCGTGGCTCGATTTACGGCGACCGCCTGTTCTGAACATGGGATTTTTCGTGGTTTTCCCCTGGTCGCTAAGATGAATGCTATGGGTGTGGTATTGTACCAGACTCTCTTTCCGGACACACTTCATTTCCCTTTCATGTTTTAGGTACTCTTTCAAGTTCTGCGGTGCTGGACGGATGGCGCAACTGCTTTTGCTCTTGAAAGATTTCTCCACATGAACGCCAGAGATCAGATTCACTGCACCACCCTCTTTTTTTTTTTTTTTTTTTTTTTAATACAGTTCCGGAGTCTGGTCGGGACTCTAACGCTGTCCTCTTTCTTATTGTTTTTTTTTTTTTCATTTTCCCCTAAATTTTGTTTGTTTGCCGTTTTCTGTTTTATGACAAATATGCATACATACACACACTTACAAACACACCAACACCCATGCCCAAGGCGGGTTTCGAACCCACGATCCCCTGCGCCACGAAGTGTCAAACCGAGTCTCTTGGGATTGATATCTAATGGTGTGCTGGTGCTCAAACTTGAAAATCAAAAATCATACTCACTTCTGAGCACCTCTGTGATTTATTTGCCTGCGGCCTTCCACGGCGCCTTCACTTCGTCAGTGTTTCCCGGGAGATGCAGCCACAATATAGCTATCCACTATGGCAGGGTCGGTAAGTGCTGAATTTGTGACGTCGGAGCAGGCGAACTCCAACGGAGCACTGTGTGAGGAGTACTGACGATATGAGTGAGTGCCGGCTCATATTGCAGTTTATTGTGTCAACGTGTGTTTCTTTTTTGTTATTTTTTCAGTTATTTCTTATTCAAGAGAGAAATGCTACCAAAAATGTGGATGGATTGGTTTTTGTACTATTTACTACATATTACAGTGAATAAATCTTCACAAAATTCAATTATTTAGAAGAAACTACGAAATAGAAGGCAAATAAAGGAATACACTTGACTAAAACAATAATCAAATATTTTCAATGCTGGTCGTATGTGACGTAATTGAAATTCTCTTCTCTTTGATGACAAGGATAAAAAAAAGTGAATAACGACTCTTTATTTGAGAAAATTCTTACGTTTTAAAAAATTTAAAACAATAAAAAAGAAATACCTTGGAAGTGAATAGTTCCACAAAAATTGTATGATATAAATTGTTTGCCTTTAATGAGATCTACAGTGTTTGTCTATCTCTTACAGTTTATCAGTTATGCAAGTAATTTAAAATGAAGAGGATGTCAAGCACTATTTCTAGAAAATTAAATATATATAGACAATAATTGTAGATATATATACAGCTTAATTGTCATGTAAATATCTGTAAGATCTTTTAATTAAAATCGTTTTGCCATTTTTGAAAATCTAAAAATCTTCCATGTAATCTACTCTGATTGCATTTTCTTGAAAATCTTCATGTCGTATCCATGAAAGATAATCAACTTAAATACTAAATTTGGTATTTGGCTGGTTTTTCCTTTTTGAGTTATGCTGCCCTCATGCATTCACACATACGCAAGCATACGTGGACTTTTCTAAAACTGATTGTTTGCAGTCAGGGAACCTCAAAACATATTTCCGGTGAAATCTCGGTAACGAATTTTTGGGTGGAATGCAAATGCCTCCTCTACTTACTATGTATATTGTGCATAGCACTTGGTAGGGAAAGTAAAAAAAATATTTAACATGCAAGTTCTGCTTTGAGATCTACAGTTTTACTTCCTCTTAAGATTACATCATCTTTTACGATTTACCAGTTTTCAGTAATCAGAACAATATTTATATTTTAATGATTGTGTAAATATATTAATGCATATATTATTTTAATCAAAATCGCTAGTACTATTTTTTAAAAAATGGAAACATTATGAATAATTTTCTATGTAAGGGGTAGTTTAGGGTTAGAGGATTCTTTTGAAAGCCTTCGCTGCGTATCCTTGGAAGGTATTGATTGAACTGAACTACCAAGTTATTAATACACAAGAAAAAATAGTTCTATTGCCGGTTTTCAAATTGATACATAACGTATATGTTGCACAGAGAAAGACGCCTAGAACGATAAAATGGAAGAGGAAGAAGGAAAGAAGAATCCCCTTTGTTAACCCAATAACGTAAGCGGAGCTGGGGGTTCTACTATGTAGTAATAATAATAAAGGAGGCCATATTTGGAGACTTGTCCTTATCTGGCCTCATGTAACTGAATGAAAGATTCTCGAATACAAAAGATGAGAGATGTGCCATAATTCATTCTTTCAATTTCTGCAAACTGACAAGAAGGGTCCCCTAACAAAAATAATAAAACGATAAGCCGTCAACGTGAGGGCACAGAGAAAAAAAAAGGGGAAAAAAGTTTCCTCCCAGACTTCTGACTTAGATATATTGATTTTTGTAACCCTTATTATGTGCGCTGTACACGTTACCACATTCTGGGTACAATATTCATTCAAGCGGAAATCATAGTCTATAATATAGAATGCAAGTTTGTTTTTCTACTGGAAAAATGGCGTGCTGGTACCACCCCCAAGTAACCTTCTCGTGAGTTGAAGCTTTATGGGCAATTTGATGAAAGTCAATAGGGATTATTATGATTGATATGATCACCCCGTGGTCCAGCCCACGTCACGCCGAGGCAGATTCCTTCCTCCTCCGGGCGCTGCGAGAAAATCGTGAGCATAGGATACGCAGTGCTTCATCAGCATCGAGCATCTACTCCTCTAACAAACTAATTATTTCTTACCATTGATACAAGATATGAGAATTTTAGCTTACCTTAATAAAATTAACAGAGGTCCTCCAACGCTAAAAACTACAGCGACCTTCCTTTGTTTTTGCTTCTCCATTTTCCTTCCTTTCTTCCCAGCTCTGACTTAAAATAGCTCTGACTATGAAAGACATAGACTGTTCATACGTCAGAGTTGTTTTGACTACTTATTTTACTTTCTCTGCCCTGTACAATATATACATATTAGATGGAGAAGGTATTGCAATCCATATTACCAAGATTTCACTGAAAGACAAGTTTTGATGATCCCAGAATCCATAAAGATTATTTTCACTTTCTCTACACGTACTATTTAGTAAATAGAGAAGGTATTGTATTCCACTAAAACAATTTATACCAATATTTCAGAGCAAACACATGTTTTGTGACCCCCTCTATCTCCCCTCCCCAAAAAAGTACTTTATAAAAAGTTCATGGTGTGTGTCTGTGGACAGCATAGCTCAAAAAACGAAATATTCGTTAAATACTAAACTTGATATTTAAGTTTACTAACTCCCAAGGATGCCACGCGATGATTTTTAAGAAAATCCAACCACCCCAAACTACTCATTACATGAAAAAGAATTTCAAAATTTGATTTTCTCAAACATGGCCGTAACGATTTTGATTAAAAGAGCATATATTAAAAGTGTTCACGTGTCAAATAAAATATTTATTTTGAATTTTTGGGAATAGCCTCTAAAGACTGTTTGTTCTGGATGAATTTCCCTGAATTTTGTATACTGGTAAACCGTAAGAAATAAACGAAAACTTATATTATAAAAATTGTAGATATCGTTAACACAATAATTTATGTCATATACAGGCCATAATAAAAAGGCATGCAAAAAATTTGAGGAAACATTACTCGCGGATAGAGAATAAAAATATTATATGAACATAGATCCAGAAATTGTTTATTTCCTTTTTACAGCAGTTTTTCTAGAGCTGAACCCCCGTACTCAATGTCAGAACCATGGGGAAAACAGGAAATCACAGCACATCTTCAAACTGGCCTCCATTAGCTCCAATGCATCCATCAACCCGCGTCGCATGGACTCCCTAATGCACTCATTTAGGCCTGGAGAATGTTTTATTGCCTAGCAGCTTTCCACAATACGAGCACGAAGAGTCTCTACATCTGGAACTGGAGTTGTATAAACGAGATATTTCAAATAAAAATCTAGTGATTTAAGTCGACTGAGCGTGGAGGCCACGGAATTGGTTTACTTTTTCCTATCCATCTACCAGAAAACCATTCAGAAAACGACGGACAGAAAGACTGAAATAAGGAGGGGCTCCATCATGCATCTCGTCGTATTGCAATGGAGTATCTTGCAACAAGAGAATATATATATATATATATATATTATGTATTTATTATTCTGACCCTTTTCTATTTCATTATGTAAAACTTTCGGTACCTACGTCCATTAAGATGGTACATGTGTCCCACCAACATCCCGGCCTAACATTAATGGAGAATCGATGTGATGGTTTGCTGTAACAATTGCCTGCGGATTCTCGTTCAGCCCATACATCCTGATTGTGAAAATTCAGAATCCTATCTCGGGGAAATGAAGCCTCATCTGTCAACAGCACATTTCAGCAAAGTCTGGATTACCACATTGGTGGAGAAACCATTCCCAAAACGCTAATCGTGCGAATAACCAGCTGGTGATCATGCTTGCACGCGTTGTAAATTGTACAGATGCAGTAGATTCTCACTCAACACTCTCCAGCTAGTTATATGGTCAATGTTACGAGTTGCAGCTAAATGTAAAGTGTTGACACTATAGGGTCTTCTACAACAGTATGAAGAATCGCCTGTTGTGGTGTTCTCCTCTTTCTGGGTCTTCCCCAGTCATTAATTGCGGGCTGAAGGCTCAATTTTCCCTCAGACAACATCAATTGATTAAAACGTTTTCCTATCCGCAAACGTCGGTCTGGAAATGTTTGTTGGTACGAATGCTGAGCGTAACTTGCATTACTTTAAGCTAATCTGTACATTAAGTAAGCATCCGCCAATTGCGCATTTGAGTACATGTTCCTGTACCTGAAACAAACAGTAATCGCAGAGCCGACACTGCATTACCTTCACCTAATCCGTGCATTAAATGAGAATCTGCCAAATTCAAATGTAAAGGTTACTGTTGCTCAAACTCACAGAATAGACACTGCTGAGCTCGACGCTCGACAAGCAATAAACTGATGCCTAACAAGCGAAGTACGTACTGTACTGTAGCACAATGAGGACAACAGTGAAATGCATCATCTCCACCCAATTTAAGCAGTGTAAAAGTGAATGTTTGCTACTGTACAATAAAACAGCTGTTCTGTTGTGGGGTTATGGGACATATATAAAATGACTGGAACTTTAGCCCCTTATTTCCCTTCTACTTACAAGGAAGCAAGCAATACGACAATCTCTATTAATGTTTATCTCTGTTAGCATGAAGTAGATAGAAGAATAAGCTTTTTAACAATATTTTGTTACAGAGATGTAGAGAAAGTCGTGTGAATGTAGCACAAGATTTTTAGAAAGAGCTATGTGTGTCTGTGGATAACAGATAACTCAAAAACGAAATCGGTTAAGTGCCAAATATGGTAATTAAGTTCAGTATCTTCCAAGGATGCGACATGAAGCTTTAAAGAAAAATACCCACAACAAAACTATCCTTTTCATAATACTTTTTTTAATTTTTGATTTTTGATTTTTTTATCAAAATTGATCTAATAAAATATCATATGGAATACCTATGTCATTTGTCATATAGAATGACAAATAAAATTTATATCTTGAATTTTCTGAAAATAGTTAATGAAGTTCTCTTTATTCTGGATGACTTAAACTTTCAGGAGTTTTTAAGTTGTTTTTTTTTTTCCAATCTTGTATTGCCTAATTTTAAATCCCAATTAGTGATAAGTGACTATTTTTGGCGTTTTATTGCAAATATGTCACGTTTTTAATGCCTTCGAAACCAAAGGAATACATGAGAATATGGGAGTTGTATATCATGCTTGTGTTAACATATTTAACACTGATTTCGCTAAAATTTGTTATGAAAGTTCAGTTTTGGGAGGAATGTGCACAGATGGATATTAGAATATGCAATAAATGGTAAGCTACCTTACCCTTTAAATTTTTTTCGTTACTCTGATTTTAATCTCTTTCAACTCCTAGTATATAAATCAACATTCTTTAGCCAATGTAGACGAAACCTTATACTACAGGACCCAACGAAAACTATAAGCTAGGTATCTCACAGATTTCAGAGCTACTCCCACAATATTTTCAATCCCTCATACAGAGTGTTTCAAGACCTCTGCGACAAACTCTGAGAAACTGTAGATCTCACAGAATGGAACATTTTTGGTCAAGCAATCGCCATTCTGCGACACATTGGTATAGAGTTATAAATCTTTATTGAGCAACACTCGATGACTGATGCGCCGTTTAACAGGTCACTCAATTACAGACAACGGGTAGTTGAGTATTGAGGCGGGAACTGAGGACGGTGGGCTGCGCAGCGACGACTGGTCCTCTCTCCTTCCGCTCACCGGCGTCGCAGCTGGTGAAGTTGATTCTCGACGCTTCTCGGCTATTTGCAGACTCAGCGGCGAGCAATTGAGACCTATTTGAGCGGCGGTGATCTCAAGACGGGGAACGGAAACTTGGCTCAAAATAAACGTCGGCACTTTCATTTAATCAAAGGTTTATTTCCCTTCACAAGCCTTCTCGAGACAGTTCCTGGCGCGATTCTATTTCCGTAATTTCTCTCGCAATAGAGCGTAATGCGCACAAAGGAAACTTGAACTTGCGCGGCGATAATTGCAACGGTTACGTGCAGAATTATTGGAGACACTTTAACTTTCTACACAAGTTCCGCGCGGTATTGACTCACGACAGTGTTTGAATAAAAATTATGACATTTAGACTTGGTAGACACTTAACTTTTTAGCGCGGATTTCTTATCACAAGTGTCGCAGGTTCCGCGTGACATTACATTTCACAGTGCGTGAATCACAATAATAAACTTATAAATTATGAAAAATAGAGATAAAAAGTAATATTAGAATAGTAGTGCAAACGTAAAATACACGTACAAATATTAAATATCTGTCCATTAAAGAGTAACCATGAGACAGATCTCCCATTTTAAGTGCCTGGTAGTTATAAAATGTTGAATTTAACTTTTTACACTTTAAACAAATAAATCGCTTGGGGGCTGTTGAGATTGGTAAGTTCTGAAAGGTCAGATGGTACCCAAGTTTTTATTTCTGACAAGAAATCCACGATTCATCACGACAGTTATCATTGAACCTTCTCAGATGACGACATTTGTTAACTTTGTTATCTTTGTTATGTTTAGTTTTAGGTGTAGTTAATTTTAAGAACCCAGTGTCAGATATAAACAGGGTAGGGACATGTCACAAGAATAAATGAAGATGGGTTACTGAGAAAGGCGGTGGAAAGAAGAGAAAAGAAATACCTCGAAACTCGTGGGTAAGGGAAATAAGAACTGGAATGAGAGCAAGAGGACTGGAAGATATGGAATGAATGGATAGAGATAAATAAAGAAAAATTGAAATGATTAAAACTCTGTATATAAATGAAGTTGTTTTTATTATTATTATTATTATTATTATTATTATTATTATTACGACTACCAGCAACACTCACATCATCGTCACAATTAGCACACTGTTATCTTGGAAGAATATCAATCTGCTGCAGAATATCGAGTTCATATGGCATATACATTGATGGCTGATCCATCATTTTATTTTAGGTATCCTGCAGCGCAACCCAGTTATTATAACCTTATAAATCAAAGCCTTCATGTAGACATTGGCCGGGCGTAGCAAAGGTAAACATGAGGCAACTTCTGTGATAATTACAATTTAAATAATTATGATGGCTCTATCGATATGGTGAGAACAGCGTGTGAACTATTTTCCTCGAAAAGATTTCCCTCTTTTCTCATTAAAACAACATGGAATTCCTGGCTTTTGTAATTTACTGAGCATCTGAAATAGGAAACGTTGGTCTACAAATAATTTACATAACCTGTTTAAAATAGATTGCTTTGCGATATTATCTACGAAATATTATAAATATCGCCAAACCTTTATATAATTATTAGCTTAAGGAATTTGGAGCATAATGAGGAATGCCACAAAAATGCAATGTCTATACAAAGAATAAATTTCTCTGGCTTAAATAATTCTTCTGTTGTTGAAGAGATTCGAAGGTATCTAAAAATGCGATCGGAAAAATGTTGGCATCCAAATATTAGTTCACAAAACACATTGAAAGGCTTTCCACGACTAAAGAAAGGTATTTTAGGGAAAAAAATGAGAAAAGAATTCATCTTTTTCACGAAACAGTTACAATTTTTATTACAATACCTATGTTTGAAAATGTTTGGCATGAGGGGTAATAATTACATTGAAATTTCTACTGACCCTCTTCCTTAACGCATTTTCTACAATGTGTATAAACTTATGAAATATTACATAATTTCTTAAATGTTAATTTTAGAAAACAAACGTTATTTTTATTAAAAAAATCTATTTGAGATAAATAAAAAATATTTTAGCGTAAAGTTTACTATTCAGACATACAAAGTGTAGCAGTAATGTAAATGACATTAAAATGCATTCTATTTTAATATCTATAATTTCGAATAAAATATATATGATATGAATTCGTAGAAATGTTGTCCATTCAGCTTTTCCTTTACCATTCTGTGTTTTTAACATATTCACGTAACTTTTACGTATTCAGGTGTCATCTCTCTAGAATATTTTTCAATATATCGATGGCTTTTTGTGCACCCGTAACTTTCTTTGGTCTTCAAGTTTTGGTTTATCTTCTACACCTTCAGCTTCATTGAACTCCTTCACTATTTTTGTTATGCTTCTATTCTGGTGTGCTTAGTTACACAAATCACATACCTCTTGATGATTCTTCCCTCTGTTCCAGTGGCGGCTCGTGGATTAAAAATGTAGGTGTTCACAAAATCAGCAATTTGCCGCAGCCGCTACTGTTACCGCATCAAATCCAGTAATATTAAAACAATGAAAGTGTCTAATAACAAGAGTTATAAGTTTGTTACACAAATCCTCACCCACCAAGTGTTGTAAAGATGTTGAATTTCTTATTCTCCGAGAGTTAACAGCAATATGAGGTGATGAAGGGGTGAAGTCCTTTGATGCAGCTCATGTGAAGAATGGTATTTACAGTGAATAATATTTACATTGTTTGAATTAGGCAATTAACACCAAATTTATTTGTACAGAAATTCCACGCGCCGCTTTTTCAAATGTGCAAACTTTTCCATCACTCGCTGATTAAAGTCTTTTGTGCTGTTGACCAGTTTATTCTCAATAGCAAGCATTGCCAGTGCTGAAAGTCGGTCTTCACCCATTGTATTCCTAGTAAAGGTTTTAATTCTTTTTATTGTGGAAAAGCATCTTTCTGGTTCTGATGTAGTCATGGTCGTGTTGATAACAATCTTCAGTAGCTCGGTTAGTTGCGGAAAAGTTTCTTTGTTGATGTTGTTTTCTGTTATGAACTCTCTCTTAAGCTTAACTCTCGCATAAAATGCAAATTACTAAGAAAAATATCGCGTCTCACAAAGACTGCAGTTGCACTTCCGGATAGTTTCAACTAAATCTCAAAGATAGCAACACCTCCCGCTGATAAACAGAACCCTGGAGTTGTTAATGTGCACGGTCGCACTGTGCTCATTTCTGGCTGTAAAATTCCAAGCTGCTTTATTGCCCGCGCAGGCGCAAAGCTGTTAAACGTTAGTTACACGCTAGCACAAGAGGCCTGTGCTACAAGCGTTGTTGTCACATACTCAGGTTCTCGGCTGTGTTCATTCTGAAGAGCAGAGCGCGGTACATTTAAACAAGTAGAAACTGGATAGCGCATTTTATTCAATGTTTCCTGAAAGAGAAAAAGGAGATCCACTAATAGATAATGGAGGTCCACGTGCTCTTGTGCTCCTACACAGCAGCCGCCGCTGCTCTGTTCTAAAACCAAGCAACATTATCACGAGGAGAGCTCTGTTCAAAGATTCCCAGTACAAGAATCAAACATTTCTCTACTAATACTGTTTTAATAACATAGAGAATAGCAGAGAATCTATTATAGCTTGCGGCAAATATTTAGGAAAGGTGAGAGAAATGGTATAGAATGATGAGGCAGTACAAGGAGGAGGAAATGAATAGAGAGAATGGGAATATCTGGTATTAGTTAAACAGGATTCTTATGCAGTTAATGTGCTACGGTCCAAAGGAATAAGCAACTTTCAAGTATAGAAACTTAGCTGAATGTTAATTCAAAATCTTCTCGGGCTTCTAGCCAGGTAAAAACTTGGCTTGACACCAACGTTTCGAAGAAGTGCATCTTCCTCGTCTTCAAGGTGAACTGAAGAAGAGGAAGATGCACTTCTTCGAAACGTTGGTGTCAAGCCAAGTTTTTACCTGGCTAGAAGCCCGAGAAGATTTTGAATTAACACGTCGCCAGGAAAGCTTCAGTTCTTATTTTAGCTGAATGTGTTTAAGGAAAGAAGAAAATGTGTTTAAGGAAAAAGATAGGAAGAAATGCATATTATTGTATGAAATGTAATAAATATTAGTGTTGTATTTATGTTTTAAAACATGGCCTATTATGGATGATTTTACACTCTTATTTGTCAAGTTTGGTAGTCTGGAAACAAGTTAAATAATTTAATGACAAAGGAATGAATTAATAATATTTGGAGTGTTCGCGTGTAACATTTTATTGATACACATATAAATATTACAATAAGATATCAATTATAAAAATTAACACTATTGTAACACCATATGTACCTA
This sequence comes from Hymenopus coronatus, assembly GCA_030762935.1. NCBI lineage: Eukaryota > Metazoa > Arthropoda > Insecta > Mantodea > Hymenopodidae > Hymenopus > Hymenopus coronatus. Next base: position 104,087,336 of record CM060896.1, read on the forward strand.
GGCAGTAAGCTTTTTTCGAACAATGATATATTGTATCATTTATCTCGAACAACTTTTGTAAAAGAAAATTGTTTTCTTAAAATTAATATTAAAGTGATTTTCCATACTTTTTATACGCACTGTAACTGGAAAATGATGCAACAAAAAAGACAATACAACGTCTGGAAATTTTTATACTTTATTCATTCACCCCATTTTTCCTTCACCTCTCTCATTCCTTCCAATCCTTTCAAGTAAGTAAATCAAGGTTTATTCTGTTTTTCTTTGCTTCTGGCTTCTTTCATTTCATCCTCCATTCTTTATACATTTCCAAATGTTAGCTGTTTCTTGAGTATATCAATGGCTCAGCTCACATTTCGTCCCATAAAATCTCTTTCTTGTCTTTATCTTTATTATTATGATTTCATAGTTTTCGAGAATTGCCCAGCTCTCACAGCCATAAAGCAAGATGGCGATAAATAATAAGGTTTTAAATATATCCTGTTTTAATTTTCTTTTTCTTTCAGCTTTATTTAGAATGCTGCTACAAAGCTGTTACGGAACTTTGCCTTCTTAATTTTATGTAACATTTCTTCTTCTATCTTTATACCAGGAAGTTATTCTAAAACATCCATAAGCACAACCTGTAACAACTGATTATTTCAAAGTAATTTTCCTCTCAAGTGAAAGGATTTTAAGGTGCAAATTATAGTCTGAAAGGACGGGGAAAAGTTTCTAAAAATACATACAAAAAGGTGCTGATGAAATTATTTTATTTTGGTTTAAGCCAACTACATTACCTTTCTCTGTCCCACTTACTGGGTTTTAATAATAATTCATAAACACAGCATTTCGATATTTTTGACACTAAGTCGCTGGCGCTTTGAACTCAATAGCTCCTTATATACGGAGAAACTCCGCTCGACGACTACAGAAATCAATGGAGAATATCTTGTCATTACCCTAAAGGAAGTTCATTCAAAGCTGCTAAGGTTTCCAAGTCTGCATTTTTCTTCAAATTTAATTCTAATTTGTTTTTAGCAAATCCATCAAGCTCGTCGCTCACATTCGTCAATTTCTTCAACTATTCCTCCTCCTCCTCCTCCTCCTCCTCCTCCTCCTCCTCCTCCTCCTCCTCCTCCTCCATATATTCTTCCAAACTCTGAATCACACCAGTCAAATGTTTATAGCCATACACGGAAGAAAGTTTCAACTTTAGGTGTTTGTTGTTCACTAATAATCAGTGAGTAATTGTTGGGCCTGCTTGATGGCTGCTGCGTCTATTAAGTCTGCAGCACTATGAAGTGCTTGTTTGAATGATGCCATCAGTTTCGATAAACTGAGTCTTGAATTCTTCTGTGGTGCACAACAGTTCTTCTTCCTAACTTTCGGTATGAATTTCTTGAGAAAAATCGGTACTAGCAAAACACTAACATGACCTACAAGATAGTACACAGTCGATAGATAGGAACGGTTAAATTCATGTCAACACTAATTGAATGGATTTAGGTTTCAACTGTTGTAGCATCATTGTTTAAATGTTATTGCTTTGATAGCTGCAGGTTGACCATTACTTCTGAGGCTGACTATTGTTGCTGAAGCTGGCCAGTGTTGCTTGGGTATGAATAATTACTAGTGCTTTCTATATATTATATTTTATTACTTATTGAACATTGTTGACTTCTGATTAAACAAAATCTTTAAAAAACTCTATTCAAGAACAGAAAAAATAGTCTAAAAAGGAAAACTTAGAGGGGTTAAAAGGTGGTGAAGCATGGAAAAGAAGTGAAAATGTGCACAATGTAGTAATTTCACAAAAAGGTGCAACAAACTGAACATATTGTTTTGCTTCATTTCATGTCTCCAAATACATATATTTAATCTGTCTGTCATAAAATAGTTGTATTTTTGCACCTGAAAATCCTTTCTTTAGATCAGAAAATAAAGGAAGATTTCGGCAGTTAAGGGGATACCTAAATCTTTGAGGATAAAAAAATTGGATTTTATTATTCTTTTATTAAAAATGGAGTATTTTGCTCCAACGAGATTTTCAGACGTCTTCCACCATCTTGATAAACTTAATACTTGTTTTCCGTAAATTAGCCTTTTATTTTCTCATTTAGTACACAGTACATAGAGAAGGTATTGCATTCCACCCGAAAATTCAATACCGATATTTCACCGAAAATACACATTTTAGTCTCTCCTAGAATAAAAATCAGAAAAAGGCCAGCGCGTGTGTCTGTCTATGAACACGATAACTTAAAAACGCAAAGTCGGCAAAATACAAAACTGCATTTCAGTTTAGTATATTCCAAAGATGAGATACAAAGGTTTGGAGGCATGGAAAATGTTTCTAAAATTTTAATTTTCGCAAAAATAGCTCTAACGATTTTGATTAACATACCGTATATTAAACATATTTGTATGAAAAAAATGTATATCTTGAATTTTCTGGGAATAACCTGAAATGATCTTCATTCTGGATGACTTTTGTACAACTGGTAAATCATAATAAATAGACAAAAGCTTGCTGCACAAAAAATGTATATCTCGTTAAAACACACAATTTATGTCATAAATTCCATTTCCAACATATTGCTTGTTATTGGCTTCAGTTTTAAAATACTTAAAACTTTTCTCATACAGGAGTTTGTCAACCCCTAGTCTTGCAAATAAACGAATTTCAACTACATGGGAACCAGCTTTTAAAGGATTTCACTATCTCGTTAGCTTAGTGTATTCCTTTATTTCCCTTCCCTGTACAAGGAAGCAAGCAAGTAGTAAGAGCATTTGCACTAACGTTCATTTCGATTAGCCTGAAATAGATAAAGGAATAAGCGTTTTAAATTTGTTACAGAGATTAGAGAAGTTTATGGGAATGGAACACATCAGATTTTTAAAATCGTTTCCTATATACCTCACAGAGTTTCTGAGATCTTAAAATGGAAATTTTGCATGCATTTAAATCTCATATGGAAGTACAAAAAATACTGAAATCAGTGCTTCAAGTATAGTTTATTTTTTCCTTACATTTTTTGAGAAAATGTTTACAAAATAGAACCCTTTAGAGTTAGCTTCATTAAATATTTATAATGATGACATGCCAACGATTTTAGTAAATTATAGCTACAATACTAATCAGTTGAATGAAAGAAGAATCATTAAAAATATTGATAGTTCTGTAAATTATCAAGACTGTGCTACATATACAATCACCAATTTGAATACCCAGTTACTTTTAATGAAAAATGTTAAATGTAATTGAAATATAACATTAGTAAAACAGCGTTTTGTATAACAAATTCATTTTTTGTAGTATAACTCCTTACTGTAGAAAAGGTTTGATAAACCTAATTTTGTCATGGTCAAAGATGGCTTTCCCTTAAGCACACACTGTGCTTCTGGAAAACTCCAGGAGCAAGGAATGATACGAATATTTTAAAAGTTCGGATTTTGCTGCTTTATACTTTCTCTACTATATTTTTAACTCTTTAATTATTAAAACGTTCGTTATTATAGGTATAATAATTTATTCCAGACATCTATATGATAATATAGAGAATAGATTAACTTTTAATCGTTTATAACTCCATGGCACGACAGCTCACGGGGAGCCTTGGCCTACCGCCCGGCCGCTGCGTCCCCCATCTCGGTCCACTACAGACGTCATGGATGGGGGTGCAGTATTGGAGTGTGAAACGTGGTCAGCGCCTCGAGCCCCTCCCGGCTGGTTAATGCGGTCCTCACGACCTGGAGCCGTTACTTCTTCATCAAGTAGCTCCTCAATTGGCCCCCCGGGGAGGCTGAGTGCACCCCGGCCCAGGTCTCCCAGCGGGGGGAAAAATCCCCACGCCGGTACTGGGGATCGAACCCAGGTCTCCCGCTTGGTAGGCAGCTGCGCTACCACCGCGCTAAGGAGACGACCTTTTAATTGTTTACCTACCTTTAAATCGTTTAATTAGCCTCTTAAATATTTTCAAGAAAGCATGTTGTTCAAAACCAATGATTTATTTTACACTATCCTAGCTAAATTATTAAAACACAAATTCAAAATCTTAATATTACTAATCCATATGATAAATAATCACAACCAAATATATACATATCTAAAACCTCTACAACAACAACAAAAATCAACATTTATTAAAAATATTAAAGCCAAAAAAATAATAAGTTTTGAACTATATACAGGCTGTTTCAAAAATACGGGCATAATTTCAGGTATGTATTTCCCACATGTAGAGAATCAAATTAGTTCATTATAACATGTGTCCGGAAATGCTTCATTTCCGAGTTATGGCCTTCACAACATTGAAATTCACTGGAACGTTTTTCTTTCCGCAGGTTGTTGTCATTATAGAAGATGTTCAAAATGTCCACCTCCTGCTTGAATACAGACCTCACATCGATGTCTCATTGACCTGCGAACACGATCCCAAACTCCAGGAGTATTGCGTATGTCCTCACAACTTGCCACAATTCGATTCCGAAGAGATTCCAAATCCGGCACCGGAGACGAATAAACCAATGATTTTAAATGGCCCCACAAGTAGAAATCGAGAGGGTTCAGATCAGGTGAGCGTGGAGGCCAAGCAATTGGGCCACCTCTACCTATCCATCGATCAGGAAACCTTCGATCCAAGTACCGGCGAGCCGTAAGACTGAAGTGTGCAGGAGCGCCATCATGCAAGAAATGAATGTGTTGATCATTAATCAGTGGAGTGTCTTCGAAAACGTCAGGTATGGTGTTTTCCAGGAAGTTTGTGTACGCCTGCCCCGTAAGTCTGTTTACAAGTACATGGGGTCCAACTAATCGATCACCGGCCCACATGTTGAGGGAGAACCGCACCTGGTGATGAGATACAACAGTTGTACGTGGGTTTTCATGCGACCATACATGCTGATTGTGGAAATTTGTTAAGCCATCTCTTGTGAACTGTGCTTCATCTGTAAATAATACGACGGCAGAAAAGTTCGGATTTACACCACACTGCTGCAAGAACCACTGACAGAACCTAACTCGTGCAGGGTAATCAGCTGGTGACAGGGCCTGTACACGTTGCAAATGATAAGGATACAATTGATACTCGTTCAACAGTCTCCAGGCAGTCGTATGAGGAACATTGACTTGCAACGCTAACCGTCGTGTGCTGATAGGAGTCCTGTCCGCAGCCTCCAGAATCTCCTCCTGCACTTCTGGAGTTGTAGATCTTGGTCGTCCCCTTCCCAAACCAGGAGAGGTGAATGTTCCATACTCGCACAGACGGGAATGGAGACGTACAAATGTCTTCCGATCTGGACATTGTCGCTGTGGGTACCTCTCCTGGTACAAACTACGAGCCAGCGCAGCATTGCCGTCCGCCTTACCGTACATGAAGTGTATCTCTGCCAGCTCTTGATTTGAATGCATGTCGCACAGTCTTAACGCCTAAAGAACACTGAATGTAACCTTCCTCAGAATGAACTATCAGAGCGCCCTCCTAATGTCTCCTTTGACGGCAAAGACCTGCGGAAAGAAAAACGTTCCAGTGAATTCCAATGTTGTGAAGGCCATAACTCGGAAATGAAGCATTTCCGACATGAACTATTTTGATTGTCTACAGGTGGGACTTTCAATGTTGTAAAGGCCATAACTCGGAAATGAAGCATTTCCGGACTCATGTTATAATGAACTATTTTGATTGCCTTCATGTGGGAAATACATATCTGAAATTATGCCCCGTATTTTTGAAACACCTGTATATCAATCTCACATATCATATAAAAATATACTAAAAATTAAGAAGATGAAGAATTATAATAATAATATATTTAGAATATAAGAATTGTAATAACCTTAAAAATTATCTTTTTCCTTTTAAATCACCTGTAACGTGCTGTAAGCACTTGTATTACTTTGGTTCCACCTTTCACGTGGTATCCTTTGTAATGGGTTTAGTTCTTTCGTGAATCGATAACAGAGGATAAAAGGTGAACATTATGTGAACAGGTATTTGCATTTGTGAAAGAAAGCCACAACTCATATGGGGTAAGTAAAGATATTAGATCTCTTTAAATCTTTTATCTACAGAGGGCGACTAAATCAGGTGCGGCAGGGGAAGCCCCTAACGTCTCCAGATATGAAGCCGAGATTTCGATTAACTTTATTGAACGTGACTGCACGTAATGTGAAGTTAAGAAAAATTACAAATTAAAGGTCTAATTAGGACGCACTTAACGTAACGGGAACGATTTTTAGTTGGTAGTTCTTTTATTACTTCACGCCAATTAGTTCAAATTACCACGTGACATCAAACTTAACGTAACGGGAAGTAAACGTTTAACTCATAAGTTGCGTCACGTTAAGTTAATCGTAAATTACTCCATTTAATACAATGTGTTAGACTTTCACATTATGTTCCGTTAACTCAAGTTCCCTTAAGTTAATCGTAGTCTAAGTTAATCTAAGACCAGCGGAATGTCACACAAAATTCTCTGAGGACACGTCTCACACTAAACTCCAGGAAGTCAGTTCCTGAAAGCAAACTCCACCGTCATATGCCTCGCCGCTATCTTCTTGTTTGTCCTTCGAATCTTAAGCATGATAAAGGAATTAAATGACAGGAAATTAGGAACAGGAAAGTTGGAGACGGCGGCGCCGTGGGGGAGTGGTTAGACCGCTCGCTACCATCCAATCGCCCGCATATGGTGGACGAAACGGCGTCTGGGCGGGTTTTCTCCAGGTCCTCCGGTTTCCCCCGCCACTCATTCCATCAATTACTCCATTATCACCTTTCCAATCATCCATTTCGCTTGCATGCCATATCATCCACTTCCTAATGTTCATGCCTGGCTAGGGGTCGACCCCTCGTAACAGGCTCTCCATTCTGTGGTTTCGTGCCGTAGGCTCCCCCTAGGGTGGTGTCAGTCCTACAAATACGGGGAGGCTAAGCCGATTACGAAACGAAACGAAAAATTGGAAACATTATGTAATCCATTGAAGCTTTCGCCTACTAACAAGGAAAACTGCGAAAAATCCCAGGCAGTAGAGGCTGTCCCAACAGAAATCAGACCTGCAATTTCTTGTTTGAGAGTCCACACGTTACCGCAATCGGTACGTTCATCTCATAGTATTGCAATCACATGTTCAATCCCAGAACATTCCCCTAAGACCCGGAAATCACGAACGCCAAAAGGAAACCGCGTCATTATGCCTATCAATTTACATGTAGTGTCAAAACGATGCTCGGAGAAATATCATGCAAGCTGAACAACGGATGTATACAGAAGGAAAGGCGCTGCTTTGGGTATTAAATTTGCAAAAACTATTTCAAGCATGCAGCGAGACGATTCTGGCTACACCCTTTTGGTTACCAAAAGACTCCTCAAAGGATCGATCAGACTATGTTCACGGAACTGCGAGAAGTGATACAACTTTTACTTTCTGACCGAGTAGATGCCATGTGCAATGCACATAGTAAGTAGAGAGGGTATTGTATTCCACCCAAAATTCCTTACAGAGATTTGATCGGAAATACATGTTTTGAGTGCCTCTGAATTTTAAAAATAATCATTTTTATAAATAGGTGTGTGCTATCTGTGGGCAATATAGCTCAAAAACGAAAAGCCTGTTAGTTACCAAACTTGGCATTTGAGTTTAGTATTTTTTAAGAAATTTAAAGAAAATTTACAACTCAAATTGCTTGGAACATTTATTCAAAATGTTCGATTTTCTAAAAAATGGCTCTAAAGATTTCGATTGAAATGCCGTATATTTGAGATATTTACATGCACATTTTCTGGGAATGGCCTCCGAAGACCTTTCATTCTGGACGATTTTTGCATAACTGGTAAACTGTAAGATAGAGACAAAAGCTTACTGCACGAAAATATAGATCTCGTTAAATTACCAACTTATGTCATATGCCGTTTTTTGTAAAGATATTCCCTATTATTGGTTTCAAATTTAAAATACATAAAATGTTCTACAACGGAAAGTTCTCATCCAACAGAAAGTTCAGATCCGTTCTGTATACCTTTTGTTTCACTCCTGGTCATGGGAAGAGATCCGAATTTCAATGATAATCGCATAGTGACGGCTTTTAAAAGTTGTCGACCAGGTACCCCTCTATGCACACGCACCATCTGTCCGGCACCGCCATACACCGCGAATCTAGAAGCACGCCTGAATAATGAAAAGCAAAAAGAATAAAGAGGAAATTATAGAAACGAAATCTCCAGAATTTCGAGTAGTACAAGTTACCACAGCGCTACTTTGCTTGGTTAGGAAAAATGTAATTATACCTACTGCACGAGATATTTCGAAAACTAACGATACGAAAACAAACTGGTTTTATATATTTTTCCTGAAATAAGTTTTTATTTAATCCAAATAATTTACTAGTTATTTAAAATTTTACGAAACTATATGCGGAAGTTATTTTAATTTAAAAGCGTTAGAGTTCTTTTTTCTGAAAAAATAAACACTAACGATAGCTTTTTGCGCCTAAACATAATTTAGGGTGGGAAAATCTCGTGAAAATCTGGTCACACAGACAAACTCACACACACACACACATATATATATATATATATATATATATATATATATATATATGCATATAAACATAATTTTATAAAAGCGTTTTTGGAGGTTAATGAGAAACACAAACTATGCATTTCCTGTCATAACATACGTTTTGCAGGAATACTGTAACTCCTCTACCGAATCTGTTCTCATCTGAAGAAAATCTTCACCTCACGTTTAAAGATAATGTGTCCATTCAAAATAGAGTAAATAGTATTATTAGAATTATCATTTTTGAATTACGCTTTTCAGAGATACATACGTGCACCTTTATCTAAAAGTGGCTGCTTTCCTTTTGTTTATTTATTATATTTTCGTTTTAAATTCAAGAATCTTAAAATGTATACTTCCAGTGAAGTATTAATATCAAATTCTTTACTCGAATGAAAACTTTCTTGCACCTTACCTACTCAACTGGTAAAGAAATTAAAATACATACATTTTAGTTATTCAAGTAAAATTGTCACCTTTAATTAATGTAAACATGTTTTCAAGGGAAACAAGCTAAGGGTTTAGGGTAAACAATGGATAGGGATACCTTGTACACTAAGACTTATGAAAGATTCATTGTGATTATCACTCTCGAGAAGAAACAGGTGAAGTAGAGGAACCACAGAAGGCTACAGACTGTAGGCAGGCAGCCACAGATACACGCGGAAGTCCCTAAGATTAGTTCAAACACTGCTCAGAGAAGGCGATGAACGACCCCTCACTCAAGCAGCTCTCTACTGTTACTGTTCACAGCGAATGCTCTTTTCTTTTGAACAACTATCCGCTCCAAATGTTCGGCACTGTCAAACTCACGAAGCCTAAAAACACATCTGAAACATGATAAGGATATAAAATGAAAGACAAATTATGAAAAGTACATCGTGGTAGATGAGAAACTGCTCTATTATTCGCCTACCGATCATGGAAAACCACGACACGAAGTCGCAGGAGATGGGAATGGAATCACACGTTACTATGAAGCCGACGTGCTTGGTAGAACATAAATTAAATAAATAAGGAGAAAGGAAAATAAATTTAAGAGAACCATGGCCTTTGAAAATACTCCTTATGAATGTAATTAGCGTTATACTCAACATAATTCTTAAAGAGAAAGTATAAGAAAAACATATTTTTTGGTAATTCCTTCCCATATTTAGGGCTGACACCCCCCATAGGATTTACAAGCGGATGCCTAGGGTTCAGATGCCTGTCGGGGAGCCAACCACACGAAACACAGAATGGAGTACCTGGAACGAGTGGTCGACAGTAGCCAGGCATGAGCGTAAGGAAGTGAATGATTCAAATGGAAGCAAAATGGATGATAGGAAAGGTGATGATGGAGCAATTGGCGGAATGAGTGGCCGGAGAAACCGGAGGACCCGGAGAAAAATTCCCCGACCCCGATTCGTCCACCGCAAATCCCAGATGCGCCGCTCGGAGTCGAAAATGGGGCCGCCTAGGTGGGAGGCGAGCGATCTAGCCACTCGGCCACCAAGAAAGAACATTTTCACAGCAATTGTCAAGATGGCTGTTTTCAGCAGAGAATTTCATCTTGGATAGAGGCATTGATGTTTCTTTTTAAGGAATATTGTGCCAATAAACTCATATTTTCTTAGCCACGGGTTATTTACATAATTTCCCCATTTGTGGGAACTTCCCAAAGTTGAAGTTGGAAGATACCCAAAAACTTTTGTTGGTGTATGTACGCAAGGTTTGACCAGGGCCTTATCCTACATAATATTACACTATGTTTAGCGTATGCGCACGAACCCCATAATAATAACAATATAAAGCTGAACAAGAAGAGATGATAGTGGAGCCGATAACCTCGTCCTTCCCTCCCTTCCCGCAACCCGCAGACCTCACCTAACCTCACATGAGGATCTGCCTCCTTGATGCACCAGATCCAGGATACGAACTTCACAACTCATTTAATTCACTTCATCTCGTCCACAAGAATAAGCCATTTGAAGGCATACAACAACCATTCTGTTACTGACTTTGCATTCTGGCTTCTCATATCACAGGTTCCAGGTTCAACTCCCGGCTAGGGGGATTACTCTAAAACCATAATCATTTCCCATCGACTAGAGAGTCTGGAAGTATGTATATGATTGTGTTTAACTATAATAGTTAATAAAACCGAGGTTGAGAATATCGACAGCTCAACAAGTAATAACAGCGTAACTGTTCCCTAATATTCCGATATGACCGTAGAAGTTAAAGGATATGGCTATAACTGAAAAAAGAAATTCTAGCGTTTTACATTCAAATGACTTTCTCCCCTACGTATTACGGTTTATTATTTACCCTATTTCATATATAGTACAAAGAGAAAGTTAGGCATTGCAAGCAAATATTCGATACCTAGATTTCACTGGAAATACACGTTTTAGGATCCGCTAAACATTCGTGTGTTTGTGTGCGTGCAGCATAACTCAAAAACAAAAAGTCGGTTATACCAAACTTTCTGTTTAATCCAGCATTTTCCAACGATGAGTCAAGAAGATTTTCAAAATAATTTCCATACCCTAAACTATTCTAAACATTAACAATTTCGGAAAATTTTTGAATTTCTCAAAAATGGCTCTAACAATTTTGATTAAAATACTGAACATTAAAGACAGTTAGTTATATATCAAATAAAATGTTTATCTTGAATTTTCTGGGAATACGCTTGAATGAAGTCCTGTTCATTCTGAATTACTTTTGCATAACTTACTACACAAAAAATGTAGATCTCGTTAACCTTTAAGTATACGCCCCTACTTGTGTAATACAACAGAAGTGTCCAAAAACAAAAAGTGTATGCAATTAATTAATTAAACATTTTAGATTAACAACAGATATAACAAAAGCTGTTTTGCCATAATAATAAAATACGATTTAAATAATTATATACTTATTTATTACTTGTAAGAGAAAAGTGTGAACACAGTTATTACATCATTATTGGATTCCAGAATTTTAGGTAAAATTTTAAATATCTGTTAATTAATTATGAATAGGTCTAAGTATTCAGACAACTGAATTTAAATTTCTGTAACACATTTCAACATTGTTTTGCTGCACACTAAATAAGTAATTACTTTACAGAGCGTTATTTACACACCGATATTTTACATTCAACACATGACATGTAACTCTGTTACAAGAGAATCACCGTCGTCTTACTTTGGCTGGTGGCATTTCTTCTTCTTCTTGCTGTTCTTCTTGCCTCCTATATTTGCTTAGGAAAAATTGAAACATCAAACATCAGTTCAACTCTTTCGCAAGATGTGGCTTTATCAAAGATATTGATATGGCTTTCAGATGATTTATTATGCATTTATGACCTTTATCGAAGTGTTTTGCATTATATAGAATTTCACTGTTTATTCCTGCTATATTTAGCAGTTGGAAAAATATAACCACAGGCCATCGGTGTGTTCTTCTTGATGCTGTGTAAGTATTATATAATTTATCCACAGCACCTTTGTAGCTATTATAATCCATTATTATGTCAGGCTTTTTAGTTTCAGTATCAATTGCAGAATTACTGTGCATAATAGAAACAAAATTAATTACCGGTATTTCATTGGAACATAAGGCACGATTAGTAGCTTCCTTCTGAAACCCCAAAACATACATGTCTTCAATGGCAGCTTGCGTTTCTTTCTTTTTCCACTTCTCTGAACTAGTACAAAGTGTATAGAGAAGGTTGCACCCAATTATTCGATACCGATATTTCACCAGAAATACATACTTTGGGACCCCTTAAATTCAAAAACAGCATTTTTAGAAAACTGTCCGTGTATGTGTGTGTGCGTCTGTGGGCATCATAGCTCAAAAACGAAGTCAGTTAATTACCAAACTTGATATTTAAGTTTAATATCTTCCAAGAATGCGACAAGACATTTTTCAAGAAAATCCTCCACCTCCAACTACTTTACATTGAAAAAATTTCAAAGATTTTGCTTTTCTCAAAAATGGCTTTAACGATTTTGATTAAAATCTCTAATATTTAAGATATTTTATGTGACAATTAAAATGTATATCTTGAATTATCTGGGATTAGCCTCTGAAGACCTCTTTTATTCTGGATGGATTTTTCTAAATTTTGCATAATTCGTAAACCGTAAACTTTTCTCATACAGAAATTGTCAGCTCCTGATCACACAAGGAAACAAATTTCTATCCCATAGCAACCACTTTTAAAATATTGAATGTCGCTTTAGCCTAGTATATGCCTTTATATATCTTCTGCTTATAAGGAACTAGGTAATGAAACCGTTTCTGCTAATGTTTATCTCGATTAGCTTGAAGTTATAAGAAGCTTATTAACAATAATTTGTTACAGAGATATAGAGAAGTTACAGAGATGTGAATGTAACACATCAGATTTTTTTCTTCAAGATCCCAACCATTGTTATTTTTGCATTCAAAAGAGCTAGTTCCAAAGGATAACTTGCGTACCAGATATCACAACTTACGTTTCTGTTTTTCTTCCTTTCCTTGGTTCAAGCAAACGGCGAGTGATGTCTGCTGGTCTGCTGGGCATTTTATATTGTCCTTTTGGTTGTTGACCACAATAGATTTCTACATTAGTGACATACAAAGTTTTGGATTCACATAGCATATATATATATATATTTATTTATTTATTTTAATCCATATTTTGATGGTTTGTTAGGGATATATTGAATAAAGCTACATCTTCCCATAAAAGGTATCAACATTTCATCTATTGTAATCGGCTCTCCCAAAAAATAGATATTTTTTCAGTTTTCTACAAAACAACCAATGGTAAATCTAATTGCAGCAAGTTTGTCATTATTTTTCCTGTCTGGACTCCTATGCTTGATATCAAATCTAATGGCAGCAAGTAAGAACAGAAATCTATTACGACCCATACAAGCTCTAAATATTTCTGATCCAGTTCAATCAGTTGCCTATAGTTCACGAACATCGATGTGATTTAGTTTCTTGTCTCATTCAAAAACAGAGTCCTATCAGCGTGTACTTAAATGCTAGAGCAGCATTATTTCGACAGCTTTTAAAAGATTTGACTGTTGCTTTAGCTTAGTGATTATCCTTATTTTCCTTCTAATTACAAGGTAATAGCTGTAATAAGAGCATCCATACTAATGCTTTTGCAGTTTTTTATAGCTTCTATGAAATATTCGTACGCTTATTCTTCCGTATACTGCATGTAAATAGAAATAAACCTTTGGAGAAATAGCTTAATTACACATTTCGATGTAGGTTTAAGAGGAATAGGAAAATTAAACAAAGTAGATATTAAAAATAGGGAGCAATATGGTGACCTTAAATTCCATTTTCTTTCTACAGCATTGTGAGAAATGACTTAATAGCGGAGAGATTAAAAACTTTCATTACCAGAAATTGTAGTATTACTTAGTTCCTTGTAAGGAGCAGGGACAATATAGGATAAAACTATAGCTAGGTCTTTTAAAACTGGTCGCGTAACAACATCGACCAGGAGTAAATTAACAATTATTATCATTAAATATTATGTACCAGGATAATTTATTAAATTAGTCGAGTTTGTAACATACTTTAGAACGTACTGTAAATGGAAGTTTATTATTTTTAGGAATGTAGAAATGTGTTAATGGATAAATCGTACTATATAGATGGAACAACAGGAACTGCAGGAACTAAAGAATTTTTCAAAATTGAAAATAGTAAAATCACATTCACAATCTCGGATACAGATGTAAATCTATGTGCGCGGTTAAAAGTAGTTTCATGTGATAGTGAAGTATATTTGAATACTCTTGTGTTATAAATTATTCCTCTACCAAATTCAATCTTCACTGTGACCAGTGGCAGGTATTTACAGTGCAGCACTGCTCTATCGCCAACTGCCCCAAATACCTAAGACTTTTGAGACGCTTGGCCTGGGTTCATAAGTCTTAGAGGAGCAGACGGACGTTGAATGAGATTGTAGAACAAGAAACGAGCGAATCAGGTATGAGACTGAGAAAGCTGATATGAAATGAGGGAAAAGAGTGAAAGGAAAGTTGATTAGCAAAAGGTGGAATGAATGGACGGGATAAAACCTGCCCAGACGGCACCTTGTCCACCATTAATCCCCCATGATGTTCCTAGAATCGAGCCCTCGGCCCCCACTTATGTATATTGTACGCTGTTACAACCATCAATGGGTTTCCTTGCAATCGAAGTCAAATATTGGAATTCTATTCCCTTCTTGTAAATATCAGCTTTTGAAGGAACTTCAGCAAAAAGAATCTAATATGTTCCATTCAAAGACTTTCTGCATATGTTTTGCAAACAAACTATTCCTGTAAAAGATTAAATTTTTGTCATAATATTAATCAAGGCAAAAATTACGGTCTTATTACTTAGTGCCTTATAAGTAGAAGGGAAATAAGGAAATATACAGGCTAGCGTGACAGTCAAACCTTTTAAAAGCTGTCGTGATTGCCATTGAAATTCGGTTCTAATTACATGGCCAACAGTGAAACAAGTAAAAGTATTAGTATCTTAAAGTGAAACCAATAACAGGGAATATCTCTGAAATGATTAGCTCCACAAGAAAAGCGTATGACATAAATTGTGTTTTTTGTCGAGTTCTACGCTTTTCTGTAGTAAGTTTGTCTGTCTCTTACGGTGTTCTACTTATGCAAAAATCAACCAGGATGAAGAGATCTTCAGAGGGTATTCCAAAAAGATTCAACATATACGTTTTATTCGTCGTGGAAATATATTTAATAAGTATATGGTATTTTTATTAAAATTATTAGGGCCAGTTTTATTAAAATCAACATTTTAATTTTTTTCATGTAAAGGGTAGTTTTTGGGGGCTGGAAAATATTTGTGTTGGATCCATGAAAGATAATAAACTTAACTATGAAGTTTGGAATTTAGCCTTTTTTTTTTTTTTTTTTTAGCTATGTTGTCTAAGGTCACACACATGGACCTTTTTTAAAAATGCTTTTTTGATTCATTGGGGCCTTAAAATATGTATTTTCAGTGAAATCTAAACATGAATTTTGGGTAGAATATAATACCTTCTCTACCTACTGTATACATAATAGGTGTAAAGAAAGTAATATTCTCCCAAAATTAAACCAGTTCTAGCCCAAACTTCGATTTAAAGAATGTGATAAAACATTGGTTTACTATATTTACTTAACATTCCATTTAAAAGAAAACATAGAAAAGATAAGGTGATACAAACACAGTTATATTGAAGAACTTACCTCTGACTATCTGTGTTGTTATCGATAGTCACTGATAGGCATTTCCTTTCCCAGTTTATTGTGAGCCAGTATTAAATCTCTGTGTAGCCATTCCTGATATAATTGACTCTAAAACTAGCAACTTGTGTATTAGTTCGCTTTGCTCGTAAACTTTTCGTGAGCATGCAGTGAAAGAGAAGTGGTAAAGCAGTCCATCTGTGTCCACACTACCTTTTATGATAACTTCTCTTTCGAAACGGTCCTCATTTAGTGCAACTGTCGCCAAGATTCTTCTATTTTATGTCCTAAAATTGCCTTCAACCCATTCCTTTTCGTTCTCATTTTATTACAGGCATTTTCTTCGTTGAAAGAGTGTCCCCTTACTGCTGATTTACAACAGCTATCCCCTGTTCTATAAAAACACACCACCTGACCTCGCTTGCAGCTCGAGGCACCTGTTCCCAGGGTGCAATAAAAGATGTACATTCGAATGTCATGGCTAATATAACGCAACGGTTGAACAAATGTTAGGCTTCTCTCGTTTTCAAAGAGTAGTAAACCTCCTTTCTATTCAAGAAAGTACATAGAAGTTAATGAAGTATATTTTCCTTGCCATCAGAAATGCCCAGCGTTGTCAGGGGTTTGACGACTTTGCTTAGGCTTAACAACTTTGAATTCTAAATTCCGGGAGAAAATTTAATGAATAAGTATATTTATTGAAATAACAGTATCATACATTGAGCTTCATCAATAGTACGGTTCACAGACCGTTCGTATTTTGCAATACACAAAATAGTAGGCAGCATTAAAAAAAAAAAAAAATTAAAAGAGTAAACACGACAATAAAAGAATAAAGATATTCAAATACAGCAATATAAATGTACAATACAAAGTACACATTATTCAGATGCATTAATGTGCCCTATTATAATAAAAAATACACTTAAGGGAAATGTATACACATAATACTAACACTGCAACACAATGACCGAAAAGTAGACATAAAATATATGTATGTAAAACATTATTACCACTTTTGTTTAGCTCCTCTTATCTCCGTCTACCCTTCTCTATTATGAACCTTCTCAGATCTCAGCTGTCTTGCCTTAAGTAGAAATTTGCCTAGCCCGTCCGCGTCTTCCGTGCCTGCCAGTAGCGTCCGACATGCTTCTAGGTCTATATTCGCGGTGGTAAAGGATCGTGGTAAATACTTTTCCCTCCATTCCTCCGTACTCCTACATCTTGCCAAAATATGGGTCCACGACTCTTCCTCCTCGCAAATGGGGCAGATTCTCATATTATTCCCGTCAGTAATTTTTACCATCCGCCATGCTCCTAGTCTAATCCATCGGAGCCCCTCTCTAATGAGTTTGTTTTGATATATGGGAGAAAATTAGATATTAAATTAAAGCTAGAAAACTTGATAAAAAAAGAGAGACAAATGAACTTTTCTGAGCATTGTTAAGCGTTATTTATTTTTCATTTCTACCGTTACAAAAACTAACTTTCGGCTACGACCATTGTCAAAATTATCGAGTCAAAGACCACCAACTTCTAATAATAATTACTGATTTTGTGATTTCTATTTGTAAATATAGCAAGAAAGGCGACTTTATGTTGACGAAACAATTGGTTTTCCTTCTCCCTCCTGACTTCAACACTGCCGGGATACAAATTAAAAAGAAATCTGATTTCTTCCATTCAAATAACTTTCTCTACATCTCTGTAACAAGTTATTGTTAAAAATCTTATGCTTCTATTAACTTCATGCTAACTGTGAAAAAATTAGCAGAAATAGTCTTATTACTTGCTTCCTTGTAAGTAGAAGAGAAATAAGGGAGTACCTTAGGTTAAAGTGATAGTCAAAAGCTGGTTGCTATGTGACTGAACTTCCTTTGTTTGTGTGGACAGGATTTGACAAATTCCTGTATGAGAAAAGTATAAGTTTTTTAAAGCTGAAACCAATAACAAGGAATATCTAAAAAAGAAAAAAAAAAAAAAAAAAAAAAGCTATACTCCATGCAAAAATGTATATGACATAAATGGTGCATTTTATCGTGATCTACATTTTTTTTGTGAAGTAGGTTTTTACCTATTTCTCACGGATTATCAGTCATGCAAAATTCAATAAAAATCATCCAGAATAAAGAGATCTTTAGAGGTTATTCCCACAAAATTCAAGATATACATTTTATTTGGCATGTAAATATCTTAAATATAAGATATATTAATCAAAATCGTTAGAGCAATTTTTAAAAAAATAAATATTTTTTAATTATTTCCATGTAAAGAATATTTTGGAGTGGGAGACTTTTCTTGAAAATCTTCGTTTCGCATCCTTGGGAGATACTTAAATACCGAGTTTGGTATTTAACGGTCTTTTCGTTTTTGAGCTATGCTGTCAACAGACACACACACACTCACACACACTCACACACACGGACCTTTTTCCAAAAATGCTTTTTTGGATTCAGGGGGACCCAAAACAGGTATTTCCGGTGAAATCTCGGTATCGAAATTTTGGGTGCAATACAATTTCTTCTCTCTACACTATACATAGTACGTATAGAGAAAGTAAAAACTACTATTTAATTCTTTGCACTGCTAATTTTATAAAAGTATAGTATAGAAATAATAATATTAATAATAATTGTAATTATTATGATTAAGATTATTGCTATTGTTATTATTATTATTATTATTATTATAAAGGAATAAGGAGATATCACATAATTCTGGGAGATTAATTTCACTTCATAAATTACTATCATATTATTAACTGTACCTACTGAATGTCGTGTATGAAGTAGATATGTCTAAAATAAATAGCCGCTGTGTGTTGATTCAAAAGGGGAAAAATGTTTGCTATGTAGATGCGAGAAGCGATCTCTCCTTAGCGCGGCTGCCAAGCGGAAGGCCTGGGTTCGATTCTCGGTACCGGCGTGGGGAATTTTCCCCTGCTGGGAGACCTGGTCCGGGGTGCTCTCAGCCTCGTAGGGTACCAGGGGGGGGGTCAAAATGTAAATGGCGTATTATTTATGGACACTCTTTAACTGCTGCGGATCTCAGTGTCCCATTCTAAATTGGGCGTGAAAGACCGCTTAATTTTGCTCAGAGGCCTCTCTATCAGGCTTGAGGTTCTTTTATGTGCCGTAAATCTACGACACGGGACCCAAGGCTTTACTTCCCTTCCGAAGGAAGCCATGCTAAGGATGAAGTTTTACACCCGAAAAAATCCATCGTCCTCCGCCGGGTTTGAACCCGCGACCTTGGGTATATGAAGTTAGCATGGTAACCATTACACCACGGAGGGCGACCCCAGGGGGGGGGGTCAATTGAGTAGTTGCTTGACTGAGAAGTAGCGGCTCCAGATCGAGAAGACCGCATTAACCGACCGGGAGGGACTCAAGGCGCTGATCACGTCTCACCCTCCTGCACTGCACCCCATTCATGAAACTTTCGGGCCGAGATGGGGGATACGGCGACCAGGCGGTAGGCCAACGTTCAAAGTGGACTGCGGTGCTATGGAGTTACGTTACATGCGACAAGCGAATCTGCGACCCTCAGCAGAGGAGTAACCTACGTTTTGCCACAGCGCTAAAGAAAACACTCATGGAAGGTTAGAAATGCCGTACAATACAAACTGTATCATGTCTTGTGTCGTTAATATTTGTAGTTAATATTGATAGTTTGTTGCTGGAGAAGTTTAAGTTATGCTTTTGATTATGATTATAGGTCAAATGGCCTATTTATTAAGATTTGGAACTTATGACAATTTATTGGTGCCACTACACAACTACATACATCGCGGGTGGTGTACACAAGGCGCTGTGCCGTGTAGGACTTAGACGAATTTTGAATTCCAGACATGAATCATAATTTTGGCAACGGGTATAGAGAAAGTAAACAAGCTTGTTTTGATATAGGGGACCCTAAAACGTGTATTTCTAATAAAATCTAAGTATCGAATTTTTGGGAGGAATGCAATACTTTCTTCACCTACCTTGTCCATAGTGCTTGTGAGAAAGTAAAGGTTTTTTGGATACAGGGGACCCTAAACGTGTATTTTCAGTGAAATCTCAATATTCAATTTTTGGACAAAATTCAGTATCTTCTCTGTCTATACTGTGGTAAAAATGCGAAACTTTGGGGCTACTTGTTTTCGCACTTTTAGAAAGAAGAAAGTTATGACGTGGCTTCTCAATCTAAGTAAGATGTTACATTATGTTGATTGGAAATAGAAATTGGACGCTATGCATCGCGCCAGAGAGTAACCAATCAGAATCTAGGTTTAATACTTAGGTAACTTCAGAGAGAAATGTATATGTTCTCAGAGCTTCGTCAGATACACCCTGGTTAATAAGTCTTAGCAGATAACTAAATTTGTGGATACCGATTTACTGTCTATATTACCATTGAAACTGCCTTAAGTATTTAACTACGTGAAACAATTTAAGATAGCCAGTTTCGGTTAAGTGAAGTTCAGAAACACATTGTTAGATTTTTGGGGAGATTGTACTGAATTTGTAAATAATTTATAAAAGCTAAACTCTTTATGTGTTGTCTTCAAGATTCCTTTTACTATCACTCCCTACCAGGAAATATATGTTCAACCCTCAACAAATTAGGTATTCGGAGTAAAATTCATTAAAATAAAAGAGCAAAAAGGGACCCAAAGTTTAACATAACACGGATATAATTCACACTAGCCACCATTCAATAATGCCGTGAATTATTCTGTACCACATTTTCTCATGTTGCAGAGTCGAAGATCAGGTGAGTGAGTGGTGGAATTTGTTTTATGGAACTATGTGCTCTGGCGTTCGCTGTGGGACGGTCCACAGAGAGGCTGGGGGGGAGGGGTGTCCTGCCGGCGTCAGCATGATGTATCTGGAGATGTTAGAGACCCCGTCTATGGTTCGCGGTTGTCGTCTCGGACCTGAGCTGTGCCACAGAGTCAACTGTGAACTAAGTAGAGAAAGTAAAATCTAAATAATATATTAACTAATTCAAATTAAGAAATGCTTGCACAACTTCTTTATGTCTGCACACTAAGTTTGGGAGCGATACAATGAAAGAAGTCTCATTTCACATTACTTTATCAAACAATGCTTAATTATCTGATGTGTGACATTCACGTGACGTTATTCATTCTCTATCGTTTATTATTGGGCATAAATCTATCTATTCATACGAACGTTTATTTTACCATCTACGTATTTCATTTGATGTGAGATAAAGCTCTGCAGAAATGGCTACATTTCGTTATGGATAAGGGAATAGCGATAGTCAAATGTTTAACAACTAGGCCCAATATGCTGCCTTACATTCCGATCTCGACTTCATGCTAATGGAGCATAAGCAGATACTCTATGGTCTTGTTATTAATTCCTCTAAGTAAAAGGGAAATAAGTGAATACACTAGGCTAAAGTAATATCTGACTCCTTTAAAAGTCGGTGATTGTCTGATGCAATTAAAATTCCCTTCCCTTTGCATTGCCATGAGTAAAATAGAGATATAAAACGAACCATGATATCCCGTTCGACAAAAGTTTAAGTATTTTAAAGTTGGTACAATAACAAGGAATATCTCTGAAATGGTTAGCTCTCAAAAAAAAAAAAAAAAAAAAAAAAAAAAAAAAAAAAAAAGCTGGTGTTTTATACTCACATGACTCTCTAGCTGTTCTACAACCCTTATGCATAAGATTCTTCTTCTTTCTGCACCTTGCTAATCGTGGTACTCATTAGCACAATGTTCTTATTATTTAGTTCCATATAAGTAGGAAGAAAATAAGGGAATACACTAGGCTAAACCAATAGTCAAATGTTTTAAAAGCTTTCGTTATGCGATTGTCATTACAAATCGCTTCTTTTCTTGGCCAGCAGTGGAACAAAGAAAAACGGACATTCCCGTCTGAGAAAAGTATAAGTACTTCACAACTGAAACTAATAACAATGAATACCTCTAAAACGTTAAGCTCCACGAGAAAAATTTATATGACATAACTTGTGTATTTTAACAAGACCTAAATTTTGTGTATAGTAAGTTTTTGTCTCTCTCTTACGGTTTACTAGTTATGCCAAATTAAGCAAACTACATCCAGAATAAACAGGTCTTCAGACGCTATTCCCAGAAAATTCAAGATATACATTTTATTTATTAGGTAAATATCTTTAATATGTGATATTTTAATCAAAATCGTTAGAGCCATTTTTAAGAAAATCAAAACTTTCGAAAAAAGTTCCATCTAAAGGTAGTTTGGGGTGGGGGGATTTTTCTCAAAATCTTCGTATTGCATCCCTGGAAGATACTAAACTTAAATACCAAGTTTAGTATTTTAGCTAGTTTTCGTTTTTGAGTTATCGTGTTCACAGACACACGGACACACACACACACACACACACGGACTTTTTCTCAAAATGCTTTTTTTGGATACAGGGGGTCCTAAAACATATATTTCCAGTGAAATCTCGGTATCGAATTTTAAGGTGGAATACAATACTCTATCCCTATGTACATTGTACATATGGGGCTATAGTAAGTAATTATACGCCATAAAATATGTATTTCAACGTGATATACATTTTTTTTGTGTAGCAAGCTTTTGTCTATCTCTTTCGGTTTACCAATTATGTAAATGTCTTTCGGATTGGAAGGGATTTCAGAGGCTGTTCTAAAGAAATTCAGGATGTACATTTTATTTGTCATTAATGCACGGCAAAATCGTTAGTCATTTTTGACATAATCAAAACATTTCGAAAAATCTTCAATGTAAAAGTTGGCTTGGGATTGGGGACTCTTTCAGAATTCTTCGTCTCGTATACTTGGAAGATACCAAACTAAGTTTGGTATTTTATCCACGTTTCGTTTTGTACTTATACTGCCCACAAACAAACGCGCGAGGACATCTGAAAAAGCTGTTTTCTTTCTTTCTTTATTCAGGAGACTTCAAAAAATGTATTTCCGGTGACATCTCGGTATCGAATTCTTGGGTGGAAACAATACCTTCTCTATACACTATGTACATACATTAGTGAAAGTAAAAAGGTAAAGCAACCACAAGAAAGCTATGGATTTTTGATATCCAAAGATTCATTGCCTTAAGCGAAGTGCAAAAGTCCTTCAGAATAAAGAGGACTTCAGAGGCTACTCCAAAGAAACTCAGGATATACATTTTATTTGTTATGTTAATGTTTTCAATGCACTGTATTTGTAGTTGGAATGGGGAACCTGGAACGAGTGGTTGGCCCGTAGCTTGGCATGAGCGTGAGGAAGTGGATGATATGAAATGTAAGTGAAATAGATGATACGAAAGGTGATGATAGAGCTATTGGTGAAATGAGTGATGGGGGAAACCGGAAGAGCCGGAGAAACCCCGCCCAGACGCCGTTTTGTCCACCACAAATCCCACTTGCGGGCGCTTGGAATCGAACCCGGGCCACTAGGTAGGAGGCATGCAGTTTAAACACTTGGCCAGGGCACCGCCATCATTGGAACATACTAAACTTAAATCTCAATTTTGGCATTTTATCGACTTTTTGTGTTTTAGTTATGCTGTCTACAGACACACATAAACACGGGGACCTTTTCTGAAAATACTGTTTTTATTCGCGAATCTCAAAACAGTAATTTTCAGCGAAATCTCGGAACCGAATTATGGGTGGAATGCAATATCTTCTCTACCTGCAACGTCCATTGTACTTTAATAAACTAAAGTATAAAGCGAAAGCAATCAGAAGAAAGCTACGGATTTTTTTTTTATTGTTTCATTTATATAGCCCCCTTTAACATCTAAGGTCATACCGGGGGCTTTGCAATTGAAACATTAGCTGTCTGTAGGCTCTTTACGTTGGGTTTAAATCAATTTATTTTCCCCATGCACAAACACTCCAACCAGGATAAATAAAAAAATAAAACACATTCACTCTCGCATACATATTTCCAGACACTGTGGGAGATAGGAATAACTCTGGTTAAACAAAAAGTCCCTGCCCCAGCGGGGAATCGAACCCGGGACCTCTGTGTGAGCTTGCTGACCACTCAACCACGGAGACAGTCAACTATGAATATAAGGATGTTCATACCATTTCCTTAAGCTATTGACGTACAACGAATAGATAAGTAATTAACCCAAAACAAATAGAATCAGCAGGGAGTATTAACCAAATGAATCACTGCTACATGGAAGAATAAACGTTCGCTACCCGGCTAGCAGAAGTGGAATGAAGAAAAAGAAAAAGATGCACATAAAGAGAGTTGTTTGATATGGGAACAATTGAACCTCAGGAAACCAAAAGGATTGCTGAACTGATAAAACCGGTATTTGATTCCAAGCCCTGGAAAGATTTGAGGACAATGCACCGCTTGTCCATTTGACCACTCTTAGGCCCCCTAGTAATCACGTTCACCATATAATTTTCAACAATAGATGCAATCAATAATCAATTTGGAGGCAGGGTTCTGTTATTAATATTCTTCCCTTTTCTATTAGCCGAGAAAAGTCACATAAATCACAATATTTGGTGTGCATTAAGCGACGCGTTGCTAATATTTTGAAACGTTGGTACTGAAAGATTCGTGTTCATAAATTAAGCGAGGGAGAGGAGGAGGAAGGGAAGAAGGCGGGGACCGGAGTGCGGGTCGTCTTGAAGGGGCGGGCAATATCACAACCAAACCACATGAATAAATTTAAACCACTTTTTTGTCATATTTTCAAGTCCCCACCATAGTTTTGTATAATGATCCTATTAGATACTCAGCGCCAGCTGGTGTGAAGAGATTGCACTGCCATCTGTGATAGACCTTACTTGTTTGTAAGACAGCTTCTCATTTCAATTTCACAGTCGCTGAGGTCACCGACGACGTTCTCGCGACGTTACAAACCAGATCGATTTATCTCGACGATATCTACAATACATGTACCAGGCTGTTTTCTAAAAATACTTGCTTTGCATTTACGTGAAATTCCCCACCCCTTTACAAACTATTCTGATCAAAGTCAATCAATTGTTTTTTTCTACACTGGCCATATGTAGGACAGGAGTTGGAAAGATAGTGTCAGACCCAAAAATCCATGAACGTGTCGACATGTTGCCAGGTAGGGAAGTGGTTAGAGGAACTGCATGGAGACCAGGAGTTCCGTGGCTCAAATACAGCTATGACATTGCATTTTTCAGTCTGACTCTACCTTTCCTTTTCTTATCAAAAGTTATTCTTTTATCTCCTCTTCTTAATAGAAAAACATTCAATATATATTTAAAAATGTCATTGTATAGTACAAAAATCTTACATGTTCCATTCACAGGCTTTCCCTACAATTCTGTAACAAATTATTTTTAAAAAGCTTATTCTACTATCTACTTCATGCTAATCGAGATAAACATTAGCAGAAATGGTTTTATTTCTTGCTTTCTTGTTAGTAGAAGGGAAATAAGGTTACACTAGCCTAAAGCGATAGTCAAATCTTGTAAAAGCTGGTTGCCATGAAGTTGAAATCTGTTTCTTTGTATTGCCAGAAGGTAAAACTTTCCGCATGTGAAAAGTTGGCTGGCCCCGTAGCTCAGTCGCTAGAGCTCCTGCCTGCTGTGCTAGGGGTCCTGGGTTCGATTTCCTTCTGTGGGTGAGAATTTATCTCTAGCCCAGGTTATTTCCCTTCCTCCCTCAGAATCTGGAGGTGTGAATGAGAGAGTGCTTGTGCTCTAATGATTAAAAATAAAGAAAATAGAAACCCATCGATAATAAACAGTGCATGAGGTAACACTATTGTCAACAGGCAATATGTTCCACTGGGAAATGCTGCCGATATCACCATACAGTTAAAGTGAAAATTGAAAACTATAGAGGTTTTCTTTGTACACTTTTAACGTCATTTATCCTGTTAGGTTATATCGGACGATGGATGACAAAATTAGCCCGGAGTCCTTAGAGATATCTGACATTCGACTTCATTGGATAAGAAAAACCTCGGAGAACCTTATTCGGAAGCTTACCCTGAGATTCGAACCTTCTTGACACGCTACCATCATACTACAGAGGCGGGCCTAAAGTATTTGCCGATTTTATTCAAATTTACACCATTTATTTGTTATGATAAAAATGGACAAATGCCAAGTTCAGATTAATAGCTCTAATACTTTCAGCAGAATTATGCTTTATAAATGATTTATGCGGTTTTTTAAAACATCCCATAAGTAGTAATTTTAAATATTAATTCATGGGACATAGTACAGTTTTTCCTCCAGTTTTGATCTATTAATGAATCGTACCATGTGGACTCCTTGTCTTTTCTATATTAATGAAGGAAACAATGATAAATAATTGCTATGTTCCATATTTTTTTAAATAACTGAGCTCAAATATAATGTGTTCAGTCGATTATCAAAAATACTGCAAATGTAAATCGATTAACTCAAGTTTCACTTACTATTAAAACAGTGTTTAAAATTTCTTACACGTTGAAAGCAAATTATATTGTGTACAATGTTTTAAGCTTAGAAAATATGGAAACTGAGAAAATTGAGTTTAAACGTAACAATAAGTATTTGCCACCTTTCTACCAAGTATTGGGATAAAACGCGTGAATACCGTAATGTCTGTCATACACACACACGCGCACACACACACACACACACACACACACACACAAGCTTCCCTTCACTTCAAAACAGCGCCAAATTTGAATCTGGATTAGTAATATTGTTACAAGCAATATCATGCTTATCATGACAGTGTGTACTATACAGTGGAAATGGTAATAATAATAGCGCAGGGTTTTTAAATCCGCCTCTTGCAGTGGAGACAGACCAAACAAACTTTGCCTATTCACTCAAGAGTTCACATGTTCGGATTTTGGTTATATTAAGTTAACGATTAAGGCTTTTTCCGGGGTTCTCCTTTTTCCCGAGAAAATAAAGGTGGTGTTGCTTTAAGCTCTATGGACCCTAGGTTCATTTGAGCATAATTCACCAGTTCCTTTCATCGCTCGTTATGACCTACCAGGTTAAAGAACGTATTTTTATATCAGAAAACCAATTTTGGAATTTTTGTTGCTTTTGGACTAAGTTTCACACATGTATTCCCTTAACACCACAAATATATTGTTTGTCCTATACTGTGCCTTTTAACGAGATCAGCAATTTTGTGGTATAATATTTTGTGAAGTATATGTTACAGTATACCAATTACACAAAAGTCTTCGGAATAAAGAGGACTTCATAAGCTATTCTCAGGAACTCAAGAATATGGAAATATATAAACACATGGTACTTTAATTAAAATCATTAGAGTAAAAAATAAAAAGAATAAGGGATGATTTTCCATGTAAAGGATGGTTTGGGGTGCAGGTATTCTTTTTTCTAAAATCTCCGTGTCGCATTCGTGGAAGATCTTCACTTCAGGGTTCGGACATACTGCCCGTTCCGGCTTCGCAACGGTCATTTTTTTTTTGTAGTGTTTAACGCCCGCTTTTACTGCTCTGGCACCGCAGGCGATGACACTGAAGATACATGAAGATGGAGCCCCGGTGGAACGTAATGGCGGGGGAAACCGTAGAACCCGGAGAAAACCAGCCCCTGCACCGCTTTGTCCACCACAAAACTCACATGTGGTAGCTTGGGATCGAACCCGCTCTCCCAATGGTCAGGTCCCACCTTTCCTTGGTCTTCCCACACTTCGTCTTTCATTGGGGTTATTGCTTATAATTCAGTTGGTATTCTTTCGTTATTCATTCTTTCAACATGTGCTCTCCAGTTTACCTCATATTCATAACTTGTCATTTAAATTAAAAATATGTAGATATTACCCAATGACTTCATTTCTAATTTGGTCCTTTCTAGTGCATCCTTTTAAAACATTTAAGTTAAATATCAAGTGTTTAAGTTATACCAGGGCCCAGCTGCCCCGGAGGCACAAATCTAAAAGGTAGATTTCATTCTCTAAACATATTGGCTCTGTAATTGAAGTGGAAAGCATTTTAATTTTCTCCGTATGTTTACACTCTTCCTGTATATAATCATGGACTCTAGTACAAGCCTGGGAACCGTCACTCATTCCTTCACCGTTTACACTGATATGTAAGAGGAGAAGAACGAAGGTATCTTTCGCTTATAACTTCAGATCATAATGTAATTTTAATTATCATTTCAACCTTATTAAAGTAAAAATCAGCTTCAACTTTAATAAAACAATCCATTAATTGGAACTTGTACAGTCCACTATTGACAAAATTGACAAATTGGATATAGAAACATCTAGTTCGCAGCAAATCTAGCTAGTGACAACAGTCGAATTCATACAATGTATGTAAAAGTGTGTTTAGTTAAGTATAATTTGTCATGCAGATTTATTTTGCTAAATACAAAGCAAAAAGCTAAGGCAACGAACTCGTTATCCTCCTCGTAAAACAGATAGCAGGGCAAGGACCTTACAAATGCCTTACCGAGCCAAATAGCTCAGATATTTCGTCTGGGACTGACATTCGGGAGGTCGTGGGATCTATTCCCCACAGCCGACTTGTGGGCTTTTTCGGCAGTTTTACCGAGTTACTAGGGGAATGTTGGGAAAGTTTCTTCAATCACCCGAACTTCTTGTTCCTTCATGTCCATTTCATCCAACCTTGTCTTTTTCAGGGTTGTAAGTGTCGGCGAGGACCGCGGTGGCGAGCTCTCTAGTAGGAGTGACTGCACTTTGGAAACTCGGCTCTCGACGGCGAGAGGGCCTTGGAGTTGTCGTAGACTCAGGGACGTTTGGTCAGACTTGAGACGCGGACTTCTAGCTCTCCCCGCGTCAAGATGAAGAATTGTTAGGGACCCTCCGCGGTGGCCCTCTCCCACTGTCTGCTTCCGGCAGCCGGCTGTAATTGCTCTCATTTCATCCTACCCTCCCGGGGTCTGTCGTACAAAAACCTAATCAATGGCTGAGGTGTGGAATCCCCACAGCAGGGGATTTCACACTGCATCAAATGCCTTAAAATGACAAAATTATACAACACTAGAAAGTCAACTGCAAGTCCTTAATGCAAGATTGTTCTCCTTGGAGAAAAACCAAGAAATTAAGAAACGAAATTACGACTTCCTCCACTTAAACTTGGAAACACATGATATTGGACTTTGAAGTAAAAGCAAACTTTTTTTCAGAATAATTACGACCCCTGTTTAAAACCAATTCGATAATCAACCACAAATTCAGCAATCATATTAGTGAAGCTGTTCACCGACCATGCAAATGTCTTCATTTAAACATTTTTTAAGCCAACTCAAGGGAAAATGATGCTGTGCATTGCACTTATCTCCAGGATATGGTGTTATTGTACATACACTTTCAGCCATCTTCCCAGGAAAACAATACCTAGTGCTAATACCACAAGAATATTGTATTTTCCTAAAAAATGAAACCATGCCATAATAATCATGATTCCAAAATCTGGCAAAAACAAAACAGACCTCAAATACTAATGCCATAGAGCTTGTTTTGAGTTCCGAAGCGCGCCGGTCCCCATGGCCGCGCTCGCCAAGGCGTTCCGCTTTGGTGCTTCGTAGCGCTGGGGATCGTGGGTTCGAGTCTCGCCTTGGGCATAGGTGTTATATGTTTGTGTATATGTGTGTGTTGTAAAAGTAAGAAAACAGTAATAATACGGCAAAACAATGTAAAAAGGAAAAGGTAAATAAAAGTAGGGTATACAGTGCCGGAGTCCTGATCAGACTCCGGTACTGTATTTAAAAAAAAAAAAAAAAAAAAAAAAAAAAAAAAAAACGCACACAGAGCAGTCAGCGGTATAAAGAAAAGGTAGTGGGGAGGGGTTTGTAGCATAAAACATGCACACTTGAGGTATAATCTGTTCCAAATTTGGCTCATTACATGTACTGATATTATATACATCTTTCTAATTCATAAAGTAACACAATAAAACAACTATTTCATAATATGATTAGTAAATAAAAACGCGTTGTACTTTTACAAATAAAAGTATAAAGCTTGATTTTAAAAACCCAGCATAATATGTGCAGAGCTATAAAAAAGACACTAGGCATAAATCACTCAGAATTTATTGTAGTATATCACAAGATATATCTTTAGTGTGTCGAAAGAAAATGCTCTTCTCCTGTCACTCAAAATGTGTTTGAATCATCCACAAGTTTGTTCAGTGTCGACGCCTTCCCTTTTGTATTTCCGACATTTTTCAACTTGCGTTTCTTATTCCCGCGTATCTATCAGGACGCATGTACCTACTAACAATGTTTTTGCTAATGTTCATGTCGATATACACGAAGTAGATAGAAGAATAAGCTTTTATGACAATAGTTTATTGCAGAATGGGTAGAAAGTCACGTGGATGTAACACGTCTATTTTTTAGATAATAGCCAATTAAAGGATTAAGTATCACATAAACATTGTACCGTTATTATGTAGGTAGGATCCAATTCTCGTGTGTTTGGTTGTCTTCAGCACCAAGGCTTAGCTGAATTCTGTTGTAAAAGTAACGGGTGGATAACGAGGGACACTGCAACCTAAGCAGACCTAATATGGCTAACATCCCCAGGAGGAAGGGAATAAGGTGAGGAAACTCAGGAGGCCACAGGTACGAGGCAGACAGGCAACAGAATCGCACGGAAGTCCCTAATATTTCCAAGCCCGATGATCCGTCACATCGCTGGAGCCGCCACCGAGTGCGATAAAGCGACCCGCCATTCTGGCAGTCCTCTAGTGTTCACGGGGGCTTTCTATTGAGCATGCATCTGTGCTATCTGCTCCATAACTTCGAACCTGGAATCACACCTGAAAGATGAAAAGCAAACTGAATGAAAGGGGATATTATGAAAAGGAAATCGTGATAGATGAGAAATATTCCAGCATACCTGCCAACCATGGGAAAACCACGAGTATGCATCTGTGCTATCTGTCCGCACCTCCATATACTAGGAACCTGGAATCACACATGAAAGATGAAAAGAAAACTGATGAAGGGGATATTATGGAAAGGAAATCATGGTAGATTAGAAATTATTTCAGCATACCCCTGCCAACTACGGAAAATCACGAAAAACCCAAGGGCCAAACGTGGGCGGTCACCGGGAATCAAACCCTTTACTTGCCGAATGCAAGTTGCCCGCGTTATCACGCAATCTTTGTGTAATTCTCTGTTTAGAGTTACAAATTCAAAAGCCAAAGCCCAGTCGATATTCTAATATCCAAGCTTTGTAAATCCTTTTTAGCATTTATTTCTATTGATTTAGGATTTGAAGTTAGAAATTGTCTCATAGTATTTTCATCGGGAAGTGTTGAAAAAATCATTAAAATTTGTCTCCGGGACTATTCTCCAACACATACAATTTCTCTCTTTATATTATAATGCCACATCATCTCCTATGAGTGCGACAATAAAAACGCATAATAACAAACATATACAGTAACAAGCATATTAATCAAAAAAATAACAATGTAAAGAAAAGGGACTGTTTAAAATAGGCATCAGAAGTGTCAAGAAGAAAAACGAATGCGATGAACCATCTATGCTGAGGCCAATAACCATTTATGCTTCCCATGGACCAAGCATTCGAATATGCAAAAACCAGATGTTTTCTTTTATTTGCCTTTGTTTTTCTTTTTTAGTACCTAATACCCACTCTTGCTATATACGGCGCCAAAGGCGGTGACACTGGTAGTGCATGAAATGAAATGATAATTGGGAAAGGAAATTTGTGAAGGAAGTATTCGAGGTCTAAAAATGAAGAAACGCACTGTGGCTTTCTAAAATAAGTCTGCGGTGGTTTTCGTCATCTGCGGTTTCTAAAGCACATTATTTTTTCAAAAACTGTTTTTCATGTTGTCTTAACCACGAGGTGTCTCCTACCTGTCCGGTTTTGAATGTGGATATTGTTTTAAAATCTGAATTCATTTAAGAGCAAGTACGAGATAACGAACACAATGCAAATAAATGGCTAAGGCATTTAGGAACATTGACTTCTTTAAACAGGAAAAGCGGGTAAAAATTAAGGGAAACACTAGAAAATAAGCTCAGTAAGCTCCGTCCGTCCATCCATTCTTGTGTCCAAGCCTGAAATGCATCACATTTTTAAAATACAGCATAGTTTATCCTTTAAACCGACGATACTACTAGGGGCGTTCAACGAGTCCTTAGAAAATCTAAGAAATTACACCCGTAACATCGAAAAAAGTTTGTATTTAGTAACCGTTGTCTCTTACTAGATGACAGTTAAAGTTTCAACTATATACAGCACGTGGTTTTGTTGCCATAGGCAATTGAATCAATAATCTTGTGTTTATTTAGAAAGATGAAAACAAAAAAACAACAGTTTCGTGTCGTGATTAAACACTTCTTATTTAAAAGGCTTAACACCGAAAGAGATAAAAGCCGAGTTGGATGTAGTTAATGGTACATCTGCTCCTGAATTTGCAATAATTTACAATTGGATAAATGCATTTAAACTTGGTCGTACATCAACAAATGATGAACATCGTTCCGGACGTCTAGAAGAAGTGACTTCCTCCGAAATGATTGACAAAATCCAGGATATGGTTTTAAGGATCACAAATCAAAGTTCGCGAAATAGTAGAGGCGGCAGGCATATCACAAGGTACAGTGTTCTTGATTTTGCACCAAAAACTAGACCTGATAAAGACCTCGGCAAGATGGATGTCGCGTTTGCTCGAAATGGAGAATAAACACAATGGTGAGAGCGATTGGAAGCTGGTTTGGCACTTTTCCGTCGCAACCTTGATGAGTTTCTGGGTCGATATATAACTGTGGATGAAACATGGATGCACTACTACATTTCAGAGAAAAAGTGCAGTCGAAACAGTGGCAAAGAAGGCAAAAGTTGTGAAATCTGCAGACAAGGTGATGGCCACTTTGGGGGGGGGGGGTGCACATTGATTACTTGAAGAAAGGAAGAATGATAAATAGAGAGTATTATGTATCGTTATTGCACCGGTTGAACGGAGAAAAGAAGAAGAAAACGCCTCATCTGGCAAAGAAAAAGATTCTCTTCCATCGGGACTGTACAGGGTGCACACCTGCACAATTTCGGTGGCAAAAATTGTATAATTAAGGTTTGAATTAATGCAGCATTCACTGATTTGGGCTCCCAGTAACTTTTTTTTTTTCCATACTTGAAAAAGTGGTTCGGCGGAGAACGATTCACGTCTAACGAAGAGGTGATCTCCCAAACAGATGACTATTTTGGGGACTTTCCTACTTTTTAGAGGGCTTAAAATGGAGAGTTGGAAAAGTGTATCGAGCTAAAAGGAGATTATGTTGAAAAATAAAAATATCTACCAAAAACAATTTGTTTATCGTTTTCTAAGGATTTATTGAACGCCCCTCGTACACACCATTTTATTTAGTTAGTATCATTTTCATCTATCCTTACATCCAATGTTACTTTAATAACATGTTACATTGATATTCTCCACGTTGTTAGTTTGAGTCACTTCATCATGCAAACAATCACATACGGCCTGGAGTCGGAGACGTTAAGTGTCCGTCACAAGTGAAGGCGCATGTGCAGTAATAAAATCGCGAAATATAGTTACATGCTTCTTATATTTCGAGCTATTAATTGACTCTATGAGCAGAAGAATTAAATTCCATACACTGGAAACCTGTGTTTACCCTCTATTAGTCCTAGACATGGTCACTGAGGGCGAAATAGAGGAACAAAATCCAAATATACCAATGGAAGATACGATGCAAAATCCTGGGTGGTGTCTGAAAGAATATCTACTGTAAGTTTAAACAAGCTATCATGGACAACAAACATAGAACTACTAACCAAAGAATTAAATGGAAATGGGGAAGCTACGTCGTGGGACTATAAGACAACAGATGGAAATCAAAGTTACCATGTGGGGCTCCCCATATAGGCTAGCGATTATCAGACAGACCAAGACGCCAAGGGCCAGAACTATTGACGGAACACGCTGGTCAGCAATGGTAAAGAGTAGTGTGAGCAGGAAGAAGAGACTTGAAATCTCTGGAGCGCAACAAAGTCATCCGTGAAGTCACAAAACAGTGAATAAGATAAAAGTAGTCTTATTAGTAAACAGTGTTTCAATAGTGCACTACACAATCAGATGAAAAGGGATTAAAGTATGTGGAGTAGTTCATCACGCTAGTAATATTGAGCTTTCCTATTTGATAGGGGGCATATGCCCTTCAAAGGCTACCTACTAAACTTAAATACCAAGTTATGTTCACAATCACACGGTTACACACGCACACGGATATTTTTCTAAAAGTGATTTTTTTTATAAAGGGGACCCTAAAACGTGTATTTCCGGTGAAATCTCGTATTTTTTGGATGGAGGGCAATAACTGTTCTACCTATGTACCATATACTATATAGAGAAAGTAGATATGCAATAGAAGTACTCGCATATATCAATCCACAAGATTTTGGAAGATGATCTTCGTTGTTCAAGAATTTAGGCACCCGTTTAGGAGCTTAACCAATGCACGTTAAATTTCCCTCTGAGAACTTGCAGAAATTTATAGGCAAATGCTATTTTTAAGTTCCCCTAAAATGTATGGATTTGTTTTATACACTTTCTCTTTTATCCCCCCTCCCCAGAGATAAAAATCGCAGGGGTCTGTATCGGGGAAACGCGGGGCTATTCGCAGATTTTGTACAGGAATATGAATAATAAATAAATACTTTTGGGGGAACAGAACAGAGATATTTCACTTAATACGCGCTGTATTGCGGCAAGTAAGAAACATATACCACATTGCAAGAGTTTGACACTGACAGCTCACCCTTCACCGCCGACCGGCTAAGAGCCGTGAAACCTGTTCTGCTTTGTTTTGATCACCCAATATTTTAATCTACATCTTTATACAGAACATTTTCAAGAACCAAAATTATATAAACATAGGGGTCAAGACATCAGGATTTCATAGCATTGTAACAATTGCTACCTGCGCTCCTTTCGCTTTATATGGATAAAGTAGGTGGCATTAAAAACAAATGATATGCATGATGCGCATACAAATGAAAATATAAAAACTGTACATTTAGTTTGCTTAAAGTACTTTTTTTTTAATTTCTCTACATGTACTACGTACATAGTGTATAGAGAAGGTATTGTATTGCATCTAGAAATCCGATATCAAGATTTCACCGGAAATATATGTTTTAAGACACCATGAATAGAAAAAAAAGACTTTTTAGAAAAAGGTCCGTGTATGTCTGTGGACAGCATAACTAAAAAATTAAAAGACTTGGTATTTAAGTTAAGTATGCTCCAAGGATACGACACAATATTTTCAAGAAATCCCCCCCCCATCCCAAACTATCTTTTACATGGAAAAATGTTTGAACATTTTGTTTTTCTCCAAAATGACTCTAACGATTTTGATTAAAATAACATATATTTAAGTTATTCGCAACACAAATAAAATTTATATTTTAAATTTTCTGGGAATAACCTCTAAAGGGCACCTTATTCTGATTGATTTTTGCAGAATTTTGCATAACGGTTAAACCGTAAGAGAGTGACAAAAACTGCACAAAGAATATAGATCTCGTTAAAACACACAATTTATGTCATATACATTTTTGTTTTAGAGTTGATTGTTTCCAAAATATTCCTTGTTATTGGTTTCAATTTTAAAATACTCATTACTTTTCTCGGACAGGAAGTGTCCGTTTTTCTTTTGTTCTACTCCTGACCAAGTAAAGAAGACAATTTCAATAACAATCGCATAACGATAGCTTTTAAAACATTTGACTATCGCTTTAGCATAGCGCATTCCTTTAATGCTTTAAAGGAACTAAATAATAAGTACATTCTGCTAATGCTTATGTCGATTAGCATGATGTAGAAAGTAGAATAATCTTTTGTAAGAAGTCTGTTTGTAGAACAGAAAAAGTCATGTGAGTGTAACACATCATATTTGTATTCCTTATCATTTGCTTATAAATTGGCGATGAAGCATTTCCATCCAAATTAGATACTGAGAGTTCACCTGAAATATAGTATTTGAGCTTCACTGAATAAAATTTTTGTTGTTGCATTCACATGATTTTCTCTATCAGTTTTACAAACAAATTCCTCACAAAAGATTATTCTTCTTTCTGCTCCATGCTAATCAAAAAAATTTATATCAAACTTTTGGATGGAATACAATACCTTCTCTACATATTATGTACATGGTACATGCCTTGGTCCAGACAGTAATAATGATTTAAAAATTAGAATGATAACACGAATAATACATAATTCTTTGCACACATTATCTACATAATGCGCAATTTTTATCTTTCCATTTTTTTTTTTTTTTTTTTTTGGAGGCTACCATAACTGTTATGGCCATTTTGTCTCAGTGACACGAAATCCTGCGGTCTTATGCGGTAGCTGATCGCTGGGCGGAAGACAGGCCTAAAGACAGGAAGAATTATTTTTTTCCACCAGTTACGGGCTCCCTGGAAGAGAAAGCGGAAACACGGGTTCTTTTGTTTTCCATGATTTTCAGTATAATAAATCTCAACTCAATCTGCGAATTCAGTGCGAATTTGGCCCCTTGTCGGTGTAGCCGAAAATGTCATAAGGTGTGCCTGTCCAATAGAGGCGCAAAATTCAACAGATGACTCCAAAGTAATAATTTGAAACTGTAGATGGTAAAAGTTTCGAGCTAAGAATTGGGGGGTTCAAAATCCCAAAACCCTCCAGGCATGCTCATGCATACCAAATGGCTCAACTGCCCCGTATTTGATATGTGCAGACATCCCTTCGCACGTTAAGAGTTGCAAAACTCAACGGAGATATTTTAAGTTAAAACCCACTAGTGGAAAACCGACAAGTACGATGTTCGTTTTACCTTTGATATAACATACCGAGTTGCATAACTCAACGTGGCTATTTTAAGCTAAAACCCCCACAGTGGGGAACTGAGAGAGCGGTGTTTGTTTTATCTCTCTCGCTTATCAGCGGAGACGGTGACCGGGTTGCGCTCATTCAGAGGGGCAAAATGAAGCTTGCTCTCGCCAGTCCTCCACTGGCGAGTATTAGCTTGGAATAGCCCCATTGAGTTCTGCAAATCTTTTAGCGCACGAAGGGATGTCTGCACAGTCCAATACCTGATATATCACCCCAAACCCGGCGGAGGACGATGGATTTTTTTCGGGTGTAAAATTCCTTAGCATGACTTCCTTCGGAAGGGAAATAAAGCCGTTGGTCCCGTGTCCTAGATTTAGGGCACGTAAAAGAACCTCAAGCAGATAGAGAGGCCTCTGAGCAAAATTAAGCGGTCATTCACGCCCAATTTAGAATAGGACGTTGAGAACCACAGCAGTTAAAGAGCGTCCATAAATAAAAGTTAATTTCCTACTACTGGCCGTTAGACGCCATTACTCGTAAATCAGTTCTAAGCGTTCTGCGGTGAGAAACGGTTCGTTTGCTAGATTGTTTTACGCAGCTGTAATCTAACCTTTTTGGGTAAGAGAATAATAAGATAAAGATAACAAACTGCTCTTCATAGGCTGAATATGCATAAAGATACCTAGCTCATTAATTTTATGTAGTCTCCAATCTGTTTTCATTGTTGCACATTTAATATTACAACCACAAAATGTTTTCGGGGAGGTAGCGCTGCACTCGAATTCTGGAGGTCCCAAATTCGTTTCTGACCTATAAGTTTTTTGTACGAGTTTCCCCGGTCGGCAAGCGAAGGATGGAATAGTTCCTCTTCTAACATGACTTTCCTGTCCTTCATTTCCTGTACCCAAAATGTCCTTCATTTTCATCTGCTTCAGGATTGTAGGGCCAGGAGACGGCGTTCGGCGAGAATGTGCACTCGATGTGCGCTTTGTACAGGTTTCTTACTTGACCCCGTTAGACCCTACCTCTCAGAGGGTTCTACCAGGGGGAACTGATGGGAGTTAGTGGTTTGTGGATAGTCTCAGGCGGCGTCGGTTCGGTCGAGCTGGAAACATTAGGGACCCCGTCCATGCTTGCGCCCTTTATCCGAATTCGGTCGCCTGGTCCCTCAACCCTGAAACAGATGATAAGGAAATAATGGAAACAGAAATGAAGGACAGGGCATTTGGAGGTGTAAGGAACATTCCCAGCATTCACTTTCAACCTGAGAAAATCCTTCAGGAAGGCCGGCCATGGATATCGAGCCCAGGGAATGCGAGTTGTACACGTTATCAAGGCGTTTCGTCACTGGGATAAAAAAATAATGTACATCCTAAGTCAAATTAAACTACAAATTTGCATTAGAGTAGAAAGATAATAGAACAAGGACGGTAGGGAAGTGAAGTGTAAATGACTTCATTTAGCCGTGGCAGCTTATTTAAAGGGAAATCAGCCGTTAAAAATGTCTAATTTAGATATATCAAACCCTACCTTCTTTTGGCGTATAACCTCTGGTGTATTAAAACATTATGCCATCTGCTACAGATTAAAAAATTGAGCTAATATTAAGTGGTTGAATATTATTCGTTGTACCTTATTACACACCACAGTGTTAGAGAAAGCAAAGTCGCAGACACATCCTATGCTTCTCGGCGAACACTGTCTTAAATCGCCTCGTTTTCTCGTGACTGTCCACGGACGAGTTGCGTTTTTTTTTTTCCTTACTTTTTTTTTTCGCCCTACCGGTACGATTATAATGCAATCCCACACATTACGAAGACAGTTGCCACCTTCCCGATGATCTTAGCTCTCTTATTGGTTAAACCAGTGTCTTTATTTCCACGCCCTTTTCCCATTCCTTGCCCCGCAGCCCTCACGTCCCCATCTCAGATTCACTTGAGAGTTCATTATCATGCGTGTGTTCTTCATTTTGTCCTATTTACTAAAATATGAGGAACGCCCAGATCAGTTCTTTCGGAATCAACACGACGCGACACCGTGCAGCGGTCTACAAGAAGCGATTCTCGGTGGCTTAGTAAAACCGTTTGCTTCCGGCGTGTATCGTTGCTCCGAAATAGTAAACACCTTTACCAATTGTCTTCTTTCGGCTAGAAAAAAATGTCTTACGCGCTTTTAAAAGCAGCGCCACAATGTTCGTTTGTATCGTTAAAACAAATGACAACGTTGGGAACAGCATAATGCACAGTTGCTGGTTACTGTATAGCATTTAAGATACGGGTGCTTTGTAACAGGCCGGAAGAAAAATAGAAAACAAATGTTTTAAAAACAAGTCCAGGAAGTAGGTTCTTCAAACCCCACTCCCCCAAACTAATAATATCGCCTGCAAAGCACCTCTCTATATTTATTTTTAATATGTTGAAATTTCCTGAAAACAAAGAAAACATGCAACTAAACACTTCAGCAAATATTTTCCATAGTAAAATTTTACCAGCACACTCGAGCATAAATCTAATATTAAAATATTTGATTAGAAGAGTATAACCTGATTCAGAACAACAGTTGGTCTGGGTAGCTCAGTTGGTTAGGCGCTGGCCTTCTGAACTTAAGAACACGGGTTCAGATCTGGCCCAGACAGATATTTTTAACTGTGCTTAAAAGCGATAGCTCTATTTTAGTAGATTTACTGGTATGTTAAAGAACTCCTGCGGGACGAAATTCGGGCACATCGGCGGGGTTAATATGATCCTGGCAATTAGCAGCATCGTTAACAAATAAATATCTTTCTTTTTTAATTAAGAGCAACATACATTTTTGATCAGCTTATCTGCTTAACTTAATTCCAAAGCCTTCTAAATCCAACTTTCGGAAAACAAAATAACGCGATGTACAAATGTTTGAACACAAACATGTGTTGAACCGCATCACTGTGCACATCTGCACCATATTTCTTTTTCTAGCAGATGCGCAAATTACAGGATCTTTATTAAATATTAACTATTTCCACATTAAAGTAAACTGGCTTCCTAGGATTAGCTGATGATGATAGCGAAATCATTTCAAAGGCTATAAGAGTGAATTGGTTTTATTTACAACACTCGTAAATATTGTAAATAAAACTAATAAATAAATAAAACAGCAACTATATATTGTGATAATTATCTTTATTGTATATTTTCGTATTATATATTACGTTATTGTATATTATCATATGTATAAAAATATAACCCTAACATAGATTAATATGTGGAGATTGAGTAATAATAATAATAATAATAATAATAATAATAATAATAATAATAATAATAAAGTACCATTCGTAATTTGGCTATCTTTTTAAATTATATTTTTTATAGCTTCTAACGTGTGTCAAGAAAACACACGAATCCAAAGATTAAATGTGTTACGAACACGTTTGTAAAATTAAAACATTCCTTCGTGTGATTATAAAGCTTGCAGGAGCACAAACAATATTTCTAAAAAGTAAACGCTTTGTCTCTGAAATCACGCAAGTAATATTTTCGTATTAGAAGCCATGCGTTCCAGCTGTGTTTGTAGACTATATACCGGGTGTACAAATTTAGGTGTGATGTTCCAAGACGTGAGCTCAATTCACACTTAATAGTTTCATTCGCAGGGTTTAAGGCATGTAGGTAATAAAATGTTGCATTTATACATTGCCCAAATATTTACATTATTAATACAAAAAGTAGGCGCAATTTGTATAAATGCCAGTATGTCAGCTTTCTTCTTAGGGGCTAGAGATTTGTCACTGATTAAAAAATCTGTGTACCATTCACATGCCTTTCTCTACATCTCTGCAACAAAGTATTCTTAAAAGCTTATACTTCTATTTACTTTATGCTAATCAGTAAAAAAAAATAGCAGAAGCGAAATAAAGGAGTACCATACGTTAAAGTGATAATCAAAACCTGGTTGCTATGTCACTGAAGTTCCTTGTTTGCAGTTGACAAATTCCCTTTATGAAAAATGTATAAGTTTTTCATAGCAGAAACCAAAAATAAGGAATGTCTCAAAAACGACGAACTCCACGAAAAAAAATATGTATATAACATAAATTGTGTGTTTTAACGTGTTCTACATTTTTGTGTAGTCCATCTCTTAGCAGTTATTCAAAATTCAGTAAAATTCATCCAGAACAAACTAGTCTTCAGAGGCTATACCCAGAAAATTCAAGATATACATTTTATTTGTCAGGTAAATATCTTTAATATACGAAATTTTAATCAAAATCGTTAGAGCCATTTTTGAGAAAATTGAAATTTTCGAAAAATGTTCCATGTAAAGGGTAGATTGAGGTGGGGGGATTTTTCTCAAAATCTTCGTGTCGCATCCCTGGAAGATACTAAACTTAAATACCAAGTTTGATATTTTACCGACTTTTCGTTTTTGAGTTATCGTGTTCACAAACACACGGACACACTGACACACGGACACACATACACACGCATTTAGATAAAGGGGACCCTAAAACATATATTTCCGGTGAAATCTCGGTATCGAATTTTTGGATGGAGTGCAATACCTTCTCTATACACTATGTACATAGTGCGTATAGAGAAAGTAAAGTTTTCAATTCAATTAGGTATAATGTCTAAAGTGTGTTGCATGCTGAGAGATAGTCTAACTGCTTACAGAACTAGTGGACATTTAGTAAGTACTTATGAGG
The DNA here is from genome assembly GCA_030762935.1 of Hymenopus coronatus. NCBI lineage: Eukaryota > Metazoa > Arthropoda > Insecta > Mantodea > Hymenopodidae > Hymenopus > Hymenopus coronatus. The sequence continues at coordinate 104,128,607 of CM060896.1, forward strand.
TATCAAAATCAGGAAGTCCTTAAATATACAACAGTGAATGTTCTTTGGTGCAAGTGCTCTCTCTCTCTCTCTCTCTCTCTCTCTCTCTCTCTCTCTCTCTCTCTCTGTCTGTCTGTCTGTCTCTGTCTCTGTCTGTCCCCCCCCCCAAAAAAAAAGATGAGCTCGTGCCATAGCACGTTTGTTTTCATCTGTCAACCAGTTCTAGATACAGGGAGTGTATCTACCTCACCATATTTAAGGAATTGGTTAAAAGAATGTTGCACTTAAAGCTCGCACTATCGGTATATCCCTTTGACTGTTTTGAGAACACTAAAAGAAGAAAGACTACGCTCTCAGCGCGTCTAGTATATCTCTGAAGTACATTATGCGCCAAAATTAACATTTTCCGAATGTTTTTCTTTTTTCAACAAGAAGAGGAGTTTCCCCTTAACATTTTGCAATGGATGAGACAACCTTTATCTCGATTATCATGAAGTAGTTAGAAGAATAAGCTTTTTAAGAATAATTTGTCACAGAGATGTAGAGACAGTCATGTGAAAGGAACACATCAGATTTTTTTTTCTTTTTTTTTTTTTTAAGCCCTTGGGAATAATTGGAATGAAAAACCTCTTGTATGTACATGTATTGATTTACAGTAAATTAGACAGCAATAAATCATTTTTAAACTCTCATCAAATGAATGAAAATATTACACATTTCAATTTGGCAGCTTAAACTCTTTTGCAACTCCTTAACACATGAAACTCCATTAACTCTAACTTAAAGGTTTTGCATGCAATTAAATATATGCTCATTGGAAACCCAAAATAATTCATTTTTTCAGCCAATTCAGTGATATGCAAAATAATTGGATCGATATAGCAAGAAGAAAAAGAAAGTTTCATGTAGGGCGGATTCTCGTAACTATATTTACATCATATTTTATAATAACGGAATTGTCAGTAATTTTTGCGTTTAATTGGAATATATAACCAAAAGAGTTCCAGATAAGGGATTTATAAGATCATGAATATTATATACAAACAATATTTGAATTAAGTCATGAGACTTGACTGTCATAGCTGCGTACTACAGGTTGCACCTCTGTCGGTGAAAATTGGCGTTACATAGGTCCATGTCTAGTAGCCATATCCAACTTGTAACATTTAGTAAGTCATGACATTAATAATACCAAGAGTATCTTTACGTTCTTTTGACTTTGTGACTTGACTACTTGGGAAATGTTTCCAGACATTTTCGTAATCTATTTAATTCGATGACATCCAGTTTTTAAGTGTCCGTCAGGATAATGTATCGTTAAAGAAAGGATTATTACTATATCTTGGTTCCACCGCTTAAACTACCACTAAGGCTATTTAGGTATTAGTTTTTTCACTTTTATTCACTGTAATATTGTATTACTAACTTTTAAAAACATATCTTGTTTATTTTTGGACTTTAAGTTTCAACAAAGTACGCGATTTACATTAAAATATACAAAAAATATGCGTTTGCTTAAGTTTTTTACAGCAATTTCCATTGTTTCATTAGCTATCAGACAGGTAGCGTCTAAATCGTTGATAGTTGACGTTCATGTTGCAAAATTCAGAACTACCAATATTTGAAAACTGCTTATCACTAGCCATTAAAAGGTTGTGGAACCATCATTGTTGGTTTGTTATTAGATCACTAGAGTCGCTTTATAATTGATTTTAAGGCATGAGTTGTCTCTTTTTTACATCATGACGATGAGTTGCAACATTTTTACAAAAAATACCGTGAAATGGCATCCTGCCTATTCTAAAAGTGATTCTGTGTTTTTAGAGTTCTAAATCCATTATGGTTGTGTAAGTAACTGATTTTCCTGTACTTTGGTTTCAATAATTTCCACTGGTTTCACCAAAGCATGCGGGCGAAGCGAGCGTGCGCTGTGTTATGTTTAGGTTAGTAAATATATTGATTTTCATGTACTTTGGTTTTAATAACTGTAACTGGTGTCACCAAAGAATGCGAGCGGAGCGAGCATGTGCTGTCTAAGATTTAGGTCGGTGTATTAAATAAATTACTTAGTTTTCGTCTACTTTGGTTTTAATTATTTCGGTTGTTCCAACCAAAGCATGCGAGCGAAGCAGCATTAAGTGTGTTAGGATTAGGTTAGTGTGTATCAATAAACTGACTTTCCTGTACTTTGGTTTTAATAATTTCCACCGGTTTCACCAACTGAGCCTTAGCACTTCATTGTTAATGTGTGAGTGTTGGTGACTTTTGAGCATCACTTTTTTTTTTTTTCTTTCTTGTTTGGTGACTTGATCTACGTTGGTAACATACACATTTCATTGTTTCTAGACCATAAATGCTTACTTCCCGCCTAGCAACAGCTGATAAATCTTCCCCCACCATGAACATTTTCGTGAATTTTGCTATTTAAGAAAGTGTATTTACAGGCTGGGAGCGGTGTGATATTCCAATTCTAGATGAAAACATATTAGCTCCTTGATGCTCTGAAGTGGATTATGAGGTTAGTTTCAATTCTTAAAGATATATTTATATGGTGGTACTCTCGTGTAGCTTTACCAAGAAAGAAATAGCAGTTGACAGTCAAAGTGAAAAGTGGAACAAATTTTGGAATTCGTCAGGTAAACTTAGGTTGCTGGTTTAACATATTTGGGTAATAGAAAAATGCTTTTAGAATAATGTTGTTTTTTGACAATATTCTCGCTTGAATTCGGGACGAAGTCTACTGCATTCTGGCTATCAATGGCACACAAGAATATCACAGACATGATAAGGACATTCAAAACATATTAATTTGAACAGATAATCATCGTTATTGTTTATATTCACTTAGTGGAGGTTGGTTGCTGTATGATATGTCCAGTATAACGGGATTTCGTTCACATGGATGAAGGAAACAGAGTAGCAAAATACTTGAGAATAAACCTTGAAGGGCATTAAAGTTTCTTATAAAGCAGCGTATGTCCATATTTTAATTAATTAACAATTCATGAAACCTTTATAAGTTAAAATACTTTAACTGCGTGACAATAAACTTACCAGTGTATTTTAGGGCAAAGTTATTATAAAGTAATGTTTAGAAAAACCATGTGTTGTCAAGAGAGTTGAGAGGAACTCACAGATTAGCCAAATAATAGTGCCCGGGTAGTCTTGCGGGAGTGTTTGAGTGTGTCCAGATAGGCTTGCTGGTGTGCGTAGGATTGTGTTTGAGTGTGTCCGGGAAGACTTGCGGGTGTGCGGGAGAGTGTGTTTGAGTGTGTCCAGGCAGGCTTGCGGGTGTGTTTGAGTGTGTCCAGATAGGCTTGCTGGTGTGCGTAGGATTGTGTTTGAGTGTGCCCGGATAGGCTTGCTGGTGTGCGGGAGAGTGTGTCCAGGTAGGCTTGCGGTTGTGATTCTGAACGTTTGTCTTGATTAGTATGATGTACGATAACAGCTTTATGTTTTGAATAAAACGTTTGTTTACCAAACACCCAGAGGACATCGTGTGAATGGAACATATTAGATTTTCCCTTCTACTTACAAGGAACCAAGTAATAAGGTCAATTTCTGCAAAGAGTTATCTCGATTATAATGAAGTAGTTAGAAGAATAAGTTTTTTAAGAATAATTTGTCACAGAGATGTAGAGACAGTCATGTGAAAGGAACACATCAGATTTTCTTTTTTTCTCTTTTTTAGCCCTTGGAAATACATGGAGTGAAAAGTCTCTTCTATGAACATGTATTGATTTACAGTAAATCAGACAGCAATAAATCATCTTTAAACTGTTATCGAATAAATGAAAATATTACGCATTTCAGTTAGGCAGCTTAAACACTCTTACAACTCCCTTAACACATATAGCACAAAGAGGCAAGGAAAGTCCATTAACTCTGACGTAACTTAAAGGTTTTGATGCAATTAAATATACATATGTTCATTGGAAATTCAAAACAATGCCTTCATTCCCTGCCAATTCAGTGATTTGCAAAATAATTGGATCGATATAGCAAGAAGAAAAAGGTACGTTCATGTAGGGTAGATCCTCTTAAGTATATTTACATCATATTTTATAATCGCGGAAATGTCAGTAATTTTTGCAGTTTAATTCGAATCTATAATCAAAAGAGCTCAAGGTAACGGATTTATAAGACCATGAATATTATATATAAACAATATTTGAGATAAGTCATGGGACGTGACTGTCGTAGCTGCGTAGGTTGCGCCTCTGTCGGTGAAAATCGGTGTTACATAGGACCATGTCTAGTTGCCATATCCAGCTTGTAACATTTAGTAAGTCATAACATTAATAATACCAAGAGCATCCAGTGACATCCAGTTTTTAAGTGTCGGTCAGGACAGTGTATCATTATAGAAAGGAATAGCAGTTGACAGTCAAAGTCAAAAGTAGAACTAATTTTGGAATTCTACTTGAATACTATCAGGTAAATCTAGTTTGCTGGTTTAACATATTTAGGCAATACAAAAGTACTGTTAGAATAATGTTGGTTGTTTGACAATATTCTCCTTTGAAATGTAGACAAAGTGTACTGCATTCTGGCTGTCAATGACACACAAGATTATCGCAGACATGGATAAGAACAGCTAACAGATATTAATTTGAGAAGGTAATCATCGTTATTGTTTATTTTCACCTTGGCGAGGGTTGATTGCTGTATGACATTTCCAGTATAACGGAACTTCATTCACAGGAATGAAACTGAGTAGCAAGTTACTTAAGAATAAGTGCTTTGACGGAGAATTTAAGTTTCTTATAAAGAAGCGTATGTATATATTGTAGTGAATTAACAATTCCTCAAACCATTACAAGTTAAAATACTTTAACAGCGTACCAATATAATTTACAATGTGTTTTGGGGGAAAATTATTTTAGAACAACCAAGTGTTGTCAAGAGCGCTGAAAGGATCTCACTGGAAGTGTATATAACTGAGTGAAATGATAGTGTCCGGGCAGAATTGTGTACGGGTGTGTTCGAGTATGTCCGGGCCTACTTGCGGATTTTTGAGTGTGTCCGTATAACCTTGTGGGTGTGTTTGAGTGTGTCCGGGTAGACTTGCGGGTGTGCATAGGGATGTGTTTGAATGTGTCCGGGCGGACTTGCTGGTGCTTTTGAGTGTTCCTGGTAGGCTGTCGTGTGTGTTGGAGTGTATCCGGGTAGGCCCTCGGGCGTGCGGGAAGGTGTGTTTGAATGTGTTCGAGCAGACTTGCTGGTGTTTTTGAATTGTCCTACTAGACGTCGGGTGTGTTGGAGTGTTCCCGGGTAAGCTTGAGGGCGTGTGGGAAGGTGTGTTTGAATGTGTCCGGGTAGGCTTCTGGGATAGTTTGTTTGAGTGCCCGGGCAGACTTGCGGGTGTGCGGGAGGGTGAGTTTGGATGTGTCCGGGAAGAATTACAGGTTAGCGAGAGAGTGTGTTTGAGTGTATTCAGGTAAACTTCCGGTTGCGCGGGAAGGTGTAATTGAGTTTGTCCGGGCAGGCTTGCGAGCGGATGTGTTGGAGTTTGTGCGGGCAGTACTGCGAATGTACGGAGGATGTGTTTGAGTGTATGCTGTTTGGCATGCGGGTGTGGGTACGTGGGGTATCAATGTGTCCGGGTCGGCTTATAGCTGTGCGGTAGGGTGTGTTTGGGTGTGTCTGGGTAGGCTTGCGGGTGTGGGGGAGGGCCTGCATGAAAGGTCCGGCTAGACCTGCGGATGTGCGGGAGGGTGTGTATGAGTGTGTGCGGGCGAATGTGTTTTAGTGTTCTGGAGGACCTTCGGGTGCAGGAGTATGTCTATGAGTGTCCCCGGGTAGGCTTGCGAGGGTGTGTATGAGTGCGTGCGGGTAGGCTTCCGGGAGGGGTGTATATGAGTGTCTTCGGATAGGTTACGGGGGTGTGTGTATGAGTGTGTCCGGGTAGGCCTGTGGGAGGATTATATGAATGTCTCCAGGTAGGCTTACAGGAGGATGTGTATGAGTATCTCCTGATAGGCTTGCAGGAGGATGTGTATGAGTGTCTTCAGGTAGGCTTGCGGGAGGATGTGTATGAGTGTCTCCTTGTAGTCTTGCGGGAGGATGTGTATGAGTGTGTCCAGGTAGGTTTGCAAAGGATGTCTATGAGTGTCTCCTGGTAGACTTGGCAGTAGTAGCATGGTTATTTGTTGATAAATGGCAGTAGTGTGCTCTATTTTTCTTCCCCATTCAATGCTAAGGGAAGGCAGCCGTTTATGGATGATGCAAGATAACATTGAAAATCAAATATATGGGAGGATGTGTATGAGTGTCTCCTGATAGACTTGCAGGAGGATGTGTATGAGTGCCTTCAGGTAGGCTTGCGGGAGGATGTGTATGAGTGCCTTCAGGTAGGCTTGCGGGAGGATGTGTATGAGTTTATTCAGATAGGTTTGCAGGAGGATGTGTATGAGTGTCTTCAGGTAGGCTTGCAGGAGGATGTGTATGAGTGTCTTCAGGTAGGCTTGCAGGGATGTGTATGAGGTCTTTAGGTAGGCTTGCAGGAGGATGTGTATGAGTGTCTTCTGGTAGACTTGCGGGAGGATGTATATAAGTGTCTCCTGATAAGCTTGCAGGAAGTTGCTTATGAATTTTCCGCGAAGAATTATGGGTGTATGGGTGAGTTTATGTGACTGTAACCGGGCAGGCTTGCTGGTGTGTGTATGTTTGTTAAAGTAATCTTGTGTTTGTGTGTGTGTATGTGTGTCCAGGCAGTCTTACAAGTGGGGCTTTGTTTGTCGGGACAGTCCGGCATGTGTGTGAGTGTGAATGTGAGTGTGTGTGTGTAAGTGTCAAGATGCCTTCTAGGTGTGTGTGTGTGTGTATGTGTGTGTGTTCAGGCCGTCTTTGAGGTGAGTGTATCCAGGCAGTCTTGCAGATGTGTTAGTTTGTCCGGACAGTCTTGCAGGTGTTAGAGTGTATACAGTCTGTCTTACAGGTGTGCGAGTTTGCAAGGACAGTCCGTGCAGTTGTCTGAGTGTGTCCAGGCAGTCTTGAGTGTGTCCAAATAGGCTTGTGGGTGTGTGTGAGTATGCACGTGTGTATGTGTGAGTGTGTCCAGGCATTCTTGTGGGTTTCTGTCAATGTGTTCAGGCTATCTTTTCAGTCTTGCAGGTGTGTGTGACTATTAATATACAGATACTGATAAGAAATGAGAAAAATCTGATGTGTTCCATTCACATGACTTTCTCTACCTCTCTGCAACAAATTATTGTTAAAAATCTTATGCTTCTATTTACTTCATGCTAATCGAGAAAACAAAATCAGCACAAATAGTGTTATTACTTGCTTCCTTGTAAGCAGAAGAGAAATAAGGGAGTACTATAGGCTAAACTAATAATCAAAAGATGGTTGCTATTTGACTGAAGTTTCTTTGTTTGTATGGACGGTAGTTGACAAATTCCTGTATGAGAAAAGTATGTTTTTCATAGCTGAAAACAAAAACAAAGAATATGTCAAAAACGATCAACTCCACGAAAAAAATCTATATAACATAAATTGTGTGTTTTAATGTGCTCTACATTTTTTGTGTGTTAACGTTTTGCCCATCTCTTACGGTTTAGCAGTTATGCAAAATTCCGTGAAATCCATCTAGAATAAAGTAGCCGTCAGAGGCTATTCCCAGAAAATTCAAGATATACATTTTATTTGTCAGGTAAATATCTTTAATATACGATATTTTAAACAAAATCGTTAGAGCCATTTTAAGAAAACCAATATTTTCGAAAAAACTCCCATGTAAAGGGTAGTTGGGGGTGGGGGGGTTCTTGAAAATCATCGTGTCGTATCCTTGGAAGATACCAAACTTAAAATACCAAGCCTGGTATTCAACGGTCTTTTCGTTTTTGAGCTATGCTGTCCACAGACACACAGACACACATACCTTTTTCCAAAAATGCTTTTTTTGGATTCAGTGGGACACAAAACATGTATTTCCGGTGAAATCTCGGCATCGAATTTTTGGGTGCAATACAATACCTTCTCTATACACTATGTACATAGTACGTGTAGAGAAATTAAAAATGTGTGCATGTGAGAGAGAGAGGCAGGTAAAGAGAGAGGCAGAGAAGGAGGAAGAGAGGGAGGGAAAGAGACAGAAAGGGAGGGAGAGAGACCGAGTGCCTCCCTTCCAACACAAACTACCTTTTCATGTTCACTTTCTCAAAAATCTCTCTTAACGATTTTGATTATAATACTGTATAGTAAAGATATTTACATGAAAATTAAAATGTATAGCTATCTTAAAATAATTTCATGGTAATATCCTCAGAATGGTTCTTCATTCTGAATGTCTTTTGCTTAACTGTTAAAGCATATGAGGTAGACAAAATCTTAGTACACGAGATATGTAGATCTGGTCAAAACACATTTTAATGTTTGTTGCAGAACTAACATTTCTGAGCAATTCCTCGTTACTGGTTTCAATTTTAGAATATTTATACCTCACTCAAACGGGAAGTCTTGCATGTTTTTTTTTTTTTTTTTTTGTTTTACTCCTGGATGTGCAAAGTAGTAATTTTCAATAATACTTGCATAGCAACAGCTTTTAAATCACTCGACTATTTCTTTACCACAGTGTATTCCCATAGTTTGCTTCTATGTACTTACAGGGAACTTTGTCAATTAGCATGAGTGCTCTTTTTAAGACGTGTATTTTTAGAATAGATAGAGAACGACATGATATTGGACGTCATCATAATTTTTTTGTAGTCTTGGAATTGCATGAGTCACTTGTTTTTATTGAATAATGCTGGAACTAATGTTGCAGGACGTGATTCAGAAGACCGTTGGACGTTCAGGAGGCAAAGAAATCTTTACTTTGACAAGTGTGCCCCACCTGCACCACAACCATCACCACTAGGTAACAACAAAAGTTACAAAAATTACAAGTGCAGAATGATGGTTCTATCTACACTATGCTAATCAAGAAATGCTTCCTTGTAGATGCAGTAAAAATTGGTTAATTCAATATCAGACAATTCAATAAAATTCATGTTTAATCTGGACTTTTGTAGGCAACAAGCCAAAATTTATTTTACTCTTTTTCAGATTTCTATAAAAGTGTGAATGTAATGTGTGTATGTCTCAGTTGTTCCAAGAATTCATTTTGGATATTCCTTAGAGTGTGTGAGATTTAATTTGCCACTTTTCTTTACTTGCTTTTGGAAAGTGTACAGCCAACAAAATGCCCATCTTCAAAAGCAGAGCATGTTTGTATATGCTTGAATCAAATACAGTTTACATTTTTGACAATCAACATGCAGCAACTGGAAGTATCTATGTATGATAAGGTGTGTATTTTACTGAGATCTTTCTCTATACACACACTATGAGAGATTTCACCAGAGATGTATGTTCTGAGGTTCCCTGAATGTCTAACTGTGAACAACATAACTCAAAAACACAAACTTGATAACAAAATAATGCCAAACTTGATATTTAAGTTCAGCATTTTCCAAGGGTGTGACACAAGGGTTTTGAAATTTTTTTCAAAATTTTATCTTCCTCAAAAATGGCTCTAATTTGCACTTTCTGTAGAACATATGTACATTATACATAGTAGTAGAGAAGTATTGTATTGATTCTGAAATATTGAATTTTGTTATTGCCGCAATAAAAAGGTAAGAATTTTTAATTATGGATTTCAATAATAAATTATTCATTTTAAAATAATGTTTTTCTGCCTGATGGTTTCAGGTGGGGAGGGGAGGTAATTGAAATGCATAAAACATTAAATTTAAATATTACAGGTTCAGTGTCATCAAATTGACCAGCTTGTATTATCTGCTTCACACATTACAAAGTTAAAACAGTGATCAGCAAAAAACACGCGTGTCCAGTCTTTCATCACAGCACTAACTAAACAACCTTCAAAACAATTTTTTTTTTTTTTAATTTATGTGATGCCATTGCAGGGTCAAACATACCATTTGAAAAGTTTAACAATCCAACATTGAAGGAAGTTTTGGGAAAATATGCTCAAGATAATATTCCAGATGCATCAGCTTTATGAAAAAATTATCTGCAAATATCATATGAGAAGGTACGTGAAAAATGTGTCATTAAAGCCATTTTATTATTCTTAAGATCGTTAAATGACTTCATATAAAATAGATATTCCAAACTGGATTTTTGAGAGTTACCTGTTATTTTAATAATTATTTTAACAAATAGGTTTTGGATGAAATTCAAAATGAGTTGGGAAATTGTAACATATGGACTTGTGTTGATGTAACTTGTGATTCACTGGGTAGAGATGTTGCAAATTTAGTTGTTTGTAAACTAAGTGAGGATGGACCATGTCAACCCCATCTTGTATGCAGCAAAGTTCTGCAGAAAACTAACCACACTACCATGACAAATTTCTGCGATGAAGGATTGCGTGAGTAGTCATATTAATGAAACAACTTATCCAATTTTAAGCTTTTTATTTTCTTAAAACATGGCATTATTTTTATTATTTTATTTATATTTCAGGAGTTCTTTGACCAACAAAGGAAGTATTACTGAGTGATGCAGGCTCTTATGTGATAAAGACTGGGAAAGCAATTAAGATATTTTATCCCCATCTTATGCATATGATATGTCTTGCCCATACACTGCATCATGTTGCTAAAACAGTACTACTCAAATATGACAATGTGAACACATTGATATCCTCAACAAAGAAGGTAAGCAAATATATAATTAAAAAAGAAAATTCTGTCAGAATTAACGTCCTATACTGACATGACTGCATGACTTTAAATGTTGTAGGTATTTTTGAAACCTCCTGCCCCTGTAGCTACATATAGAGATATGTTACCAGATGCAGTTTTGCTGCCACAGCCTATTTTAACCAGATATGGTATTGGTTGCATGCTGCAATTTTCATGCTGTTAACATGGTAAGAAATATTTTATACAGAGATCTAGGTTAAATAGTAAATTTATGCACATAAACTTTAAATTCAAAGGATTAGGCATATTTTCCATTCATTAAAACATTCTCCAGTTTTAGATTGTAGGCAGTTTAGCAGCCAGTGAAGCAGCTTGCATTAAAGATGTGCAAGTTGCTTTTAATGATAACAAGAGCGTTCATCAGGGCTTGTTTTACATAAACAATCAAACTTTGGAAGATTATGTGCTACAGTTACAAAACTGGAAACTCTAGTTCAGTCATCAGCCGGGTTGAAGATGTTCAGAGTCACTACAGTCATCTTGAGGGGGAGTGTCTGTGGTAACTAAAGAGAAGCTGGAGAAGGTGCTCAACTCAAATCCACATTTTGAAAAATTAAAATCAATAAGAAGTGTATTTTTTAGAGAGAATATAAAGAACTTCGGCTTCAATCTTACGCCTTCCCAAATTACTTCACTTAAATTTGCATCTGTCACCTCTTGTAATGTAGAGAGGTCATTTTCAGCATTCAAGAATGCCTTGACAGACAAATGCACAAATTTAAATGAAGAAAATTTGGAAAAACTAGTTGCGTTTTGCTCTAAAAGACAATAAATATAACACAGTTAAAGTCCAGAGTTTTTTGATTGTGCATGTTTTTGCTGTTTTTTCTTCAGTAGTGCATATTAAGTTATTTGATAGTGTATAGGTGCATGCATGTTTTAAGGTTCCATAGTACTGAAATTCCTGGCTCTAGTGATAACTCAAAAATGAAAAGTCTGTAAAACACCAAACTTGATATTTAAGTTAAATATCTTCCAAGGATGCGACACAAAGAGTTTGAGGAATATCCATCCATCCATTCCAAATTCCCTTTACCTTGGAAAAGCTTTGAAATTTTGATTATCATAAAAATGGCTTTAACAATGATATTTACATGACAATTAAAATATATACCTTGAATTTTCTGGGAATAGCCTTTGAAAACCTCTTCATTCTCATTACTTTGGCATTATAGGTAAAATGTAAGAGATAGGTAATAATAAGGGAAATTCTGCTTATGTTTATCTTGATTAGTATGATGTAGATAACAGATTTATGTTTTGAATAAAAGGTTTGTTACCAAACAGCTAAAGGACATCATGAGAATGGAACACATTCGATAATTCCCTTCTACTTACAAGGAACTAAGTAATAAGGACAATTTCTACTAATGTTTATCTCGATTATCATGAAGTAGTTACAAGAATAAGCTTTTTAAGAATAATTGTTACAGAGATGTAGAGAAAATCATGTGAATGGAACACATAAAATATTTTTTTAGTTTATTATCCCTTGGGAATACATGGAATGAAAACCTCTTCTATTTACATGTATTGATTTACAGTAAATACGACAGCAATAAATAATTTTTATTCTATTATCCAATAAATGAAAGTATTAGGCAATTCAGTTTGACAGCTTAAACACTTTTACAACTACCTTAACACATATAGATTAAATAGGTAAGGAAACTCCATTAAATCTGACGTAACATAAAGGTTTTGCATACAATTAAATATAAGTTGGTTGGATGCCCAAAACAATGCATTTATTTCCTGCCAATTCAGTGATTTTCAAAATGATTGGATTAGCAAGAAGAAAAAGTAACGTTCATGTAGAGTGGATCCTCCTAAGTATATTTACATCATATTTTATAATTGCAGAAGTGTCAGCAATTTTTGCGATTTAATTCGAATCTGTAACCAAAAGAGCTCCAGGTAACGGATTTATAAGATCATGAATGTTATACGAGAAACAATATTTGAAATAAGTTCTGAGATGTATCGTAGCTGAGTACTACTGGTTGCGCCTCTGTCGGTGAAAATCGACATCTAGTTGCCACATCCAGCTTGTAACATATAGTAGGTCATGACATTAACAATACCATGAGCATCTTTACGTTCGTTTGTCTTTGCGAATTAATTACATGGGAAATGTTTGTAGACATTTTCGTAATTTATTTAATGCGGTGACATCCAGTTTCTAAGTGTCAATCGGGATAGTGTATCATTAAAAAAGGAAATTGACAGTAAAAGTGAAAAGTGGAACTAATTTTGAAATACGGCTTGAATACTATCATCAGGTAAATCAAGGTTGCTGGTTTAACACATTTAGGTAAAAGAAAAGTACTATTAGAATAATGTTGGTTGTTTGACAAAATTCTCATTTGAATTCGAGACAAAGTCTATTGCATTCTGGCTGTCAATGTCACACTAGAATATTGCAGATATGATAAGGACATCCAAAACATATTAATTTGAAAAGGTAATCATAGTTATTGTTTATTTTCACCTTAGTGAATGTTGATTGTTGTATATGTCAGTATAATGGAATTTCGTTCACACAAATGAAGCAAACACAGTAGCAAATTACTAAAGAATAAATAGCTTGATTGAGAATTTAAGTCAGCATATGTACATACTGTAATTAACAGTTCATTAGCAAATACAAGTTAAAATACTTTAATAGCATTGCAATAAATTACAAGTGTATTTTTGGGCAAAATTATAATAAAAGTAAAGTTTAGAACAACTATGTGTTGTCAAGAGCACTGAGAGGAACTCACTGGAAGCGCACACAGATAAGGCAAATGATAGCATCCCGGCAGAATTGCATAAGGGTGTTTTCGAGTATATCCGCGCCTACTTGCGGATGTGTGACTATGTCCGGGTAGGCTTGCAGGTGTGTTTCAGTGTGTCCGGGTAAGCTTACGTGTGTGAGTGTGTCCGGCAGGCTTGTGGGTGTATTTCTGCTAATGTTTATCTTGATTAGTATGATGTAGATAATAGATTTATGTTTTGAATGAAAGGTTTTTTTAACGAACAGCTAGAGGACATCGTGTGAATGGCACACATTGAATTTTTCCCTTCTACTTACAAGGAACCAAGTAATAACAACAATTTCTGCAAATGTTTATCTGGATTATCATTAATGTATCTGTGGAATTTGTGAACTTGCAAAAAACTTGGGAACGTGAACATCACTTGGGAGCTATAGAGAAAGAGAGGCGAGGGGGGAACTTGGGAACTTGAAAAAAACTAGAAACTAGAAGAAAGGAAGGGAGGTACTTGGGATCTTGAAAAAACACTTGGGACAACTTGGGCACTTTGGAAAAACTTGGAAAGTTGAAAAAAAAATTGGGAACTTGAAAAAAATTTGGATACCAGCAAAAAATCTTAGGAACTTGAAAATAACTTGGGAGCTAAAGGGAAAGAGGTAGAAAACTTTGGAACTTAAAAAAAGTGGGAGTTTGAAAAACACTTGGGAAAAACTTGGGAAACTTGAAAATAACCTGGGAAATTAAAAAAATTGGGAATTAGAGAGCGAGAAGGGAGGTGGAAACATGGAAACTTGAAAAAAAACTTGGGAACTTGAAAAAGACATGGGAATTTGAAATACACTTGGGAACTTGGGAAAAACTTAGTAACTTGGGAAAAACTTGGAAATAACCTGGGAACCTTAAAAAACTTGGGAACTTGAAAAAAAACTTAGTAACTTGAAAAAGATTTGTGAACTTGGAAAAAACTTGGGAGCTTTTAAAAAACCTGGGAAGACCCTTGGAAACTAAAGAGAAAGAGAGGGGAGGGGGAAAATTGAAAAACACTTGGAAACTTGGGAAAAACTTGGGTATTTGAAGAAAACCTACGAACTTGAAAAAAACCTGAGAACTTAATAAAAAACTGGAAAACTAGATATTGAGGGGGTATTGAGGGAACTTGAAAAAACTTTGGGAATTCGGAAACCTTGGGAGCTTGAAGAAAACTTGAGAGACAGAGAGAGAGAGAGAGAGAGAGAGAGAGAGAGAGAGAGGAAAGGAACTTGGCAATGTAAAAAATCCTTGGGAGCTTGAAAAATACTTGGGAAATTGAAAAAAACTTGACATCTAGAAACTAAATTGGGAGCTTGAAAAACACTTCGGAACTAATAAGAAAGAGACAGGGTGGGGGGGGGGGACTTGGGAACCAGAAAAAACTAGGAAACTCATTAAAAACTTGGGAATTTGAAAAACCCTTGGGAGCTAGAAAAACTTTTGTGAATTTAAGAAAAAAATGGAAACTTGAAAAAAAAAACCTGGGAACTTGATAACAGTTGGGAACGAGAGAGAGAGGAGACGGCACTTGGAAATTAGAAAAAAACATGGAAACTTGAAAATATCTTGAGAAATTGAAAAATACTTGGAAACTAGAGTTAAAAAGATGGGGGACTTGGGAACTTGAGAAATATTTGGGAACTAGACAGAGAGGGGGATATTCGGGAACATTAAAAAAACTTGGGAACTTGAAAATAACTTGGGAAGTTGAAAAACACTTGGGAACTACAGAAAAAGAGAGGGGTGGGCAGAACTTGAAAAACACTTGGGAACTAGGCAGAGAGAGAGGGGTGAACTTGGGTAATTGAAAAAAACTTGAAAACTTGAGAAAAACTTGGGAACTTGAAAAAATACTTGGGAACTTGAAAAAAAGTGGGGAACCTGAAATTAACTTGAGAGCTTGATAAAAACTTAGAAATTAGAGGAAAAACGAGGGGGGAGTTTTGGGAATTTGAAAAAAACTTGGGAACTGGAAAAACAATGTGGTACTTTAAAAAGCCTTGGGAACTAGATACAGAGAGGGGGAGGACCTTGGGAATTTGAAAAAAAAAAACCTGGGAACAACTTGGAACTTGATAAAACTTTGGCTATTGAAAAAAAAAAATTGACACTTAGGAAGTTGAAAAAAACTTTGGAACTTGAAAAAAAAATTTGGGAACTTGATAAAAACTTGAAAAATACTGGGAGCTAGAGAGTGAGGGGGTGTGAACTTGAGAACTTGAAAAAATCTTTCGAACCAGTAGAACACTTGGGAACTTGAAAATCACTTGCAAAATTGGGAAAAACTATGGAACTTGGGAAAAACTCTGGAACTTGGGAAAAACTTTGAAATTTGAAAAATAGTTGGTAACCTGAAATAAATTGTGAACTAGAGAAGGAGAGAGATAGAGAGAGAGGGTGGGAAATTGGGATTGAATAAAAACCTTGCAAACTACAAATAAAATTTTTTGGAACTTCAAAAACTTGGGAACCTAAAAAATATTTGGGAAATTGAAAAATTTGGGAACTTGATAACAGTTGGGAACTAGAAAGAGAGGAAGGGAGAACTTGGGAATTTGAAAAAAGCTTGGAAACTTGAAAATATCTTGAGAAATTGAAAAATACTTGGAAACTAGAGATAAAAAGAAGGGGGGGGGGGGACTTGGGAACTTGAAAAAAACTTGGGAACTTCAAAAACACTTGGAAACTTGTGAAAAACTGGGGAACTAAACAAAAATCTGGAAACTTGAAAAATATTTGGGAACTAGACAGAGAGGGGGATATCTGGGAACTTGAAAATAACTTGGAAAGTTGAAAAATCTTGGGAACTACAGAGAAAGAGAGGGGAGGGGAGAACTTTAAAAACACTTGGGAAATTGAAAAAAAAAAAACTTGAAAACTTGAGAAAAACTTCGGAACTTGAAAAAATACTTGGGAACTTGAAAAAAAGTGGGGAACCTGAAATTAACTTGAGAGCTTGATAATAACTTAGAAATTAGAGGAAAAACGAGGGGGAAAGCTTGGGAATTTGAAAAAAACATCTAAACTTGAAAAGAAACTTGGGAACTGGAAAAACAATTTGGTACCTGAAAAAGCCTTGGGAACTAGATACAGAGAGGGGGAGGAACTTGGGAGTTTGAAAAAAACCTGGGAACAACTTGGGAACATGGAAAAAATTTCGGCTTTTGAAAAAAAAAATTGGGCACTTACGAAGATAAAAAAACGTTGGAACTTGAAAAAGAAACTTGGAAACTTGATAAAAACTTGTGAGCTTGAAATAAACTTGTAAAAAGCTTGAAAAAAATTGGGATTTTGAAAAACACTGGGAACTAGAGAGTGAGGGAGGGTGAACTTGAGAACTTGAAAAAATCTTTGGAACCAGTAAAACACTTGGGAACTTGAAAATCATATGGGAACTTGAAAATCACTTGGAAACTTAGGAAAAACTTTGGAACTTGGGAAAAACTTGGGAAGTTGAAAAATACTTGGTAACTTCAAAAACATTGCAAACGTGAGTGAGAGAGAGAGAGAGAGAGAGAGAGAGAGAGAGAGAGAGAGAGTGGGAAATTGGGATTGAATAAAAAGCTTGGAAACTACAAAAAAACTTTTTTGGAACTTGGGAAATTGAAAAAAACTTGGCAACTTGAAAATAACTTGAGAGCTTGAAAAACACTTCGGAACTAATGAGAAAGAGACGGGGTGGGGAGGTGGAACTTGGGAAACAGAAAAAACTAGGAAATTTATTAAAAACTTGGGAATTTGAAAAACACTTGGGAGCTAGAAAAAAATTTTGAATGTAAGAAAAACATGGAAACTTGGAAAAAAACTTGGAAAATTGAAAGAAAAAAAAAAAAACCTTGGGAACTTGATAACAGTTGGGGACTAGAGAGAGAGGAGGGAGGAACTTGGGAATTTGAAAAAAAAAATTGGAAACTTGAAAATATCTTGAGAAATTGAAAAATACTTGGAAACTAGAGATAAAAAGAGGGGTGTACTTGGGAACTTGAAAAAAACTTGGGAACTAATTAAAAATCTGGGAACTTGAAGAATATTTGGGAACTAGATAGAGAGAGGGATATCTGGGAACATTAAAAAAACTTGGGAACGTGAAAAAAACTTTGGAACTTGAAAAGAACTGGAAACTTGAAAAAACTTGAGAACTTCAAAGGAATTTGGCAACTTGAAAAACACTTAGGAACTAGGCAGACAGAAGGGGGCACCTGGGAACTAGAAAAAAACAACTTAGATCTTGAAAAAAAAACTTGGGAACTTATAAAACATTGGGAACTTTTAAAACATTGGAAACTTGAAAACAATTTGTGAACTTCAAAAAAAAAACAACTTGGGAACTACAAAAAAGCTTGGGAACTTGAAAAATAAATTAAAGGCATGAAAAACACTTGGGAACTTAAAAAAAACTTTGGAACTTGAAAACAGAAATTGGGAACTTAAAAAAAAACTTTGCAACTAGAAACAGAAGGGGGGAATTTAGGCACTTGAAAAAAATTTGGGAACTAGAGAGAAAGAGGGGGGCTTAGGAAATTGAAAAGAACTGGAGAAGTTGAAAAAAAACTTGGGAACTTAAAAAACACTTGAGAACTTGAAAAATACTTGAAAACTTGAAAAACACTTGGGTATTTGGGAAAATCTCGGGAACTTAGGAAAAACTTGGGGACTGCGAACTTTAAAAAAAAATTGGGAGCTTGAAAAAAATTTGTGAACTTGATAAACACTTGAACTTGGGAAAAACTTGGGAGCTTGGGAAAATATTAGGAACTTGAAAATCACTTGGGAACTATAGAGAAAGAGAGTGGAGGGGGGAACTCGTAAAAGACTTGAGAAATTAAAATCAACTTGGGAACTTGAAGAAAACTTGGGAATTTGAAGAAAACTTTGGAACTTGAAAACATTTGGGAACTAGAAAAAAGAAAGGGGGGAACTTGGGTATATAAAAAAAAAAATCCTGGGTACTTGAAAAAACAAACTTGGGAAATTGAAAAAATTCTTGAGAACTTTAAAAACAGTTGGGAACTGGTGATAGAGGAAGGAGAGGGGTATAACTTGGGAATTTGAAATAAATTTGTGAACTTGAAAAACAGTTGAACTTGGGAAAAACTTGGGAACTTGAAAATCACTTGAGAACTATAGAGAAAGAGAGGCTAGGGGGAAAGTTGGGAACTTGAAAAAAGCTTTGGAACTTAAAACAAATCTGGAAACTTCGGCAAAACTTGAAAACTTGAAAAAAGCTTCTGAAATTGAAAATACCTTGGGAACTTGAAAACCAGTTGGGAACTTGGGCAGAACTTGAGAACAACCTGGGAACTTGAAAAATCATGGGTACTTGAAAAAAAAAAAACTTGGGAAATTAAAAAAATACTTGAGACCTTGAAAAACAATTGGGAACTGAAGATAGAGAGAGAAGAGAGGGATAACTTGGGAACTTGAAAAAAACTTACGAAATTGGAAAAAAAACTTATGAAATTGGAAGAGAAACTTGGGAACTTGAAAAACACTTGGGAACTCTGGAAAAACTTGGAAACTTGAAAAATCTTGGGTACTTGAAAATATTTTGGGAACTAGAGAGAAAGAGAGGGTGGAGGCTTGAAAAAAACTTGGGAACTTGAAAAATACTTGGGAACTTGAAAAACACTTGGGAGCTTTTGAAAAACTTGTGAACTTGAAAATAACATAGGACCTTGAAAAACAGTTGTAAACTAGAGAGAGAGAGAGAGAGAGAGGGGGGGGGGATCTTGTGAACTTGAAAAACAATTGGGAATTAGAGTGAAAGATAGGGGAGGGCGGAACTTGGGAATTTGAATAAAACTTGGGAACTTGAAAATAACTTGGGAACTTGGGAAAAATGGGAACTTGAAACACACTTGAGAACAAGAAGAAGAGAGGTGAGGGGGGAATATGGGAACATGAAAAAAAATTGGGAACATCATAAAAACTTTGGAACTCTAAAATAACTTTGGAACTTGAAAAACACTTGGAAAATTGGGAAAAACTTGTGATCTTGAAGAAAACTTGGTAACTTGAAAAACAATTGGGAACTAGAGAGATAGAGGGAACTTGGGAAATTTAAAAAAAACTTTGGAACTTGAAAAACTTGGGAACTAAAGTGAGGGGAGAACATGGGAACTTGTAAAATCTTGGACAGTTGAAAAAAATTGGGAACTTGGAAAAAAACCAGGGAACTTGAAAAAACCTTGGGAGCATAAAAAACACTTCCAAACTAGAGAGAGAGAGCAGGGGGGGGGGACACTTAGGAAATAGAAAAAAACTTGGGAAGTTGAAAATAACTTGGGAACTAGAGCAAACGGAAGGGGAGGGGGGAAATTAGTAACTCGAATAACAACTTGGGAACTTGAAAAAATTTGGAAACTTGAGGAAAACTTGGGAACTTGAAAAAAGCAAACTTGAAAAAACTTGGGAACTTGAAGAAAACTTTGAAACTTGAAATACACTTGGGAACTAGAGAGAGAGAGGGGCAGGGGGGAATCTAAGAACTTGAAAAAAAAATTGGGAACTTGAAAAACACTTGGAAACATGATATACACTTGGGAATTTGGGAAAAACTTCGGATAAACTTGGGAACTTAGAAAAACCTAGTAACTTGAAAAACACTTGGGAACTATGGGAGAAAGAGAGGGGAAAGGGAAACTTGGGAACTTTAAAAAAAACTTTGGAACCTGAAAAAAGCCTGGGATCTTGAAAATAACTTGGGAAATTGAAAGAATTGGGAACTAGAGAGGGAACATGTTCCCCCAAACATGGCAACTTGAAAAAAAATTTGGAACTTGAAAAGAAAACTTGGGAACTTGAAAAAACTTAGAAAAACACTTCAAGACTAGGGAAAGTGATTAGGAACTTAAAAAACACTTGCGATTCTGAAATACATTTGGGGACTTGGGAAAATCTTGGGACTTTGGAAAAACTTCATAACATGGAAAAAACTTGGGAATTTGAATAACACTTGCGAACTAGAGAGAAAAAGAAGGGAGGGTGGAACAAAGGAAGTTGAAGAAAAACTTAGCAACTTGAAAGAAACTTAGTAACTCGAAATTACCTCTGAAACTTGAAGAACACTTGGGAAATTGGAAAAAACTTGGGAATTTGCAAAACACTTGGGAACTTGAGAAAAACTTGGGAATTTGGGAACTGCTGAACCTGGGAACCTAAATGAACTCGGCAGCCTGGGAATCTATGTGATCACGGGGACTCAATAAACTAAGTGGCCTCGGGAACTGGGGAACCTGGGTACCTAAGTGGGCGGGAGGGAACTTTATTAGTGTTAAACAATTTATTTTAAAATCTTAATTCAGATTATAAAGTGTATAGGTCTCTGATAAGATGTTGAACTGGACCTTATGTTTGTATATATTTATAGCATGAATGGGCTCAAGGTTGTTTTCTTAGTTTATTGTAGTGTATAAAGCCCACTTGTATAATACTATACTAGGATGGCCAGGCAAATATACTGATGATACATGGAAATAAGATGCAGCACTGTGGAGTGCCATGGCATGAGAAACATGAGAACCCAGAGAAAATATTTTCCTGGTCTGCTTTACCCACCAGTAATCCCATATGTAGCCATTCTAGATCAAACGTGGGCCGCCTAGGTGAGAGGCGAGTCATCTTAATCTCTCGTACTTGGCGAGGCCTAGCTAATGGAACGTTAGAAGAGTGCGTATAACTGTGACTGTTCTTTCTTCTAAGTATTAGTTAACTGCATTTATCGATATTGCATTACTATATGCTTTAAAGAAGTCTTATAAACACAAATGCACATTTAACACTCAAGTACTTAAAGAAATACAGGATATTTTTCATACTGTATCTGAGGTACTCTGGTAGGCATGGTTTAGTGAACCTGAGTATATGAGCCAGCTTTATCTTAATTTTTTGAATATCCTAAAAATTATAAGATAAGATATTTATTCCCAAAATAATTACATGAATTCAAAGGCTTCGTCAGGTAACAAATTACAATTTACATTTCTGTAATACAACTACTAGTATGTACAATTTAAATACAATGGTTAATACAAGTTTAAGAAAATGCAGTAGTCATGAAATCGTTTATATTGTAGAACATGTGGGTTAAGAGATGGTTTTTAACTTTATGTTTGAGTTGTTTCTGATTTAAGAGTTTCCAGTTACCCGGTAGCTTGTTATAAAGAGATAGCTCTTGATGTAGTGTACTCTGTTGACAGGTCTTACTGCTTTGATGATTGAAGTGCAAGTTTTGCAACCCCTGGTATTATAGGAATGGTAGTCAGAAATCCTGCTAAAATATGATATATTCTTATGAATGAAAATAACAGTTTCCAAAATGTAAACACAAGTTATTGGTAGAATACGGAATTCTCTGAACACTGGTTTTGTTGATGAATTTATGGGGACACATTTCATGATTTTCACAATGCGCTTTTGTAGTAAGAATAGGTCTTTTGTTTTGGTTGAGGATCCCCAGAAGATTATATCATTTAGGTTTTTTCCCAAAATGAATTGCAATTCAATTTATAACTCAAAATCTAATAATGTACACATCCAAAATAAACTGCTTTTAGGACTTCAGGAGAGGACACAAAATTTGTGTCTTCCAGGATAGGTCAGCATCAATTCATACCCCTAGAAACTTTGTGGTGTCTGTTTGATTAATTTTTGATTGTCCGATGGTGATATTTACATTTGCTTGTTGGTTTACTTGAGCACTGAAGTGCATGCATGCAGTTTTGTCAGCATTTGAAACCAACTTATTTTTCTTGAGTCATGTATATAAGATTTCATTTGCCCTGTTATTGCTGTCTTGAAGAACATTAAGATCTTTGCCGCTGGATGCGAAATTTGTGTCATCAGCAAACAGAACAGTATTTATTATAAAATTGAATAAAAGTAAATTCATAACTCTATAATCTTTCAGTCGGCCTATGAATAGTTAAAATATTCAGCATTTGTTTCCTACTGTTATTTGATATTTTAATTTAACATCCTCTATTCTGTTGGATAGAATTTCAGTGTGTGTATGTGAAAAATGTGTGTGTGAATGCATATGTCACTGATTGTGCCTGTGTATCTTATTATATAATTTAATTTACAAACATTTTAAAATGCTCCATTTGATATAAGATATACTCAATGGTGTGTGCATATTCAAAGATTACATTTAATTTCCAAATGTTTAAAAGGTAGTAGATATAAAAATGATTTGCCTGATAATAAGCTGTACACGAATGTATATGTTTGACTTCATAGGGGGGAGGTTCCAACCTCTTCAGTGTATAGTGCGAGCGCTGTGGACCCTGAGCACCCATGGTACTTCTGATGTCACTAAAAGAAGTCGTGCCGAACATGTGAGCACTATCTAGATTGAGTTGGACATTACCTGGAAGTGGCATGAGATCCGCGGGCGGTTGTGTATGTCTGGGCAAGGTTGAAATACACCTAAATGTCCTCCGACACTAGCCTGGATAGTTAGTAGATGGTATGCTAGACAAGGTTCTTTGGTGCGCTTACCTTCCGGGTTGATGCACAATGTCCTCATTGTCACAGTACCTTGCCATACCAGGGGGCTATTGATTACCTAGGTATTCCCTATTGGAAAACCCCGCTGATTAATTTCTCTAAGTTATGAGTTGGGGGTTTTTGGTCATTGGTAGAAACTGTACATACATGTTTGGGTATTGCTGGTTACCATTAAAGTTAGGTATAAATATTTGATGAATGGAATTAACCTTAACAGGCTGCCTGAGAGAGAGAGAGAGAGAGAGAGAGAGAGAGAGAGAGAGAGAGAGAGAGCGAGAGAGAGAGAGAGAGAGAGAGAGAGGAGGAATAGAAAAAACTGGAAACTTGAAAATAACTTGGGAACTAGAGAGAAAGAGAGGGTGGGGGAACTTTGGAACTTGAAAAAATTTGGGAATTTGAATAAAACTTGGCAACTTGAAAAAAAAAAAAAAAACTTAGGAACTTGAAAAATGAGGGGGGAACTTGTGAACTTAGGAAAAACTTGGGAACTTGGGATAAACTTAGGAACTTTAAAACTTGAAAAAAAATTTGGGAATTTGAAAAAAAATACTTGGGAACTTTGGGAATTTGAAAACAATTGGTAGCTAGAGAGAGAGGGGGAACTTGTGAACTTGAAAAACACTTGGGGACTTAGGAAAAACTTGTGAACTTAGGAAAAACTTGGGAACTTTGGAAAAAGCTTGAAAATAACTTGGGAACTTGAAAAACACCTGGGAAGTAGAGAGAAAACGAGGGGAGGGTAGAGCTTGGGAATTTGAAAAAAACTTGGGAACTTGAATAAAACTTGGTAACTTCAAAATTACTTGGGAATTTGAGAAAAATTTGTGAACTTGAAAAAACTTGGGAACTTGGAAAAATCTTGGGAACTTGGAAAAAACTTGAGAAATTTAAAAACAATTGGAAACTTAAAAAACAGTTGAGAACTAGAGAGAAAGAGAGGGGAGACAGGAATATGGGAACTAGAAAAAAACTTGGGAATATCATAAAAACTTTGGAACTTGAAAAAAACTTGGGAACTTGAAAATAACTTTGGAACTTGAAAATAACTTTGGAACTTGAAAAACATTTAGGAAATTGGGAAAAATTTGGGAACTTGAAGAAAAGTTTGGAACCCTAAATACTTTTCGGAACTAGAGAGGGAAAGTGGGGGAAATTTGGAACATGAAAAAAACTTGGGAACTTTAAAAACAATTGGGAACTAGAGAGCAAGAAAGGCGATGGGGAACTTGGGAACTTTAAAAACACTTGTGAACTTGGGAAAAACTTGGGAATTTGAAAAAAAAACTTGGGAACTAGGAAGAAGCTTGGGACCTTGAAAAAAACCTGAGAACCTGAAAAACCCTTAAGAACTAGAGAGAAGGAGAGGGGAGGAGGGAACTTTGGAAATTGAAAAAACTTGGGAACTTGAAAAACACTTGGAACCTAGATCTTGGGAACTTGAAAAGAATTTGGGAATTTGAATAAAACTTGGGAACTTGAAAAATACTTGGGAATTTGAAAAACACTTGATTACTAGGGGGCGGACTTGTGAACTTAAAAAACACTTGGGAACTTAGGAAAAACTTGGGAACCTGGTAAAAACTTAGGAACTTGAAAATAACTTGG
Organism: Hymenopus coronatus; assembly: GCA_030762935.1. Classification (NCBI taxonomy): domain Eukaryota; kingdom Metazoa; phylum Arthropoda; class Insecta; order Mantodea; family Hymenopodidae; genus Hymenopus; species Hymenopus coronatus. The sequence continues at coordinate 104,153,211 of CM060896.1, forward strand.
GAACTTGAAAAGCAGTTGGGAAGTAGAGAGAAAGAGAGGGGAGCTGGAACTTGGGAAAATTTGAAAAAAAAAACTAGGGAACTTGAATAAAACTTAGGAACTTGCTAAACAGTTGGGAACTTGGAAAAAAAAATTTGGGAACACTAAGAATGCTCGAGAACTTGGGAAAAACTTGGGAATATTGCAAAATCATGGGCACTTGAAAAATAGTAGGGAACTAAATAGAGAGGAGGGGAATTTGAAAAAAACTTGGGAATTAGAGAGAGAGACAGGGGGCAGAACTTGGGCACTTGAACAAAATTTGTGCACTTGAAAAACTTGATAAACTATGTGGACTCGGGATCTGGGTAACCTAAGTGGGGAGGGAAGGAACTTTATTAGTGTTAAACAATTTATTTTAAAAGCTCCAATCAGATTATAAGATGTATGATTAATTACTGTTAAGTTGTGGCTACCGGAAGCAGAAAAAGAATCATTGAAAGAGCGCTATTTTCATTTTTAGCAAACACTCAATATCCTATCTCCTGCTTCCACAAACTATATCATTCCACAACCTCCGAACACGATCACAAAACACGACATGTACTACCTCTTCATAAAACATTTTCCTAAAATTCATAGGTTGATAACCTTGCACTCTCACATAACATCCTCTTCATATGTTGTGCCTTCTTTCGAAGCTATAGATCAAATGTGGGCCCATCATGCATCCATTAACTTTGAACTCTCCAACAGTTTCAGTGAGGAATGGCCCAACCAGCACCAAAACGATCAAAACTAGACGAAAACAGACATACAGACACATCTGACGGAGACTGCTGAAGAAAGTAAAAAACCTCTCAGAATATGGAAAGTACATTGCACCAACCATGACAATTGTCATCACTCCCTACATAAGCAACCATGCACACAGAAGCCTCACACGAGAATTCGGGAACATGTAGGACTTTTCCAAACTTGATGGGAAGAGCTACTTCGTCCCTTATCATTTATTACTGTTTTATACTTCCTTAACACCAACAAACAGAGCTGCAACCAACTTTAACACCTTGGTTCCAATATCATACGGAATTTCATATCACAAAATTCAATGCTCAATAACAAACTGTGCAACTACAAGAAGATTTTGAAGACTCCGAGAATCTATTCATTTTCTGGAACAAAAACACTCAAGATGCTCCAACCATTATCTATCCAGACGAATTATCATTTACCTATCACATAACTACTTATCAACACCAAAAGGGCAGAGAAAACATATACTTCAAAATAGAGGAACTATCTCCTGGTAAAACAAAAACGGCAGATGTTCCATTAACTCTGCTTCCACAAGGCAAAATTTGGAGCACGTGGCTCATTGAAAAAAGCAGCAAAGTTAAATGATTCTGCAATAACATTAACGGGTCCTCAAACAAACAACGATCCTTATGTAGAAAAACAACATGATGAATATTATTCCTCAAGAATTAACATTGCAACCAGCATCAGTATGTCCATGTTTTTGAAATGTCCACAGATATTTACACCAAATGGAGCTATGAAATTTACATACAGAGTTCGCATGCACTTCAAAATAGATTGCACACTACATCTGCGTCCATCCATTATGGCAGATAAATCTTATAAATCTTCCATTGTTTACATCCATCAGCAAAACAAACACCACTTTTAGCAAGCAAACATTCTTTGGAGTACAACACCACTCCATAAATACTGTGTGCATTTAGTGGAATAGGCCTACTGGGGAAACCACTGTAAAAAAAACGATGCTGGCAACTACCACCTCATCAGAGCTCTGGTGCATCGGAAATGTTGCTTTTACGTTATCATCAACCCATTTCAACAATGCACTCTATATCATCTACCATCCAATGTCACGCTGCAACATGTTCCAATATTGATGATAAATAAATTTTCATTCTAGTACTTTGCTGGACTTCACCATCCTCCATATAAAAATTAAGTTGGCTGATCAACCGCTTTAATGAGGCACCTTACCATCATCCTCCCACCATCTTGTCTGCATGCCTGCATAGTATGCAGGAGTTGTAGTACAACCAGCATGCAGACGAATACACCGGAATAAGATTACGTTATATAAGTGTGTGGTAGATAATTGCAAACTTTTGGTCAAGGACGACAACATTAGGAGATAAACTTTCAAATGTCCTTTACAGTAAGTATAAATATGGCAACGTACACTCCAGAAATCAATTCTGTCATGTATCACAGTTTCTGTAAATACAATATTGCATCCTGTGTGTGCGGCCAGTGCTGCAATCAACATGGGCAGTGTCTATTTGATTGCAGTTCTTTATTGGAAAAGTTTTTTTCAAGTTCCCAAATTTTCTTCAAGTTTCCAAGTTGTTCCTAATTTCCCAAGTGTTCTTCAAGTTTCAAAGTTAATTTCAAGTTACTAAGTTTCTTTCAAGTTACTAAGTTTTTTTCAACTTCCCATGTTCCACCATCCCTTCTTTTTCTCTCTAGTTTGCAAGTGTTTTTCAAGTTCCCAATTTTTTTCAAGTTCCCAAGTTTATTTCAAGTTCACAGATTCTCCCCCCCCCCTCTCTCTCTCTTTCTCTCTAGTTCTCAAGTGTATTTCAAATGTCCAAGTTTTGTTCAAGTTCCCAAATTTTTCCGAAGTTCTAAGTAATTTTCAAGTTCCAAAGCTTTTTTCAACTTCTCAAGTTTACCTCAAGTTCCCAAGATGTTTACAAGTACCAGAGTTTTTTTCAAGTTACAAAGTTTCCCCCTCCTCTCTCTTTCTCTCTAGTTCATAAGTGTTTTTCAAGCTTCCAAGTTATTTTCCAGTTCCCAAGCTTTTTCAAGTCCCCAAGTTGCCCCTCTCCCAACCCCGCCCGTTCTCACTCTGTCTAGTCTTCAAGTGTTTTTAAAATTTTTTTCAAGTTCCCAAGTTTTCTTTTCAAGTTTCCAATTTTTTTCAATTTCCAAAGTTTTTTTCAAGTTGCTATGTTACCCCGCTTCTCTAGTTCCCAATTCTTTCAATTTCCCAAGTTTTTTTTCAATTTCTCAATTTTTTTCCAAATTCCCAAGTATTTTTCAATTTCCCCAAGTTATTTTCAAGTTCCCAAGTTCCCCACTCCCCTCTCTTTCTCCCTTAGTTCCCAAGTGTTTTTCAAGTTACTAGGTTTTTCTAAGTTCCCAAGCTTTTTTCAAGTTGTTAGATTCCCCCCCCCCCCTCCCTCTTTCTCTCTCTAGATCCCAAGTGTATTTCAAGTTTCAAAGTTTACTTGAAGTTCCCAAGTTTGCTTTTTTCAAGTTCCCAAGTTTTCCTCAAGTTTCCAAATTTTTTCAAGTTCCCAAGTTGTTTTTCAAGTTACTAATTTCCCCCCTCCCCTCCCTTTTGCTCTAGTTCCCAAGTGTTTTTCAAGTTCCCCAGTTATTTCAAGTTCCCAAGTTTTTTTCTATTTCCTAAGTGTCACCCCCCCTGCTCTCTCTCTCTCTCTGGTTTGGAGGTGTTTTTTAAGCTCCCAAGTTTTTTTCAAGTTCCCTGGTTTTTTTCCAAGTTCCCAATTTTTTTCAAGTGTCCAAGTTTTTACAAGTTCCCATGTTCCCCCCTCACTCTAGTTCCCAAGTTTTTCAAGTTCCCAAGTGTTTTTCAAGTTCCAAAGTTTTTTTAAATTTCCCAAGTTTCCTCCTCCCCTCTCTATCTCTCTAGTTCCCAATTGTTTTTCAAGTTACCAAGTTTTCTTCAAGTTCACAAATTTTTCCCAATTTTCCAAGTGTTTTTCAAGTTCCAAAGTTTTTATGGTGTTCTCAAGTTTTTTCCATGTTTCCATATTACTCTTTCACTTCTCTTTCTCTTGTTCTCAAGTGTTTTTCAAGTTCCCAAGTTTTTCCCAAGTTCTTAAGTGTTTTTCAAGTTCCCAAGTTATTTTCAAGTTCGTAAGTTTTATTCAAGTTCCCAAGTTTTATTCAAATTCCCAAGTTCCGCCCTCCCCTATCTTTCACTCTACTTCCCAAGTGTTTTTCAAGTTCACAAGACCCCTCTCTCTCTCTAGTTCCCAAGTGTTTTTCAAGGGGGGGGGGGTGTGCGTGCATGTACAGTATAGCTCAAAGACAAAGGCAGTTAAGTACCAAACTTGGTATTTTAGTTTGGTATCTTTCAATGATGCGACATGAAGGTGTTCAAGAAAATCCCCCCACCCTAAACTACCCATTACTAGGAAAAACTTTTGAAAATGTTTTCTTAAAAATGGCTCTAACGATTTTGATTAAAAATTACATATTAAAGCCATTTCCATCAGATATAAAGTGTATATCTTCAATTTTCTGAAGACCCGTTTATTCTGGGTGAATTTTGCTGAATGTTGTATTTCTAGTAAACTGTAAGCGATAGACAAAAACTTATTACACAAAAAAAAAAAAAAAAAAAAAAAAACAAGTAGATCTCATTAAAATACACAATTTATGTCATGCACATTTTTTTTTCATGGAGTTTTCAGATATTCCTTGTTATTAGTTTCAATTGTAAAGTACTTATACTTTTCTCAGGCAGGAAGTGTCTCTTTTTCTTTTGTTCTAAGCAAAGCAGCCATTTGCAATGACAAGTGCATAGTGGCAGCCATTTGCAATGACAAGTGCATAGCGGCAACTGTTAAAATATTTGACTATCACTTTAGCGTAGCGCATTCCTCCTTTAGTTGCCCCCTACATATAAGTATCTTAAGTAATTAGACATTCTGCTAATGTTTATCTCAATTAGTATCGTGTAGAAAGAAGAATAATCTTTTGTAAGAAGTTATTTGTAGAGCAGCTAGATCAAGTCAGAGGTAACACATCAGATTTTTTTTTTAGCAACAATTGCTTCGAGAGCAGCAACTCTCTGTAGAGATCTACTGAAATAGGCTGGAAATGCTGAAATAGTTCTAAAGCTATTCTAGCAGCTGGATTTTGTGATTCAGCACGTTCCATTACTAAATTTAGCTGGTGTGCGTAACAATGCACATAGTGAGCATGAGGATATTGCTGCCTGATTTTAGCTTGGATGCCCCCTCTCTCACCGCACATAACAGCTGCTACATTATACGTCTGCACAATCAATTTATGTTTGTCATTCAATACAGAACCCAGCTCTTTCATTATACAGTTGGCAATTACATCAGCATTTTGTCCTCTGCAATTCAAAAATCACCAGAATCATTCTTGAGGGCATCCGTCAATTTCATACCTGAACACTAATACTGCGTATGTTCTGGCACATGTTGCCTCATCTGACATTACCATTACATAATCTGTCAGGATGGTAGATTTTAGCATATTAAAATGGAAAATTTAGCATTTTAAAAATTAAATTTAGCATTTTGTATTATGATTTTGCATTTTGTAGCACTTTGGGAGAAATAGGTGACAATACTAAATTTTTTTAAGGAAAAAATTGTGGGGCAAGAAATTTTAAATAAGCTGTTCTTATTTTTTTTTTAAATGTTACATACAAAAGCCATATAAGGCAGTCATTTAAAGCTCAGCATACAACTAATCACAATATTAAATTATAATTTAATAAATAATAATTGCCGAAAATTGTTCAGCATTCTACACAGCTTGTGGGTCCATAAAAGTACTCAATAAATGCTTCAGCTAAGAGCGGGAATTTCAGTTTCATTGCTATCAAAAGATATAAAAAAATAAATTAACTACAATCAGAAATCAACAATTCAGTTAAAGTTGAGCATACAACAAATTACAATATTACTCTCTTTAAGTCTGGTTCACCTGTCTGTGACAATTAAATTATATTTGCTAAAAAATGTTCAGTATCTACACTATTTGTTGGTGACCAAATGGACTGAATAGCTGCTTGAGCAAAGTGCGGGAATTTTTCTTTTATTGTTAGCAACATTTGAAGGCAATCTACATTGAAATATCAATGGCTACTCTTAAGTTTCTGTGGAAATATTCATAAGCAGTTAAAACCTATCTGCATCCACATTATTAAAATATGGAAATCTTGATTTTGTCATTAACACTTTCGGATTGACACCAATAACCCAACCAGCAACCCCGGGATTGAAAAGCTCATTAACAGCTTGGAAAATCATGTTTTATTTTCTGCCATGTGATTTGATAGTTTTACCTGACACTTCTTCATGCATGCTATAATCTTTTCTTTAATTCTCTGTTTTGTTTCTTTATCTGAGACTGACTTCAAGAATTTGTAAGTGATAGATAGCAACCATCCAGTAGAGTATCTTTCCAACTTTATATTTAATGAATTAAGTTCATCTTGCAATTTATGAACAAAAGGGTAGTTACTTCCTTCAAGTTCTGTTATTAACTTAATAATCTTCTCTGAGATTTCACTAAGAAATTTACATTGAATTTCTACTATCATAGTACTAATATCTTTCAAAATATCTACAATGAAGGATGAGCTACTGTTTAACATTTTTTCCTCAAGTGATAAGAAGTCTTTCAGTTCAGAAAAATATTTATCTAATACAACACTCTGAAACCATGAATTCCAGTGCATTAGAACTGGAAAAGAAAACACAACAGGAGCCAAATCTGGATGATTTCACGAATATAACATACTTATTTTTCATTTTTCTAGAGTGTAAAAAAGAAAGATTTAACTTTGACACAAATGTATTCATTTCTGACATATTTTTCAAAATTACATCTCCTACCAAATTTACTTAATGTGCAAAACACTTAAAATGTACCAAATGATTACCAATAATTGTTTGTAATGCCTCAAAACATGTAGACATATATCTAGCAGAATCTGAAACTAGACCTAGAATGTTATCAAAGTCAATGTCATAATCTTTAAGACACTGATAATAGCTCAGCTGTAGGTTGTTTCATTTGCTGTATCAAGAAACCTAACACTAGCCAGATGCATAACCAGCTTTTTATGGTATCATTGTTCTGAAGAGCAGAGCAAAGACACATCTCCATTCTCTGTGTGAAGTCTTATCCGCGATAACAATGATCGCCTTGTTTTCCAAAGCCATTTTAATGTTGTTATGAAAGGCCTCATTGTAGCATATCTTCCATCTTAATCTTGAAGATGAAGGTAGATACCTGAGCCCGGAACATACCTTGAAAAGTAAAAATTCTTGAATTAGTTTTTAGAAACACATACACAACTTCTTATAAGGTAGGAAAAAACATAATTGTAAAATTGGTGAAAACTCTTAAGGCTTAAACGTTAACATATTAAAGCAATAAAAATATAAAATCAAACTATTTTCAAAGAAATAATTTTTATTTTAGTATACTTTAATCCTAATGACCCGATATCACAGCTGTTCTCATTATATATTTCTCATTTAATCAGGCACTTTTATGAAATTTAGTCCAATTTTGTCCAATGATATATCAGCATTTTCTGGTTGAAAATTTGTTACAAAATTTTGAATAGTTTTCTTTTAAATAGTGTTTGTTATATTTGTACTGTTCAGGTCATTATGTACAGTTATATTTTGCATTATTTCAAAGGTTGCTTGTCAGTTTGAGTTTAGATACCATGGCAAGAGGAATATTGAGTGAAGCAGAGTTAGAAGCTCTTGCTAATGCCTCCAATAGTGAGTCTTTTTCCGAATTTGAAAATCACACAAGTAATACATGTGAAAGTGATAGTTCTGACAGTGATTCTAACAGTCTTCAAACAGGCAGTTATGAATAAACTATTATTTCTAAAACTAAAACTATTGAATGGAAGTTACAACCACCTCTACAATGTGACCGTCACTCTGTTTCAAATGGCATCAAAAAGACACCAGGAATTACAAGGTATGCAACCAGGAGAATATCTAACATAAAAAGTTCCTTTGAAGCTATATTTCACGAGGCACTTGAAAAGGATATAATAGAAATGACAAATATAGAGGGACACAGAGTTTATGGTGAGCAGTGGAAAAATATTGATAGAAATATTTTTCAAGCCTATTTAGGATTTCTGTTTCTTGCCGAGATATATCAATCTGATGGGGAGTCAACAAAAAGCCTGTGGAATAAGGAAACTGGCTGGAACATATTTCGGCCAACAATGTCACTTGAAACTTTCTGTAACATAACACGGATTTTGCGGTTTGATATGAGATCTACTAGAGAAGAAAGGAGACTTAGTGATAAATTGGCTCCTATTCGCAACATATGGGGAAAATGGGTAGAAGTACTTCCTAAATTATATAATCCTGCAGAAAATGTAACAGTTGATGAACAAGTGGGATTTAGAGGATGCTGTCCCTTCAAGCAATACATCCCTTCTAAACCCGCAAAATACGGGATAAAGATAAGGTGTCTTCTAAAAGCACAAGTATACACAGGAAAAGAACAAGGAGCAGCACCAGAAAAAAATCAAGGTATGAGAGCAGTGTGTGATCTTCCATATGACCAAAATGTAACTTGTGACAATTTTTTTACTTCATACATCTTGGGGCAGCTGCTTCAGAAACGAAAATTGTTGATGTTGGGAACTGTACGTAGAAACAAGCCAGAACTTCCACAGCAAATGAACGGAGGGGAAGTACATAGTTCTACGTTTTACTTCACAAATGACACTACAGTAGTCAATTACATTGCAAAGAAGAAGAAAAATGTAGTACTCATGAGGGCACTACACCATGATATTCAAATAGGCAACAGGGACGACAAGAAGCCACAATGATTTTGAATTATAGTGCTGGTAAAGGAGCTGTAGATACACTAGATCAAGCAGTAAGTACATATACCTGCAAAAGGAAAACAAATCGGTGGCCAATGATTGCTTTCAATAACATTCTTAATGTTTCTGCTTTCAATGCGTATATCTTATGGCCTGCCAGAGACCCTAAATGGAATGTGAACAAATTAACACGAAGACGACTATTTCTAGAACAACTTGGGAAATCTCTGATAAAGGAACATATTGCATACAGAAAATATTTTCTGAGGACAGAAGAATCATTAAAATAGTAAAGAGAATTCAAGCCCTTGAAAATGTGGTCAAGATATCAGACTCTGCGTCAGAAAGAAAAACTGTAAAACGTGCACGGTGTAGGTTTTGTCCATCGAAAAATGACAACAAAAGCAAACATGCTATGTGGAAAGTGTAGTAAACACATTTGTAAAGTACATGTTACTTATTTGTGGCCAGATTATTCTTTCTGAGGAATAATATCTATCAAATTTGTATTCAGTATATATTATAATATTATATTTAATATTTTTTCAGTAGTTCTATATAATATAAAGTAATTCATGGTTCAGAATGGTTCAAGTTGTTTGTAATAAGTAACAATAATAATAAAAAAGTATAATATTTTGTCTTATTCATGATTTATGACTCATTTTATCTGATTATACTGAATTATACTTTGGGTCATATTGACCCTAACAGTACATCTGTATAGTAAATTCGAACAGAACAGCAGAGTTAAAAGCTACTTACTTTTTCAGATATTCTCTCATGGCTGGTTCATCCAGTTTATTCAGCAGAATATTCGCTCGTTAATACATCTTCACCGTATCTTCAACAAATCTATGTTTTTCTTGACGAGTTTTCTTTGCTCTGTTTTCGAGCTCCGAAATTGTAGCTTGATGTTTAACGCCACATTGTTGTGTGTTTTAGATACAAAGTCTTCCTTCGCCCGCACTTATAGATTGGATTTTATGTGCTTTTCCAACACATCTCGTTTCTCCCACACCAGTCTTCTATTACATAAGCTGCATATTAAAATATTTGAGTCACTTATATAAAAATGTTCATTTTTATAACTCTCCGCGCACTGTTGAATTGTGATTTTGTCCTGACCCATCTCGATCGCGTGTGCTACTAAACAATACAGAACGAGGTTAACCCACAACCTGAAAGCGCTGAACATGTTAACAATTAAACAAACAGTAAATTATTATTTATTGTCAACTATACAACGTTCGTTAATTCAGTGAAAAAATGACCATATATATAATTTAATTTCGCATTATACTGTGGATTGGAAAAGCCTTATAGCATATGATAACCAATTCAGAAATGTGATTGCACTATGACTTGGCATTTGGGAACTTTTCGCATTTATCGCAACTGCTAAAATTACCATCCCTGTTTGTTTTGTTTTTTTTTTTAATTATTATTATTTCTGCTACAATCTCTTAACGGCAGACTTCGAGCATACAGTCTAAGAGCTCATTTTTAATCGTTTTTGAAGTCGCTTTGAAAACGTTACTGGAGTTCACATGCTCTTTTACAGCCATATCCATGCTCTTAACAAAATCTATAGTCCTAAAAGTACACCAGGATTATCCGACTCTTCTGATTCTCAATGTCCTCTGAGTGCGAGTTCAAATGCGCAGCATACCTAGTATGTGCCTACTTTTTTTCTGCTTGTTGATTGTGCTTAATGATGCTATCCTGATAAACTCTGTTTAATTTTGTTGCTATAGGGTCTAAAGGGTCTTTAGGGTCTAAAATATTGTTGTTATGTTATCTTATTAAATGCATCATTGTTCCCAAAGAGAAGACAAGGAAAGCAAAAAAGAGAATTTCTAACATCACAAGCACATATCCAGTTGCATTCTTCATAAACTGTTTTGTTGAACTATCTGGTATATTCTGTATTCCCGCTTCCTTTCCTCCTTTGTGTTAGATTTATAATCAGAACTGGTCTGCCTAAATGTTTGTTTCTCTTCCAAACTTTTAGACGAACTGTCAACAGAATTCATTTTTATAATGTGATGTCTCAACTCACCTCAGAAAGGAGTTCTGCACCAAGCAACACAAATTATCATAACAGAATGCACGAAAACATATCCACTTGAACTAATACAATTTAAAAATGCTGTGTCCACGTGAACCTATGAACTGTTCAGCGTTATAAATGCAATAGATGAAAAATAGCCGATTTATTATTTTAAACCACAAATAAACCTATATACATTAATCAGTGTAAGTCTAGCCCGAGAATTAAATTAACGAGAAGAATACAGAACTAGCAAACTTCCTTATGTTTTGAATAGAAAATGTAAATGTAATGAAACTAGAAGCTTTGTTATAAGTATGCGATTTTGGTATAAAATGTAAGGGTTGGTCAGAATGATTCTGGCTGCCTTCGGCACAACACAGAAGGGAACAATTTGTGGTGGATTTTGGGTATTGCAGCAGTGGTGAAAAGTGTGCCTAACGCATGCATATTTCTTGCTTATGATTGTATCATGTGCACAGCTCAGAGCCGGATGTCCAGATTTCGGAAGTGAAAGCTAGAGTGCGTGCAGGGTTGAGGAAAAAGTTTTCAACTGGAAATTCAAAAGTCAACAGAAGTGCATTAAATTTCAATTACGATACATTTATATTTATTCTTTTTAAAACTGAAAAAAAAATCTCTTATTATACTTATGTGCTGCAGCACATTAGCACATAAGAACTGGCTACTTCTGGTCTGTGGGTAGCATAGCTCAAAACCTAAAAGTCTGTTAATTACCAAACTTGATATTTCAGTTCAGTATCTTCCAAGGATGTGACACAAAGATTTTCAAGAAAATTCCCTCACCCCAAACTACCCTTTAAATGGAAAAATTTTCAAAAATTTGGATTTTCTCAAAAATGGCTCATAACGATTCTGATTAAAATATCATATATTAAAGATATGCACCTGAAAAATAAAATGTATATCTTGAATTTTCTGGGAATAGCCTCTGAAGACCACTTTATTCTGAATGAATTTTATAGAATTTTGAATAACTGGTAAACCATAAGAGGTGGGCAAAAATTTATCACACATAAAATGTAGAGCACGTTAAAACACACAATTTATGTTATATACATTTTTTTTCGTGGAGTTGATTGTTTTTGAGTTATTCCTTGTTTTTGATTTCACCTTTAAAAATCATTCTTTTCTCATACAGGAATTTATATGGACTCCTGTTCATATAAACAAAGAAACTTCAGTCACATAGCAACCAGCTTTTGACTACCGCTTTAACCTATGGTACTCCTTTATTTCACTTCTATTTACAAGGAAGCAAGTAATAAGACTAGTTCTGCTAATTTTTTCTTGATTAGCATGAAGTAAATAGAAGCCTAAGCTTTGATGTAGAGAAAATCATGTGAATGGAACACATCAGATTTTTAACATAGGTATGACAATCATTTTGGCAATCAAATAAGAATAAAAATCTATTGTGTTGAATGATATAGAGGGGATACAATGAACAAAATTTGCTTCCTTCTGTAATTGCATATTCTTTGAACTAAAAACTATTAGTAGTTTTACATTACGAGGAGCAGCCAAATATGAAACAAATATATTAATTTTTAATAAAATGTCTTAATAAAAATAGTTTTGATACCCATTTTCCATAAAAAGCAGATAGTCTTATTGTTCACATTCTTAATCATATCATCCTCAAAATGTTGAGCTCTCACACCCACTTTTACTGGCCCAAACATTTAACAGACACAGCATGATAATTGATATTGTAAGTGTAGAATCATTTGAACGAGGAAGAGTTTTATGAATACTGGGCAGCTAAATAAGATTTGAAAACCTCAAAATCCAATCCATTCACTTTCACAGAGTTGTCATGACAAGAACTGCAAATGCTCACAAAATTCATCCAAGTTCATATATTTTGTATATCTTCAAGAATATCTCAGTAGCGCTAGCTTATCTTGTCTTTCAGATGACTTGTATTAGTGCCAGTATACTTACTTTCCAACCATATTTCAGCAATAAAGGCTTCTTCTGGAATAAGTATGAGAAAATGAATTAAAGCATATCTGAGAAGTTCTCTGGTGCATGAATAACTCTCCAATACTTCCAAATAGTCACTGAAAAACCGAGGATAAAATTTTTTCTAAGACATCCAGAAGTATTTCCTAGAGTCATCAAAGTATTTGCTGAGATAGAAAACTGAGCTGATCTAAGGAAAATTTATGCTTACTTTAAATTTAGATAAGTATCATTCATTATTTTTAAGGTTTATACGTTATGACCAGAACTTTGGAAAATGCCTTTATTGCAGTTTTATATTGCTTTCTCTGCCTCTTTATTTAGTCCTATATTATTACAAACAATATGAGTTTCATCCTAAAAAGAGGTAACAGTAGGTAAGGTAAGGACTTTGATTATCTCTTATGTTTACTTAGCTTCTTATCGGATCATACCTCCTTCAAACATAACAAACTTTGCCGGAGCTAAACATCGTTTCATAAATATTCTAAACTTCTCTTTCTTTCATCTTTCATTGTGACATTGTTGTGCAAGATGGCTAGTAATATGCTGAAATACAGAGCTCATTTACACATTAAGCTGCAACGATACATTAATACTTTTGGATCCAACATTTTTTTTCTGATGGTAAAAATACTCCTGTGCAAAATATGTAAGCAATTAGTGAACTGTGAAAAGAAATACTTCATTTCTCAACATATCAATATAACCAAACACAAGAAGGCACTTTCTAATACTGTGAAGAACATTTCTTTGCTTCCCACATTTAAAGAATTCTCTAAGGTAACTATTCTATTGTGGTATAAATTAGACCTGCCAGATATTTAGAAAACAATAAAGGACACTTGCCCACCATGCTTTTGAGTGGTATGTAAATATGAATTTGCAAAGAACAGCTAAATTTAAATGAATTAAACATGTAATTGTACTCTTCTTACAATTTCAAAGCAAGGCACAGAGTGATTTTACCCAGGAGTAGATGCATTAAAACAAAATTTACACTATATTTATATATTTGCCAGATTTTAGAAAACAATAAAGGACACTTGCCCACCATGCTTTCGAGCAATATGTAAATATGGATTTGCAAAGAACAGCTAAATTTAAATGAATTAAACATGTAATCATACTCTTCTTACAATTTCACAGCAAGGCCCAGAGTGATTTTACCCAGGAGTACAATACTTTTTCAATATATTTATTCCCATACATAAAAATGTATCTAATGTGCAATAAAAGTCATCTATATATTTTTATGGATTATCATACCTTATTCTTGTAACTTTTCATTGAATTTTTAAAATAGTTGCATTATTCTTATTAATGTATTAAATACCCTGACAAGCCACACTATAATGTAGCGTGATTTTAATTTCACACTTTATCAAACTCAATATTTACTTCATTACTATTAAGTCCTTTATTAAAAATAGAAAATACTGCTCCTAAATGGCCAGAAACACTGGGTAAATATGACATTAACATACTCATGTTGGGGATATCCAATTAAATGCTATCACTCAAAAATGTTGATTTATTTTCAAATTTTGGACTATTCAATTACTTTCAAGTATCTTGAAATAACTAAATTGTTCATAAAAGAAACCCCCTTATACTTTTCGATCCCATCACATTCTTCACTAAACCTTCTCTTCAGTTCTGCAACAGGTAATGCTTCTGGAATTGTCACCAAATAAGTCCAAATGAATTACACGTTTCAATCAAACTATTATAACTGAGATGTGTTTTACATCATGGTAACACCCTGTGATATCACTGTAACCGGTAGTTCTTTATACCGACTATTTACATCATAAAAATCTCCATAATTTGCAGTCTTCTGGCAGCATGGTTTGACCACGTGACCTCAGTTACTTGAAAATTACCAGAAATTGCTAATATCATATGTACCAAATAAATGTGCACACATTTCAAAATACAATCTTTAAACATGGAATTGGGAGTTTTTCATTCTCTTATGATGGTAATAGGGACACACAATTCTTCCTTCTTAAATACAGGAAATCTGTATAACAAGATGTCTGGCTAATCTACTAGAAATGGACCCTATAATAATTTAATGTTTTAGAATTACTCTCTGTAGATGTGAGAGGTCATTTTCTCAGGTTAAAAATGCATTATGTCACAAAAGACTCAATATGACTCAAAACATTTTTAAAAAAGTATTTGGTTGTCATGTGTAACCAATAAACTGAAAGTGCACCATAGGCTCTTAAAAGCATTTGCATTTTGCTATAAACTTCAAAGTTATTTTAAAAATATAATAAAACACGATGCTAACATAAATATGCTGATTGTGGTATGGAATAGTGCAATATAGTAAATAAATGGGCATAAAGAGATTTTTCTTTACTGTCTTTTATTTCCTATTTCTAGCTATTTATATTGCCATTTTGTTTGCTTATTTCAATAATTTTTAATACCTAAACTTCCGGTCTCTTGATTATTTCCATTAATGCTGCATGTCAATGAATAAAAATACCTTCAATAGTTAACAACAAAAAAAATAAAACTTCATGTTAATGAAGTAAATATTTGCAGAAATAGTTTCATTATAAATTTTGTTGTATGTACAAAGAATATGCAGGAGGCTTCATTAATAGTCACATCTTTAAAAATTGAGTTCCTCTATGCTGATTTTGAAATCCTCTCTTTGCTTGACCATGAGAAATAACAACTATGTAGAATAACTATTTCCAAATTTAAATCAATAATAATGAATATCTAGGAAATTATTCATCAAAAAACTTATTTTAATATTAATTGATGTTTTAACAATATATTCTCTCCACAAGAGCATTTTATTTGTTGCGTATGTTAAGCATTTGATATTTTAATAAAAATGTTAATTTGTAATTAAAATATAAGATCCAGTTCTGTATAAAGCCAGTTTTGGTGGGAGATCTTGTTCAAAATCTTCAACCTGAATTATTGAAAGTTGATGAACTTAAATACAAACTCCAGTATGTCTTCAAAATTCTATTTTTGAATTATGCTGTTCACAGACACTCATTCAAACAAAGAGCTAAACAGGGTGTGTGCATAGACTTTTTCTAAAAATCCTACTATTTTTCAGTTCAAGAAAGTTGAAAACAGAGAAAGTAAACATATGTCATGCTATTGTGTATCTTTGTTCAAAATAACACGTTTTGTAAGACATCTAATTATGGTTGTGAAAAGCTTAGTCCTAATACTTTCTTTCAGTACTGTACAAATTTGTTGCTGACCTTAATAGTATTGTTAATCAAGTTTGCCTGGCTCCCTGGCTTTACTGTATAGCTACAGCTACCTTGACCATTACTTCCTCCTCCCCTCCTCATTATCTTCTCTGTAACCTTCTCTACTTCTTGTTTCCTTTGCCTTCCTAAACCTTTACTTTTACCCTGCTCAAACATTTCCCTATACTTCCATTGTTAGTTTCTTCTTTCCCCGTTAGCATTTTTATTGTTACTATTTTTGTGTTCATTGGCCCTAATGCCATATGGCTGATTTTTTTTTTGGATAGTGGATAACGCCCGCTTTTACTACTTGTGGCACCGCAGACAATGACACTGTTGATACATGGAATGAAGATGGAGTACCAGTGGAATGCAATGGTGGGGGAAACTGGAGAGCCCAGAGAAAACCAGCCCCTGCGCTGCTTTGTCCACCACAAATCTCACTTATGGTTGCCTGGGATCTAACCCAGAGGCCAGGTGAGTGGTCCAACCACTCGACCACGGCGCAGCCCCATATGGCTGTCATTAGATGAACCATCCTAAGTAGGTTATAATTCTTAACCAATCCATTTTAACAGATGCTTACAGTAATAAAGTCTAAAGATTAAGGAAAGGAATTCAAGAGCATGGAAAAGATCAGGAATTATCATCAAAGAAAACTCAATTTAGGTTGCATAAAGAGTATTTAAGAGGCAACTCATCATATCATTTGTACACTTACAATGAATACTGTCTTATGCTAGTTACCTACTAAAATAACATTATCAATGCACAACAAAGGTGGATGCTTGAAAACCACAAAGATCTATTTGGTAAGTAATTCCAAGTAAGCCTTCAAAATGGCAACCACAACAAAAGCAATTATAAAATAAAGCACTTATACATGAATTTCATATTGGAACTTTTTATTTTTCAAGAGATCCTGCATTCTTGAAATAATTAACAAAACTATCCACTATCAAATTTAAGAATATTTTAAGTATTCTTGATTAATCTATATGTAGTATCCGTTTAGAGACCAAAATATGTTAATAAATAAATTTAAACAAAATGTTAAATCTTAACAGACAATAGAAGAAATTAATAATGCTGCACTACATAGCATTAAGAAAGAAACTACAAATTTGTGAGGCTTTCATTTCTGTTAGTAATTACGTTTTGAGGAAATACAAGCAAAAGTCAAGACGCATGCAGCACTGTTAGATTATCTTGCAGTGCAGATGAAGCTATAGGTGGATTTTATGCACTTCTCACTGAATAATTTTTTTCAGAATCTTTGTTCCTTTTTTTGAAGACAAAAAAGTAATCTGATGTGTTGCATTCACATAACTTTCTCTACATTTCTGAAACAAATTATTATTAAAAAGCTTATGTTTCTGTTTACTTCATGCTACTTGAGATAAATATTAGAAAGTGCTTTCTTGTAAGTAGAAGGGAAACAAGGGAATACACTAGGCTAAAACAAGTCAAATATTTTAAAATATGGTTGTTGCCATGAGGATGAAATCCACTTCTTTGCATTGCCAGGACTTGAAAAATTCCTGTACGTGAAAATATTTAGTATTTTAAAACTATAACCAAAAAGGCCGGTCCCCATGGCCGCGTTCGCTAGATCGTCTCGCTTTGGTGCTTCGTGGGCAGGGGATCGTGGGTTCGAGTCCCGCCTTGGGCATGGGTGTTATATGTTTGTGCAATGTGGAACAGTAAAACCAGTAATTAGTAAAACCTATGGGGGGAAATGTAAATGGGGATACAGTGCCGGAGTCCTGATCAGACTCCGTTACTGTTTAAAAAAAAAAGAAAAAAGAAGGGATATCTTATAAATGGTCAACCCACAAAAAAAAAAAATTATATATATATATATATATATATATATATATATATATATATATATATATATATATATGTGACAAAAATTGTTTTAATGAGATCTACATTTTTTTTTTTTTTTTTAGTAAGTTTTTGCCTATCTCTTACGGTTTACCAGTTATGAAAGATCCAGCAAAATTCAGCCCAAATAAAGAGCTCTTCAGAGGCAGTTTCCAGAAAATTCAAAATAAACATTTTGTCATGTAAATATCTTTAATATACAGTATTTTAATCAAAATCTTTAGAACCATTTTTGAGAAAATCAAAATGTTCTAAATTTCTTCCGTGTAAAGGGTTGTTTGAGGTGGGAGAATTTTCCTCAAAATTTTTGTCGCATCCTTGGAAGATACTAAATTTAAATACCAAGTTATGTATTTTACTGACTTCTCGGTACCAAATTTTTGGTATATAGTATGTGTAGAGAAAGTAAAAAGTGTACTGTAGTTATTTTCATTGTATAATACTACAACAAAGGCTCCAGCAAGCAGTCATTGGAATTGCAGTCTAATAATGGTGACAAAGTGAACTCCTAAATTGGTGATTCTAACCTCAGCCCATTAAAAAGTTTATACTTGTATATATAAAATACTGTATGCAAATATTTGGAAATAACATTTATTGAACTATTAAATTGTGCAAAAATTGATTTTTCTCATCTAATAAATTACATCCGATGTGTAACACTCTCTGGTTATTACGTGTTTAGGCCACAGACCCTTGAAGTACGAAATTACAAGGTTTCACTGTATATCATGTAAAAAAATGTATATAATAAAATGGGTGGCTTAGTTAGATACCGAGCAGTAGGTTTGGTGGACCACTTAATCGTAGGCTCTATGTCCTCAAGAGTTTGTATTACTGTACAGATGCAACATCTAGTTTCCTAGTAAATACATGTTGAAGTTTGGTAATTATTTGGGTCATATCCTGGTATTATGATTAGTTCTTCACTCAATGTTATGTAGTGGCTACAATGCAGAAACAAAGAATTAGTTGGTTATCTGTATGCTTGGAAAATATAAAGGTGCAGAAGAACCTTGTTTATCTGGATTATATAAACCCAGATTAAAAACAATGTACAATACTGCAATTTGGACCATTGTAAAAGCAGGAGAGAAAAATTTAAAGCTAATCACTATCAGGAGCAGGGGCAGTTGCTACATAAGAGCACAAAAGCACTAACTTTTGAGACCTTGTGGATTTATTGGATATTTCTTCTTTGAATGCCATTACATGTAACATATATGTTATAATTCAAACACGTTGCCAAGAAAGCTTTAGTTCTTATTTTATATATGTTGTAATTTAAATCTTCCATGCTATTCCTCTAAACTCTCTGTTTGTAATACATCTCGGCTTGTGCACATTTTAACCAGCATTTGCATTATGACATAACTGTTATAGGCCAAAATACCTATGCAGCAAGCACACTTTAAAGTGTGGTCAAATGAAGAAGCTTCTTTTCCTAGGTCTACCAGTACAATTGTACATTAATGACACAAGATGGTAGCTCACTGCGGTAGAAGTTAAGGTTGCTAGAGAGCAGCAATATTAATGCAACTATGGCAAAAGTAAGTAAAGTACATATTTTAGACTATACATATTTTCCTACAATTTAATTTACATACTACTTATGTGCTGTACTTATTAATGTGCCCAACAAACATCCACAAAACTACCCTTTCTTTAAGACAACTTATGTATCAGTATCATTATTGTTGTCATTTTTGTTGCTGCTGTGTTGTTGTATCAACTTGTTTGTAATCACAACTATTATGGAGCAAACGTTATTTACATTTCTAGGAGTATCTGATTTGCAAATATTTATGAACAAATAGAAAGTACACTAGTGAGCTCTTACTGATCAGGATTTCATGAAAAGTAACGAAACAATCTCACACAGTATGGTTATATTTATCGAGGAACCAGAGGCAGATTCAGGATTCCTACGAGGAAGGACAACATGCATTTTGAAACCTACCTTACCAGAGAGAAAAATGCAGTCAATAATATAGCATTTTATCCTTTTAGATTTTCAAATACCAATAAGTGATCATGGATCTTTCTCTGAGTGCAAAAAATTTAAATATTGAGTCAACGTAACTAAAATTTGCATTTAAATAAACATATCTTTTAAGCATAATATTTATAGTTTACTCAGTTTTACTTTGAATGCTCCTCATTAAGAACTTAATCTGAACTCTTAAGTTATTTACTACTAAATAAGCAGCACATTTGTTTTATAAATTTCTTTTTCGTCTTGAGGTATGACTTATTTTGAGATAAATTCACCCACTGACATTGAATCTGGTTTAAGTAAGTAGGATACAAATAAACGTGTTGATTTTTATTTACCAATGAAAATACAAATCAACATCACCTAAAGTATAAGTATTTTTTCTATGATTAAGGGGGTTGATAGCCCTTTTCAGCCCCTCCCTGGATCTGCCTTTGCAAATGAAGCACATATTTTCAAATGAAAACAAAAATTTCAGATGAAAACGTATGAAAAAAATCAATCTGACTAACCTGGAATCTGTATTAATGGGTGCCAGATAAGTGGGGTTCTTGTCTAATATCAGACAAGCAGAAGCACTTTACAGCCAATGGTTTCCAGTTAGAAATTGGCTCATTATCAGCACCTCACATACTACAATGCATCTGATTGTTGGGCATTACACAGACCTAAAGTTAACTGTTACAACTTAAAACTTTATTATTTTCAATTAAAATAATCTGATGTATTCTATTCACACGACTTTCAAGAGCTGTTCCACATATAAACTATTTTTACAAAACATTATTCTTTTATATACATCATGCTCATCCAGATAAACATTAGCAGAAATTACCTTATTGCTTGGTTCCTTTTAAGTAGAAGCGAAATAAGGGAGTACACTAAGCTAAACCGATAGCTGATCACTATGTGAAACAATAGAGGTTTGGTTTGTTTTGTATGGCCAGCAGTAAAACTAAAGAGACAAAAGAAAGGAGGCTTCTTATTTGAGAAAAGTTTAAAATTAAACCCAATAACAAGGAATATCTCAAAAATGGTCAACTCTACAAGAAAACACATATAACATAATGCGTTTTAACAAGATCTACAATTTTTGTGCAGTAAGTTTTTGTCTATCTCTTACAGTTTCTCAGATATGCAAAATTCATTCAGAATAAAGAGTTCTTCAGACTGCTAAGAGCCATTTTTGAAAAGATATTTTTTCAAACATTTTTCTATGTAAAGAGTAGTTTGGGGGTGGGGGATGTTCTTGAAAATCTTCATGTTGCATCCTTGGAAGATACTAAACACAAATACCATGTTTGGTATTTAACAGACTTTTCGTTTTTGAGCTATGCTGCCTACAGACGCATGGACACACACACATGGGCCATTTTCTAAAAATGCCTTTTTTGGTTTCAGGGGATATCAAAACATATATTTCTGGTGAAATCTCAACATTCAATTTTTGGGTGGAATCCAATATCTTCTCTACCTACTATGTACATTATATATACACATGTTAGAGAAAGAATAAATGACAACTCAGTCTGTGACCTAAATGTGGCAATGTCAGTGTAGCCAATAATCTTGTCATAAAGCATGCCTTTCCGATAGAGGCAGAGAATTCAAAATATGAATCCAAAGAAATAATTGAGCGCACACAGGTATGCCAATGTATCAAGAGGTTCAAGCTAAGAATTGGGATAGCATATCTGCCTCACATTCAAGAGCACAGGTGTGCCTGGTGGGGTTCCAAATTGAGATTCAAACTCAGAACCTCTTGAACACTTCAGAAGTGGGCCTCACCTCATATTGCTAATGATGAGAATGAAGTTCCTCTGACATGTGCAATATTTAAGTCTAAATAAGTGGGACTAATTGAAGTATTAATTGTCCTAGTAGAGTAAAGTATAATGTAATAAATTTACTATATAAAATTAAATGCAAAGTAAGAACTTAATTTTTTCTCACAACTGACCTCTGAAAATGTTCTTAGGGTGAATTACCTAGCTAAGGTTTTTTTCAGGGTTTTCCCTTATCATTTAAAATAAACATTAGATAACTCTAACCTCTAAGGATCCTGGGCCCATTTGAACATTATTTCAACCATTTTGTTTATTCAATGTCCAATATGACCTATCCAATTAACTTAAATTAGTTATTAGAAGTAATGAGTTAAACTTGTTAACATTACATCACTTAATTTCTAAATTTGATTTACTGCCAGGAAATTCACTATGGAAGTTCATTTCGCAACCACAAGGTGCCTCCATAGACAGTCTACCTACCTCAACAAACCATGGATCAAGCCAGTTGGATAAATGCTGACAATGGAAACAAACCGTTTCCGAAACATGTTTTAAACAATTAAGTGATGCAGTGTTAACATTCCAACTCATTACTTCTAATGATAAACACATCACTGTCATTAACCTTCTACTTAATAATATTAAATTAGTTAGCCTACTAGGACTTACGCCTCCTAGGGTGCTGAGGATCAAAACCCTGTCAGAGAGACAACAACATTTAATCTTAGAATAAAGAACTTGGTATGAGGGTTTGGTCCATAGCGAGGCATGAGAATGAGGAAGAATATGATATGAAGTAAAGGCAAAATTGAGATACGAAAGGTGGTGATGGAGCAGTTGATGGAATGAATGGCAGGGGAAACTGGTGAAAATCCAACCAGACTCACTTTGTCCACCACAAATCTTATATGCTCTGCCCTGGGATTGCACTCAAACGCTTTGGTGAGAGATAAGTAGTCTACTACTTGGTCACAAACCA
Organism: Hymenopus coronatus; assembly: GCA_030762935.1. Classification (NCBI taxonomy): domain Eukaryota; kingdom Metazoa; phylum Arthropoda; class Insecta; order Mantodea; family Hymenopodidae; genus Hymenopus; species Hymenopus coronatus. Next base: position 104,175,782 of record CM060896.1, read on the forward strand.
TCCCTATCTAGTTAAAGGATGTTAAACTTTAAGGTCCTCCCTCTCTAAAAATATCAAATAGGCCAATGTATTTCTAAATTTGACTCATTAATTCATTAATACTCTAATTCAAATACAATACTTCCTATACTTCCTCTACCTATCATAGATAGCCAGTAGTGAAAGAATATGAATTATCATTACTCATTTTTGCTGCAAGCTTACCAGTTTTTGAATACCACCTGGAGGAGACATTTTGTTATTTGGCCAAACATATATTGTAGAACAAGAAACAACTTAGTAACAGAAATGCTAATTATTAATGCTCAGTCTGGGGTCACAAAACTGCTGGATTGCACAGAGTATAACTATGATGTGATGGAGTAGGTTTGGTCTCTATAGCCCATTTCAACATGTGTTGCACTACCTACCATTGCTCATTGACTGGCCTCGTTCAGTTCCTGTTAGTAGATAAATCAGTGAATGCTGAAAGAGAGGGCAGATTGAAAAATGTCAAAAATACAAAAGGGTAGGCATCGACAGTGTATAAAATTATGGATGATTCAAACATATGTTGAGTGACAGGAGGAGAGCATTTTCTTTCAAACAGTAAAGATGTATCTTGTAATTCACTGCAATGAATTCTAATGAGTGTGGTTGATTTATGTACATTGTCTTTTCAAAGCTCTACATATGATTACCCTGAATTTTTTGAATCAAGTTTTATACTTTTATTTATAAAAGTACAAGGCATTTTACTAATATTATTTACTATAATATGAAATAATTGTTTTATTGTATTACTTTATGTATTAGAGCAATGCATATAATGTCAATACATGCAAAGAGCTACTTTTACATTGTGTGCATGTTTACGCTACAAACCCCTCTTCACTATCCTCTCTTTATATAGCTGACTGCTCTGTGTGATTGTAACTGTGTGCGTTTTGGAACCCAAGACTGAGCTTTACTTATAACATTTAAGGATTAACCTTACACTGACTTATCTTAAAGCTACATAGCTGGACACAAGGACTATGACATCTTTAGAAGGCCATATCACTCTTGTGAAGTTAATTCATGAGTACAACTGTAGTTTTGTGGCAGTTCAAAACATCCACCAGTTAACAATTACAATTAATTTTAATAATACTTCATAGCACCATTAACAATAATTACATATTGGTTTTTACATTTTAAATGCATTGTTTATTTCTTAATGTATTTAAATATTTTTTGAAATGCAAAATTAAAATAACTATAAAGTTTCAACATGTTTTTGATACATTACACATATAAGACACTCGTGCAAGCTTCAAGCCAGAAGCATGTCATCACTTAGGATAAAAATATGAACCAAACCAGTGTAATGTTTTCAGTATATGCTCCATAGATGCCATTGATTTATATGTTGCAACAGTAAAGCTCTTTCATACTACTGAATTGCAACTATGAACCTCCACGTTGTTACTTCTGTGATGACTGATGCACACATAAGAGATAACCTTTGCTTGATAACACTCCGCGACATTTAACATGGACTTGAAATCTCAGTGCCCAGTACAGATCAACCGAGTTCAGGCTGTCATCAGTATCAAGCCCAAAAACTTCATTTAAAGCTGCTCGTGGCAAAATTTCTGTAATATAGAGATAGAAAAAGACGTGATTAAAATTGCATATAAAGGTCCTCTTATACAGACTGAGCCACCAAAATTTCCTCATAAATATCTCTGAAGCTAAAATAGCAATTGAAAAATAACTTTCAAAGGCATGAACGTTTGGAAGGGGGACGAAAATTAAAATAGATGATATAAGGTCATTCAGAGGCAAATTCATAATCAGCACTCAAGTACAAGTGGTCCTCAACAGTGCTTTTCAATTCACAGTCATTACTAAACGACCACTTTAGGGTAACTGCTCAACCACTTGGATTGAGCTTGAGTGAGGTTATGCTTGCTTAATAAGCTAAATGGAATCACTAATTTGTGGAATATGTTGGGTTTCATGCTCATAATGCTTTCTGTGTTACAGAAAGATACATTAGGGATGCAATTAAGCTTTTGTAAAAGAGAGATGAACAGTAGTACTACTGTCAAGAAAGTTCCGGTAATTTGCCAATAAAACACAAAAAATGAATTATTCATCCAATTTTATTTTATCACCTTCAAAGTAGGCCCCTTCTTAAAATTATACATTTATGCCAACGAATAATCCAATCATCAAAACACTTTTTATAGGCACTTTTAGGAATCGATGTCAACTGTCGCCGCAAATTTTCCTTTATGTGTTCTATCGACTGAAAATGGGTGCCTCGAAGTGGTAACTTGAGTTTTGGAAAGAGAAAGAAATCAGCAGGAGCCAGATCAGGTGCATATGGTGTTTGTTCGATGAAATTTGTTGAGTTTTGGGCCAGAAATTTATTCACAATAATAGCCTTGTGAGCTGGTGCACTATCGTGGTGCAGAATCCATGAGTTGTCGTTCCACAAATTTGGCCTTTTTCGCCGAATTTGTTCTCTCAAACGCCGCATAATGCTCAAATAATAGTCTTTATTTACCATCTGACCTTCCGGCAATGAATGCACGACACTGCGATAATCAAAAAAAAAAACTGTCAACATGACCTTCAGTTTTGATCAAGTTTGACGTACCCTTTTAGGTTTCAGGTCAGTTGGAAGGCGCCATTTGAGTGTCAAACCCCTAAATCCACGTCTCATCACCAGTTACAATGCGTTTCATGAATGTGGCTCGTTCTAGCATGTCTTCAGCAATTCTTACGCGACTGAGTTTTTGTAGAAAATTCAAGTCTTTCGAAACTCACCGAGCTGCAACACGTGTCATGCCCAAACAATCATTTAAAATGGTACGAATCGATTCGTGAGATAGAGAAAGCTCAGCGGCAATCTCTCTCAGACCTAAATGACGATTTTCAGTTCAGTTGAAACCATTGATGGCTGACCAGAGCGAGGCAAATCTTCTACTACATCTTCACCTCTTTTGAATGCACTGTACCACTCATATGCACTTTTTTTTGATAGAGTCGATTCACCGTAAGCCCTCTGTAACATTTTCAGCGATTCGGCACACAAAATACCATTTGCAATGCAAAATTTGAGACATTCTTTGTTCAATATTTGTATCCATCGTAAAATCGTAAATCACCTTTGAGATGAACTAACAAAATGACGAACTGTAAAAAAACTAGATGACAGATGACGATCAAACTCCGCCTAGGTATAGAGGAAAGTTGTACCAACTTAGTGACAACAATAATTTTGAATCCCCTTTTAAACATAGGTTAAGTTAGACAGTAAGAGAAACATTGTAAAAAGAATTGTGTAAATAAGATGCATAAATAAATTCAAAATCAAAGTGTCAGACAATCTGCAAAATATGTTACAGTATGTTTTTGACAAAGATGTAAAGCTAGAATGATTAAAAACTCATTTTCAGCATTTAAGATTTTAAAGTTGCCATTTTCTATTATTTTCCAAAAATAAATATATAAAACCATGTATTACAACTATATTTTTTAAATATTCAAGATCATTATCAGGCTCTTCCTACATACCTAAAAGCATGATGCTTACCTCTTTCTTCTCCATAATTTCCTGGTTTTGTGCAGCAAGAAAAGTCAACAGAAAATGCTAGTTATTTATAGGCATACATTTAAAGAGGTCATAATTATTATTGTAGCTCAAAGGTTTGCACTAAAACAAGTGAGCTTTTAAGAAGTAAATGAGAAATTTAATGTTTCAAGTAATGTAAACAAGTTATCATCACCAACAAGTTGTTTCAAAAGGCAAAGCCACAATATGAACACAGTTAATCAAATGTTATTTTACAACAAATTGCATAGCTGCTTGGTCACAGAAACAGGATAGCATTGAAGCAAATGTCCTTTCTTTATATTTAGTGAAATATAATAATTATAAGTTTAATTTCTCTGCCACGTACAATATATATAGTAGGTAGAGAAGGTATTATGTTCCACCCAAAAATTTGATACCGAGATTTCATCGAAATCCCTGAATCCAAAATAGCATTTTTAAAGAAGCTCTGTGTGAGCAGCATAACTCAAAAACTAAAGTCAGTTAAATGCTAATTGGGTATTTAAGTTCAGTACCTCCCAAGAATATGACATGAAGATTTTCAGGAAAATTCCCTCATCCAAACTATCCTAAATATGGAAGATTTTTCAGAAATTTTAATTTTTTTAAAAAATATCTCATGGTTTTGATTAAAATTCCATATATTCAAAACATTTAAACTACAAATAAAATGTATATCTTGAACTTTCTGGGAATAGCCTCTGAAGCCCTCTTCATTCTGAATGATTTTTGTATAACTGGTCAACCATAAGAGACAGAATTGAATAATTGTTCTTAAAATAAAAATGAAGATCTTGTTAAAACACATAATTTATGTCCAATACAATTTTTTAAAATTTTTTCTGAGATATTCCTCGTTACTGGTTTAATATTCCAACTTATATTTTTCTCAAACAGGAAGCTATAAATAATTTTTTTTTTTTACCTCTAACCATTGTCATCATTCAGCTTTTAAAAGATATCTCTATCTCACTTTAGCCCAGTATATTCCATTATTTCTCTTTTATTTACTAAGGGTATTTCTGCTAATGTTTATCTTGATTTACATGCATAGATGGCAAATAAGCTTTTATAATAATAATGTGATGCAGAATAGGAAGAGAAAGCAAATGTAAATGGAATAAATCAAAGAGTTTTTGTTAGTCAATGGTAAGGTTTTGTGTGCTACCTAGATGGTTAATTTGCCTTTATTATTTTAGAAAGTTAAAACAATATCCCAGAATGTTACCCTGTTTTGAAACCAAAATAAATAAGGGAAAGAGATATAAAAACATATTTTAATTGAGGCTGTATCTTACACATAAAAAGAGAGGGGGAATCTATTTTGAAACTGTCATTCTGTAGGGCAAGATATCTATTTTTGGAGGATGGCAGATAAGATTCAGTTCAATCAGTGAAACATTTTCAAGTGAATACATCCTTTAATAACCTTTTTTAGCCTTTATCTACAGAGATGTCATTATTTTCTCCCTATACAATCTCACCTTAGGGGGTAATCTCATTCCTCCAAACATGACAAACCCATTTCTGAGATGAAGGCACCCAGTAGGCAGTATCCACTACTTCTGATGTAAGGGTGATGAGGATGGCAGCTTTTACAATGGCCAATACCGGACTGAACCATATTGAGTCTTGGGGAACCACATTTGTTAGTTGAAGGTGAAACTTTGGATAGAGCCAACTTAAAATTCACACCCATAGCACGAGAGTTATAGGAATGGAATTATGGACCCACAGCATGAAAGTCATAAATCAAATCGCTAGGTTACCCCAGTGATGTTGGCCTCTGTGATATAGTGATTACCATGCTAGCCGTTAAAACCCAAGATTGTAGGTTCAAACCTGATGGAGGGTGATGGATTTTTTCAAGACGCAAAACTCCTTAGCATGGCTTCCTTTGGAAGGGAAGTAAAGCCAGTGTAATATTTATTTGCACACAAAAGAACCTATATCTTGAGAGAAGAAGGTTTCTGGGCAAAATGTTCTGCCATTTCGTTCTGTCATGATTTCATCCTACAGGGCCATTTGTGGGCAATGAGTTCATCCCTGGTCACCATGGTATATAGTGGTGAACTGAAGAACTAAAAATTCAAATCTGATCACAGTAACATGCAACAATGCCCTATGCTTCACATAGGAGTTATAGGAAATAATAGCCAATGCTACTAATATACAAAGTTTGTTGCATAAAGATGTATTTTAGAATTCACCATTTCCATAAACTACCAAAATTACCTCTTGTTCCTAAAAACCAATCCTGCACGAGTATCAAAGCTATAGCAGCAATATTACATCTGCATTATATGACTACAGGTAAACCACCCTTAACCAGTGTCTGAAAGAGGCACTTGAGAAAAATCCTTTCTTTAGTTTCATTTGGTGTACTTGGCCACCAATATTTATGAGTAAATGATATGAGTAACAGCTGCAGCAAATACAAAACTGAGAGGTAAGTGATAAAGCAGGAAATGCCAGTTTAATTCTTTCGAAAATTCTAAATCCAAAATGTTTTTTGTTTCAATAACGTGGTACAAGACAAAGTACTAGCAATTAAATAGCCAGATTACATATAATTACATCACATATATACACAGAAAAAAAAAAAAAAAAAAAGTTAAAGAATGAAGCAATACTTACAGCTAAGTTTACTACTGAGACAGCACTGCCATTCCATCATTAGATACATAAATTTTGCACTTTTAGTACACAGTCTGATGCATTAGAGCTACAGTCCTAATATTATTGCAACAAAATACTGTTTGTGTTTGTAAATTCAATACATAAATAACACTAAAATTCAAATAATACTAATGTGCTTACCAAAAGGATCACTGTGTGTTAACAGCTGAACATCATTTTCTTTTGTGAAAGCTTGCAGAGCAGGTGGAACAACACAACAGCTTGCTAGATTAATCTGGATGATGCTTGGCTTTACCTGCAATTTTAAACATCAAACAACTATTAATGTCTGCTGAGGAAGATCAAGTGTAAATGAGATGGAACAGTCAGACTTGTGGTTTAGGTGCAATGACGTGGCAAGGGACACATTAAATGCTACAAACTGAAATTAGTCATCAAATTTTAGTTACAAAAGCTGTCTGCCAAAAGCAGTTTGACCCCTCAAAAAAAAAGTTTTCTCCATTCAGTCTTCTACATTCTTACAAAATCTTATTCTTCTGACTATGTTTTAATTGAGACAAACCTTTCATTACACATGTTATGGCAAGTATAAAAAAAAAATTTGATGTGTCCCATTCACATGACTTTCTCTAAATCTCTGTAACAAATTATTGTTAAAAAGTTTATGCTTCTATTTACTTCATGCCTATCGAGAACAAATTAGCAGAAATAGTCTTATTACTTCCTTCCTTGTAAATGGAAGCGAGATAAGGGAATACCATAGGTTAAAGTGATAGACAAAAGCTGGTTGCTATGTGACTGAAATTCCTTTGTTTGTATGGACATGAGTTGACAAATTACTGTATGAGAAAAGTATGTTTTTTAAAGCTGAAACTAAAAACAAGGAATGTTAAAAATGGCCAACTCCACTAAAAAATGTGTATAACATAAATTGTATATTTTAATGTGCTCTACATTTTCTGTGTGGTAAGTTTTTGTCCATTTCTTACGGTTTAACAGTTATGCAAAAATCCGTAAAATTCATTCAGAATAAAGTAGTCTTCAGAGGCTATTCCCAAAAAATTCAAGATAAAAATTTTATTTGTCAAATAAATATCTTAAATATATGAGATTTTTCTCAAAATCATTAGAGCCATTTTAAGAAAATCAAAATTTTGTCCATATAAAGGGTAGTTTGGGGTGGGGGAATTTTCTTGAAAATTGTGTCGCATCCTTGGAAGATACCAAACTTAAATACCAAGTTTGGTTTTTAACAGTCTTTTCATTTTTGAGCTATGCTGCCCACAAACACCCACACACACACACACATATACACAGACTGACAGACACACATACACACACAGACATTTTTCTAAAAGTGCTTTTTTTGGATTCAGGGGGTCTCAAAACATATATTTCCGGTGAAATCTTGGTATTGAATTTTTGGGTAAATACAATACCTTCTCTATACACTATGTACATAGTATGTATAGAGAAAGTAATATAGGCTAAATTAATTGTCATATTTTTAAAATGTGGATTGCACTATAATAGCTTTGATATTTCATGCTCTCTGCATGACCATGGAAAAAAAGTGACTTAACACTTAAAAAATATACAATTTTTTAGATTTAAAGAAATGAGAAGGAATACCCCAGAAATGGATAATGGAAAAAAAAAAAAAAAATCTGATGTGTTCCCTTCACAATATAAAAACTGTTAGTATAAAAGATTATTCTTTTATCTACATCATGCTAATCCAGATAAACATTAGCAGAATTGATCTTATTACTTGCTTCCATGTAAGTAGAAGGGAAATAAGGAAATAAATTAGGTAAAGTAATAGTCAAGTCCTTTAAAAGTTGATCACTATGTTAAACAAATGAGGTCTGGTTTGCTTTGCATGGTCCCATTTGAGAAGAGTTAGATAGTGTAAAAGTGAAACTAATAACAAGGCATATCTTGAAATGGTCAGCTCTATAAGAAAAGCATATATGACATAAATGACATGTTTTACCAAGGTCCACACTTTTTGTACAGTAAGTTTTTGTCTATGTCTTACAGTTTAACCGTTATGCAAAACTCATCTTGAATAGAGAGGACTTCAGAGGCTCTTCTCAGAAAATTCAAAATATAAAGTTTATTTGTGATGTAAATATCTTTAATATAGAGCTCTTTTAATCAATATTGTAGAGCCATTTTTGAGTAAAACAAAAATTTTCAAATTTTTTTTTTCCATTGTGGTGGGGAGATTTTCTTGAAAATCTTTGTGTTGCATCCTTGGAAGATACAAAACATAATTACTATGTTTGGTATTAACAGACATTTTGTTTCTGAGCTATGCTGACCACAGGCACACTCACGCAAACGAGCACACATGGGCCTTTTTCTAAAAATGCTCTTTTTGGACTTGGGGGACATCAAACATATTTTCCGGTGAAATCTTGACATTAAATTTTTGGGTGGCATACAATATCTTTGGTAGCTACATTGTATGTACTTATGTACTAGAGAAAATAGAACTGTTATTTGAGTTACACTTAAAGAACTCTACATTTTGTTGAATAGTGAGATTTTGTGTATCTCTTACACTTTAAAATTATGTAAAAGTCATTCAGAATGAAGAGGACCTTGCATGCTATTTCCAAAGTATTTGAGATATACATTTTATTTGTTATGCAAATACCTTAAACATATTGTATTTTAATCAAAATTATTACAATCCATTCTTGAAAAAAATAAAAAATAACAAATATTTTTCATGTAAGGGTAGTTTGGGGTGGAGGAATTTCTTGAAAGACTTTGAGGCACATTCTTAAAGATCCTAAACTTGAATACCAAGTTTGGTATTTATCTGCATTTTTTCAGACGTAATGATGTTAGGCCAAAATGTGTATTTGGGCATTAATGTTTCTCTTCTCTAGCATCATCACCTTTCAAAATGTGATTTACCATCATTTACCTATCATCTTACAAGAATACACTGGCAGCTTTTTTGGGTATTAGCCATTTTTTCTTGTAGTTCTTAAGGAATTCTCAATAAAAACACGGCATCATATTGATTTTAATGTCGGAGTCCCAGCTGTTTGTGCTTGTTTTTCCAACAGGATCATTAGAGAAATTATAGAGATTTTCAAAAAAAGAAGCATGTTAAATTGAGACTGTGGTAAGTTTTTATGGTATTTAATGCCGCTTTTACTACAATGGCACTGCAGGCGTTGACACTGGTGATGCATGGAATGAAGATGGAGCACTGATGGAATGTGATGGAAACCAGACAACCCAGAGAACCCCCCGCACCGCTTTGTGAACCACAAATCTCACATGTGGTAAGCCACTGAATGCCACTGCAGAGTGATCTGGGATTGATGGAAGTACAGGTAACACCAACTGCAAAGCCAACCAGGATTGGCCAACTATGAACCAATAAGAAAACAGGAGGTGGTTGCAACTCACCTACAAAGTTACACAACATGAGCAACCGGCAGTACCCAGAGAAGAAGCTCAACAAAAGCTGTGCGAAATGTTGGCAAAAACATGAGCTACTAGACAACATGGCCAATACCAGAAGCAGCCACTAGTATAGGTATATTAGACAATGGCCTTGGGAGCCTATGAATTTACATCTTACAAGAATATTTAAATTGTTATATTCTTAAATCAGTCATGTTGATGTTGGCAAAATTGGTATGTTTTGCTTTGCTATGTTTGTATTACATCAGATTTATATTTAGGTTCTCATATATGTGCCTCAGCTCACTTGTACAATTCAGATACTTAGTACTAGAGCTGCAAACTGAATATATATGAAAACCAATGCATACGCAGAATTAGATCGTTGTGGGAGTAGATTTTTCTTTTCCTGTAAATCTACATCAAATTTATGGAAACATATTCAATAGTCTCCTAATGGGCTATTCACAAGTGTGCAACATCATATGGGCCTTTTTTTATAAAAATCTGATGAGCTGTATTCACATGGCTGTCCTTTAGAAGATTTCAAAGATTATTATACCATTTGCAAATACATGGACAAGACACAGATACAGAGACAGAAGAAATATAGAACTCTTTAAAACATACAATTTATTCAAAATAACTCTTTGTGGCATCAGCTATTTCTGAGATATGTTTTATTGGTTTAAATTTGTCAACTTTTGTCATTTCATAAGTGCTATCGCTATTCTATTGTTTTTGCAAGAGCTCATGGAAATAAGCAATAGTATCTATAACTTTTAGTAATTATGACACTGAGTTGACAGTATTGTTAACATGTTTCTTGTCACTTCAATTGTAGGTCACGGTCAGTTTTTGTTTAGATAACAAAACTGCATTCATTGCTTCCATAAGCCACAAGTTTTTATACATGATGGATATGAACATACTACTAATGCTAATTAGTAACAAAATATGGGCATACTAGTAAGATCAAGCAAGGATACATACTTTTAACAGTGGTGACTTAGAATCCAGAGTTGCAAAATATCAGCAATTCTCTAAGATTGTTTAAATAAACTTGAAATTTCTTCAACCTTTGAAATCCAAAAGCATGTGTAGAAATGTGTGCCTTAAGTTTACACTTCTTTGGAATTGTATTTAGCCTCCAAACTTACATAAAAAAACAAACAGAGAGACCTACAAATGCGTAGTATTTCTAGAATTATAATTGTAAGTTGAATTTTCTTTATTAATATTGTACAACTGCATTCTTCTGACCTCAATTTGTAGAAATTTTTGACAAGTGCTCCCATCTGAATATGTTGAATGAAAGAGTGTGTGTGCATGCATGTTTGCACATTTTGCCACAGTAGGTAACTATAGAGTTGACACAAATACAAAAACTTCTTAGCCCACCTGGGTAGTGTGGTGGTAGCATGTCTGCCTCATATTCAATAGGCCGCAAGTTCGAATCTTGCTAAGGGTGAGTTACTCGGATAAGGTTTTTTTCAGGGTTTTTCCCTTATCCTGAGAAGATGAATGTCAAATAACTTTAAGCTCCATGGACCCCGAGATCATCTGGGTATCATTTCACCAATTTCATTCATCGTCCCATATGACAAACCACATTAAAAGATGTTAAGCTACAAAAAACACTTCTTTTTAGATTGCATCAATAACATATAAACATGTGCTTATGCGTTTATATAGTCTTTATATTCTTTTGTTCTTTTAGAGGAAAAATTGTACTATCTGGTTTAAATCCTTTTAAAACTTGTTTTACTGTAGTCATGATTAGACAATGACGATTGTATTTTTCATCTTTTTCACCAGGCCCACAAAAGTGATTTACATACTTGATTTCTCATTATCTGTAATACTCATTTAAACATATAATTTAACATTTTTTCTTATCACTAGAAAGCATATATCTTAAGCAGAAAGCAAATAAAAGAGCTACTCCAGTCCAACCTTTGCCCATCCATGAAGAGCTATGAAGACATCGGTGTCAACATCGCTGACTCCAATGCTGGTGAGTTTCTGATTTTCCACATATCCCTCCAGGACTTGCCACAATTCTTTTAGACCTGGTAGAAGAAGGGAAGGTTCTGTCTTGCATGGATAAGCAAGGACCAATGAATCAATGCATGACGTCAGAAGAGCATCAAAAACTGCAACATAAACCAAAATCAGCATAGCCAATCTCAAATACCATTTACACCAATTGCTAAAGAAAATTATACTCTTTCTTACAAGTTAATGTTTATCAATCAGCTGTAGGCAAATTCAGAATTTTCATAGAAGTAAGGAAATAAAACCTTTTGGCAGCTGCATAATATTACATTATTCTGATTGCATTTATGATATATGTTTTTGGCATAGCATTCAGGAAAATAGTAGTTTCAAATTTTGTGTGCAGCAGTGGTAAAGCATGGGAGAGATGGTAAAGATTATTGCCAAGGTCATGATGTACATGGCAAATTTTGTGCATTTCATTTCGTGCATTTCATTAATGAAAGCTTTTAATTGCAAAAAAAGGTTTATCTCTAAGACTAAAATAAAAAGAGCACTTCTTTTCACATAGGTGGATGCGCCTTATGTTGTATAGGGACTCAGTGGTCAAAGAGAAAGAGGTTTAGCTGTAAATTTTCCTCTTCTCCACACACATACTAAATATGTTTCGTTCTCCCCTCTCCCTACTCTATGTGCACTTTCACACAAATTCAGATAACGTAAAACTTTTTACAGTAATGCATTATATTAAATAGAAAATATTATGCAACATCATTATTGCAATGCACTGCTACTGCCACCTCCTATCATACACAAAACTGTACACTTCCATTCTCCCCTCTACTATCCACTACCAGAATTACGGTGCAAATTCAAATTAGGTAAAACTGTTTACAATTATTATTATAAAATAAGAACTGATCAATTATTAATTAATTATTATTATGTTAGATATCTTATCTAAATAGAAATTCTTATTTATCATTGTCATCTAAACTCTGCTACTGTATTTACTAACATGTCCTACATACCAATACATTTCCATTCTTCCCTGCAATTATGTGAATTTCTGCATAAAAAAAAAATTAATCAGCTTAAGTCTCCCTTAATTTGATCAAAATATTATATTCAAAATATGTATTTAAATATTAGATCATGGTGTCCTCTTTTTATATAGATGATGTGCTAAATTCCAAAATTAAGTTCTGAAAAAGGGGGTCATTCTTTGATTTGAAGTTACCTTTTATTCAGATAAGCATGGTATGTGATAGAGTAATATTATGCACGATCATGTGCTTCTGAAACTTCCCAATGTATCACAATAGCATCATTGCAGCAGTTGAAGCTCTTATTGTGCAGTTAGTGATAACAATTTTTACATTATGCAGCACAAATGTACAATGTACATAGAAGATAGAGAAGGTATAGTATTCCACCTAAAAATTTAATACCAAGATTTCACCAGAAATACATGTTTTGTGACCTCTGAATAAAAAAAAAAAAGGCTGTTTTAGAAACATGTTCTTGTGTGTTTGTGGGCAGTATACATGTTTTGAGATCTCTGGGGAAAAAAAAAAAAAAAAAAAAAAAAAAAAAAAAAAAATAGAGACATGTCCTTGTATGTCTGTGAGCAGCATAACTCAAAAATGAAAAGTTGGTTAGATACCAAACTTGCTATTTAAGTTCAGTATCCTCCAGGGATGCGATACAAAGAGTTTCAAGAAAATCCCTCTATCCCCAACTACCTTTTACTTGAAATATTTTTGTGATATTTTTATTTTTCTCAAAATTGGTTCTAATGATTTTCATTAAAATGCTATATGTTTAAATTTTCAAGACAAACAAAGTGCATATATTGCATTTTCTGGGAATAACTTCTGAAGACCTCTTTCATTCTGGATGACTTTTGTATAACTAATAAACCATGAGAGAGAGAGACTAAAACTTACTCCACAACAAATGTAGCCCTTATTAAAACACAGATTTTACTTCATATGTATTTTTTTATAGAGTAAACTGTTTCCAATATATTCCATTATTTGTTTCAATTTTAAACTACTTAAACTTTTCTCAAGTGAGAAGTCAACTCTTTTGTTTTACTCCAGGGAATATAAAAGAGAACTGCATTTCAATTGTTTCACATAGCAATAGTTTTTAATAGATTTGACAATCCTACTGCATTCCCTTATTTCCCTTCTACTTACAAGCAAGTAATATGAATATTTCTGCTAATATTTGCCTCAATTAGTGTGACATAGTAAAAAATTCTGATATATTCCATTCACATGATTTTCTCTACATCTCTGCAACAAATTATTGTTAAAAGGCTTATGCTTCTATTTACTTCAGGCTAATCGAGAAAAAATTAGCAGAAATACTACTTGTTTCCTTGCAAGTAGAAGTGAAATAAGGGAGTACCATAGGTTAAGTGATAGTCAAAAGCTGGTTGCTATTGACTGAAGTTCCTTTGTTTGTATGGACAGGAGTTTCCTGTATGAGAAAAATTTTTCAAAGCTGAAACAAAAAACAATGAATATCTAAAAAACAATTAACTCCACGAAAAAAATGTATATGACATAAATTGTGTCTTTTAATGTGCTTAACATTTTTTGTGTGGCAACTTTTTGTCCATCTCTTACGGTTTAGCAGTTATGCAAAATTCTGTAAAATTCACCCAGAATAAAGTAGTCTTCAGAGGCTATTCCCAGAAAATTCAAGATATACATTTTATTTGTGAGACAAATATCTTTAGTATACAATATTTTAATCAAAATCGTTAGGGCCATTTTTGAGAAAATCAAAAATTTCGAAAAAAGTACCGTGTAAAGGGTAGTTAGGGGTGGGAGCACTTTCTTGAAAATCGTGTCGCATCCTTGGATGATACCCAACTTAAATACCATGTTTGGTTTTTAACGGACTTTTCGTTTTTTAACTATGCTGCCCACACACACACAGACAATTTTCTAAAAATGTTTTTTATTGGATTAAGGGAGTCTCAAAACATGTGTTTCCCGTGAAATCTTGGTATCAAATTTTTAGGTGCATTGCAATACCTTCTCTATATACTATGTACATAGTATGTGTAGAGAAAGTAAAAATATCCTTTTGTAAGGAAAGTTTATGGAACAGCTAGAGAAAGTCATGTGAATGGAACACAGATTTTTTATTTCAATGGTGCAGACACTTTTCAGCAGGTCTAACAAAATGTATATGAGGAGGAGGCCCTCTATCATTACAGATGACCTTGTGGAGGAGTGCATTATGGAGAATCATTGCTTCATAATTAATTACAGAATTCAGCAGTTATTTTGCCCATATTTACAGAGTTAGTTGCACGAAATTGTCACAGAGCACCTGTTGTTCATGAAACTATATGCCACGTGTGTGTTCAAGCAACTAGATTTGCCAGATGTCCACGGGATTTCCATATTCAAGACAAAATAGTGTCCTGATTTACCATCATATGGTATGTAAAATCTCCTACTTTTTATTTATTTATTTAAGAAAATTCCTTGAGCTTTATGCTTATTCTGGGAACAATACACTACAGATATATTAAAATTACAGTTATTGGCATTGCACAAGTTTAATGTAAAGAGTTGCATTAATTACCTATTATAAAAACATGAGTGGTAAGACACCAATATTTCATATTATGCCTAAAGGTGTGCATACATTGGTATTGGTAATTACTGGTCACGTTTTGTTGCTGAGCTGCTTCTAATACATGGAAATACTATGTGTCATATGGTCAAGTTAGGTTACTGTGAATAGTAAAGACCTTTAGTGGGTTTTTGATGATTGTACTTTTTATTTCTACTTATTTATTCTATTTATTTCTACATTGGTATTGGTAATTACTGGACGCGTGTTGCTGAATTGCTTCTAATACATGAAAATGCTACAGTGTCATATGGTCAAGTTACATTACTGTGAATAGTAAAGACCTTTAGTGGGCTTTTGGTGATCATACTTTTTATTTCTACTTATTGGACGAAAGTCAATTATTCCTTTCCAAAGAAAATGTGAGTATATGTTTAACTAACAAAATGTATATTTGAAGAAAACTATTCATGTTTATTGCTCATGAAAAGCATAGTGTAACACTTGCAAGTTTTCTGATGCACTTAGTAGTGAATCCAATCTTTTTGTATTTCGAGGTCCAACTTAACTGAGTAACTTAAATTGATTCATCTGAAATGAAATTGTTGACCTTTAGTATTTATTATTTTAATTCCTTATCAAAAATATGGGCTTTCTAGGTTACATTTATTGAGTGTTCCTGCCTCAAATGACTATGTAGAGAGAACATTTTGAATATTGAACCAAATGTAGAGCATTGAAAAGGGTACAATACTCCATCAGTCCATTACAATATGCTGATGCTTAATTTATGTTGTAGATATTTGTTTAAATGTAAATGTAAAAATGTAGTGTAAAATTAAAGTTTTCAGCATGTCACCTTGAGCCATGCCGTAAATTTGAAGAGAGTAAAAATACATGTTTAATTGATGCAAATAAGGTATTTCTATTTACAGCAACTCCTCGGCCTTGAAAATTGGGGGAGGGTTGCATGTCCCTTAATGTCATTCTAACAATCTGCCAAGTCAGAAGCAACCAACATCAGAACACAAAGCAAAGTGCATGGAGTCAGCATTTATATTTTTATAATATGATGACAGATTTCTGGACTGGATATCACAGATAATGAAACATAAGTATATATAATACTTTGAAACCAAGCAGCAATCAATGCATTGAAACATGAGTTGTATACAATACCTCAGAAATTAAGCAGCAGTCAATGTATTGAAACATGGGTTGTACAGAATACCTCAGAGACTAAGTAGTAACCAATGCATTCTAACATCAGTTGTATACAATACCTCAGAAACCAAGCAGCAATCAATGCATTGAAACATGGACTGTACAGAATACCTCAAAAACCAGCAGTTATTGATGCATCGAAACATGAGTTGTATACAATACCTCTGAAACCAAGCAGTTATCAATGCATTGAAATATGACTTGTATACATTACCTCAGAAACCAAGCAGCAATCAATGCATTGAAACATGGACTGTACAGAATACCTCAAAAACCAGCAGTTATTGATGCATCGAAACATGAGTTGTATACATTACCTCAGAAACCAAGCAGCAATCAATGTATTGAAACATGGGTTGTACACAATGCCTCAGAAAAAAGGCAGCAATCAATGTATTAAAACATGAGTTGTATACAATACCTCAGAAAAAAAGCAGCAATCAATGTATTAAAACATGAGTTGTATACAATACCTCAGAAATCAAGCACACACATATATTCATTCAACACTAATAAAGGAAATTCACCTCTGTAGTGTGGGGTAGCATGTCTGCCTCACATTTAAGAAGTCATGAGTTCAAATGTCACTTAGGGTGAGTTACCCAGATAAGGGTTTTTTATTTTTTCTCAAGGTTTTCGCTTATCTTAAGAGGATGAATGTCAAGTAAATTTAAGCTCAAGAGACTCCAGGCTCATTTGAGCATCATTGCACCACTTTCATTCATTGTCCAATATGGTCAACCAGGTTAAAGGACATTAACAACACTAAATAAATAAATAAAGGAAATGTTTAATATAGAGGCTTGCAAGCGCATAAAAGCCTAGGCATGATAACTTACCACTATCAAGTGCTTCTACTAAGGCCTCCTTCTGTAGAGAAGAAATGAACACTTTAACACTAACTTTCAGCCCTTTTCTTTCTTCAGGATCCAGCTTTGTACCAACTCCATCTTCTCCCCGAGATACCTGTGCAAAAAGTCTTTAGTTGGAGAAACTTTTAAAGCTTTCAAATTTTCTACTTCACTTGGTTAAAAGCAAGGTGTTTTGAAATTCATGACAGTTATGTGTTTGTTCTGTCCATTAAATGTAGTCATGTTTAGCTATAAGAAAAATAACCAATTGTTACATTATTTACTGAGAAGCTATATGGTGATATGTGCATGTTCGTGCTTAGCACACTGTAAACTGGTTTCAGATGGTTTTCTGCTCAATGCATGGGAAATCTGGATATGCTTAAGTGAACAAGAATATTTCCACACACATGCTGGCTAGCAACAAAATATTCTTAATATTGACACTTCTCTTTTGAATAGTACAATCAGGATAATGTTGCCGAATAAGGGTCTGTTGGCCATGTAACGTCAGGCAGCCAACCTTTGCATCTGAAAAGCACAATGATTTGCATAATGGAACATATCTAGTTGGTATTGCGAAAAGGAGGGAAGGCAGTGCACCCATAGATTGGTCTGGAAAGGATGAAATATACAATTAACAGTGTGGAAAAGCAAGGATGCTGTTTCATAATAACACTAATGGCAGTGATTCCATAGTGTGGCGGGTAAATGCTGAAGTATGTAATAATCTATTTTCCTTCAAAACTAAACCTGCGTCCTTCTTTCCTCCCAAAGTAACATTCATACTTCTTCCAAATCCATTTTTTCCTTTATTCATACTGTTTTCCCTCTTTCTTTATTTTCTTCTATGTCAAAACAGCCCTTTTTAAAGGCTAACAATGACATAGAGCAAGTAGATCTGGTTGGGCTGACAGTTATTCTTAAAACTATCATCATCATCATCATCATCATCATCATTATTATTATTTATTACTAACACTGCTATGCATTTGTTAAAAAGAAACAAAGCAATTGATAAGTTTTTATTTGATGTTAGCTTTATGTATTAAACTTCTCCATTTAACAGTCGCCCTCCGTGGTGTAATGGTTACCATGCTGACTTCATGTACCACGGTTGCAGGTTCAAACCCGGCGGAGGACGATGGATTTTTTCGGGCGTAAAAATCCTTCGGAAGGGAAGTAAAGCCGTTGGTCCTGTGACGTATATTTACGGCACGTAAAAGAACCTCAAGCCTGATTGAGAGGCCTCTGAGCAAAATTAAGCGATCTTTCATGCCCAATTTAGAATGGGACGCTGAGAACCAAAGCAGTTAAAGAGCATCCATAAATAACACAACATTTTTTTTTTCTCCATTTAACCCAAAATATTACTTGATAAAATGCATTATGAGCACCGCAATTGCAGTGTAACGGTGGCAGGTTTATGTTTTGATGAAATCACCTTTAGCTAGCTCATGTGCCATATAAGCTTAAATAACCAACAGCTACAATTGGTAGGGTAACGTAAAAAGGTTTACTATTTGGGTCCCGTCATTTCTACACCATTTTCAGATTTCAAGAAGGATTATTGGTTAATGTCCATAGTTTATAACTTGTTAATTTTAAAGAATTACAACAACAAAAATATGCCTTATATGTGAAACAATACATTTTTATTTATTTATTTATTTATTTATTTAAATGATGTGACCAAGGGAAAGATAGTTAATATATAAAAATAGATTTGACTGTTACTTTTAACTTGCATCATTGACTTCATAACTGGGTGCATTCACTTAGCATTGAATGGGGAAGAAAGATAGAGCACTACTGCCATTTATCAAGTAATAATCATGTTGCTACTACTATCTATCGGCTATTAATCAGTTGCATTTCCTTGGCACTGTATGCTAATTTCTACAGCACTTTTTCAATTTCTAAAGTTGGTATGGATTTGTGACGTGCAGTAAACAGACCCTTTGTTGGTAACATTACCCAATCAGATAGTAGTAGAAGAAAAAAAGAGAGTCAAGGTTTCCCACAGACTAAGCAACTATAAATTTTCAATGGCTCACACCTACTGGATAATCATTTAACTGCTGTACAATGGTGGTTTTTAAAATATAAACTATGTATATTGTTAAAATCATAAATTCATAAATACTGTACAAATTTTACACTGTATATGATAAAATATTCTTTGCATGAATGGATTATTGAAGCAGATATGTGTGGGCACTGCCCATTTGAAAAACTAATCAAGTTTTCTAAAATACAAATCATCAGTTTCTCTTGAATTACAGAAATGTAACATTATCCAAATTATTAAATTAATACTCACCTGCACTGTACTTGATGAACTATTGAGATCTATGGGTTGCCAGCCTGCCAAAGTTATCCGCAGACTTTCAATAAGCTGCAAGAAAAATTGTTATATTTGTCATTTGCAATTTATTTCAAGCAGAAGCTTTAGTAAAAATGTTTGCTTTAAGAATTCAGCAGATTAAACTTCTTGTCAATGATGATGAAGAACCTGAAAATTGGTTGGAACCAGGAGAGAATTATGGGAGAGACCACAACCTAACTGGTATTTAGGGAGGATGATACCACTGTAATTTGCCAGTGGGATGGACACAACACAACACAACACCCAGAATCCAGACCTGAGAAGCAGTGGGGAAGACTTCTGGGGTAATCTGACCTGAATCCCCCATGCCAGCAGCAGAATAAGTACTCACCTATAAATTTTGTTGAATATTTTTGTTACATTATTTGATCACTATCAAGCTTAATGCTGGTATTCATACTAGCGTTAAACTTGATAGTGACCAAATAATAGTCTAATGGTCACAGAGAGTTTTACATTTTTATTGCTGTAGAAAGACTAAAATGGAAAACCATAAGTATGCTCTCCTACAATATCCATTAAGACATCAAATGTAACCACTATTACAAATCTGTGTCACTAGTTTTGAGTGTTACTTCTATTTTTTTCCTTTATGTCACACATTTACATAACCCGAGTCAGATGGATTTGAAATTTCTGTCATAGTAACATTGAATTACACTGGATTGTAATCAAATTACATGTTGCTGAAATTCAATGAATACATTGTATTATAATCCGGGATCCTGGTTTATGCTGTAGTGTCATTAAATTATGCTGGGTTGCAATCAATTACATGTTATTAGAATACTTTGTATATGAACATTGTTGTGATTGCAAAAACCACATTGATAAAAATTTGCAACTCTGTGCTCATCTCTCAATGTTCTTCTGTGTACATTGCAGATGTTTAAGAATTTGTGAAGGAGTAATTACAGAAATATTGAGGTGTTTGCTATATAGCAATATTGTTTTAGATATTCGATACTGATTAGGAAGAAAGGTAAGGGTCATTTGTAACTAATAATAGTACGGACAGGAATTATATTCCTAGACATAGATGGCAAGTCCTACTTAGGTCATTTGTTTACAAATAGAAGATTACAATCTACATCTAAAATAAGATGCAGGTAAGAAGATATATATTTTTCAAAACATAGTTACCTACTTCCATTTAGGGTCTGTTGTGGATTTGTGCATTATATTCCAATTAAGTTTGGAAAGTATGGAATCAAAATATTCTGGGTGTGTGAAGCTGAAACTGGTTATTCCATTGTTTGCATTGTAAACACATAAGGAAAACCAAGTGAGCCACCCTAGAAAAATGTGGTCTTACTAAACTGAACACTCTTGCAAGTACAACCTGAAATATTACTGCAGATAATTATCTTACAAGTGTACCATTGGCAGACCATTTTTTGAGTAAAACCTAACCGTTGAAGGAACTGCTAGGATGAGAAATCCAAAACTGAAGAAGTCAAATAGAAATAGACAAAAAGAGTTTGAATTTATTTACATTTATGAAAAAAATTACTATGGTTAGTTTTTTGCTAAAGAAACCCAAATGTATAATTCTCCTAAGTAATATACGTTCCTGAAAACTCTATAGATGAATGACACCCCAAAAATAATCCTGAGACTTAAATTGTATAATCAAATTAAAGGCAGGGTGGATATTATAGATCAGGTAGTGCACAATTATGCATGCAGAAGCCAAACTAAATTCTGGCTCATGGCTTTCTGGTGCAACATAATAGATTATGCTTACTATAGATGCCTTTATTCTTTACACAAGACATATCACATCACAAAGAACTTTTGCACAAGAGGAAACCAGAAAATGTGATCATTGTGTCCTGCTTCAAAAGATAGATAAACAAAGTGATTGTGTTGCTGTAAGTGCACAAAACAACTGTGCAAGGTCCTTAAGAGAAGTTTGTAACAATTGTATAGCTTAATGTGCTGTTTTTTATAATGATTGTTTTCTTTCTCAATATCATTACCATCAACTGTGTATAATTTGCCATAAAGAACACTGGTGGTTTATGTATAAGTTTTTATATTGTAATTTATTCAAAGCAAAAATAACCTTCAATATATACTCTTAACAACACACTTTTTTTAACTTAATAGAATTATTAAAAAATGATCACCAACACAAAATATTTGTGGGTGATAAACAGAATACTTATTTTCATTCAAAATCTATGGAATAACGGGCCCAGTGGACCCAGGTTATGGAAATATGTAAAAAAATATAGGTCGTCTATAGAAAGGTTAAGATATCTCGACCACGAGCGTTATAGCCTTCTTGATCTACACTAAAGTCCTGAAGAAGAATTTTTAATGCGTCCGAAACACCATTTGACAAAAACAATCCTGACTTCAAGGCATCATTTATGTAACTAAGAAGAAATATTTTTCTCTACTCTTACCTCATCCGTGGGATTCTGTCCTGCCTTCTTCTTTACTTCGTTCAGGCTTAGAATATTTCCTGTATTGACACATATTTTATTTACGTTTGACGGGAGATTTCTTAGCATAACTGCGCACGTGACTTTTTTTATCCAATGAATTAACGTTATTCCTTTTTATTACTTGTGTATAGATCAATGCTACCAAATGAAATTATCATCTGTCAAATTTAACTAATTTCTAATAATATTCACGATTATCTAACCCTGTCCTTGTTCAAAAGTGAATCTTTACTATACAAATGTTCCGTCTGTTAACAGATGTATAACTGACACCGGCTGATAGAGAAGTGAGAGCTTTATATTCACACACCTTAAATAAGTAGAACCATGTAGAACGAATGCCTGCGGTATATTTGATAAGACCTGTTTTAATAAACTTTATCGCAAAGATGAAAGCTTTATCGCTTTATTCTTATGTAACTCGCGCTACGAATGAGTGATGCGTTTTCACACACTCCGATATCTCGACTATCGACTGTGTGACTTGCTATAACATTTAAATTGTTCTCCGAGCATTTTCTAACCACACTGCAGATTACCATCGATCATGCCAATTGATTTTATAAGTTTTGCTTATGCAGCAGCTGTAGCAGCTGGTGGTATTGCGGGTTATGCAAAAGCAGGTAGGTGACAGAACATTGGAACAAATTACAGTACGTGGTGTAATCTATGTTAATCATACTCGAGGATGAAAACGCAGTTTTCAAATGAGCAGAATCACTTCCTGTGTGCTACATTGATTTTGTCGTAAATTGATGTCGCATTATGAATATAACATATTCTTCGTAATCCAGAATTACCACTTTTGTATTATTTCTTTGCAGGAAGTATACCTTCACTTGGAGCAGGTCTTGTTTTTGGTAGCATCTTAGGTTATGGGGCATTCCAGTCGTCGCAAAACCCAAACAACTATTATTTGCTGCTTGGGACGAGCACCGTATTGGGAGGCCTGATGGGCATGCGATATTATAACTCGGGAAAATTTATGCCAGCAGGTTTTGTCACAATCCTAAGGTAGGTATTTAGTCCCTTTGAAATGCTTTCCAATTTAGAACAACAATAAAGTTCTGTATCTATCACACTACAATAGATACAGTCGTGAACATAAGTATTCACACACTGTCTTACTGTAAATAGATAGATTCTTCCTTTATAATTACATATAATTAAGGTAATGAACTATCGTTTGTTAAATTTGCCCACAATGTCTGCACATACACAAACTTATTTGAATTTAGCAGAGACAAAAATGCTGATAGGGGTTGTTTTAGACGTAGACATAAGTATTTGGAGGTAAATTTAAACAAAACATCACAATGACAAGTAACAACAAAACGATTAGAAAGGATAAGACATTGAGGTCACAATCTTTCTTTTCGATAAGAACTCTTAAAAAAAGTATTTAAAAGTATGCTATAAATGTCTTCCAAAATGAGGAAGATAATGATAACATTACATGATGAGGGTAAATCATTCACTGAAATTCCAAAGATTGTTAAGAACAGCTGTTCTGAGTACAGTGATGTTAAATATAATAAAAAACAAAAACATTAATAAATGTGCATTGTATTGCAAGATCACTTAAAGAAAGAGAAGAGATGTAGATTGTAAAAGTTATTCAGAAACACCGAAAATAAGTATATGGGATTGCTCCAGAAATACACGAGTTTTGTGAAAAACGAATATGTGCTCCATTCACATCACTTTCTCTAGCTATTCCACAAACAAACTTTCCTTACAAAAGATTATTTTTTTATTTACATCATGCAATGTTTACATTGCCAGAATTGATCTTATTACTTGCTTCCTTGTAAGTAGAAGGGAATACAGTAGGCTAAAGCAATAGTCAAATGGCCAGCCTGAGTAGTGTGGTGGTAGCGTGTCTGCCTCACATTAAAAGGTCATGAGTTCGAAATTTGCTTAGGGTGAGTTACTTGGATAAGGTTTTTTCGGGGTTTTCCCTTATCCTGAGAAGACGAATGTCGAGTAACTTTAAGCTTAATGGACCGCAAGATCATTTGAGCATCATTTCACCAGTTTCATTCATTGTCTTCTATGACCAACCAGGTTAAAGGACGTTAAGCTACTTATCTTTTAAAAGCTACTTATCTTTTAAAAGCTAGTTGCTACGCAAAACAATTGTAATTCGGTCCTTTTTGCTTGTTAGGAGTAAACAAAAGATAAAAACAAAAAGAAATATGTCTTTTGCTTGAGAAAAATGTTAAGTATTTTAAAACTGAAACCAATAACTCATATCTATAAAACAGTTAACTCTACAAAAAAAAAAAGTACATATATGATATAATTGTGTGTTTTAATGAGTTCTACATTTTTTGTGTAGTAAGCTTTTGTTTATCTCTTACGGCTTACCAGTTAAAAAAGTTATCCAGAATGAACAGGCCTTCAGAGGCTATTCCTAAAAAATTCAAGATGTACAGTTTGTTTTTAATGAAAATAACCTAAACGTATGACATTTTAATAAAAATTGTTAAGAGCCATTTTTGAGAAAATCAACATTTTTGAAAATTGTTCCTTGTAACGTGTAGTTGGGGATGGGTGTATTTGATATGAAAATCTTCCTGTTGCACACTTGGAAAATACTGAACTTAGATCCCAAGTTTAGTATTTAACCGACCTTTCATTTTTGAGCTATGCTATCCCCCACCACGAACATGTTTCTAAAAATGCTTTGTTTGGATTCAGGAGTCTCAAATCATGTATTTCTGGTGGAATCTCAATATTGAATTTTTGGGCAGAATACAACATACCTCTTCTATCCACTATGTACATTTACCTATAGGCTAGAGAGTTCCAAGAAATAAACTGTATATTTAGGTAAAATGAATATGTGTCCAAGGACTCAAAGCTCTGGAACAGAATAATTTTTTCCAACTAGCCAATATAATCAATTTTGATGTGGAGAAGTCGAAATACCAATTTGAACTCTGCCATACTATGTTCATAGGCAGCTCTAGGTCATACTTCCCTCTCAGATGGCACTCGTGCATTACCCTCTTTCTGCAGCACTTTCTTTGTTTATGCCTTGAAGAGAGAGTAGGTAGGCAGCCGTACAGAAGTCTGTGTGTAGAGGATGTGTGGTAAGCCACCAGATGTGACCTTGAACCACCTATTCTAAATGAAAATACTAAAATCTGGAGTGTACTGTGAAACATGGTGGTTATGATCTCAAAATTTGGGTGTGCTTAGCTACTTCGGGTATAGGATAGTTGGTATTTATTGATGGAAATTATGGATCAGTGTGCATATATGGATATTTTAAAGAGGAATTTTGAAAGTCATTGCCAAAAATCTAGGTTTCAATGCTGACCATTATTACAACAGGATAGTGAACCAAAACATAGAGCACGCAATGTACATGTTTGGATTCTACATAATACTCCTCATAACCTGAAAACACCACCTCAGCTACCAGTCATTAGCCCCATTGAGCAGTTGTGGGATGATTGGAGAGGGGAGTAAAAATGTACAATATTTCCAGTAGAACACAACTTGTTCAAGAATGGGAAATATTGAAGAGGCAGCAACAAGAAAGCTTGTAAAGCAATACAGAATAGCTTAGGACTGTTAATTAGAAGGGAAGAGCTGCACGCACACTACTAGAAGTATGCTAAATAATATAAATCAATACATTAGTTATTGTGATAATACCTTTGGCCATCTATTATCACAGTCTAATTAAGACTATTATTTTTTTTCTGGCAAAATAAGCATGATTATTTTATATTAGAATTACAAACAGAAATACATAAAAGTGGTTGTGTTAAATTTGGTATTCATAAATGTTATAATTATAAGAAAACATTAAAGCCTATTTTGATGTGTGAATACTTATGTCCATGGTGTATGTAACATTGGGTAAACTGCTCTCCTTGTTGTTTTTTGGTATGCTCTTAGTGTAGGGCTAATGTTGAAGGCCCAAAGCTGTAATGCATAGCCGAGGAATGTTTTTAGAAGGTAGGCTGTGAATGCAGAATAACATCTAAGTGTAGCTGAGAAATCGGTCCGATTAAAGCCCAATCATGCACATGACAAGTATAGCAGAAACACTCTAACTTTTGCCAAAAATAATATTTTAACTAATGTACATATATTTTATAAAATAATGTTTCGAGTTTACAGTCTCTTTACTGTCATATTTATGTTGTATATTGAGCTATGATATTTTTATAACAAAAATACATAGAAAACAAACATACCTGTGGATCATCCTTCTCCCATAGGGTTTGGATTTGGCAGAAAAAAATGATGAAGTTTTAAGATTAAAAGTTGATTTTAGGCCTGTGTTTTGCTCAATTATTAGCTGCCTAGAACAATGCCAGGTGCCGAGACTTTGCTCTGCACTGAAGTTACAATTATCCAAAATTTCTTGTGACAAAGAAAAGATTTAACTCATGTTTATGTTAAATTTTTTCCCAGAGATGTGTACCTCTAACAAATGGGGGGAAAAAAGGTACAGAAATGTACATTTTTGTAAGTTCTCTTCTTTAATATTGTTTAAAAACTGATATAGATATTGAGATATTACTAATGAACCACTCTCACTTGTAAAAAAATTTAATGTCAAACTTGGACCCATGTGAGAGAAAGCAGAGTCATGGTATTTTCATTTATGATTTCTTCAATAAAAATGATCCTAGCTTGATGACATCCCTTGTTTGTCTACTTCCTTTGTAACGGAGACTGTAGCAACAATACTATGATATATCTTGATAAAATACATAGTAATGTATTATGCCTGTTAATACTACACCCAGCACCAGAGGATCATCTGCCCAAAGGTTGGTTGCATGCTGTGGTATCACTGCTATCTTAGAGAGCGCACTAGTAGTACATGAAACTACAGTGGTCGTAGTGAGGTCAGAAGTTTGAACAGGGACAACAGTCACTGATGTGGTAGTTTCTATTCTCAGTGAAGCTGTGGTGGGAGGTTGATATTTTTTCTCAGAATACATAAGGAGAATAAAGAAGAAGTGAACTTAAATACAAATTTTGGTATTTAACCAGCCTTTTGTTTTTTAGTTTTGCTATTCACTGACACATGGACACATAGACACATTTATCAAAAAATGCTTTTTTGAATTCAGGGAGCATCAAAGTGTGTATTTCTGGGTCGAATGCATTACCTGCTTCAAAAGATGTTGCTGCCAATGATGCAGCCCAAAACCACTATCAATGCAGCTGTTTATTGTGAAACTTTACAATGTTTGTGGAGAGCCATTCAAAACAAACAAAGAAGAATGCTGACTTCAGGAATTGTGTTGATTCATGACAACGCTTGTCCACACAGTGCTGGTACAACCCGTTGGCTCATTGTCGCTCATCCGCCGTACAGTCCTGGCCTGGCACCCAGCGACTTTCACCTTTTCCCTGAACTGAAGACATGGCTGCAAGGGCAGCACTTTCAAAACAAAGTCAATGCTCATTTGAAATCATTGGCAGCAACATTTTTTGAAGCGGGTATTGTGCACAGGTACTATAAATGTCTCAATCTTTTACATGATTTTGTTGAAAAGTAACCATAAGCGTACAAAACTTTTAGTAATAAAATAATTGTTTTCTATGAACTTGTCTTTTATTTATAGCCTATCAGAGGTTGGAAAAAAAAAAAACAGCCCTTGCAGTTTCCCCTAAAATCCCATTTGGTTGAAGAAAAATAGTGCAAAACTAGTCCTTGGTATTTAAACTGAGATAAATGAAGCGTTGTTACAAGTTATTAATTGTTGTATTAATAGGGATAGAGGAATTAGCAATAAGAATATTTAAAAATAATAGAAGAGAATTCATTATAGTGGTCAGAAATATTTAGGAAAGGTGTGGAGAAATGGTATAGAATTGTGAAGCAATGCAGAGGGGGGAGGTGGGATTATCCAGAATTAATTATACAGGATTCCTGTTTACCAATAACCAGGATGTTAGTATGTTTAAGGTCCAAAAAAACAAGCAACTCTCGAAGGATAGAAATTTAGATGAATGTGTTTAAGGAAATGAAAGATAGAAACAAAGGTTTATTATTGTATGAAATTTAATGAATGTATTGCAATTTATGATTACAAATTCATTCTTGCATTCCTTTACACTCTCTCCAAAGAAGAATGGAATTCAGCATTTGAAAAATGTTTTGCAAGGACAAGAACATTGTATAGAATTCAGTGGAGAACACTTTGTAACATGATCAGATCTAAATTTTAAAAATGTTATGTTCATTCTCAAAACTTCCAGAGTGATCCTCGTGCTGCAAGTGTTAAGGAAATTGAACTGCAAATTGATTTTTTTTAATTATACTTCCATCAGTACTGGAAGTCTTCTCTTTAATATAATTGTTTTAAGGGATGGAAGAAATATTACTTTGCTCCTGCCTATATATTGTATTTAATTTTATTTCTTCTCATGTTTTCAGTGTTGCAATGGTGGTAAGATTGGCAGCAAGGAGTGCAGGCATCATGAGCACTAAGACACAGTGAAGACATAGGAAACTAATACTGTAGAAACTCTGGAATTTGTGTCAGATAATAAAAACATTACTTTGTATTTTTGTGTAAGTTCTTTAATTACTAAAGACAGCTTAAAACTTTCAAGGGAGCAATGCTACGTTGACTCTACAGATCAAACTGGCATTATCTTTACTTTCTCATATGTACATACAATATCATAGTAGCTAGAGAAGATATTGTATTTCACCAAAAATTTTATGTCTGGATTTCACCTCCATATACAATCTGGCTGGTTAGCTGTTAAAACATTTCCAATCATTGCCAAGTTTTGAAATATGCAGCCTGAGAAACTCATTTGACCTAGTTGAGAAAACTAAAATGTTTGCTTAAATCCTACCGACATCCTAATATCCTTTGAAATAAAGCTCTTTTTTCTAGTATTCCTAAAGACTCATGTAGTTAAAAGTGGTTGGAATCCACAAACATCTCCGCTGAAGAAATACAGGAACTCATCTATCTTACGCAAATTTCTACAGACCGATCCTTTTTTTCTTTCAACAGGGAATTCTACCTGCAAAATATCCCCTTTCCTAGTCAATTTATACACTAGTTCTTTTGAAATTCACTTGACAAGGCCTTTCCTCACATTTTCAAGTTCTGAGCCCAATATGTAGACAATGTTGTTCCATAGTACACAAAAATCTTACGAGCCTGTCTGGATAGTGTGGTGGTAGCATGTCTGCCTCACATTCAATAGATCACAAGTTTGTATCTTGCTGAGGGTGAGTTACCCAGATAAGGTTTTCAGGGTTTTTCCTTATCCTGAGAAGATGAATGTCAAGTAACTTTAAGCTCCATGGACCCCAAGATCATTTGAGCATCATTTCATCAATTTCTTTCATCATCCAACATGACCCATCAGTTTAAAGCTACAAACAAACAAAAAAAAAAAACTTACAGAAACTTAAACTTCTCAATTTGCAGGAGCCATCCATTCAGTTCAGTATTGAAACAAAAAAGGACAACACGCTTCTTTTTTTAGACCTTAAAATCATAAAAAATGACAAACTGGAATTCATCATTTATCTTAAACCCACACACAATGAAAACTACACAAAATCCTAAATCACACAAGGAAGTGGCCTGCAGTAGCATGACAAACAGATTAATTAAAATTCCAATGAGCAAGAATGAATATTTAGAATACCAACATATAATAAAATAAGCACAATAATTCATTGAACAAAGAAATGGTGGACAGTAAGATTAAAAGCTCAAGAGGCTATTAAAGATCAAACAATGTGAGTAAATCAAACAGCATGAGATAGAGAGAATTCCTATACAACCAAAAAGCTATCACAAATTTCAAAAGGTGTTAAAAAACACAACATAGCATTGGCTCCTTACAATAAGAAGAAAACCTTTTAAAATCAAACAAAATAGACTCCACCTCAGCAGAGCAAAAGTTGGGGATTTAGAAAATAAAATGTATTGTGACAAAATTTACATAGGTAAAACAAAGATAAGCCTCACCACAAGGTTCAAGGAGCTTGAAGAAATCTAAGGTAAGTAGTGGGAAAATCAGTGGTGGCAGCACACCTTTGTAAATGTGTATGGTGACTTCACCTTCAGTTTCCACTGTGAAGGCCGATTTATAGATCTGGCTCTGGATTTTTAGTCTTACAAACTGATTAAGTTATCTGTTGTGCCTTTATACATTTATTTGATGGATTGGGTATTTCTTCTTATTCCAGATTGCTTAGCAAGTTTTCTACTCTATGGTTATAGTCTTCTTGATATAGAATTACTATTTGGTTGCCTTTATCTGGTTTCAATATTTAAGATTTTATAATTTTCCATTATGGATTGATTGTTTATATTTGTGAATGTACTTGTGTTAAATTGGTTGACACTGCTTCTTAATTGATTTTTAGTCTATTTCTTTTAGGTGGCTTGTGGCTATTCCTATATGTGCTACCAAGTTTTCTGTTTTCATGCAATAATCTGCACATGTTTTTAGGCCTTTGTTGAGTACGGTTAACTGTGATCTGCTGAAGGTTTGTTTGGCTAGATTTAGTATGTGGATTTTGGGAGGTGTCTTTTTCAGATTGATTTATTTTCATTCCGTTTGGCAGAAAGATTTTCTAGTTTTTGCTTTAGGTTAAATATCTTTCTACTCATTTTCTGCTCAAAATCGATATTAAGTTTAGGCTCATATTTTCCCCAAAGTGTTAGCCTAGTTTTTGCTGTAACACTAAGTGTATTATTAATTATTATTATTATTATTATTATAAATTTGTAGCTCTAGACTGTGTAATTTTGCATAGTGTTTATTCCTTTTTGTTTTTATTAATTTTCTATCTGCAATTCTTTGATACTTGCTGTTATTGCTGCATTTATATATCTTCTGATGAAATTTGGAGTGACCTGATGTTTTAAGCAAAGATTCAAGAAACGTATGACTGCAAAAGCATTTTCCCTTTTTTCTTTAAGGTGGGCACATAACAAATTTCAGAATATGTTCAAGAAGTATAACATCGCCTTAGCTGTTCCTTCAAAAGAGAAGCTGCTGGTCCTGTGTCATAGATTTACAGCACTTAAAAGAACCTCAAACCTGATATTAAAGACCTCTGAGCAAAATTAAGCAGTCTTTCATGCCCAATATAGAATACAACACTGAGAACCACAGCCGTTAAAGAGCATCCATAAATAAAACTCCATTTCATTTCACCTTAGCTCTAAAAAATAACTACAGCATTCAGAAACTACCATGCAAAACAAAAGATCCTATTCCAGCAAACAAAAAACCAGGTGTTTATGAAATTGAATGCTTAAAACTATAATCTAGTATACATAGGAAGGACAAAAAGAACCAGATAAAAAGAGCATATGAGAAACCTAAAATACAAAAAAACAGACAAATCAGCAATTACTCATCATTTCTCGTCATGAGGACATAAAATCACATCTAATATAAACCAGTTAAAACCAGCTTATAAACACACAATTCTGGGAGAAGATTTACATCATGAATAAAAAGAACCAT
Source organism: Hymenopus coronatus (assembly GCA_030762935.1). Lineage (NCBI taxonomy): Eukaryota > Metazoa > Arthropoda > Insecta > Mantodea > Hymenopodidae > Hymenopus > Hymenopus coronatus. The sequence goes on from CM060896.1 coordinate 104,207,462, forward strand.
ATTAAGAATTTTGATCTGCTGCCATGCAGTAACCTTTGGAAGCTCTTAGATCCAACGCTAGATGCCTCCACAAGTGATACACTTCCAACCCCATCATTGACGTCAGTGAAACAAGATTATCAGAGTTAGGGGTTTAAAGTGGAAACAAGCATTCCCAAAAGTGGTTCCAGTAAGTATGTTACAAAAACCAATTTCAAATTACCCATGTTTTACCACATCACCAGAGTTATATATTTTGACATCCTTGAATCCAAAAAAAGAGCAATTTTAGAAAAATGTGTGTGAGAGAGAGAGAGAAAACGGCATAGCTCAAAAATGAACAATCCATTTGATATAAACTTAGCATCTTTCAAGGATATTCAAGGAAATCTCATCCCAAATTACTCTTTATGTGAAATTTTTTGGGTAATGTTGCTGTTTAAGGGTCAGTTGGCCACGCAATGCTGTAAAATGCTACCAACTTTAGAAATTGAAAACCCACTGTAGAACTGAGCACACAGTGCCAAAGGAAAACAACCGGTTAACAGCCGCAAGATGGCAGTAATAGCATGGTTATATGTTGCTAAATGGCGCGTATATGGTGTAGCCGAAGGGCATGGCAATTCTAGCAGATAATGGCACCTATCATACACCATTAACCCTACTTATTGCAGATGTTACTTATTGCAGATGTTGATTATTTGAGCTTATGTGGTACATGAGCTAGATAAAGGCGATTTCATCAAAACATAAATATAGCTCCATCTATGTTACACTGCATTTGCAGCGCTCTTAATACGTTTGATCAACTAATATTTATGGTTAAATGGAGAAATTTAATACACAAAGCTGCTGTTAAACTGATTTGAAGTTATCGATTGCTTTGTTTTTTTTTAATGAAAACAGGTGCATTAGTAGTAAATAAAAATTATTATATATTATTATTAATATTGTTATTAATATTATTAATAATATTATTGGTATTATTATTATTATTATTATTAATTATTATTATTATTATTATTATTATTATTATTATTATTGGTGGTGGTGTTGGTGGTAGTATGATGATTATGATGATGAGTATTATTATTAGTTGTAAGAATATCTGTCAGCCCAACCAGATCTACTTGCTCTTTAGTTATGTCATTGGAGCCTTAAAAAGGCTATTTTGTCATTGAAGAAAATATGAAAGAGGTGGAGAACAGCAGGAGATATTCGCAAGAACAGTATATGCACTCCCTGATGCACATAATTGCATATTTCAGTGTTTCCGCACCTTCCTATGAATGCGCTGCCTCATTGTATATTTCTGGGTTTCCCCGCCTTGCTATGGTTATGCTTCCAAAGGCATATACTGTTAATTGCAAATTTCATGCTTTCCACACTACCCTATGACTGTGCTGCCTTCCCTCCTTTTCGCAATACCAACTACGCTGAACATTGCATCTTTCAGATGCAAAGGTTGGCTGCCTGACGTTACGCAGCCAACTGACCCTTAAACGGCAACATTACCATTTTTTGGAATATTTTGATTTTCTCAAAAATGGCTCTAACATATTTTACGAAAATACCATATGTTGAAGATATTCTTATCACAAATAAAGCATATATTTTGAATTTTCTGGGGATAGCTGAAGCCCTGTTCATTTTGGATTGCTTTTGCATAGCTGGTAAATTGTAATAAAAAGACAAAAACTTTGTTTCATAGTTGGCTTACCCTCCCCATATTTAGTACTGACACCCCCCCCTAGGACTTACAAGTGGATGCCTAGGGATCAGAAGTCTGTCGGGGAGCCAATGACACAAAACCACAGAATGGAGAACTTGGAATGAGTGGTCGGCCCATAGCCAGGCATGAGCATGAGAAAATGGATGATATAAAGTACAAGTGAAATGGATAGGAAAGGAGATAATGGAGCAATTGGCGGAATGAGTGGCAGGGGAAACCGGAGAGCCTGGAGAATACCTGCCCAGACACCGCTTTGTCCACAAATCCCAATTGCAGGTGCTTGGGATCGACCTGGGCTGTCTAGGTGGGAGGCGAGTGGTCTAACCAAACAAAAACTTACTACACAAAAAATGTAGATCTCATTAAAATTTGCAATTTAAAGCATACACAGTTTTGTTTTATAAAGTTGATCATTTCCAAGATATCCCTTGTTATTGGATTTTAAATTTACAATATTTAAGACTTTTCTCAAATAAGAAGTCATTATTCACTTTTTCATCCTGGTCATGCAAAGAGAAAGGAATTTCAGCCTCAGAACATAGCACCAGCTTTTAAAATATTTACGGTCACTTAAGACAAGAGTATTCCTCTATTTCTCTTATACCTGCAAGGGAATAAATTAATGTGTATCTTAGTTAGCATGGAGTGGATAGAAGAATTAGCACTTGCAAGAATAATTTTCTGCAGAAAGTCATGTGAATTGGACTCATTGGAGATTATCAGAAGATGGATATGGAATTTCTTGCAAATGAAAATTGAATGTGACCTCTGTTGTGAGACATATCTTCAGAAAACATTAAAAAGTAATTCATCAATTTATCCTTGTTTTTATTAATTGGTGATATAAGATTTAGAAAGTGCCAAAGTTGATCTTTGTTCTTTTAAGTAACTTCAATCTAATATAGACAATAATGCAGCTTCAATTATTTTTACTTTCTCTTCATATGCTATGTACATAGTGTGTAGAGAAGGTATTTTGTTGCACCCAAAAATTTGATACAGAGATTTCACTGGAAATAAATGTTTTGGGACCCTCTGAATCCAAAGAGGCATTTTTAGAAAAACGGGTGCATGTGAAAACGAAAAGTCCATTAGATACCAAACTTGATATTTAAGTTCATATCTCCCAAGGTTGTGACATGAGAATTTTCAAGAAAATCCCCCACCCCCAACTACCCTACATGGAAAAAATTTCAAAAATTGATTTTCTCAAAAACAGTTCTAACAATTTTGCTTAAATTAATTTAATGAAAAATGAAATTATATCTTTAATTTTCTGGGAATAGCCACTGAAAGCTCCTTCATTCTGGATGCCTTTCATATAACTGGTAAAACATAAAAGATAGACATAAATTTACTATGACAAAAATGTAGAGCATATTATATACATTTTTTGTTTGTAGAGCTAACCATTTCTGATATATTCCTTGTTGTTAGTTTGTTTTAAAATACTTAAACTTTTCTCAAATGTGGAGCTATCATTCATTTCATATCTTTTATTTTACTTCTGGCCATGCAAAGAGAACAAAATTTCAATAGTATCACATAGCAACCAGCTTTAAAAAGATTTGACTATTGCTTTAGCCTAATGTATTCCATTATTTCCCTTCTACTTATAAGGAACTAAGTAATAAGACCATTCCATTTATGTTTATCTTGATTAGCATGAAGTAGGGAGAAAAATAATATTTTGTAAGAAGTTTCTGTGCAGAACAGGTAGTGAAAGACATGTGTTTGGAAAACATCAAAATTTTTTCTTAATTACAAAATTAAAGCTGCTTAAACATTGTATAATATTCTGACTATGGTAAAGAACAAATTACACTTCTTGTGTAAGTGGATCAGTTTGTGAGAGGGATGGTTTAATAAAATGAAACAAAGGCCTATCCTCCAAAAATAAATTCTCAAGTAATATTAAGTCAAAGGTTTTAAGAAACATTGATGTGTTCCATTCTCAAGGCTTTCCCCACATCTCTGTAAGAAATTAGTGCTATCTCTTCATGATAATCGAGATAAACATTAGCAGAAATTTTCCTTATTACTTGGCTTCTTGTAAGTAGAAGAAAAAAATCGAATGTGTTCCATTCAAATGCTCCAGCTGTTCAGTAAATAAACCTTTTATTCAAACATTAATCTGTTATCTACATTATGCTAATCAAGATAAACATAGCAGAATTAGTCTTATTACTAGCTTCCTTGTCAGTAGAAGGGAAATAATAAAATGCACAGGCTATAGCAATAGTCTCGTCCTTTAAAAGTCAGTCACTATATAAAATAACTGAAGTTCGGTGTCTTCCCAGTTGAAAAAAGTTTAAGTGGCTTAAAATTGAAACCAATAATCCGGAATATCTCGAAAATGGTTAACTCCCCAAAAAGAATGTATATGACATTCATTGTGTTTTTTAATGAGATCTACATTTTTTGTGTAGTAAGTTTTTATATATATCTTACAATTTGGCAGTTATATAAATAATTTTAATTTGCTTCGGAATTACAATAGAATTCATGGCTTCATATAAAAGTTATTCAGGTCTTCAGAGGCTAAACCTAGAAAATTCAATATATACATTTCTTTTGTCATAAAAATATCTTATACTTAAATGGATGCATAGGCTTCCACGACCTGTGCCTTGATGTGTATTCTTAGCTTCTGGACAAGGCCGCATCATCAAGAGTCCAGAAGAAGCTCATGACAAGATGAGTGAAACGTTGGCAATACCATGCAAGATGATGCAGCCTTTTCCAGAAGCTAAGAATACATATCTCATATTTAAGGTATTTTAATCAAAATCGTTATAGCCATTTTTGAGAAAACAAACATTTTCAAAAAATATTCTTTGTAAAGGGTAGTTATGGGTGATGTGATTTTTTTTGAAAATCTTCATGTATCCTTGGAAGATATTAAACTTAAATGCCAAGTTTGGTATTTAACAATCTTTTCACGTGCGCGCACACACACACACGCGCACACACACAGACTTTTTTCTAAAAATGCTTTTTTTTGCTATCAGGGGGTCCCAAATCATGTATTTCTGGTGAAATCTTGGTATCAAATTTTTGGGTGCATTACAATACCTTCTCTATAACTATGTATGTAGTATGTGCAGAGAAAGTAATATAATAAAGAATGTATAACAAGGTAAAGAATTTGACCTAATTGAGCATTGATCATATTCAGTTACATAACTCAATTTGTTTTATAATGACATAGCAGACTGCCAGTCACCATGAAATACAAAAAGACCAGCAACTCATAGTAGGATCTCAACTGTGTGTCAGAGCAATGTGAGAGGTTTGGGAGGCTGATGGTGGGAGGAGTACCCTCCTTGTATAATGTGATGACTGATAAGGCACATGACAACTCCTCAAGATTTGGCATGTCTCAGATTATTTTAATGATATTTTGGCTGTTATTCTAAGTTGTTTAAATGTAGGTAAATGCAATGATAATGCTATATCTGAGCCTGACATCTCATCATAAATGGTCAACTGAATGCTTATGTGAAATGCTAATCTGCCAACATTAGAAATTGAGTATTTGATTCTGTGTGAAATGGGAAGCGAAAATGTGCCATAAGGATTTTAAGGGTCTTCTTAAGTATTCTGATGGAGACATAAAATAATTAATACCAGTGGCATGTAGTACCCATTCAGATAACTGAAGAGATAAACATAGTTTCTAAGTAAATAATAGTAAATTAAGGAGCAAGCTTGTCTTGATGAAAATCATAACCAGTAATAGTATTAATCAAAAAATAAATATTAAAGATAAAAATCTGATGTATTTCATTCACATGACTTTCTCTACATCTCCTTAACAAATTGTTTAAAAGCTTATTCTTCTATTTACTTCATGCCAATCAAGATAAACATTAGCAGAAATGGTCTCTCTCTCCCACACCCCCCCCACACACACACACACATACATGCACACTCACAGAATCCCAGAATTCAATCACACAAATTGGCAGGATTTTATTGAAGCCCAATATAAATAGTTATGATAGGGAACTTGGGCTATGGGTTCTAAATTGTTTGCTACAGGATTAGCATGTCACTGATCACGTCCTGATACTTGAAATTTGGAGATTGTAGATATAGTGGTATTAATTGGCACTATGGTTAGTGTGTGGGCATCGGATTAAGATGTTGAAGGAGTTTGAGGTTCAAGTCTCCGTAGGTATCTTTTTATGTTGTCTCCTTTGTATTTTGCAGTGAGCCCTTCATATTTTCCTGCATTACTCATTATGATGTACTCATACTAAAAAATAAATTAAATATAATGTACAATAAGCATCTAGATGTAATTGAGAATGTTTCAATAACAATTGCAATAAACACCTGAAAGGATACACTTCTCTATATTTCTCAAGGGAGTTTCTAACATACAATGTACGAGGGTGGTCTGAAAATATCTCAGGCTCACCCAGAGATCATGGCACTACTTGCATTATTTTTTTTCTTACGTTTGTACACATGTTAATAGATCCTATGTAAAATTACAAGTTATTCCAGGCAATAGTTGACTGTATGCAGTTGTTTGAAGCAGTGGAAGTGCACATTTTTTGAAAATAGAGAAATTTGAGTATCGTGATAAAATTCTTCGTAAAAGAAGGTTTAATACCTACAGAAATTCATTTGCATGGATTGTAAATGTGTATGGTGACTCTTCACCTTCAGTTTCCACTGTGAAGAAATGGGCATCCGATTTTAAACGTGGCCATGAAAGCGTCCAAGACAATCCATATGAAGGATGTCCAAAAACTGTAACCACACTGGAAATCATTGAAAAAGTGCATGACATGATTTTGGAAGATCGGCGTACAAAGATGCCTGAAATTGCTAATGCTCTGGAATTTCAAAGGAACATATTGGTCACATCTTGCATCAGGAATTAAACATGAAAAAGCTATGCACAAGATGGGTGCTGTGTATCCTCACTGTGGATAACAGACGCATTCGCATGACACTTTCTGAAAAGTGCTTGGCGCATTTTCAGAAGAACAGAAGTGACTGTTTGCACCGATACGTCACAATGGATGAAACATGGATTCACCACTATACTCTCAAATCCAAGCAGCAGTCGAGGCAGTGGACAGAAACTGGTTCTTCAGCTCCAAAGAAAGCAAGGATGGGGCCATCAGCAGGAAAGATCATGGTGTCAATGATTTGGGATGCCAAAGGAATTTTGTTGTTTGACTATCTTGAAAAAGGTAAAACTGGGGAATTTGCAAACATTTGTGAAAACAGACTCAGGGTAAAAAACAAAAAAAATTGTTTTCTGTCAATACAATGCACCTGCCTACAAAAGTGTTTTGGCAATTAGGAAATTGAGAGTACTGCACTATGAAGTGCTGGAACATGCACCCTATTCCCCAGATTTAGTTCCCTTGGACTTCCGTCTGTTTCCAAAACTGAAGAAATTCCTCGCCGGTAGGCGCTTTTTGTCCAATGATGATGAAATTGCAGCTGTAAATGGGTATTTCACAGCACTTCCAGAGGAACATTTCAGAGAGGGGATAATGGCATTGAAACACCACTGGACAAAATGTATTGATATTAGAGGAGATTATGTTTAAAAATTAAACTACTTTAAAAGCATGAATTGTTATTTTTCACTATCAGGCCGAGAACTTTTCAGACCACCCTCACACTTTGAGGTGTTATGCACTGCATTAAAATTGTAGACACAGTTCATGAAACAATATCAACATTTACTCTAAATTTTTTCGATCTTCTAGCCAGTTAAGTACAATAGTAAGTACAATTATACCCGAGAAAATATAGAGTTAATATGTCATCAGGAAAGCTTCAGCTGTTACTTTAATATCAATATTGTGTCAAAGGAACTTCAAATGAAATACAAAATGAATAGCCATCTCCATATTAAAGGAATACCTACATAAAACTAGTCAAAAGGAAAGTGCATTCTGCCTTTTCATCTCTATATGAAAGGCAAATAAAAAGAGACTTTGAGAAATAGTACAATATTTGAAGTACAAAATGCAACAGATTACCAGAGGAACTGTTCAAATGACAACCTGCAACATTCCTACAGAGATTGCACAACAGCTTAGAACTAAGTACCTGAATGGTTAGAATGATGTAATATCTACATGGACAAAACCATACTGCTGTTGAATCCTAGCAATAGCAGAGCTTTTTTATTTCACCACTAATATCATAGTTTGGTTGCTACATTCAAAGTATACTTGAGTAAATATTTTCAAACGTAATTATTTTATTAAATTAATCTACGCAGGTTGATTGACAAACCATTACTGAGTTGAATATTGAACACTACATACATCTTTCATTTAATCTTTTGAAAGTAATTTGTCCTGGAGGGTTTATTGTCTTGACTTCAAAAATTAAACTAAGCATACTAGTGCTAGTCAAAATGTGTACCTCTTTGAAAAAAACAACATAATTTAAAAAACTAGACAATGGAACTTCAGAGAGTGGTATCATCATACCATCATGGAATTCGATGAAACTGACTCATCCACCAGTATATAACTGATGTTGTTGTAAACTGCACATGATCTGAAATCAACCAAATGGTTATCAGTGGCATGACACCCACAAAGAGCAGGAAATTTTGCCAAAATTGCAAGTCCATAGTTTTAAATGTTGTATTGATTGTGCACTAATATTGCATTCCTTCGACTATGGCATACAAATGAGGCATTCTGAATATAAATAGAACACACATGTCCACATTATTTTAAATTATGCCTCTGATGTGTGATCCAGAAAACATATCATAACTTTGAACTTGGCAAAAGGGACAATAGGTTCCATATCTCAAAGTGTTTATCTAGGACCCCTCTACAATCCTCCCAATTTCTGTGGTTGAATGTTGAGACTCCAAGTGTATATGTATGTATATTTAAAAATAAAGTAGGAATTAAACTACCTTAAAAAAAAAAAATAAAAAGAAATTATATTTAATCTACAAAAAGTAAAATATAATATAATTAATAACATAAGAATTATAAATAAAAATAACTTATTATAAAATTTATAACAAATAACAGAATAACTAGATATTGAGGTACCACATTTTCAATACGAGGGGCGTTCAATAAATCCTTAGAAAATCCAAGAAATAATGCTCATAGGATCAAAAAAAGTTTGTATTTAGTAACTCTTGTCTCTTACTAGATGGCAGTTAAAGTTTCAGCTATATCCATCCCATAGTTTTGTTGCCATAGGTGATTGAATCAACAATCTTATGCTTCTTTAGAAAAATGAGTTTCATGCAATGATTAAACACTTGTATTTAAAAGGCTTTACACCAAGTTGAGGTTCACATCTGCTCCTGTGTTTGCAACAATTTACAATTGGATAAATGAATTTATCTGTGGCATATATTCACAAATGATGAACATAGTTTCGGATGTCCATTAGAAGTAACTTCCTCCGAAATTATTGACAAAATCTGGGATGTGATTTTGAGTGATCAACAAATCAAACTTTGTGAAATAGTAGAGGCCACAGGCATATCACAAGATACAGTGTTCTCAATTTTACACCAAAAATTAAGTCTGACAAAGGTCTCAGGAAAAGATGGATGCCATGTGTGCCCTCAATGGAGAATAAATACAATCGTGTGATCGATTCAGAAGCTGGTTTGCTACTTTTCTGTCCAATCCTGATGAGGTTCTGCATCAATATATATGGATGAAACATGGATACAGTAATGTACTCCAGAGATAAAAGTGCAGTCAAAACAGTGGTTTTTTAAAGGTAAACCGGCTCTGAAGAAGGCAAAGGTGGTGAAATCTGCAGACTAAGTGATGGCATTAGATTTTTGGGATGTATGCAGAATCATTTACATTGATTGCTTGCAGAAAGGAAGAACAATAATTATTCATTGTTACTGCACGTCAAATGGAGAAATTGCCTGCCTCTGTCAAAGGAAAAGATTCTTTTCCATCAAGACAATGCAAGAGTGCACACCTGTGCAGTTTTGATGGCGAAAATTGTATAATTAAGGTCTGAATTACTATAACATCCACTATATTCGGCCCCCAGCGACTTTTTTTACTTTTTCTATACACACTATGTACATAGTGTGTAGAGAAGGTATTGTATTGCACCCAAAAATTGGATACTGAGATTTCACCGGAAATGTATGTTTTGAGACCCCTGAATCCAAAAAAAGCATTTTTAAAAAAATGTCCATGTGTACGTGCATGGATGTGTGTATGTGTGCACGCATGCATGCAGCATAGCTCAAAAACAAAAAGAGCGTTAAAAATCAAACTTGGTATTTAAGTTAGGTATCTTCCAAGGATGCGACACGAAGATTTTCAAGATTTGATTTTCTTAAAAATGACTAACGATTTTGATTAAAATATTGTATATTAAAGTTATTTACCTGACAAATAAAATGTACATATATCTTGAATTTTCTAGGAATAGCCTCTGAAGACTACTTTATTCTGGATGAATTTTACGGAATTTTGCATAACTGCTAAACTGTAAGAGATGGGCAAAAACCTACCACACAAAAAGTGTAGAGCACATTAAAACAACAATTTATATCACATACATTTTTTTCGTGGAGTTAATCCTTTTTGAGATATTCCTTGTTTTTATTTCAGCTTTGAAAAATTTTTACTTTTCTCATTCAGGAATCTGTCAACTCCTGTCCATACTAACAAAGGAACTTCAGTCACATCGCAAAACGCTTTCGAACCTATGGTACTCCCTTATTTTGCTTCTACTTAAAAGGAAGCAAGTAATAAGACTATTTCTGCTAATTTTTTTCTGGATTAGCATAAAGTAAATAGAAGAATAAGCTTTTTAACAATAATTTGTTGCAGGATGTAGAGAAAGCCATGTGAATGGATCACATCAGATTTTTTTTATTTCTAAAGTTGAAAAAGTGGCTCGCAGTAAATGATTCACTTCTAACGAAGAAGTCATCACCCAAACAGATGCATATTTTGAGGATCTTCAGAAATCCTATTTTTTTGAAAGGCTTAAAAAAGCTGGGAAAAGTGTATCAAGCTAACGGGAGATTATGTTGAAAAAAAAAAAAAAAAAAACCTACCAAAAATAATTTGTTTTTCTCTTTCCTTTTCCAAGGAACTTATTGAACACCCTTCATATTTAGGATGTGATATAAGTTATATCATTCTGATTAACTGTTCTATCCATTTATTGTTGCATCTCTATCCATACACGTACATATATACATACAGGGTGTTAATGAACTATACTGAAATATTTTCACAGAATATGTAGATTACTTAAAGAAGTCATTTCAGATAGGAGACTTATGGCCTGTTTATTGAAATTTTGAAGTAATGGCTATAAGTTTCTGAAGTGCCAGTATCGCGGCATTTTGTCTGGAATGAACAAAATAATAATAAAAAACCTTTACTCTATGACAGGAATCGAACTCATGACCTTTGGGATAGCAGCTTCCCGCGTTATGCATTAAGCCAACAGAGCAGTTGAAAAACGCCTCCAGAAGCGTTAACTAAGAATGTAGTTAATGAATGCTTAGTGTCGCACTGTCAAATGATTAGTTCGAGATTTTACAGATTTTTGCAACATTACATCTTGAGAATGCTAGTAACAAGCTGCTAAAAATTGATGTTTCTATACTCGGGTAGCAGTTTTAAAGACATTCTAAGGCATTTTTTCAACCTGCTTTGCTTTAACACCGACTTATCAGCACCTGATACCCACACAATTTTAACACCATGTAGTTGCATTATGTTTATCCAGGGACCATGCAATGCCTATCTCAAATTACTTATATCAGTCATGTGCACAATCTCGCAAATTATTTCGGTGTAGATCATTAACACTCTGTATAATGCATTATAAGTTATATTCTAATTATATACACAAATAAATCATATATGTATATATATATATATATATGGGGTGTAAGGGATAGTGATGCGCCTCCTACAGCCTCTCCTATCCAAATCCCAACCTCTACCTGCTTGCGGTACATCCTGCTTTAACAAACGAGGATATGGGGACCGAGTATCAGCAGTATAACTGTACCATCCAAATGGAGGAAATGCCATTCAAAGAACACATGCTGACCTACCACAGCATGTAAAAGTGACTCTCACTGGCGATGAGAGAAAAGGCCGGTGGAAAATCTTCCTTCCTCCTGGCTAGGTCAAAGTGACCCATGGACCAACGGTAGGTGCGGCTCTCCAACCATGTTGGGGGTTGTGAATGAGTGGTGTAGCTACCAAAACATAAAAACTGGTGCTCATATCAAAACAGCTACAAGTAAGCTCAATGAAATGCTTCCCAGCTTAAAACGTTCCGGAGATAAAATAGTCCCCCAATCGGATCTCCGGGTGGGGACTATTTTGGGCTCTCAAGTTAAAAACAAAGATACTAACTATTCATCTAATGTTAGTGAATTAGTAGTTGCACAGTGGAATGCAGGAGGCTTATCATCATCTAAGAAAGCCGAACTTCAAAAAATTATGCATGAAGGCACAATAGATGTGTAAGCTGTCTTAAAAGAAAATGTAACAGAAGTCACAGTGAAATACTACCAATTTAAGAACTATCATACTTACATACTCCCTAAATCTCGACAAATAGCAAGTGGTATTTTAATAGCAACTCATAAAGATTTAACACATAAATTTAAAATTGTAAAGGCTATGAATCTTAATGATACATCTGAAATTGTCAAAATTGAAATATGGAAAGAAAATCAACACTTTAAAATATATACTATATACAATCCACCTAATAATGTTTTAGACACTAGTAAAATAGAAATTGGAAGGAAGACTATAATTATTGGAGATTTTAATGCACATGCAAAAGAATGGGGCTATCGTAACCTCAATCCAGCTGGTAAGAGCTTGCTTGAATTTTTATCTTCAAATACTACTGAATTAGTGTATAATAAAGAAGGTACTCCAACTTTCTTACATTATAATGGTTCAACATCAAACCCAGATTTAACCATAGTTTCATCTGATATTGCTTTTGTAACATCTAGGAAAATTAAAGAAGACCCAGGATGTGACCACAGAATAATCATTACTACTATTAATATTAGAACAAAAAAAAATTGTCACTACACTAAAAATACTAAATGTTCTTGGAACTACAAAAAAGCTGATTGGGATATGTTCCAACAAATGACTGAAGAGTCCTTTTCTAACTTTACAGTAGATAAGAATTTATCAAGTGACACTCTTGTACAAAAATTCAATAACATTCTTCTTGCATGTGCAAAGAAATGCACCCCTAGAGGAAAAATAAAAAAGTATAAACCCTTTTGGACTCCGAAACTTTCAAAACTAAAGAAAGCTAGGGATGAAGCCAGAAGACAAGCTGAAAGAACTCACAGTAATCAAGATGTACAACATTGGAGAAAACTATCAGCTGAGTTCAAAAAAGAAATTATTTTATCCAAAAAACAATCATTTCAAAAATTTTTAGACAAGTTAGATTTCAGGAAAGACATAAAAAAATGCACAATTTTATAAATACCTTAAACAATAAAAATAATCCTATACAAAAACAACCAATTAAAATTAATAATAAAATAATCACATCTGATAAACAATTAGCCAATTCCTTTACAAAATTATATACTAAATTCTCTTTCGAAAGAGAAACGAAATAAAGAAAAAGAAATGCAAAAGGAAGTTAAAAACAAATTTCATTGTTCAGACATACACAATGTATTTGTATTAGATTTTGACCTACAAGAACTTAAGAATGCAATTCACCAAACAAAAATTAATAAAAGTCCTGGTCCAGATCACATATCAGGTGAAATTATTAAACATCTGAGTACTAAAGGGCTTGACATTTGTTTACAAATCTTCAATGTAATCTGGCATTCATCAGTTCCACTTATGTGGAGGAAATCTATAATAATACCCATTCTTAAACCAAAACAATCAGCTGCAAATATCCAAAATTATAGACCAATTTCCCTAACAAGTACACTTGCCAAACTCATGGAAAAAATGGTTTGTACTAGACTCAATTGGTTTCTAGAAAACCAAATTCGGGATTTCGACAATACCAATCCACAATCCAACAAACCATTAAACTTAGTCAGGAAATCAAAGACAATTTAGATAAACAGAAAACAGTACTGGCTGTCTTTGTAGATTTCAAAAGTGCCTATGATTCAATATGGCGAATGAAGTTATTAGATGAAATGCAAAAAATGGGCATAAAAAATAACATGCTGAAATGGTTCTATCATTTCCTAATTCAACGTTTTTCAGCTACCAAATATGGGGATACATTATCCAAATATAAACAATCAAAATGAGGAATACCTCAAGGATCTGTTTCAAGCACTACCCTATTTAATCTGATGATAAATGACTTGCCAAAAAAAATTACAAGAAATACAAAATATCAATTGTGCCCTTTATGCAGATGATTTGGTAATCTGGACATCAACGAAAAGAACAAAGCACCATCAACTCTCCTCACAAATGAATGAAGCACTTTGTAAATTAGCTGACTGGTGCAAAGAAAATGATATGCATGTTAATATAAACAAAACAAATTACCAAATATTTTCCTTGACTCACCAATTACCAACAGTCTCGCTAGTATTGAATAATGAACCTGTCACTCAAACACAAGCATATAAATACTTAGGTGTTACTTTTGATAACAAACTAACCTGGAAACATCATATTGATACAGTAACTGAGAAAGCCAGAAGAAGATTTTCCATCTTGAAAAGATTGGCTGGAAGTAAATGGGGATGTTCTAGACAAGTTTTGAATACAACATATAAAAAACGCATATTAAACCAATTCTCCAATATGGTTGTGAAACCATTATTACAGCAAAAAAGTCAAATTTAGACAAAATTGAAAAAGTTCAAAACCAAGCATTACGTATTATTACAGGTGCTATGATATCTACACCTATAACAGTTTTACAAAATTTTACAAACAACATATCATTACAATCAGACAGAAATCAACACAGCCTAATCCTATATGAAAGATTGAAAAGAATACCTAATGTAGACTACTGAGGAAACTACTGAGATACTCCTAGAATTTTAGAAACACAACAAGGTTTCATACAGAAAGTTAAAGACCTCCAAAACCATTACAATATTCCATTAGAAACACACAATATGGAAAAATTAATTCATTCACCTTACCCTATCAATAGAGTAAAGATCCACTATAATATAAATTTAATAGAACCAGTCAAGAAACAGGAAGAAAATCTCATTTGCCTGAAACAGCTTACACTCGAAACTATTAATATACGACTCCCAGAACCTGAGTGGGTACATATCTATACTGATGGCTCTAAAATTGGAAGTGATTTTAATAATAAGACTGGTGCTGGAATATACAGTAAATTATTTTGTTCTTACATAACCCTCGGCCAAAATTCAACTCACTTTGATGGAGAACTTGAGGCAATTAATACTGCACTAAAAAACCTTTTCTACCACATTAACTTATTTAATAAAACAGTTATATTTAGCGATTCTAAATCAGCTATACAAGCCATTACATCAGACACATACACAACAAAAAGAATGATTGAAATTCATCAAAGTATTAAACATTTACAATCTCTACAAAAAACAATAGTTTTGCAATGGATTCCTTCACATTGTGGAATTTTTGGTAATAAAATGGCAGATTTATTAGCAAAAAAAGGTACAATGATACAACAGATTCCAAACTCATGTTTGTCATACCAATCTTCAAAATTGGTAATTAAGAAAATAATCCAACAAGAATTGCATGAAAAATTAATTCAAGACAGTAAAAATAAACAATGGAATATTCTATTAAGCCAACAAAATTTAATTCCGGACCACCCACGATTGAAAGCTGTTGCACTTTTTCGCTTGTATACAAGACATGACTGTTTAGCTGCACATTTACATAAAATAAACATTTTCAATACACCTAGATGTTTATTGTGTCAAGAAGACGATACTATAATGGATATACTACATCTTCAGAACTGCAGAAACCTGAAAGAGACTGATGTAGCATTATGATACTGGGAAGCAAGAAGGCACATGGAAGAACTCCAAAACGCTCAGCATTAGCAACCAACCAAATATATATATATATATATATATATATATATATATATATATATATATATATATATATATCTGAACAAGTAATAGAAATATATATATATATATATATATATATAAATAAAGCAAAAATACAGATATGACAAGAAATGTATAGAACTGTTAATCAGAATAATATAACTTATATTACATCTAAATATTGAAAATGTGATTCTTCACACTCAATGAGAAGGGAAGCCACCCTAAAACAAAGCTGAAACAAGTTGGGAGACTGCAGCGGGGCTGCACAGCCAGATTTAACTACATTAAAATTATATTTAAGTGGAGTTGTTAACAATAATTTCAAAGTCAGGCACAATTGTAACCAAAGTAAGAAAAAGTTGAGAGTTTATATATTTTTATCCATTATTATTAATTATTATTATTAATTATTGTTGGTGTTGGTGTTGTTGGTGGTGGTGGTGGTGGTGTTGTTCAGACTGGCCATTTCAAAATGGAGAAGGATCTGATACTCTCAAGATAAGAAATATAAGAGTTTATAAATAGTTTGTTGTGCTGTGATGCCTTCATTACATGGGTCGTCCTCTGTGGTGTAAGGTTACTATGCTAACTTCATATACCCAAGGTCACGGGTTCAAACCCGGCAGAGGACGATAGATTTTTTCGAGCATAAAAGTCCTTAGCATGGCTTTCTTCAGAAGGAAAGTAAAAGCCGTTGGTCCTGTGTTGTAGATTTACGGCATGTAAAAGAACCTCAAGGCTGATAGAGAGGCCTCTGAGTAAAACTAGGTGGCCTTTCACGCCCAGTATAGAATGGGACGCTGAGAACCACTGCAGTTAAAGAGCATCCATAAATAAAAATATATTTATAAAAATTTACATTTTTTTCATCACATGGCATGATGCGACTAACTATTCATTTACTAATTTTAAAGTGATGGTTTATAATTATTTATTATTTTGAAACTTATTTCTAGATTCTTGGGGAGCAATTAAAAAAAATAAAAATTTCTCCATCTGCAACCTCTGAATTCATGTGAATTCAGCATACTTACCACTAGACTGCAGTGCAGAAGTAGCTATAATAATGTTTACTACAAAGTAACAATGGATAGCTAAAACTTATTTTTTCACAGAATACAGAAAATGATTTATTTTCAGTTTAATTTTTTGTTTTTAATTATTTCTGTAGTGGTTGGGAATACATTAAAAATTAAGTTAGATTCTGTACACTCCTAATAGTTTTGGTTAAAGAAGCTTTGCTTTAATGGCAATTGATTTTATATGCACAGAGTATTAAGAAATAACTCATTGGAAATCAATATAGGAACTTAAAAGACATATTTTAGGTATAATTTAATGGAAATAATATATACTTCTGCTCTGGCCTTAATGTTCCATGAGGCTGTAAATTTGCCCCTCAACCTTCTTACTGTAGTAATGACTTGAACATAATAGGAAGGATCCTGTTAACATACTGTTGAGTATAATACACAGTATAACTGTATGTTTTCTGCAATCATTTTTATGAGTTTAATAGTGAAACAGTGGCATTATTAGTATTCATACACTTATAATTGGGTTTTCATAGAATTCAGGGAAGCAACAGAATTCAGGTGTTTATTATTTATTTGACATTCTTTTTAGTCTTATAACACCATGTTATTACTCCTAATCAGCTAGACTTTTCTTTACTCTTTGCCAGCTCAGCCATTATCAGAATCCCAAGCAACAATAAGAGCCATAAATACCTTACAGCAACAATATTTAATATTTACACACATTCATACAGAACACAGTTTTACTACACAAGTAACTTTTAAATTAATGCAATTAATGCTATAATTAATTGCTTTAATTACAATTTATTTTCACACAACTCAAAGTGGTAATCAGACTAACACTCAACAATAATTTTCAGTATGGTATATGAAGAAAAATATAACATCTAAGATCTTTTATTTTTTTGCACCTTTGTAGTTATAATAAATTTTGCAGCAATACCAATTTCCTGATTACTATTTTGATAGCATTTACTCTGTTTCTTTTAAAGTCAAATAACTTCTACACATATCTTTTTTCTTTCTTTGTAGTTATTTGTAACCAGGTAAACAATAACCCAATTTCTTGTTATACAAAGATGACATTTGTCTTCTTCATATCTAAGTACATTATACCTACATTACTTTTTTAATTGCATTCACGTAGAGTACCACTTCATTTTTCTCTGAAACAGTAGTTCACATCACAGAAGTATGTTTCATTGTAGTTTGCATTATACAAATAACCACACATTTCTTTTGTGAATGCTGATATGAACAAATGCATATGAATATTAATGTTTATATACAAGATATTTCTCAACAACATTTTAAAAATCACAAAACACCCGTAAATTAATTATTGAATGTGATTTCATTCCATTTAAATTGTTTTCTTACTAACATTCTGTTTCCTCATTTTTGCCGTTATTAATTCACTCTTACTTTTAAACCTGACAAAATTAATTTTGTCAGAAACCTTTTTCTTCTTGTGAGAAATAAACCTTGGAACACACAATGAATTTGTTTATCGTATGAAAAATTAAACAGGGCAAAGGAGCACAACATGAGCAAGTTATTCCTGTAAGTGCTCTATGATATGTATAAATTCACCTTCTCATAGGCTGCTTAAGGCATCATGTTCTAAAACGGAAGCTGCATAGCAGTTTCTTTGAATGAAGGACCTTTTTATGAGAATTAAATAACATTTTTATGACTGTAAGGAAGGCATCTTAGTAACTTCCAATAACTCCGATGTGTTTTCAGAGTTATTACAGCATTTTCAAATTCAAGCTTCAAAAAAATTCTGGGTAAGCACATATATCATGGTGCTTAGAGGAATTTTTGTATTTTAGAAAGCAATAATGGTCTACTTTCTTTCCAAAATGACACAACAAATCTTAAAACAATTGCTCAAATAATGAAATTATGAAAGGAAAAACCCAGCTGGTTTAATTTACTTAACACCAGCAAGAATGTTTTATAAATGTCAAATAAATAGAGACATAAAGAAAAAGAAACAATGAATAAAATAAATTATTGCTAATATATTTCTGTAATAAAATTTAGTGTTTAAATTCAAATATAGCTCATTGATAAAACAAAACAAATTAAGCACTCTATAAAACCCTGTGTTTTTATAAGCACTTGAAACTGTTCAGAACTAAAACTTATAATCTGTGACTGTTTAATTTTAGTTTTGAAATGACTGTACCTCCAGGGCAGAAGGGACATTATCAAGTACTGGATTGCATTTTTTACTAATTCTAAAACAGCAATAGAAGTTGCACAAAATGTATACTTCATATAATATACCTCACTGCTAATTCTGACATATTTTCTTACTCTTCCCTACATTTATTGTCTTTCTTCTCTCCTTCCTTATTTCAGTGTTTTATAAGTAGTGAGCCAACTTCTCTTTAAGTTTATGATGGATTTAGCACCAGCAGTCAATAGGTAAAGATTTATTGCATGTCAGATCACAATTACCATAACTGTTTAACGGCTATTGGTAAAGTAGCCATTACATATTGTGTTTTGTAACATTTGGCTATCTGCATATTGTACCACACGAAAATGTACTTACAGTAGGTATGCTTAGAATCAGCATTGTCACCAAAGTGGATCAGTTTTTAATGCTGAAACAGCACTCTAGCACACCTGCTAATTGCTGTTTAGCAATTTTATCACTTCAGCTTCCAAGGCTTTTAAATTAACCTGCTTGGCTAAATGATAATTTGTACATTTGCTTCATTTAAGGCACATTATTCTTACGTCCATAACTTCTCCTCAAAATGAAAACATTATGCAGATCAAGACTGTTTCAACCAAAGTATAATGAGCCTTCCAACCCAGATCTTCATTTGTGATGTTCTCTATTTGTGCAAATGGCTTTTTGTGATGCACAGCAGTTCCGTTGCATATATTGATATGTACAGTACTGGAAGCCATAACGTTGAAGAAACTCCCTGCAGGACATGCTCCCACTAATATTGGTTGCTTTATCTTCACATTTGTCAGTGTCTTCCACTAGAAGAAAATATAAACAAAACAACATTAAAATTTATATTCCATACAAACTAAACTATCTTAACTTTATTAGGTGAAAGGGATACAGATGTCATCCAAGGGGTCACGGCGGGGGGGGGGGGCAATGGGAGAAATGCCCCCCTAAGTTATGAGAAATAATTTGGCTACTGGTTATTATTGCTCTTCAGAAAGAAAATTATGACCACTGTACTTTTATTGCAACTGTTTCACATTTAAGAAATAAAAGATTTTTTTTAGAGTAAATGTGTTGTTAAAATTGAAAATTTGGGAAACTGCTTCAGGCAATCATGCCTCCCTTAAGTAGAAATTTAAATAATGCTCATCTGTTAAGGAGGTGATTCTATGTAGTAAATTTCCTTTGTTGTATGTTATTGACAGTCCAAAACTTATGATAATCCCTTGGTTTTGAATTCTACACTCTTCAACAGATTTTCATTGAATTTAAAAGAAAAAGATGCTTGATCTATTATCATATAATTTTTATACTATTCAGGAATTTCTTGATTATCATATTTTAACTCAACCTTTTGTAATTGTATTATTTAATGGTTATACAATAAACATTACATTGCAGAAACTAATGAAAAGTTTTACTCTCCAAATGCTTATTTCAGAAGAAAAAATAAAAACAAGTCTCACTGAAGTATACAAGAGAAGGGTAATGTTGCATCCTTTGAGTCCATGCACCACGTAATCTTACTAAATCATACAAGCTTTAGAAAGGAGGAAATTACTGTGAGCAAGAATAGGTTGACAAATGGTTAAACAATCCAGTTTTGTTAAGGCAGCAGAAGTGACTTGTCTGGAACTATAACTTCTGGAATGGAAGCTACATTGAGCCAGTTGTATGTATGAAAGGGAAGTCATGTAATTAATGAACAAATAAAAATGGAGCATAGCATGTTCATAAACAATGATAGACCGAATAATTCCTTTTTATCTATTTCAGTTTTAAATGTTATTGCTATTCATCCATATTTAAAATCACATTTTAATCCCTAGAAATTGGCAAAATTTAATTTGAATAATATCGGATTGTGAACCATACTATTTGTCAAATACACTGACACTTGTAACTCAATGATAGAACTGTGTATTATTTGTTAAATAAACATATTACAAAACACTCAGATTTGAAGGTTTATTTAATAGTAAAATTCATAGAGATAAGGTTTAATAATAGTTTTGGGTAATAGTAAAATTCATTAAGTTATGCAGCTGTGGATGCAAAGGATGCAACATTACCTTCACTGCAATTTAGCAGTTTGTTTTATAAAAAAACCATCATTTATGCAGGAGTTAAAATGTTGTAATCACACACATGCCACACATAGTATCATGTGTATGTCAGTAAAATTGAAAATGAGTTTTATGTATGCATGTCCTATAACTGCTATGGTTCTCAGCATCCCATTCTATATTGGGTGTGAATTGCTAAGAAACCTTTGTATCAGGCCTGTCTATGAGTTTCTTTTATTTCCCATTAATCAATGATAGAGAACCATCAGCTTTACTTCTAAAGGAAGCCATACTATGAAAAAAATCCATTGTCCTCCACTGGTTTGAACCTGTGCCCTATGGAAACAGAAGCTAACATATTACTCCTAGACCACCAAGGACAATTGTGTATGGCAGTGTATGCATCATTTATATCTTCAGTATATTTCAAAGAATTAACAAATGCTTAAATGAAATAGATTGCAAGTTCTGTTTATTAAATGTTTACATAAAATCATAAAAATACCTATTTTTATGTATTGTATTTTCCATTGTTAAATAAAAATACCCTTTTATCTTCATTGTATGTTTATAACACATAAACATTTTTTCTATTTGATATTTTAAAATACTGTACCCATTTGGTTTTTGAATTAAATACATAATTAAACAGTAAGTGAATATTTCTTTCATTGTTTCATTCAATCAAAACCAAGCATATATGATCATATTACTGAGGGGTCAATTGTACACCCATTCTTGCTTCACTTACCAAATTTTAACTTCCCTCATGTTTCTTGAATCAATTGTTCATATCAGCTACTTATTGACCTTTGACAATCTCTACAATGAAGCATGTGTTAAGTTAAAATTTGATAAGTGTAGCAAGAATAAGTGCACAGTTCACGCTTCTGTAATTTGATTAAAATTATATTGCTTCACTGTGTTTGATTCCACATTTTTCAGAAATAAACAAGCCTGAAAGACTGTCTGTGATTTAAACACTAGTTAAGTTTTCATTCCATAGTTTAATAAAATTCAATAAAATGTACATCCTAATCCACAGTGATTCTGGTATTAACCATCGATTGCTTTTTTTTTTTTTTTTTTTCACCCACCTTCAAGGAAAAGTATTCCTTACCAAAATTTTACAAACTACAAAATGATTTTCTACAAATTTATGATGGCAAAAAGATATTTAACTTTTTCACTACTAACAAGATCTCTCTGGTTTAAAGGATGACATCTATAACTGTTTCACCCCATAAACTTTATGAATACACTTTAAAGATGCAATTAATCCCTCTTATTTTTTAGATATTTTCTTTTGGATAATTCTCAAGCTGACACATATTACTTATGATAAGAAAGCACACACTTATGGACTTGATATAAGTAGCACATTTCCAAAAAAAGGATGGAAGACTATAGACCATCTAGCTTTTTCTGGAAGGGGAATTCTGAATCAAATATACTAATTCTGTATCATACAAATGACTAAAATGCAATTTTAAAACACTAATATAGGAATATCCCTTTAATATAGAGACTATAATATGGGGGCTAATAATTTGAAAAATCATAATTTAAATATTTTTGTCAGCGCATGATCACTCTACCAGACAGGCCACATTACACGATGAGCGAAATGAATGTGCAAATGTGGCTGAAAATCTAAAGCATCACTTCTGCCTTAAACAAGGATGTCATTTTGTTCTGCTTCATGCACATCCAAATTTTTGCTTTAGTTTTTTTGAACCTGCATATTATTTCAAGGCTGGCTGTGTTAGTGTGCACATCTTCAATTAGTTAAACAATATAGTTAAATTATAAGGTAACCCCTATCAAAGCCTTTCTCCACTGCGCGAGAGATCCGAGAGTCACTGGGAAAATGGTGCCAGCAAAGGCAAACTAAAATACATATCTTAAGATAAATTATTTTGACCTACTGCTCATATACAATTTGTGAAAATATGCTCCATACTTGTCTAAGCTTAGCAGCAGGAATCCCTGTGATTATTTACATGATGTTATGACTTAATTTCTGTAGATTACACAAGGATTTTTGCTGCTTAACTTAGGTGAATGAAAGAGAACATCTTTAACTTGTTTTACTGCCTGTTTGGGAGCAGATGGTCAATATTTTCAGCATTTACTTAAGGTAAGGACTCCAGTGTCCTTTTGCCAGCACCACTTTCCTGGCACTTGGATCTCTCCACAGTAGAGAGAAGCCGCGAAAGGGATTGATTATCTTATAACTTAATAACCTTATATTTTGAGTGTGTATGGTGTGAAACTCGAAGGGAAAATTGGAGTATTTTTGTGCAGTGATTTTGTTTGGTTGAAGAGAGTATTTGTATTTCTTTCCACTTTGTTAAGTGTGATGAATGGAAGGGTATAACCAGTTATGTCCAGTTTCATAGAAAATTCCAAGTTTCATCTCCCCTCTAAGGAAGGCAATAAACATATTAGTAGTGAAAGTTTCAGTTAAAAAGTGTCACAGGAATGCCATATTTATAACAATAGAAAACTTAAATGAAACTGCCTTTTTAATAGCTAGTATAAAAAAAGTCATTAAGTGCTTAGTAGATAAATGTCCAAATGTTTTTCTCCTTATGTCACAAACTTAAATCTAAACTAATTAAAATTTATGTCTACAGACTATTGCAGAGGCTTTGAAAGGAAAATCAATTTTTTGTAAATGGAATTCCTGGTCACTTTAATTTTCTATATCAATATGGCTGTTTTCACCTCAGTGTGTATGATATTACCTACAAGGTATGTCCAAAACAATATTTTTTTTTGGGGGGGGGAAACTTTTGAAAGTCTCCAGTAAGTCTCAGACAGCTGGCAGTCAGCATTTCAAGAGAATAATGTAAATAATGAACCTGCTGTAAATCTAACCAACAACATACACAAGATGGAAAGCATACAAGTAGTAGAGTATTGTGTCATAGTAAAATGACTTACTGTTATTTATCCAAAGGTTTCTGGGAAAACCAATATAAAAATCTTAGAAAATTTGACTTGTCCCATAGCAGAAAGCAGGAGTGTTATTAATATAACATCATGACCTCTTTTAAATTATGGCAATATTGATATTTTAAAATAAGTTTATAATGTACTTTTATTCTCCTCATACAAGGTGTTAGGGGTATGAGTGTGCAGACTTCAACGGCAACCTCTTGACATTAAGCTGAAACCTAAGCTTCTATACCATTTTCCTCTATAAGACATGGTTGCATAAATAAAAAATAAAATTGGTAAATGTTTGATTGCAAATTTGTCACCACTCCTTTAATGTTTACATTGCAATTAGAATAGTGAGGTAGATCTACAAAAGATGAGTTATTCCTGTTTTTACCATTCGTTGCTAAAATGAGTCATTTAGTCACAAAAATGATATTAAAGAATTGAATTCCAGCATGTCTACTGGAATAAATATGCTTGTCAACTATGGAAGCAAAAGGTCAGGAATGTTGACAGTAATGTTGTGCCTCAACACCTTGCACAAGAGCTGGTTCTGTTAGTGCTTCAGATATATTAAATGCATTAGGAACTATGGCGGTCTTTAAAATCAAGAGTCTCAAGATATGCTTCTTGCTTATGGCAAAGCTAAGACCGTTAGATTATTATTTCTGGGGACTTTTGAAGAAGTCCATCATGAGGAGGTTGCTACCATTGATGATTTTCGCACATGTGTGTTTGAAGCAGACCTAGAAATTGGGCAGAATGCAGAAGCTCTAACAAAAGTTGAGCTTTAATTGCAAATATTAATTGTTTAAATGAAACAGTATATAAAACTGTCCTCTTCTCAATCTTTTAACATAAGTATTAATGGGTGAAGACTAGACCTGTTTAGGCGAAGACCATACTAAACCATTTGAAAGATTTTGTATACAACATTTAATCAAACAGCCTGCTTTAAAATAAATTCTTTAAAATTCTGGCACAGCTGAGAAGAATGCAGGTGGTGTATTACATATTATTGTCCAAGAAAAATCTGAAACATTAATAAATATACAAATCTTCTATTTTATTGGAGAATTCCTTAGATTCATAAAAGAATATGGAAATAGTGTTCAGCTCTGTGTCTCCAAATCATGCATGCAATTGTACAAAGCCTACACATAAAAAATTTTTATATTGAGAAAAATATTGCACTTACTATTGAATGTATTAAGCTCTTGTGCATTTCTAAACTACACTACATTTAACACATATGTATAACATTTTTACTAGTGTTAGCAATAAGATAAGCAAGTTTATCTGCATAGTTAGAAGCACAATATGTTAGCATGCTACATTGGCTACAGACAACATAGATATTATGCAAGTTAGAAGTGATTAGGAAAACTAAAATTACAATCTTGAATTATCCACCATCCACTAAAATTAATATAGGTTACAGTTAGTATAAAGCATACAGCCCATTCACACATTTTAGCAATTTCCAGGTTAATATTTACTGAAAAAGACATGTTATTTATAAATGTAGTAAAATTATATAACATTTTACAGTTATGTACATAAATATAAACCTTTAATGTGTCATTTGATTGTACTTTAAAAGGATAAGTAATGAGTTATGTACATTTTATCATATAGCTTCATCTATAAGTTTTAGTTTGTTTTCATTATGGTTTCTAAGCTGCTTTCCATGTTAAGTTCATGTCCAAAACTAAAATTATCTTCAGAAAATATAAAATAAAGAGGAATATTAGTTTCATTTATTTATTCATAAATTTAATAGTACCAATTTGGTAAACTTAATGCTATTACAGTATAGCCACAATGATGTGCTCTTCAATGGGAGTTTATATATTGATTTAGCTCAGAAAAACTTTTCCTGTACGTTTTAGGAGATATAAGCTAGCTGCATTAAGAGCATACACCAAGTGATCAAATTTATGTAGCTTTTACTACAACAGAATTTGAAATAATGACACAGGTGCTAGTAAGCGAGTTCTTTAAAACTCAAACTAGTGGCCAAGACAAAACTCATGCCTACATGAGCTACCTGGTGGATGTTGATGAACTAAAATACCATATAAATACTACAATGTTACCAGAACATTCCCAGTGGACTTCAAAGAGCATGCCATGAATGGCAGATCTGACATATTATGATGGAAACATGTGCATATAAACTGTCAATTTCACTGTGGTGGAATGGATTGCATGACTGAGAATCATATTTTTATGATTGAAAGCTATTTTTGATCTGGTAGAACTATTCAAGGAGCTTATTCATAATACTGTTTCTTTGCACTGTATACATGAATTTCATAAAGTTCAGCAGTTTTGTGGCAAAGCCTCAGATTGAAGAGCATTTATCCTCTAATTATGTTTTCTTGTTACACAGGGGAAGTGCTATTCTATTTGTTTCTATTTATTGTACTATGATTTATTTCCTCCTTTTATTTGTATGAGTAGAGGACACTTAAAAGGATTTTATTTATATTAGTGAAGGCCCAGGAATGAATTCCAGTAGATGCTAGTTATCTGGACAAGTTTTCATCCAAATGTTCTCCAACTCTGTGAAGGTGAATATGAGTGACTTAATGGTATGAATGAATATTGTAACTATGCCCTGGAGTCATAATCTTCAAAACAATGTGAACGACTTGATTTGTAAGTCATAGCTGATTGTTGGTATCCATTGTTACATATTAGTGCTGGCAGCAAATTCTTTTGACATTGAAGCTCTGATTGTTACATCTATGTGAATGGACACATGCACTGTTGGAAGATTGACATTGAAGTCAGGCATTGTTACACCTGAGTGAGATTGTGGCACCTGTGTTTACTGCTTCTGGAAATTTCCCGCCATGTTATAGACAGCATAAAAAGGGAAATGAAGCCCTGCCCAGAGTTCAGTTTTGATGGGAAATTCCTAGCAAGCAGTAGTAGTCATCTTCACAGCAAACATCAAAAGGAAATTAAACATCAGAATTGTTACAAAAGTATTGATGAAAAACAGTTGTTTGTGAGCAGATTCTGATTAAAATCAGTTTGTGAAAGAAATTAAGAGATGTTTGTTGGAGTGAAAAGAGAGTTTTTGTTACAATATTTAAATATGTTTACAATTTGGGACATGACTTTGTTAATGAAGTAAAGCTTAAAGTAAAGTTTAACAACAAGTGCATTGGGCACAAAGCCATTTCCATCATGTCATGAATTTCATTCATTCTTAGTCTTATAAGATCAGAGACCAGGTATGAGAGGTTTCACAAAAAAAAAAAAGTCTTTATCACTTGCTTCCCAGTAAAAGTGAAATAAAGGAATACACAGACTAAAGTGCTAGTCAAATCTTTTACAAGCTGTCACTAAACAACTGTCATTGAAATTTGGTTCTCTTTCAGACCGAGGATTAAACCAAAAGAGATATGAATCAAATGAGGACTTCCTTGTGAGAAAAGTTTAAGTATTTTAAAACTGAAACCAATAACAAAAATATCTCGGATATCTTTAGCTTCACAGTAATGTATATGACATAAATTGTGGCATTACGGCTTAGAAGTTATGCAAAAATGATTCAGAATGAAGAGGACTTCAGAGACTATTCCCAGAAAATTCAAATATACATTTTATTTGTTACCTATGTAATTATCTGTAATACAGGATATAATCAAAATCATTAGAACCATTTTTGAGAAAATCAACATTTTCAAAAATTTTACGCTGTATGGATAGTTTGAGGTGAGTAATTTTCTTAAAAACCTTTGTGTCACATCCTTGGAAAATGCTGAACTTTAATATATATTTCGGCATTTAACCATTCTGGTTTTTGAGCTAATGTGTTCACAGACACACAAACACACACACAGACCTTTTTCTAAAAAAATGTTTTTATGGACTTAGGAGGCCTTGAAACATATAAGGTCCAGTGAAATTTTAACATTGAATGTTTGGGTGGAATACAAGACCTTCTCTACCTATGTACATAGTATGGATAGGGAAAGCAAAAAAGGGTAAAATGGCTGAGGTTAAGGTGATAGACTGTAACCTCAAAACATAGGTAACCTCAGAAGTGTTGTAGTTTGAACGTATTAAAGAATCTTGCTTTTGCATTATTATAATTATGCAATAACCCCCTGATTAATTTTCTTCACAATTGATGATGGTAATTATTATTTAGCAATATAAGATGTATTTATAAAATTTCCATAATAAGAAAGATGAAAATAAACCTCAGACTAAAAAGGTTAGTGTAATGCAAACAAAAGAAGAGACAGACATGGTATTCCAGTTGACCAATCATGTGAGAAATGGGAAAAAATTCTCAGAGATTTGTCCACTTTAAAAAAATAAGGGAACAAAAAAATATTAGCAGTTAAAAATTTTGCATATATGTATTTTCGGCATTTTTATATGCTCCATTGTTTACAATACTTTCTTTTAATGTACATATTGCACTTTTAGATTAATATTAATATGAATTTTTAACCTATATTGCCTTTCTAAACTCCTGCAACTCTGAAGTAATATTTTTACTGAGATGTTTTCAAAATAAATGGTAATAAATAATAAATGTATGATTCAAAAACATGGCTGAAAATTATATTAATGGAATATGAGGATCATAATGTACTTTTTATGTCTTGAAAATATAGTAATAGTATTATGAATGCATTCTATGCTTAAATGAATTATAAAATCCCTCCAGAAATTTTATTACAACCACTTATAATCAGTATTTGCATGAATGGTAACCTTTGGGAGGGAAAGAAGATAATAATATGAAGTTAATGATTAATTCTACTTAAGATGCAAAAGACTCAGGAAGTAAATTATCATGTTAAGGTGTTTAAAATATTGTATTAAAATACTTTTATAGTTTTTATTTAAGTTTATTGAGCAAGCAAGTAAGCTTTAATGTTTATAGATAGGTTTATGTAATCAAAGAATTTTAAATTTTCTCTTTTTAAATTGGAAAGTATTTTTGAAGAAGTACTGTTTAGTTTAAATTTCAAACAGAGAATCAGAATTTCAAGAAAGGATTAATTTTGAAATTGATAGTTAAGTACCTATTTTCTTCAGCAAACTCCTACTTACCACTATAAGCTGAAGTCTCAACATGTGTGTTGTTGATAATTGTTGGTGCATTTTGGGAAGCTGAAGAAAAGAAATAGGTCTGGACTTTTCTAACAGTGGTTGATGTTGGAGTTGTGTAGGAGTTATATTTATTATATGGAGCTAAGGTGGTGTAAGAAGTGGATGCTGAATAAAGCTGTGGCGTTTTAGTTGTTGTGGTGAAGTAACGGTTGTGATTAATGAAAGAAGGGTAAACATTGGATGCACTTGGACTTTGAGTATAATGGAAAACAAATGGTTTGTTTGTAGTGGAATACTGATAGCCCAAATTATATGGATTATTTGATGTAAACTGGTTATTGTAAATATTTAATGATGGTTTTGATGTGGTAGGAAATCCTTTATTACTGAAATCATATGGATTTTTGGTTGTCGTAAAACTATAATACTGGTTAAAGTTGAATGGACTCTTTGGTGTAGAAATATATTCTGGCCGCAACTGTGTTGACTGAGTATGAAATTGGTTTATAGCATATGGATTCTTTATTGTTGTAGTAGTGTAGTATGAATTTCCTTTGCTGTAATAGTTATTGTAGTTGTTTAAGTTTTTAATAGGAGTGTTCTGTGGGATGGGGGTGGTTGTCCCTCCTGTATTCCGGAATTCACCAGATGTTGACCTGTATATAAGTTTCTGATTATACATCATTTTACAAATAAATTCATACAATATTTACAAGTAAAAACTATCAATAACTACTGAATGTACAAGAATAATTATCCTAATAATTCAAATGGTCTACAATTGTGCAGATGCAAATCCTGGAGTAACAGCCATACCATGCAAAACAAGCTGGGGTATTTCCATAAATATTATTTCTCAGTGCCATATTTTTCATGAGGGAGATTATTGTGCATTAAATGCCAATTATTTATAAGGGTACTTAATAGTACACATCACCTATAATGTATTCTAAAGAATAATTGGAGGTAACTAAATAATAGGAATTAAAAAATGACATCAGTTTTATAAATCTTAATTTCATTAGAAAATATCTTTTAATATATCATGCTGTAGCTTTTTCATATTAAAGTAGCAACTTTTAAATAACTTTTTGAACATATGAGACCATAAAAGCATGATTCCTTTTAATGCCTTCTGAAACTTAAGCCTCACATATCTTTCTCTACCACTACAAATCAAATGTATTTACTGTGATTTTGGAATTGTAACCAAGAATTGTGCAATTCTATGACCAAGCTTTCTGTATTCCACTGTGAAGAATGCTTTGGAGTACAAGAGCCATAAGCTTGCTTACATCACCAATTGCAAGTATTTTATGGACAATGCTCAGAAATCGTGCTGCAAATCCAAGATTTTTAGCTAGAGTAATGTGTTTATGGTATTTACTGCGAGCGCACGCACACATGCACCCACTCCTGTGCCTATGCCTTCGCACACATACATGGACACACAGATTTCTAAAAGTACATTTTTGGGCAGAGGGGGTTCAAAAATAAAATATTTCTTTGACAGTGATTTCATATATGATGAAATTTCAATATAGAATTTCTAGATGGAGTACAACACTTCTTCTGCTCTGACAGATAAGTTCAGGTGTGCGGTATGGTTTTATTTTAGGTGATGAAAATTTGTTAGTGTACTGTTGCATGATGTTAAAAGGTTAGGTTATTTGATTCAAAGCAATTCTGCTAAAACTCTTCTTGTATGCAAATCAGGATTATTTTATTTAAACTTTTTGGTTCCTTATCCATCTTTCCAATAAGTGTAACTTATACTTTAAAATCTATTCAGGTGGTGTGTAAATTTAAGTTAATTCTGTATGTATTACAATTATTAGATATTACAGCAAGAATAAAAGTAAAAAGTTCTGTAACCCATAATGTCTTATTGTTTACATTCAACATGTTTGATATAAGGGGATCTTAGCATTTTTACAAAATGCAAGATATATAAAAAAATAACCTTGTTCAGTTTGAATGCTTGTCCCAAATTTTTTTGCAACCCTTTTGAAATATTGAACATGAATTTAGAAAACGTGAAAAGAGAATCATGGAAATGTATATAATTTTAATTTAATAGCTGCATGATCATATATAAGCACATAACCTCAGCTATTGTGCTTTAGTAATAACTGCTTTAGGAATTCAAGAGCTCTATGGTATGAAGTACAGTTCAGGATATTAGCTCGAAGAGTGTTAAAGTTTTAATTATAAAAGGAGAATTTGTCAATTTTTTGAGAAACAGTTTTTAGTCAAATGGATTTAGGTATTGAAAGGTTAGGTAAAAGCCATGCCAGTTTAAAATCAAATCATATACAATTTTAAATGTTGAACAGAACTAGACCATGAATCTACACCATTAATCTTTATGTCACTTGACTATAATTATTCGGTCTTCTTATCCTTGATAACATTTGAGTCTTTCTGGTGGACAGTAAAGCATAGATCATCTTAAAAGTCTCTCATAACATATTACCATCCATCTAGCATGTAAGATAAAAGTATTGCAGTATTTAAGATTTTAAAGGCACTAATAAAGTCATGTATGAACATTTCTAAAGAAAGTAGCATGTAAATACAGTACTCTCCAGGCACTTGCAATGAATTTAAAGACCGCATTTTATGTGTTTTATCAGAAGGCTGCAGAATCAAAACTTTTACTTTATGCATGATTTGTCAAAAGTTCTGCCAAATTAGTGTATGAACAAGATATACCTGCAATTTAATGATACAGACAAGTGCATTTGCTGTTACAATTAAATGAGAATACAAACAAAGAGAAAAATATGGCACTTAAATAAATGTATATACACAGATCTCTCTTTCCACCTTAGCCACAAAAGCTTTCCCAAGCACTTTGTGATTTTTTTCACAACAGCATAAAAATGCTCTGGTTTTAAACATTTTAAATGTTATTATTTAACAGGTAGCTACTAAACCTTTAGCATTGATCTATAATACAAAGCTAAGTGCAAAAGTTAAAGGCATATGAAGGTGGGCTGTGCTGAAGACTCCAGTGGCTTGCCTCTCCTACCAGTGCTGTGGTATACATATCTTATGCACTTGAACTTAGAACATTATCTTCATTAACTGCACTCTGATGAATATTTTAAAAAGATAAATGCCAATTTTATAATTAGAAGACTTTTATTTTTCAATCATGGCTGGCTTTGCAAAACTCCTAACACTGCAATACTTGGAATGCAAGCTATGCACCTTTTATATTCATATGGTTATCATCACTCAGCATTCATTCAACACTGAAAAGCTAATAAATATAACTGATCCTTCCTCATTATGCTTCAATATAAACAATACCTAATTCTTATAAATGTAAAAAGAAGCTAGTAACAGTGAAGAATAACACAAATATTAATATAAAAATAATAGTTGCAACAAATCTTCACTTATCTTTTGGAATCCTTGCCTGGACTAGTTTCGCAACGATTTCATTGCATTATCAACATATCCTTTTGGTCTCTTTTTTGATGTTGTTTATTTACACTGTTATGGTTACTGTTACTAGGTGGATTAGACCAAAAGGATATGTTGATAATGCAATGAAATCGTTGCGAAACTAGTCCAGGCAAGGATTCCAAAAGATAAGTGAAGATTTGTTGCAACTATTATTTTTATATTAATACCTAATTCTGTTTTTTCACACTAGCCATGTGCAGGAGAGGAGTCAGGGTGAAAAATCCAATCTCAGCTAATGATATCAAATTCTTCAGTGTGGTTCTAACTTTCCATAAACAAAGACCACAGTGTTTGAAAAGGAATGAGTTAATATTCAGTTCATTTTCAGAATGCTGCTGCTATTTTATTATTAAAGTGATAAGGGAAATGCCATTCATGTTTAAAATAAGCTAAAACTGCTTTTATATATTTTATATATAGAAATGAAATTATCACATTTCTCTTTTCCTCTACATTTGTGATATAAGTGATCATACCCATCAGAGCTGTGATTTTTCAATTAATAGAACATATGTGATTTATGCTTAGGGCAGAAAAAATATATTTGATGTAAACAACTTCTTAAAAAGGTCTCCACTATAAAACAAAGAGCAATTAATGTAGATTTAACAGGAATTAACTGTGAAAGCTTCGATGTAGGTAGTGTACACAGTGTCAGAAGTTTGAATGAAGCAAATTCATCCGTGAAAACTGGTTGTTGTTCCATTGATGTAACATGTATCATGAATTAAACCATTAAGAAAGTACTTCTAATGTTTTAAGGATATTATTGTGCTCTAATGTAGAGAGTTACCACCGGTATATGTCCACTACCTTGGCAACAATGGTCTGTGCAAGAATTGATCAGTGTTTATATGCCTTTAAGTTTTGCACTTTGTTCAAAGGTCACTGCATTTAGGAGGAAACAAAAGCTAATATTTACAACAGACATTTTTAGGGAACATTGTCTAACAATACAGGGTGTACTCATTGACCCTATTTTAGTTCTGGATCATGATGTCTGAAGAAGTAAATTTCAGAATGAAGAAATGGATTCAAAATAATAGCAGTTTATTTATTTCATTACAAACTGTCTAAGCACATTGCTGGTAATTTTGTATATTTAATAAGGATTCTAAAAGAGGAATATTGTTTATGTATTTCCAGTTAGATAAAGATAATGAAAGGGAAGATACTTATTCATTTTTCCATGTTTGCATTTACAATGTATAATATTGCGAATTGAAATTTATGAAAATCAGTTATTTTATTGGAAAGTGCTTAAAATTATTGCAAGGTCTGGAAATCACTAGATACTTATCTATTACCTCTGATAACTAAATTTAAAACCTACCCCTTGTGCTAAGCTATGTGCCTTATCTCTATTCTGTTAATGTCTTTGACAAACAACAGAACGCTGTCTCAAGGACCTCTACCTTCTGCTGTGAATGTGCAGATCTGTATAGTTCAAAAGATAGCTGCAAGGAGTTACACCCTGTATATTTATTTATATGTATACAAAATGCTTGATAACTTAAGTCACTGAAGCTATACTTAATAAAATCCCTTTTAATAAACTTAGGAAATTTAAAATATTAAAAGCTTGAATAAACTCATAAGAGATGCTTTGCCTCTGTATAATTTAGGGATATCTGTTACAAATCTAAGTTTGGGTAGGCACAAAAACTTGTGAATGTAAAACAAATGAACATACATATTTGATGGAATGGATGATAAGAGAAAAAGCTTTGAGAATATACCACATAATAAGCTATAAATTAGTGCTTTGCTCATTTATGACTAGTTTTAGAAGCAATTTGGGTGCAATAAAGCATAGATGTTAATTTTACAAACCTTTGTGATGTAGTGTTTGGTGGGTTTGCATACACTGGTCGTGTCTGAGTAGCTGCTGAGTCTGCATCATTTCTTCTGATATATGCAGGTGTGTTTTGTGAGTAATCTGGAATGATGTTCTCATGTTCTGCTACACAGCGTCCATTAATGCAATACTGAAACATAATAATTAATATTTATTATTATTGTTCAGTATTGGTACTGAGGTGTATACCAGCAAAGTAAGAAACTAATAGGTCAGCAAGAGAGTAATTGCTGTCAACATATTCAAGTGCACAGGACTATTGCATCTCTGGCATCTGCTCAGACAGGACATCATTAGCAGGCAGCTTGTGATCAATACCCAAAATGCTCTGACTGCATATGAACATACCTGCATAAGCCATTAATTTTCAAACAAGTCCCCATATAACTAACAACTACTTTTCAAACCAGACCCCCCCAGCATGAAAAAAAATCAAAGCTTTGGCTGATGATTCTGGAGTCTTAATGTGTGACCAACAGAATAGTAATGTGATAATGCCATGCAGTATGTGATAGCTCTCGTGTTCGTTCTGGTATGTGGCAGTGGAGCTGGAATGTGAGACATCACAATTGGATGCATAAAAAATGGCGTGTTGCAACAGGATCCTTTGGAATGCGAGTCTCTTCTTGGAACATCATGATTCTTCTTGATATTCAAGATGTTTCTCCAAGCTTCGGTTTTTGGTACCTTCAACAAGTTTCCAGAAAATCTGTGATGTCATTTTCTCACTATAAAAGGAGGAAGAATTACAGTATGGGGTTGTGTTGTGAATTGCAAGGACAAGTACATGGGAAATAAAATGAGAAAAATTACAGAAAGAAGTTATAGCACTTAAAATTTTGATATGGGAATAAAACAGAAATAAAATAATGGGAGAATATTTGGGAAAGGTTGGATTAGGGCAATTAAGAAAAATGACGGAATTCGGATATTATGATGAAATAGTGTAATTAATGGAATGCAAAGACCGAGGGCTACATTATACAGATAATTCTAGAGTTGTGTGCAAGGAACTTTAGTATAGATGCATCTTAGACTTAGTAGATTATAAATTAGGTTAAGTACTTTAGTTGATGTAATTGTAAAACAGTTGTTGTTTTGTGTGTTTTTATATATTTATGAAACTCTATTAAGGGTCTATATAAGTATTCAACTCAGTTTAGTTCAATACTGGGTGTCGCATCCAAATTCTAGCTTCCTCTTCATCAAAATTATGTGCATACATACAACACTTCTTTCTCTGTTTTGGGCATCCCTAAATACTTCTGTTATGTCTTTTTTCCTTACCTTACGCTACATGTCAGCAGTATGATATGCTGTAGTCCTCTCTCATTGGCTGCTGGACTTATAACTGCATATCACCATTGAAACTAGTTCCTTAGTTAAAATGATTAATTTATTCTCTGCATTTGGAATATTCTTTCAGTCAAATTACTTTTACTTCAAGCAGGGGCGCGTCTATAGATTATTATTCTAATTTATGAGAGAGCTTTATCATTTTTTATACTGGAATATTTATAACAGCAGCATGTGCTTCATTACCTCAACTTCACTGATCAAGCTGAGTTGAAGACTTAAGATTAAATTTGTTTACACTGTGTTAAGTTTCTTTTTCATTGAATTTTGAAGGCTTCAGTGTTTATTATTTGTTATTATTCATAGATGGTGAAAAATGCATATTTCTTATTATGTGAGAAAATTGTGTGTAATGGCAAGAAAAGGAAAAGAGGGAAAAAGCATAATCGAAAAGTGTGATAAGTTTATTGAGTGACATAATGAGTTTGTGAAAACTGCTTCATGGCAACACACATTCAAACTGCTAGAGGTTAGGATACTGCTTAGAACAGTATTGTTGCAGATTAACAACATCAATTGGAAAGGAATAATTACTCATGGGCTCAAAGAGGAAACCGAATATGGGAGTTGGAGGTAATATTATTGAGAGCGATGTCATTAACCTTACTGAAAGTTCATCTGACAACAAAGCTGATGTCGTGAAATCAGATTCCAATAAGGAAGGGATTGCTTCATTACCATCCACTTTGTAATTGTGAGTTAAATATTCATTATACATTTGTTACATGTTCCAATAGTTAATTTGCACGAGTCATGCATGTGTTTTTAAGTTTCTATTTAAGTTCTATTTCTGTTCACTCCACATGCTATAAGCCAACCTAAGCCAATCAACAAGAAGGGAACACGGGTGGACACATTTAGGTGTGTTTACATGCTGGGTAAATTTATAAAAGAACAATAATTAAGTACAGTTGAAACTCGCTTATACATTATTCACTTCAACATTTTTCACATATATATGCTAAAATTTTAGGGACCAGTCATTCTCCATTAAAATTTTGCTCAATTATATGTTTTCAGTTATACGTTTTCTTCGGTAATACGTCACTTTTTCTGATCTCCATACACAAAATGTATCCATTTATATGTTTTTAAAAAAACGTATGGCGATATACTTGCTGTGTATAGCCTGGAATTGCCTGGTTTGCAGTTTTCATTGATGCTTATCATTTCATTGTCGTCATATCATTTCAACAATCTAATAACCTTGGTTTCAACAGTCACTTCTCTGATTTAAGTCGAGTACTGCTTATGTGCTGTTTTCATTGTCATTTATCCTTTCATTGTCATCATATCGTTCCAACAGTCACTTATCTATTTTATGTGGAGTTTCGAGTTACAAACAGCAGAAGAAACATGTGTGAGTATCAATCAGCAAGGAAGAAAACAAGAAAATCCCTAACTCTTGGTGAAAAATTAAAACTTCTGGATGAGGTCATACCAGAAGAAAAAATCAGTTACACATTTTCGCATTTATACAGTATTTTAGTAGTCTCCCTTGAAAGGCGTGTAGTGAGGTTCCACTGTAATTTTATTTATACTCATATTAAATTTACCTGCCCATCACCACAAGGAGAGCCCTCAGCTGCTGGTCGATATGCTACACAGTAACCTGAGCCAGCATCAAAACAGAACAGTTGTGCACAAACTCGATCATCTTTCTGTAATGAAATAAAATGAGAAAATCAATTCTCCATTAACACTTAAAAGTAATATACCTAAACCATTTCTGAAATAGTATATGATATTTAGAAATTTGTTTAGAATGAAAGTTGTAAGATAAATCTGCATTATAAGAAAACTTTTGAGTATTATTAATGAAGTATCTCTTAGCTTTGACAGAAATATTTAACTCTATGCACAGTTTTCTTAAATCTAGTATGAAGATATGAATAAACTATTAGAAATAGATGAGGTAACTTAAACACTCGCTCTTTCACTTCAGAACATGCTTCATGTGCATTGACTACATCTTCAGTTATGTATCAACCACTTTTTTTTTTGTGTGTGTAATGGTAAGGGTGCTATCTGGCAGCTTCTTTATGAAACTGAATCATCATAAGTTCCACACATTTATTTTCAACTACATATTAGCTAAATATTGCTAAAGAAAAAATATAAGAGCAACAGTAACATTAAGTTAATAAAATCAGTAAATCAGTAAACAAATTCAGAACTTGATGTTTTGATTCCTTTGAAGATATATATTAGATATATTACATATGCCCATTAAAAAAAGAAAGTATGATGTATTTAATCATCATTGTGTGGCTGAAAATGTAGGAGTAAAGCAATAAGTGAAACAAATAATTTGTGCACACATTTATAATATTTTACATACATTTTGTTGTTTATTAGATTATGTTTCTTCTGAACAGAAGTTAACAGAACAGTTTCTGCACATTTTTATGAAAATATGTAGTTTAGCTGAAAAGAAAAGTAACTAAGTGATTAAAATTAATTATTTATTTTTTAAAATTCAGTTTGTACACACTCTCTCTCTCTCTCTCTCTCTCTCTCTCTCTCTCTCTCTCTCTCTCTCTCTCTCTCTCTCTCTCTCTCTCTCTCCTCTCTCTCTCTCTCTCTCTCTCTCTCTCTCTTTCTCTCTCTCTGAAATTCTCAGCCTAAGCAATACTATATTTTCCAAAAATAGTTATGATTTTTTTTCCTTCATTCAGAATTGCAAAGAAATTCTATAATGAAATTCTATAATGTATTTGTATAAACTGAAATTCAGCAGATCTTTGATATAAAGAGTAAATTACTCTGTAATGAGGGGGGAAAAAAATCAAACAAAAAAAACACACACATGTGCACACACACACACGTACACAAAATTATATGTGCATATACCTTATGTGTGTTAAACTTAGTCTATTTAGAATTGTAACCCAAATGTTTACTTACAAAGCAGGCACTAGTTCCTCGATCTTTCCTACATTGTGCATCCAGTGTAAGGAGTTTTCCTGGAAGAACTCGAGGTAAGGATTCATCTTCATGAGGCGAGTTGTATAAACAAGTTGCTGTATCACCACTGAAATTAGTCAATCAATAGAAGGGTGAACATTTTAACACTTCACTCATTGATAATTTAATACTTTTAGTATTTGAAAGGAATCAGTTTTCAACTATTTCACAAATAATGACACACATAGCTAATTATTTTGAGTAATTTGGGGAATTTTATGTTGGATCAGCATGTTATTATTGTAGTTCAGAGAGAAATTGAGAGATTCGTGGTTCAAATCCTGGCTATAACATTGAATTTTTCAGTCTCACTCTACCTATCCAACTCCTGTATTACATACACAGCTTGACCTTATAATTGGTTAAACTATGAAGGCCAGGACTTAAGGTACTTATGACTTTGTAATTTGCCAATGGAGCATGTCATATCAAAATAGTTTGAGACCTCCTTGTTGTTTACTGGGAAATACATGAATCAGTTGAGGAATTTAATATCAGTTCAGCATGTTGCCATGGTAGCTCTGTGATCAGTACAACCAGGAGATCTGTGGTTCAAATCCTTGTTACGGCTAAGAATTTTTCAGTCTGACTCGACCTATCCATCTATTAATCTGATTCTAGCAATGACAAAGTGACTTCAATTTTTGCATATTCTAAGCTTTTATACTTACTTAAGAAAATGATGAAATGATGAAATACTGCATGGTGACCATCTGAATCCCTTTTCAGTATGTCTCAAATCACTCATAATGTAGCCATCTTCCCAGCGACATTTTTCTGCTCCTGGGCCTCCTAGGTAACTTGGAGGAGGTGATCCATCATGCACTGCTCCCAGTCTAAAAAGAGAATGAGCTATGTTATACAATAAATCCTTATTTATATTTGTAAAATCAGCAATACATTTGAAGGTTTAGTTCATTTTATGATAATTCTTTTCTGAATAAATCCTAATAATATATTCTGTTACAGTTCTCATGCTCTTAAAATTACTGAGACTTAAACACTTCACATAGTTTATTAATAAGAGGTAAAGACTAAAAGAAATGTTGAGCACAAATTTATCAGTGCTCTGCTGTTAAGCTTGGCTTGAAATCATACACATTTTAGTCAATATATGCTACTTCTCTAGAAACATTTATGGCTATTAGACAGTCTGTTCTCTCAGTAAAATTCTCATAACTTATGATCAACTATTCCAAAAATATATTTATTACAAAGAAATACACAATTCATTTCCATTATTTTAAAATACCTATATTAACACAAGTTAATGTTAACATTACTCAATATCTTTCTGCTCACACCTTCTATATATTGGAGGAATTCATTAAAATGAAAATTAACTGTACCATATACCAACCAATTGAACTGTACCTATTGATTTCCATCACTTAAATTAAACACAAAAAGCTTTTTATGTATTTAGAAGTTACGATAGCATGAAACTACTCTATTTCAATTTGGCATTATGACTGATTTAACGTAATGTGATGTGATGTAATGTAAAGTTAAGAAATAAACGTGAATACCTAAACTTAAATTATTTCACTCATATAGCTTTAGGTAATTTCTGCATTGACTAACTTGTCAGAGGATGAATTGATAGAAATGTATGTTGCAGTTTGTATGATATGATATGATATCTCCAAGAACAACCCATAAAGGTGAAAAAGTAAAATAGTTAAATTACTACTTGAATTAAACAAGATAAACTGCCAAGTCCCATTATGAATATGTTTGAAAAGCACCCCAAAATAATGTGTAGAGCATAGCTTAGTGCCATGAATCTTACAAGATTAAAATATTGCAGAATATTAAAAATCATAATTACTGTCTCCTGCTTTTATTCATGTGAACACTTTTGCAATTATGATTTCTGTTGGATTGTTTTATGTGCTACTATAGTTTTTCCTTTCTGATAATATTACGGTTCTCCTATATGTTTATTTACATTACCTACTACATTAACATTTCAACACAAAATGAATAATAGGTAGGTATGGAAGAAGATTTATGGCAATAAAGACAGAGATTACTTTATGAAAGTTGCCACTGGAAGATCACAGCACAGATTTATCATTCCATTCCATTACCCATGTCATTTATCATTTCAATCTGTGGATCTATAATGAGTTTAATAACTTGTAAAAGAGTTAATTTTAACTCCATGATGTAGATTATACCATAAACTACATATGTTAGATTTACCAGCAGATTTATCATTCCATTCCATTACCCTGTTATTTATCATTTCAATCTGTGAATCTATAATGAGTTTAATAACTTGTAGAAGAGTTATTTTAACTCCATGATGTATATTATACCATAAACTACATATGTTAGAGGAAATGTGGAGAAGAAGAGAAAATAATGTGAATAATTTCTCGAGATTGGCAGGGAAAAAGTTTGAGGATATAGAAATACAAAAAAATATTTAGTGAGATAGCTGAAAAGAGAGATTTAGTTTTTTATATACCAATAAAAGACTCATGGGAAAGGGAAAAGTGTATAGATGTGACAAATAAAAAGGAGCAAGTAGGTATTGAATAAGTGAAAGTAGGAGTATGGAGGTTAAAAGGTTTAAGGAAGAGTATTCCACAAAATTAATGCCTACACGTGGCAGACATGATGAAATGAAATATATATTACTTAAATGTTAAGGGACTGAAGTTTGGAGAAAAGAGTATATTAATAAGAAATGCTTTAAGATAGACATGTAGCAGTAGTTGAAATGCTTCAAAAAGATAGCAAGATAGTTGGATAATTCTTATATAAAGTGAAAAATAAATGGGTATAAACAGTAAGGAGAGTCAAAAATTAAGAAACTATTGTAAAATATAAGTATGACAGTAAAGAGCCAGGTCTGAACACTAGTCATATTCACCTGTATACAGCTTAGCACAATAAACAAAACTGAAGGTAATGTTGTTGTATTTGACAATAAAGTCACTCATTTCATATTTACAATATCTTGCTTTGGTGTAGGGAATGTCTCAAATACTAATTATTTAATTTAGGTGCATTAATATACGATTTTAAGAAAAAATTACACCTCATTTGAAACTTAAAATATTTAAATTATATTTATAAAAATGAATTGGTTCAGCAAGAGGAAAATATGTGCTTATTTTTTTGATTATAGGGAATCCTTCTCTCTATAGAAAATGGTATATTTAATGTTAACCACAACCTGTTTGTATTAGTGTTAGGATTTGACCAAACTAATTAGTTTAAGTCTGATTTTCTTATACCATCCAGAATAAGGTCTAAGATTGAAAAAAATGTCTGGGGTTTTGAACATAAATAGATTATTGCAATTATGATAAATTAAAGAATTGGGTGGAAGTAACTTGTAATAAATGTTACTCATATTGACAGCTATAATAGTGCAAGTAATGGTTGTGTTTAATGTTTGCATTCTTCATTACTGTATATGTGTAGTATTGCTTGAGTGAAAGTAGTTTTAGGGTCTTGTGTTTTAAGAAAAGGAAGCATTGCCATATATTGCTTCAAATGCTTGTGGCATTGCCATGGGGAAAAAAAAAATGCTACATTCAATGAAAAACTGCAAAACGAATACAAATCTTTGAAAAAATATGTCAATTGTAACAATCATGAGCAGTGTTTGCAGTTTGATTAGGTATTTTCTACAAAGATAGGAAGACTCTGAAGATCATGTAAAAAGAGATAAACATAAGAAAGAAGAGCACTTTTCATGCTGCTTCATAATCAAATATTGTGGC
The DNA here is from genome assembly GCA_030762935.1 of Hymenopus coronatus. Lineage (NCBI taxonomy): Eukaryota > Metazoa > Arthropoda > Insecta > Mantodea > Hymenopodidae > Hymenopus > Hymenopus coronatus. The sequence goes on from CM060896.1 coordinate 104,250,009, forward strand.
TTACTTTAAAACTAAAGTTTATACTGTTATAAAATCTCCTGATCTTTGTTTTACTCAATTGTATGCAACCATGGTAAGTGATTATTTGCTTCCATTTATGTTTAGGAGACTCTTTATTTTATATTTTTATGAAATATCTTCACACTACTCCTATAAAAGGTTTTTAGCCGATACAAAAAATGAACAATATGTTCATTTTTCACACTATAAACTGCATAATCAATCATTTCTGGGAAACACAAAAGGAACATTAACATCCAGCAGCAAGTATCCTGGGTTTGAAGCAAAGAAAACCAGCATTTGTCCTGGGTTGGTCTTCAAAAACTGGTAAACCTCATTAGTATGCATATCTTTTGAGATGAGAAAAGCAATTACTTTAGGAATACCTGGATATTATTTGCTGGTCTGGGTTAAACTTGACCGTATATGTGATCATCGTTTTGGATATCTGAATATGTTATACCTAAACACTTCCGAGTAATGTGATACAAATAAAAGCACTAATTACAAAATTCCAAATGCTTTCAATAGTAGACAGTAGTGTTTACAATGATTTTATCATTTTGTCTTGCCATTATTCTTGTTAGGATGTTGATACTCGGCTGAGAGCTCGAGTTAAATATGAATATACTTGCAAAACATTTTATTGTTATAAGGGCAATTTTATTGTTATTCTTTATATTAAATAAGCATAGTTTCAGTGCACTAAAAATTCTAAGAAAATATTGATTTAATAAGTTTAATGAATTAACATAAAACTTACAGATGACCAACTTCATGAGCACCAACTATAATTCCAGAGAAACCACCAGTATCTTCAATAATGGCAACACTGTTGACCTTTTCTAATCTCTTGTTCACCACACATGCTCCTCCCACATATGCAAAACCTAAACAAATACATTTCATATACAATTTTGCATTTTATTCTCATCAATAAAAGAAACTAAATGGATGAAATTAAAAATTTAATATTTAGTAGTAGTTAAATCTTGAATAACTTTTGCTCAAAGTTAATATTTTATAATTAATCTTAGCTTGATACATTTAACTTAATTATAAAAAGAGTATGGTTTTGCTATTAATTCAAATAATTTAATATTTTCTTTTAAATCTACTAAATATTTAGTTAGCATGCTTTAATTTTTAATCATCAGTACAAATGTGTGTCTTAGAAATAGGTACATAAAATATTGCTTAATAACAGTAATTACGGTTACTAATGTTAGCTGTATTAGAATATCAAGAACGTCATTCCTCTACCATGATTAATCACAAGTTACACCTTTGACCCTTGTATGTTAATCATGAAGCAACACATTGTAACACAAGTATGTATTTGCAGGTAATTATGTAATAGCATTTAATATGCATTCCACATACGATATTGAGATTAGTGTGGAGTAAGATTAGTTCTAAAGGTGCATTTGCATCAATATTAAGTGTTTTTATTTCCTGAATCTAGAGTAATATCATATAGTTATAAAGAGAATATTGGAAGAATATTTTAGAGGTCCATCTGTGAGATATAGGACATATATGTATAGTTGTTAGATTGATATATACAGTAATAAGGTTAATTCAACTTAGGACAATGTTTTAGGTGTTATTTAAATACATATGTAATCCACATCCCATTAGAAATAACATGTCATCACCCTTCTAATTATAAAACAAATGAATTGAATGAGGAATAATCCTGTTTATTACTTTGGAAGTTTATTTCTTCATTACAGATGTTTATACTACACATAGTTTATTAGCTACAATATGCGCAAATGCCCATCATGAACATTTAGATTAAAATGAATATAATTGTTGAAAATAATAAAACTTTAATATATAAAATTCTACATGCAATACTTAGAATCTACTAAGTTTACATTTGCTGTATATTTATGATAGTTTGGAATGTTTTATCAAACTGGTAAATTTTATCTTAATTCTGTTTTGAGTTTAGTTTCATACCTCTTCAGAAAAAAATTGTCTATTTATTATGCCATTGCTTTCTTGTTGTTTACAAAAGTGACTATTTAAACTATATTTGACCTTTAATCTTCAATTGTTATTTAGATTAAGATAATGCATTAAAATGTGACTTAGGAAAGCACATAAACTCAAAAAAGCATCTCTGATTTGAATTAAGCATTTATGAAATACAAAATCTCCTGACATTTGTATGTCCATTACCAATGTTTTTATCCTCATTATTTCCTTTGTTTCATTGCTGCTGAAGAAAATAAGCAATTGTTGCACTTACAAGAAAATACCTTATAAAAGCTTTTCTACTGAAACTACTGCAATCTACATCTATTATAATATTTTATGGCAAACTATCTTCACTTTCAATTATTTGACCGTTAAGTTCCTTTGGAGTATTTCAATAAATATTTGGTTATCCTTATAATGATAAATTTAATAGGAAAACTTGATCTTTCTTGCAGTCTTGCATTAAAAATGGTATGGGTTTAATATTATCAATATCAACTTTAAAACTACAATTATAATAAAAATATTTTATCTTCGCTTATGTACCAGACATGCTTCAATAGGAACCAAATAATGAAGGATATTAAAGCTCCTGGTATCAATATTAGTCAAATATGATATTGTTTATTTTAATAGATGAGTACTTTGCATATACATTCTTTTGAGAGTTTCATTTAATTGTTTAGCAAACCTAAAATGAACTCTAATAGGTTAATATTGTTATGAGGATAAGCCAAGTTAAATAATTCCTAAAATATGACCTTAGTTGCCTGAAATTGATAGTAAAACTGACACTTTTTGCTTGAGCAACAAATAGATATTTAATAAAAAGTATGAATGACATTTGAAAACAATTTTAAATGAATATTTGAAAGCAAAACTGAGGAATTGGTATTTTTAACATGCAGTTTCATACTGCTGTAATTTAAAATACTTTTTAAGAGTATACAAACTGTGATAGGCTAAGGAATTTTGTATCTTAGTTGATATGTCATATTATTGAGTTTTATACATCATACTGTTTTTCAATCTCACTCACATTCTTTCACTCATACTCAATACCTCCATTATAATGTTTAACTAGTTTATATTAGATCCATTTCATGCTCTATAGTTAGTAGGCAAGTTTTATTTTATGCACAGCTTGTTTAATTAGTATTTACAATTAGAACTTATTGATTTGGTAAAGGTTACAGGATTGATATTGATGCAAATGCTAAATCTTTGTTATGTCTATGAACAACTGTGATATTAAAAATCACATAAAAGAGAGGGTTTCCACAAAGATCATAATGTGACAGATTTAAAGTAATTCTGCTTGTTTATTTTCATATGTTTTCTTTAAAAGTTAAAATTATAGATGTATCATGACGTTTTACTAGTTATGGGTATCTAGATTATTAAAATCATGTAGTGTTGATTATAGATTTTTTCGTAGCCAGCTTACCTTCCCTGTGTTTAGGACTTACAAGCAGATATCTAGGGGTCAGAAGCCTGTTGGGGAACCAACAGCATGAAATCACAAAAAGGGGAACCTGGAATGAGTGGTGGGTCAGTAGCCAGGCATGAGCGTGAGGAAATGGATGATATTAAATGCAAGCAAAATGGATGATAGGAAAGGTGGTGATGGAACAATTGGTGGAATGAGCAGCGGAGAAACTGGAGGACCCATAAAAAACCCACCCAGATGCTACTTGTCCACCACAGGCCCTTGGGATCAAACCCAAGCCACCTTGGTGGGAGGCAAGTGCTCTAACCATTTGGCACTGCCGTTGATTATAGATATTGAAGTAATTTATAATACTAAGATTTCAATGCAATACAATGTATATTGCATTGTTCACTTTGTATATTTATGTTAAGCTTGCCCTTAAAATTTTATTTTCTTTCTAAAAATAGGATCCAAAATTAGTAGCAGAATCACCAAACCATCTTAGATGTTGCACTGATCTTTGTGGTTCCCCTAAGAGTGTTATTTCACAAAAGATAAGTTTCTGAATCAAGCATTTAGAGCTATTTGAGCTAGGTGAAATGGCAAGTAGGTTTAGTCTTACCTAGACTCCATTTTTCCAGCTTGTTTCAGCATTTGGGGAAAAGAAACAACAGGAAATGAGAAAAATCAAAACAGCTAATCATCAAGAAGCAAGAGTCATTAATTAATTTCACAACTATTTGAATCATGCTTTAAGTTTCAACATTGTGAAATGGTTGAAAATGTCATTATCTTTTTAGTTATTCTGTCAAGGGACATATATTTTAGCAGTTGTTACTACTTTTATCAAATATTTCCCTTTGTTATCACATAGTAATTTACCGTTTTATAAGAAAGTGAGTTATTTTTAATACTGCTTGTCTGGATTAGCACAGAGAATGCACAAGAAATTATGTCATGTGAAGAAAAGTTAAGATTTGTGTTTTTGATAGCATAAGTAATCACTTAAAGAATAGAAAGTTTGTTTAAAGTTGAAATTTAAGTAAGCTTTTAAAGTGAGATTTATTTATGTAGAGGTTGTTTTTAATGCTAAATTAATTTAGTGCTTGCGCTCATTTTAATGATCACACAACAGTTCAAAATAAACAGTGCTTTCAAACCCTTTTCATCCATTAGTATGGAAAAAGATTTTAAAAGCAGTTTTCTGTTTACATTTTGAAAATGAAAATTATAAGAACAGGTACCAACAAAAATATATTCCTTAATCTATGAAAAATATAAATCCATTCCAGCTTTTGCTAGTTAATATTTTACATTTTTTGTGTTTACCATTTTATAAAAGTAGTTTTAAGGAAAGTAATGTTTCAATGTTTTGTAAACCTATGTGGGGAAACTAATGAAGAAATAAGTTAAGTACACATATTAATATCATATCCATAATTTACCAATACAAGATGGATGCACAAGATAGCTGCTAAAATACTGTCTTCCATTTCCAAGGAACAGGAATTTATCCTGTTAATGCTATAATATGTTTAGGTTTCTGAACCACTGTATTAACTAATATTAATTTGAATTAAACAGAAAGTTTCAATTTAGTTTCCACTTGCATTTAATTCTACAAGCATTTTTTTCCTCAAATATTCATCATGTTTGAAGGAGAATTCCTGGTAACATTAGAAACCTAGTCAAATTAAGTTGACAGGCCTTAGTTAAATATAAAAATATAACAACCTCTTGTGAAGAAACAATAAAAGTATAATTTCAACGTTTAAACATTATCATAATTATGATGCACTTGGGTAAGATTAAACATAAAACATAGAATATTTTCAAAATACCTAATAACCTCTTTCCTTCCAAAAATAAGTGATGTACTTTATTGATGTTTGTGTTTTTAATCATAATTGTAATTAAAACATTTTCCTTAAAAATAGTTTACAGCAAGGAAATTAAATCATACTTTTGTTAATTCTCAATACCTAATGTTTGCATGGAAGTCATAAGTTCCTCTACCCACCCAGAGATAAGCAGTATTATTTTATAGCAGATATTGGAATGTTAAATTAGAATAAAATATTTATTAATCTGGAAATTTTGACAGTAGCAGATGTTTCCTTACAATTTTTGTTTGCTGGTAGTTTGAATATTTTACTTTATCATACAACTTTTTTATATAGTTTTCATTAATAATGTACATTCATAAGTTACTCAGATGCTGAAGATTTAATGCCAAATGAGTGGGAAAAAATTAAGGATACATTGCCCCACAAAATGCTATATTCTAATTAAACATACTAAAATAAAAAGTATGTAACTTTATGGAGCTAGAGAAATTTTAGATATTTTAGTTGTATGTTCAATTCTGTAATGAAACCTATTAGCTCATTGACTAAAAATATAATTAGTCTGAGTGAGGCAAATTTGGAAGGGGTGAACCAAGCTTTAGAACACCCTTGGCATGTTCACCATCCACTCTATACACTCTGTATTAACTCATACTACTACTTGGTGTCAAATCTAAATGTAATCCCTATATAAATTTGTATAAATTAACAGTAAATGTGAATTAAGTTAGTTCTTAATTATTTTGCTGTAGGGTATCGTGATCGTCCTCTTCCTCTAACACAGAAGCAGAAATACAACAGAGCTTGATTATGCTACTTCCTTACAGAAGAACCTCTTGAGGTCAACCTCAATACTGTTATGTTCTTTGTTATAATGTTTGTTCTGTATGCATGCTTTTGTTTCTAATATTATCAATGGTCTGTATAGCAATAAGTGTTCTGATCGATCATTAAAATTTATGTAAAAATAAACTATATATTTTGTTGACTCTGGCGAGCGCTTCCATCGACCATTGTAATAGATGTGAAGATATAAATAAATTAAAATAATTCAGGAACATTTAAATAATTGTTTTTCTGTGCATAATTGGAGTGGATTTTCAATTTTATTTACTGAAGGAGGGGATAACTTTATACCACTATTCCTGTAAAGCTCTCAATTAACCTTTGCTCTGAGAAGACACATTTTTGAAGTTTTATATAAAAGTGAATAATCACTAAACATATGAATGAATGCAAATTGTTGTCTTTATTCCAAAACATAATAATCCTGAGACAGAGTTACTCATTGGGTTTGAATAACATAATCTCACACTTTACAAACAAGAAACAATTTTAGCAATAATTTTCTTTAGAATAAATTTAACACTAATTGTGGAAGTATTTCAAATGAGGCCAAATAAAGAAAGAATGATCTGTTTTACTTCAAATTGAATTTTTCATAACCATTAATTTTACAAATTATTTTACAAAAGCTATTTCTTGCTAACTGAGATGAACTTTTATAAAAATGGTTTTGTTATACATTAATGCATGCTACATTAATAGACAAAGCTTTAAACAGAAAGTTGTAATGTAATGACTTTGAAATTTCCCTCTTTGCATGACCATAAGAAGAAAACAAATAGATACTTAGCATTAAAAAAAAAATATGCATATTCAAACCATTAACAAAGAATATCTCAGAAATGGGAAAAACTTGTTTCATCAAGCATATGGGTTTATGAGCTCTACACATTTTGTATACCTCTTCAAGGTTTCTAAATAAAATTGTACAAAATTCATTCCAATGAAGAGAGCTTTACAGGCTATTTGAAGAAAATTGATAATATACCTAAATTTTATATTTCATACAAACAAAAATATGGTATTTTAATCAAAATCTCTGGGGCCATTTTTGAGAAATAAAAATCACAAAAGATATTCTATGTAAAGAGTAGTTTGGGATGGGAGAATTTTCTTGAACACCTTTATGTCATATTCTTGGAAGAAATTAAAGCAAGTATTAATTCAACTTCTCGTTTTTAATTAAACTATTCACGGATACAGACAGACATGCAGACCTTTTTCTAAAAGTCCTTTCTTATATTCAGAGGAATCAAAATGTGCATTTTTAGTAAAATATCTATATAATATTTTTTGGTGGAACGGAAAGCTTACTCTACTTACTGTAAGCAAGTAATAAAGAATTTAAAAAGAGAATATAGTAAATTGAAATTACAATAGTGAAATAAAATAAGTGTCCTCTTTGTTGGTACCAAAGCTATTTAAAGAAATAGCATGTACCTGAACTTATAAATAATCATTTTAACTGTGTGATGATCTTGTCTAGGTCAACATGTGAGCTCATTAGAGAGCTAGCATCATGCTCTTGTAAAAGGCCTACCTGCAGTGCCTCTGTTGCATACGTCATTAGCATACTGTCTCCTGCACATGTCTAATCTGGAATAATAATAATAAAAGCCATGACCATTATATCACTTGACTTTTGCTTCATACCAAACATGTGAATTCCAATGCACGGCGAGATGATATCGGCTGAATACCCAAATGCTGCTGTTAAAGTTACCAATGAGTATCATATACTCAGCAGATCAACCTGTATATTTTATGTTGTGCAAACCAAAAGGATAATACATTGTAACTTGCATATCTGCTTTAAATAATAGCAATTATTTTTAATAGCAATGAATGTGAGCTTTTTAAATCCGTTATGTATATAATTTAATATTTTTTAGTTTGAAAATTCTGAGGAGAACATTTTGTAATAACATCATAAAAGAACAAATTAGTAATTTTTGTTAAGGACCTAAAAATATTAAAAAAATACTGAATAACAATTAGATAATATCTGATTTCAAAGAAAAAGAATATTTTGCTTATAGATATGCCGATTTTATAATTTCTTATTACAAATGTATAATTCTTATTACTTTTGGTACATGACATCTACATTTCCTTTATCTTTTAATAGTTTTTTATTTTTCTCTCATATTCTTACCATATCTCCATTTAAATAATACCCTGATCTATCATAATTTCTTTTGCATCCATTTTTGTAAAATTAAAGTTTGCAACAAACACAAGCGAAAACACAAGTAGAAGCAGTGGTAGAAATAACATACATCAGGCAATCTTTAATTTTTTGGCATGAAACTGGATGGTAATCCGGACAATATCAAGATATGGCAAATAATGAAAACTAATTTCAGAAATGTACACTCAAATCTTATTGAAAAAATGGTACAAATTATTTAATTCTCAAAACGCAGGACTGTGCAAAAAATTCAGGAAATGCACTCACCATATTATATTTTCTCTTCACGTATTAACTGAAAAATGAATCACTTAAATAATTTGCAAGGTTACATTTATATAGTCTCCTTTTTAATTTGCACAACATTTCCTTTCCTATGCATTTGCTTACACTAAAGAAAGAATTATGCATGCAAATACATAACACCAAAATAAAACATTATACAGTTCTCCTGGAACTAAAATGTAATGACAGTAATATAATGATTTGTGCATATTCTGCCCAGCAAAACCACATAGCATTGGTATCTATACATTTAGTATTGGCAAGCAAAGTAGCTAAGTACCACCATAACCTCAATTTCCCCTTCACCAAAATCCATTTTCCTGCAAGTATTTGGAATGGGAATACTGTACATGGGTATAATATGTACATAAACATCAATGGTGATGGCAGTCAGTACACATACCAGCCGTTCCCTTGGTGCAACGGCCGCCTTTCCTACGTCGACACATATCATACCTAGAGAGCAACAAATTGATCTGTAAACAGGATTCTAATGCATAGACAATTCTCATTTTGGATTTTTACAAAAAAATAATTTTTATTCTAATAACAAAGAAAAAAATGAAGGTATACACTAATGTCAAGTAGTAACTTAGAAAAATAAGAACATATATTATTTACTGTATGAATTGCTTTCAACAGCTATTGATGTGTACTAGAATAAAAAAAATGACTTAACTTTAAACAGCTAGTACATTTCTATACACTACAAAAAGATGACAAAGTATTGTTACAATTAAAAAGATAAGAGCTCAGTATCCAAGTCTACATATTTTGAAGATAAGATTATACTACTAAAGTGTTGTATCAACCTTTTCAATTTATAAAGAGTATAAAGTGAGAGCATTTATTAAAAAAAAAAAAAATTGACAGCTGGTGCAACAGATTCAGCCCTTGATACAGAAAAATGCTTTAAATCATGAGCTACCATTATAACCCTGGTAAATTTAAATATAAGCCATTCCATATAACAGATATGTATCTATATCTTGATGGTATCAGAACTTATTTTCAGTTTTCTTCCTTTAATATACTTGAACCCCTAGAGTAACATATATTCTGAAATAAACTTTAGGAAAAATAACAATTGCAAAACAAAATAAAATGAATAACTTAAGTTCTTCCCTATCTGGATGTGAATTTAAAGAATTCAGCTATAATTATTGCTTTTTATTTTAAATTTTGAATAAGTTGTTTCCATTTATGTTTGTAGATATAGGTTTTGCTTTTGCTTAGCTAACAAGTAGCTTAAGCATAATGCAAAAGAAAAATAATGAAAAACCGTGCAATGTTTGCAGAGTTGATTTGATCCACATAGCAAAGAATGAAATTGTCTGCTAGAACCAATTACATCAAGTGCACAGTGCTTTTGACTATGTTGCCAATTCTCGTATAAGTAGAATATGTGCCTCAATAGTTGTTTGACTTAGTCCAGGTGAAGTTTGGTTTTTTTTTTTGCGCATATGCAATTACTGCATTATCCTTTATATAATTATTCTTATAGTTAAAGTTATCATTATAATTGTACTCTCTGTTTGCTTGCACATGTATACTTAGAAGTAGCAAGAGCTGATATCACTGTCTCTCTCGATCATGTAAATTTCAAAGCTGGAGGCACAGTGGAGGTACTATAAACACTTAGATTAGGTATAAAAGAGAAAAGAATTATTAGCATTTTTCATCTATTTAGGAGATTAAAAACAAAGGTATAACACAGTGTGATCCATATAAACCTGAACCACTTTAATGGGCCAACTTTTGAACTAATACGAGGGATGATCAGAAACTAAGGTTACAAAGCCTGCAGTGAAATAAATATATGCTATTTCATACAACCAATACAGCCATCTAATAGTACATATATTAGGTTATTTTTCCACATAGTCTCCAAATCAGTTGAGGCACTTGTCACTTCATGGGACGAGTTTGAATATTCCATCCTGGTAAAAATTCTCTCCGTGCAAGTTCAGTTACATTATCATGAAATATTGCACCCCCTTATCTGAAGCAAATCATCAGCTTCTTAGGTGTTCCTTTAAGTGAGGAAAAAGGGAAAGTTGCTTGGAGCGAAATCCGGGCCTTCTGGGCTGTATGAGGTCACAAGTTGTTCTGAAAGAAGATGACACCCTCAGTGAGGAGTCCTGGCCTTTTTCTCCTGATTGCTTTAAGCAATCATGTCATGGTCTTGCAGTATCAGTCAGCAGTCACTGTGTGCTCTTTTTTCAAAACTCCATGAGTATGACACTTGCACGGTCCCAAAACACTATGACCATCATCTTCCCCGCAGATGGTGCCACCTTAAACTTCTTTGTCTTTGGAGAAGAAGGGTTTTTCCAGTCCGCTGGGGATATAGTGGTGGAACCACGTTTCATCACCTGTGACAATGCAATGAAGAAAACTGTTCCCTTCCATGGAAAATCATTGCAAAAGTTGCAGACTTGCCCCCATGTACTTCTCCTTGTGTTGGTTGGACCGATTTCATGGAACTCATCGGGAACAAATTTTCCAGAACTGCAGAGTATCATGAACAATGTGATGCATGCTTTCAAAAGACATTCCCAGTTGTACAACGATATGTCATAATGTAATCCTCCTGCTGTCCTAAATCAGTTTCTCCACATGAGCTGTGTTCCAATCTGCGGATGCTCTGCTGAGTTGGCCACTGCGATCATCGATGACTTTTCTCTACAGGCCACAAACTTTCGACACCATTCTGCGACATGCTCGTGAGACATTATAGTCTCTCCAAATCTCTAACAGCTGTTGGTGAATGTCAGCCGCAGTTACATGCTTCACCCACAGAAATGGAATAACTAGCGGATTCCTTCGCAAGTCCAGTTTTCCAAACGAGTCGCCATTTGTATTTACCTTGCACTTGCACTGTATGTGACAGTTGACTGAAACTCTGCACAGTTGCCAACCAATGTATTAGAATTATTGCACACTACTAAGTCACTGTAAAAGGTGAAACACCAAGAATATAGGCCTTGTAATCTTAGTTTCTGATCATCCCTCAGAGTAGGACACATGTGCAACTTTGGGAGATTGCGTTGTTCATTGTTTCTTAGAGGAAATGTTGGAATTGTTCTTCACTGGCATCCATATATATATCTGTACTCATTTTATCATATTCATGACACTCTATGAAGAGTATCCTCACCAATGTAGCTTATTTCGTTAGCAATGGATTCACAGAACAGTCTGAGGTTTATTCTTATACACTTTACTTTTAAGATACCCTTTTCATAAGAAAAAGTCCTGCAAGATTAGGTCAGAAGATCTAGGGGGCCTGGTTGCCCTCCGTGGTGTAATGGTTACCATGCTAACTTCATATACCCAAGGTCGTGGGTTCAAACCCGGCGGAGGACGATGGATTTTTTCGGGCGTAAAAATCCTTAGCATGGCTTCCTTTGGAAGGGAAGTAAAGCTGTGGGTCCCGTGTCGTAGATTTATGGCACGTAAAAGAACCTCAAGCCTGATAAGAGAGGCCTCTGAGCAAAATTAAGCAACCTTTCACGCCCAATATAGAATGGGACGCTGAGAACCAAAGCAGTTAAAGAGAGTCTATAAATAACAGGCCATTTCATTTTCTAGGGGGCCACAGACCTTTTGAGATTAATTGATTATCAAAGAAACCGGTTACACATTTCATGGAGGAATTAGATGTATGACACATTGCTCCATCTGGAAATAACTCTGTCAATTTAACATCATCCATTCAGCTCCACAAATGTGTTGAAGATGAGCATATAAAGTGCAGTTTCTGTGGTTGTATCAAAGAAAATGGGGCCAACAATTCTGGAAGTTGGATGCTGTGCTCCATACTCCAAACTTTTCATCATGCAGTGGCGTTTTATGGATGATATGGGGGTTTACAGCAGTCCAGCATCTGTTATTTTGTGTGTTGATGTAGTCTGACAGATGAAACTAGTCTCATCTGTAAACCATGTTATGGAGAGAATATCTGTATGTGGAATAAGAAAACCCTAAAACCATCAACAATAAAGTATTCATTTTTCATGAACTTTCAAATGCTTCATCATATATGTTCTCTGTATAGTCACAGCCTTGATTACTTTGCAGCTCTTCGACTTTGCAGCTCTATGCCAAATGAATAGCCTGACACCTGACTCAGCACAATGATTTCTTTGGAGAGTGCACAAAGCATTTCAAACATTATCAACAGAATGCACTCAATGATGGTCAGTCCTTTCCACTCTCAGTGACAAGTACATCAGCTATTTCCAGCTTTCTTACTGAAAATAAAATTGTTGCTTTTTTAGAACATTCACATATTGATTTCTCTTCAAAATTCCCATTGTGTTATTATCAATAAATCTGTCTTCCAATATAAATGCCAACTAAAATCACAAACAGATTAATATTATTTTCATTTTTTCAATGATACTAATTTTATTTAAAGCAATAAATGAATATGCATCTTATAATAAAAGTACTTCTCTTCCATCAATTAAAAAATCACACTCTCAAAGTGAGTACCTCATTTTTCTGCAAGCTTTTCTTATTATAAACTAAAGCCTATCAACAATGACAACAATGCTTGCAATTGCCATTGAAATCAATAAAATAATCAACAATAGGCAGTAGTACTGATTCATCCAGAGCCACTGAGATCATTAAAACAAATTTCCCATTTCTATCAATTTTGTAAGGGAAATTATAGCTCATTAAAGAATCCAGGTTATATGGATCACACTGTATAATAATACTTGATAAACTATTAGTGGTCACAAATTGACTCATTTTTTAAAGCATTTATTATTCTGTTTAAAATTCAGTGATGAATTGTAAGTTCTAAATTAAGAAATAGAGAAAAAAGAAAGCACAAATCTGAGCTTCGTACACATTAGGATTAGAGAGAGAGAAAAAAAAATAACATCCATTATATCTTCAACAAACTTTTAAATAACATACTGCTAAAACAGCTAGAGTAGAAACCCACTCTGTTTTCATTTACATGCAAAGTAACACGTCTATTACAGTAATCACCAGACTTTGTAATAAATTTTCAACAACCATGATTACTAAAGTGCTGTGTATGCATAGGTTTGTGAAAGCAAGGTGTAACTACAGTGCTTGTGCAACAGTGAAAGGATTTACGATAAAACAAGTGAATGCAGTACAAGCAGGGTCTAATACTTGGGCATGGTTCCTGTAAACAGCTGTAATGAGAAATTCAATTTGAGTTTATTTGGTACTGTACTAATCTACATTTCTGCAGATAAGATGATAAAGATATGAGCTTTTATAATTGGCTAGTTTCTATAAGCTTCCTGTTTCAACCAAAACTCCTATCAACATTTTTAAAACTGAATTGCATTGTTGGTTCTAATTGAAATCATTTTATTTCATTGACAAGTTTCTTATGAATTTAATGTATATATAGAAGTTTAATTTCATATTGTTATTTTTTTGTATTATGTGGTTACAATGTTTGTGATATTTTATCGATGAAGTACTTTTCAAATGTAACTTTGACCTTGGACAAATAAAGAATTATTATTATTTTTGTTGTTGCTGTTATTATGGAACACATATTCTTAATAGATCAAATCAAAATACAAATACAATATGCAAATTAATGATATTGTTATAATTATGATATTTAAGTATTGTATTTAAGTATTGTTAATGGTACTTTTTTTCAAGTATTTTAAACTTAAATATATCACAGTATTTCTACAGCCTCTGCTTGAACAGAAGCATGCCAAATTTATTTTCCTTGTTCTCTCACAGCATAGGTACATATAAAATCTCAAATATCAATTCCAAATATTCCTGATTTTAAGTTTGCTTTTAATAAACTTCAAAACTATGATAAATTGTAGCAATTACAATTATAGCAATAAACTTAACATTTTTGCAGACAAAGTTTTTAAAGTTGGCTGCACAAGTTCATGCCCAAGACAAGCAGAAAGCTACATAGCGTTTTTTCATTCCTAGTGAACATGAGTAGATACATCTCCAAGGACTTTTGTTTGAGGAAAGGGTCAAAATTTAAGTGGTTTTTTCATTGTGGGATATATTTACGGAGTTAAAATTTGTTAAAATTACAAAAAATAAAACAAGTACAAGAATATACATAATCCATGCTCTAATTTTATATACAAAAATGAAAACAGAGAGACACAATTGGGGAGTCAAGTACTCATTGTTGTAGTGGTGAAATAAAATTTGAAAATTTCTATGCCTTGGGTGGGATTGCAGATCTTTGGCTTACCATGCCATTGCACTGCTACTGCATGACATAATAACATGCTTAAATGTGTAATAAACATCTTGCATTTGATTCTGTATCTCACTAAACTACCGAGACATTCAGAATATCTACTCTTTGATACAGAGTCGATTTCCACACCTTAAAGTAATTTTAATCAGAGTTAATCTCATTATAGGGTTACACTGTTTACCAATTTCATTTATTTATTCATTGGTAGGCTTTCATTTATTATTAAATGTCTGGTTATTCATTCATTGGGATGCATTTAAATGATGAAACTTACAAAGAGAAAAATTGACAAAAGACTACAGGTATTAACATATGTCATGTTTACTTTACCTAGTTAGGTAGTACATTCAAGATCATTTTCTACACTTATTTCTTTATAGTGCTACAAGTGTAAAAAATGTATTTTGATTCTAAGCTTAGTGGTACAATACATAATCAGAGGAGGGATACAATCTGAAAACTGACTAACCCAGACAAAGTCATGATATCAAAACTATGACAACTATGTTAACTTTTAATGCCAGAATTATTTTGCTGCATATGCTGGTATTTATTTAATTCATAAGCTGGCTTTCATATCCCTTTAACAGGGTACAATCAAAACAGCATGCATGGCCGTGAGCATAAAGATGAAAGATGGGGTTGGGCATCAATTCAAAGTCATGCATGTGAGTTCAAATATCAATGAATAGTTAAATGTGCCTGTGGAAGGACCCAAGTAAAATAGTTGGTGTGATGCCATTTATGGGGTTAAATTTGTCTATAGTTGCATGAATTTTGCTTTTATTCTTAGAAAAGAAAAAAAAAAAAACCCTCAATTTTATTGCAAAGATTTAATATTTGTATAACATAAAACAGCTTTCAAAACTTGTATTTTATTGGTTAGTACAACATGAAATTAAAAAAACCAAAGCAGTTAAAACCATTTAAAACTTAAAGAAAAAAATGTCTCTGTTTAAAATAGCTACACCAGAAATCAGGTCAATATAATAGCTATGTAGGTTAATACTTATTCCTTCAGTAAATATTTAGGTATATTTATAAGGTATTTTAAGGGATGGCAACAATGTTTTACATATAATCTTGTTTTCCATATTTAGTGAAATCTATGTATAATAATAAGAAAAAGTAACACAGAAAAGGTACCTACTGGTGTGTACCATGCATATTATTCTAGCCATTAAGAGAATAATGAGGAAAACTGCTTTAATTAGAAGGTAATTTTTCACCTGAATGTTATTCCAGAGACAGAATAAAAACTGGTCTTACTTAGTCACTGCCACAGCAATGTCATAAACAGGGAGCCTTCTCTCTCGAAACAAGTATTTTCCCATGTCTGTAAGGGCAGCGGCAGAGTCAATGGCATCACGTCCCACACGATTGCGTTCAAGGTACGGCGTGGCATCACGTCCCTGAATTATTAAACATATTCATTTTAAAAAATAAAAGTTGCAAATAATGAATATTTAATAACATGTGATTTTTTTTCTGTTTTCGGAACTGTTTTCATTTGTAATATTCTTATGCATATACAATTTTTTATGAATGGATGCTTTAATACATACCCTTGAGATGATTATTCCAGCTATACTAATACGAATTTTTGGTCCTTTTAATAATTTATATCTTAGGTCTACTCCGTTCCAAAATGAAACAAAGTATCTTTTAATTTGTACATTGTCTCCACCATGCAACCTAAAACACATCAGAATAGAAGTTAATGGCAATTATAAATCACATAGATATATCATGAGTACCTGTGCATAAAACCAAAATTTAACTTTATTTTAATTTAGTAGGTAGACTATTTTTAATATATTTTTGAAGTTAATAGCTAATGTTTAGTTAGGGTGCCTCTCACCAGAGCACTGCACTGTATTTCAAATTATTTTCTAAATGAGCAATGGAAGTTCCCAGTGGCATCTCTACCATTCATGTGATTGATTATGGAATTCTTTTTACCTTCTCAAGCACTTACGTACATAGTGGATAGAGAAGGTATTATATTCCACCCAAACATTTGATACCGAGATTTCACCAGAAATACACTTTTTGAGAACCTTTGAATAAAAAAAAGCATTTTCAGAAACATGCCCATATGTGTGTCTGTCTGTGTGTATGTGTGTGCACGTGTGCATGTGGCAAAACTCAAAAGAGTCGGTTAAATAGCAAACTTGGTATCTAAGTTCATATCTTACAAGGATGCTACATAAAGATTTTCAAGAAAATTGTCTCACCCCTACTACCCTTTAGTTTTGACATTTTTTGAAAATTTTGGTTTTCTCAAAAACAGCTCCAACCATTTTGATTAAAATACCATATTCTTAAGATATATATTCAAGTGTATATTTTTAATTTTCGGGAATAACCTCTGAAGACTTATTTATTCTGGATGACTTCTGTATAACTTTTGTATAATCGGTAAACCAAAAAAGATAGACAAAAACTTACTACATAAAAAATGTAGATCTTATTAAAAGATGTAATTTATCTCATACATTTTTTATAGAGTTAAACATTTTTGAGATATTCCAAGTTATTGGTTTCCATTTTAAGATACTTAAACTTTTCTAAAACAGGAAGTATGTTTCTTTCTGCAATTTCAATTATTTTACATAGCAACTGGCTTTTAAAATATTTCACTATTGCTTTAGCCTGTGCATTCCCTTATTTCCCTTCTACTACAAAGAAGCAAGCAAAAAGCAAATCTTTTAATGTTTATTATAATGTAGCTAATTTATACGAAAAGTTTGTCATGTGAATCGAACACATCAGATTCTTTACATTTATTATTCTATGTGTATTTTCATTATTATATTTACTTTTATTTAAGCAGAAATAGCCTATAATCACAAGTTCAACGTCATCACATCAAGCTCTTGTTATCTGCTGCTAATTTCTGATAATTTCTCAACAATATGAAAAGGAAGTGGAAGCAAGTTTAGTTACAGCTGCTGCCTTCTCTTGCTTCTTGTTGTTGTACATTTCAGTATGTTAGGAATGTGGAAAGAACAATTGCAGCCATGTTAAGGTTACAGTAGATGGCTTGACTAATATTGTTATTTAATGATTATTGTTTAATGAAATACTGAAGTACGTGCTTGTAGATGAATTTTTAAACTACCTACCTACCATAAAAGAAAATAATTAGTAGTGCTTAATGTCATTGTTAATTGTACAGATTTTTGTGTGTAAATGATGCAATTTAAAAATGATATCTCATGTACTTCAAGCATGGATATTATTGAAGCATGCATTTCAGCTGCCAACTTTAAGAAGCCTGACAATTTTTCAATTGGCCGCTTTTTAAGGTAGTAAACATACATTTAGTAAACTTTCTTTTACAAAAAAAAGTAAAATTAGTGATGTACAGCCTGAGCAAACTTTGAATTTAATCACATAATGATAGTGTATGATATTCCAGTGGAAATATTAAATGAAAGTGATCTTTGAATTTTTAGATGTAAGGTATTAAATAAACTTCTTGTTTTTGGTACTTCAATCAAAAGTGGTGTTTACTAATAGGTGTTTTGAGTTATGCTGTTCACAGACACACAGCCAGAATGACACACATAGATATTTTTCTAACTGTGCTTTTCATTTGGTTGGATTCAGGGAACCTCTAATATGCATTTTCAGTGAAATCTTGGTATAAGAAATTTTTTGGGTGAAATACAAGACTTCCTTTAACTAATATTACATTTTTTGATTTCATTGAGTTAGAGGGTGAAATAGTCTTAATAAAACACCACTAGGATTTTGACTACTGCCTTTGGTTGATGCTCAGATAGCAAATTAATCTTCCAAATATTAGAAAAGGGTTTAAAAGACAAACATTTTGCCCTGAATTCATTCAGAAAATTCTAATTTACCAAAAATAGTAAAAGTGTTGAACAAGGAAGAGAATTTTTAACATCTCAAAATGATACACCTAAACAAATCCTTTATAACTGAAACAATTAGACATCAATAAAACTATTCAAAAAAAAAAAAAAAAAAAAAAAAAGTAGGTTAAGTTCTCAGAAATGAAAGAAAGACAAATTTAAATTATTAAAAGAGAACCTTAGCATGAACTGTAAAGCTGCTGTCTTGACTATTACTAAAGAGAGCAGCACACTGTTGTCTATCATGTAAATGCCAATTACCCCACCATCAACACATTTCCACTTTCAAATCCGAATGTGTATTTTGGTCATGTCTACTTTTCTAATGTGTACTTCAATATTTCATACCACATTAAAAATATATTGACTTTTGTACTAAGCAATAGGAATTAATTAAAAAAATAATGAAAATACATTTTATGAATCTAAGGTTTTATGTACAAGTACAAAATTATACAAGATATTGGTCAGAGAAATCCAATATTCTAAAACTGCGTTGTACCTTTGGGCATCACTTTGAATAAGAAGTCAAAACAAAATTTAAGAACTGAAATTTTAAAAATTCATATAAATGACCTATGATGTTAAACACAAACAAAGTATTTAATTCAAATATATGTGCATTTGATGTAATAAAGGCAAAGGAGAGATGTTTATCATAATTATGTAATTATTCCTAAAGGGATGTTTAATGCTCTAAAACTGTTAAAACCACAAATGTGTTTTTCATTTCAATTCAGGATAATGATAATTAATGTATCAGTTTGTTGTATGCCACTAACATCCAAAATTTATAATTATGACTAATAATTTTCTATGAAAATTACCTGTAACCATCATAGTCCACTATGACTAAAATTTCTGGATATATCACATATGGTGCTTCTCTTTTACTTATTGATCTCTTACTGCGAAATCTTTTTGCCAGATGATCAGGCTCCATAAATGCTGAAAAAATAGAAAAGTCATGATTAAAATTAATTATAAGTACAGTTAAAGTTTACATGGCATACTCTTAATTGAAAAAGAATCAAAATATGCAATAACAATAAGCCACTAAAGGGGCTCAGTGGGAATTATATATTAATATATGTCAAATGTGTGGGAAAAAATGAGGAAGCACTGCGTTGTGTTGTTAAGTGCAAGAAAACAGAGGTATGGAGAAGTGAATTGAGATTTGATAAACAGGATAAAATAGTTTTAGAGGAATTAGCAAAAATAATATTTAGCAATAATCAGGGTATAGTGTGTATAAGGTTCAAAGGAACAAGCAACTCTCAAGTATAGAAACTGAATGTGTTTAAGGAAAAAGAAAGGAAGAAATGTATATATTGTATAAAATATAACAAATGTTTGTATTATAGTTTATGACAATAACTAAATTCATTCAACAATGAGCAACAAAATGGTACTAAAATAAAAAGTAGGTCAGTTTAGCATCATAAGTTGACAAAATTATTTAACGAAATCACTAATATAGTCAAAGCAGTAAGTGCTAGTTGACAAAATTATTTAACGAAGTCACTAATATAGTCAAAGCAGTAAGTGCTATTGCAGATAAATTATTTTAATAGAGAGATAAAAAAATACATCAGCTAAACTCATTTTATGATTTTCTTACTAATGTTGGTTGAATTTGATGAAGTGCATCTATACTCTGTTATCTGAATTTAAATTAACCACATTTTAAAATGAAACAGTAATTTAAATTAATGTATACATCTGATATTCTCTTAAATCGGTAAAGAGAGCAGCACACTGTTGTCTATCATGTAAATGCCAATTACCCCACCATCAACACATTTCCACTTTCAAATCCGAATGTGATAATTTCAAATGAGTAATTTTGTTATTGGTAAAAGTTACTAGACATGAAGCTATTAACTGTTATAATTATTTCATAATTTCCTCACAAAGATTATTATAAAAAAATTCTATACCACATCCCTATGGTTATCATGAGAAGACGAATGTCGAGTAACTTTAAGCTCCATCGATCCCGAGATCATTTGGACATCATTTTACCAATTTCATTCATCATCTGATACCAGGTCATAGGATGTTAAACTACAAAAAAAAAAAAAAAAACCATCCCTATGGCATAACATATACTTACATTTTGGCTCAATAAAAGAAGGGCTTAAAAGATTAAAAATATTACTTTATAAAGAATATTTACTGTGAAGGGTTTTTTTATTTTACATTTTGTATTTTAATCAGATACTAACAATATCTTTATATCATATAATTTCCCAGTTAGCATTAAAATAAAAGCATAAATACAAATAAAAAATATAAAACACCCTGTTTACCTTTATGTAGTTTTTGATTTATTCTAAAAATAAGTTTTATGAAATAACTAATAAATGTAGAAGAGAGATCATTGTTCTTCAGCTGAGAGTGGTAAATAAATTAATGTATACATATGAATAAATATCTGTGTGTGTGCGTGGAAGGGGGAGAGGATGGGCAAGCAGCCTTGCATACATGTGCATGTGTGTTTTTTTTTTTTTTCTATAAGGTGGGATGAAATGATAAAAAACGATAATTCAGAATTCTAAATATCTAGAAAGATTATTTAAAATAAGAATAAATCACATCTAGGGCCTAATATCTTATAGCATAAGCATTATGCTGGGAGGAATCTCTAGTTTTACTCCTGAGAGTTGCACTTATATAGGTATATAGTTTTTCAAAGAAAAAGACATACTTTTAATTTTGTTGTGGTTTGGTTGTGGTCCCTAGGTCCCTCATTGACTGGCAAAGTTCCCTTAGTGATGAAGACTCAACATTTAGAATAGAAGTTCATGCCAAAAATATTGAATAAAGATCTAGTTATGAATTTTGAAATTCCTGTGTATATGAACTTCAGCCAGTGAACTCTGTCAATCAATAAGATACCTGGATGTTTGAAACAGTTACAGCTGCTGATAATGTAAAACAGCTTAGAAAAATAATTTTGCTGCAGTAATTTGATGAGTGAAACCTAAGAATATTAGTCAACTTAATTCTAAATTCCGATTTACAGGTAGGTCCTTAATAGTTTAGTTCAGATCTCACCAACTGATTGTTCTTAGAATAAAGCAGAAAGAGCAAATTTGCTTGTTGCTTGTCGGAATCACTACTGTGCACTGCAAGATTTTCAATTGCATGAAAATTTGTTGACTGTATGTAACATTTTGCAATATATAAACAATATATAATCCACCATTCATAGTTTTAAAATACCTATTGTAGGTTCATGATTGGTAGAATAATTTCTATATTGTAATATCTTTTATATTAATATTTCTGGTGTGAGTATTTAAATATTTTCATAGGTTTGGTTGTTGTAACATAAACATTTCCAAAATGATAATGGCAATAATATCATATTAACATAGTAAAACAATAAGCTTTTAAACTCATCAATACCATTGTAAATGCATTATAATGCTAACAGTATAAAAATTAATTTATAATGAAAAAGTTTCACATTTATAGCAATGAATATGGAAAGGTCTGTTGATAATTGGTATCTAACGTAATTCAACAAAAGGTTTCACATTTATAGCAGTGAATATGAACAGGCATTTTGATAAGTAAATGGTATCAATTGAAGCAAACTCCAACATACTTAATAGCTGAAGCATTTCAAAATAGTGGATAATCAATGTCCAACGCTTGTTATAAATAAGAAAGATTCCTCCCAGGCAGGGAGGAATTGATGACCTGCATGTTGGATAGCTTTATGTTCCACATTATAAACTGACACAAGGAACAAGATATATGCCATTCATGTCAGAAGTCTATAGCTGATGTCACATGCTTGCCCAATCTACGCTCTAACAGAGCAGCAGCCTGTTTGCTCTAACAAAATCAAGCAAGGTGGTTAAATTAAATTAAATTAAATATGTTCTTTTGCTGCTGCAGTACTTGAAATCTCATTCTATATTGGTCATGAAAGACTGCTTAATTTTGCTCAGAGGTCTCTTTATCAGAATTGAGGTTTTATACATGTTGTAAATCTATGATATGGAACCAATGGCTTTGCTTCCCTTCTGAAGGAAGCCATGCTAATGCTTTTTATGCCCAACAAAACCCATTACCCTTCACTGGATTTCAACCCATGACCTTGGGGAACTAGAGCTAGCATGTTACCCCTAGACCACAGAGGATGACAGCAAGTTGGTGACACATGGTTTAGTTGTTCCATTTGTTTTATTTATATACCAAAAAGAAAGGGACCCATGCCCTTGCTAGCATTAAATTCCCATTTTTTACCAAATAGAGTTTAGAAATGGTTGTTGAATGAGGGTTATTGGAATAAGAGCACCAAAGAGGAAGATGATTCACACTGGGATATTTAAGAACTGCTTGGCATTTTAATACCAATAAAACTGGATTGTAAAAGGTTTTTGCATTTAAATGTAAACCCTTTTTCAACGAGGAAGAGATTTCAAGGTGCCAAATAATTGTCACAATATCCTTTAATGTTTCTTGTATGTTTTCTGTAATGCCTTTTATTGAGTATCATATATTTTAAGTATTTGCCCAGTTTGTGAAAGCCTATTTGAATAATGTTAGTGTATTTAGCCATTTCTATATATTGAACAACAAAAATAACATTCAGTATGAGCAATAGTATAATTATCTTGGATCATGTTTTGTAAATTTAATGTTTTAAATTAGAAATATTATATAGCTTTTAATTGTTGTTCCTTACCATAGTCACTAAATGCTGAATCTTCCTTTTGAGGGCTATTCCGCCTGTATACTATATGATGCTGTGGTTTAACTTTAATGCTGTTTGAGAGAGTTTTCCTTAGTGGGAAACCAGTTTCTATTGCTACATCACCCTCGATATCTTCTCCCTCTTCATCAAGGAACATTTCATCATCATCATCATCGTCATCTTCATGCGTTTTATGTGACTGATCCAGATGTTGTCGGACATTGGCTGGCACAGGTTTAACCACCAAATCATGCCCTATTGTTCCTTCCTAAAATGAGTAAAAAATAATGTCTTAAAAATATGAAAACAATTTAAGTTTTTCATACATACAGAGAACTCAACAACAAAGCATGCCAATTTTTTCACAGGATAAAGATCATAATCTAATCATTTGGTTTTAAATGGATCTCTTAGAATCATGTACTTAAATTTCTTGAAGAAATCACCCATGTAGGTTTTAAGAACCTAAAAATGGAATACAATTGAAATCTCATTTTTGTATGTTAGTGGCCAACTTCTCAAAAAGTACAACCTAGATGTCTTAAAAGCAATATACTTTGACTATGATATTCAGTATTGACTATGAAATCCTCTTCTGGGGATCTTCCTACAATTGCATTAAGATTTTTAAACTAGAAAGGAATAATAAGAATAATTGAGCAGTAAACCACTTTTCTCAGATTTAACAATTCTACCTTTAAAATGTGCTTACACTCTCATTCATCCATGAAAATAAAAATATTTTTAAGCTTAACAATGAATATCACTCATACAATGCAAGCACATCAAGAGCAATCCATCTCTAACAACAGATTAACCAAAAGCTTGAATTCATTTCTCATATTACTATACAGGGTGGACAAACGTCACTGGACAGTAGGTTAAAAAGAAAATGAAAGTACCAGCAAGACATAGTACAGTAGGAAGTTTTAACCCGTTAAGTTGTTATTACCACTTCAAAGATGTATTAATGCAGATGGAAAACAGCATGGACATAAAAGATAATTGTAAGTATTGTTTGTATTTGTTATGAAACATAAATTCAATCTTTGCCTGGTGTCCAGTGACTTTTGCACCACTCTGTATAATTACTATATAATATATTTTCTGAGACTATCGAAGTCCCATAGAGTAAAGCACTTAAGAAGAATGTTAAAATGCACTTTTAAACTACATTTTTATTCTGAAAAGAATTCATCAATAAATTGTTTTAATAAACTTATGTACTAAAACCTGCTTAACTATACCACTTGTTTAGCCTGAATTTGAATAAGTCAGCCAAATGCTTATCTGTAAATTAATGCATGAAACATCACTTTCAGTTGATATTTTAGCATTGAATCTTAGTTACTTTTTGAAGTGAACTTGTTTGCTTAATGGATCCTCCCGACTGAGGGATACACTATGGCTCAAGAGGATGTTTGATGATTGCCACCAAGACCAAGATTATACTTAGTATCAATTGTATTTAATATTTTTATCACTGTTGTAAAATATGAGTATAGAAATGTAATCAGTTTGTTAAAGTATTATTATTTTATTTTTGACAAAACCATGAATTCATTATATCTTCTTATGTTGAATAATTTATATTTTATCATAAATATTAAGTTATTATATTATAATTGAAAATGTTATGGTTCAATGAAGTGGATTATCATATAGTATGGTATAGACAACATTAATTTCATATCATACTACTTCATAAGTTTATAACTCTAAAGTTCATAATTTTTGTGATTTATTGTAACTTAATCCTAAAGGTCTTAAACCAGAATTATATAGTTGCTAATGCATTCTGTACACACAAAAGTGACTGGATATTATATTTAAATCAAAATTCAGAGAGGAGGGGCATACTTGTACTCATTTGTACAACTGCTACAAATATGTAATTATTTTTTATGACTCCAAATTTTCTAATTTTCATAATTAGAATCTATATCAATATTAATTCAAATCTTAACTTGGTTAATACTATTTTCATTTTTCACAAACCTATTAATTTTATTTAATGTTATTCATACTTGATTTATATTAAAAAATTCTTGTAAATATCATTTATACAACCAATTTAGATCACAACATATATATTGCAGTTTAATGTGTACAACAGTTATCATAGCCGAGTGTAAACACTTGAAAATATTTGACTTAACATATTACAATTACTCTGTACATTTCTTGTTAATACTTCTTATTCATCCAATTTGGCCATTAAAAAAAATACTTAATGGTGTATAACATTCATGATATCACTGTGAAGACTTAAAAATATTTTAATAAACATATAACATTTAAAGTCTTTCATAATGCTTCATTATGCTCCAGAAGTTCTTATCAAATTATAAATCAAAATTACAAAGAAAAATATAGGAATTTAATGGTGTATATCAAGATGTTCATTGTATATTTGAATATATTTCCATGGAAATATTATTTTTCACTGGCTCCAAATTTATGCTTTTAAGTCAAAATTGTGCACTATATGTTGAAACATATTCTCTCTAATAAGATTTATTTATAACCTGTATTTACATTGCAATTTTACTGTTCAATAGAACCTAAATTAAAACTATTAAAAATTCAGTCACTTATAACAGCCACTATTATTAACTATTAGTTTACATAAAACTCAATATTATACATCATATTTATAAGGTTCAGTTTTAATCCAGTTAATTGTTCAGTTATCACATGTTTATTTACCCATTCTGATGTTTTATACTGCATATGATTACAATTTTTCTCAACCATAACTGTTTATTTTTTTATAGCTACTACAAACTATTTCTAAGAAAGTCTATCTTCCTTCCTATTTTATGATAACCTAAATTAATGTTTGAGAAATAGTTTATTACACGTTTTGTTGTAAATACAAGGACGTACAGAAAACAGAATCAATATGACTGTATATGCTAGCCTTGAAATTACGTACTCTTTCCATGATATCATGAGAAATATTGAATAGTGGTAGCACTTTAACATATTGACAAAGTATTGAACTTCAGCTCAATAATAATGGATAATTCAAATATGGCTGATGTTACAGGAAGGGTTATTAAAATGAATTGTATGTCTTAAAATAGCAGGGGAAAGGCGATCAACTCACTGCAAACCACTCTTCAAAATGTTTGGAATTTTACCATTAGCCTGTGAATATATTCTAGCCACATTGTCATTTGTAATAAATAACCCAGAAAAGTTTACAAAAAATACAGATATTCATAACAAAGAGATCAGACATAGGCAGGACTTACATAAATCAACAAATAATTTGCAGTTATTCCAAAAAGGGGTTTACTACAAAGGAATCATTTTGTTTAATTCATTTCCCTCTTCTATAAAAGAATTGCCAATGAACAAAAACAAGTTTTCAGAATTAAAAGATACCTTGGTAGGCTATTGTACATATCTTATGTCTGATGTATTACAAATTGTGTAAAATTCCTCCCAAATTAAGATGATATTCACAATGTTCGAGGCAAACATTTTGTTATGTAAGCCTATAGCTTAAACACATACTATTTTAATCATATAATTTTTGAGAAAAATCGAACTCAAAAAATCTTTAGGGTGAGAGATATTTTTTTCAAAACCATGTTGAACCTTTGGAAAATACCTACTGGTTTGTAATTCATCTGGCATTTTGTTTTAGAATATCTCTCTCTCTCTCTCTCTCTCTCTCTCTCTCTCTCTCTCCCTCCCTCCCTCCCTCCCTCTCTCTCTCTCTCTCTCTCTCTCTCTCTCTCTCTCTCTCACAAATGTGCACATGCACATTTTTAGAAAGAGGTCACTGTGTGAGTGCATGCATGTGTGTGTACAGCATTACTCAAAAACAAAAAGTCTGATAAATACCAAACTTGGTATTGAAGTTTAATATCTACCAAGGATTTAACATGAAGATGCTCAAGAAAATTCCCCCACACTATACTACCCTGTACATGAAAAAGTTTCAAAAATTGTTATTTTTTAAAAAATGGCTGTAACGAATTTGATTAAAATACTGTATATTAAAGATATTTTCATCAAAAATAGAATGAATATCTTGAATTTTCTGGGAGTAGCCTCTGGAGTCATCTTCATTCTGAATGACTTTTGCATAACTGGGAAACCGTAAGATATATATTAAAAAAAAAGTAGGTCTCATTGAAAAACATAATTTACAATTTATATCCTTTATAATTTTTGCTGTAGAACTACCCATTTCAGGGATATTCCTTGTTATTGGTTTCAATTTGAAAATAATTATATTTTCTCAAACAGGAAGTTGTCCGTGTTTCTTGTATTTTACTCCGGGCCATGCAAAGAAGTGAATTTCTTTGACAATTGCATGGTGACAGCTCTTACAACATTTGAATATTGGTCTTCATAATGCCATTCCCTAGTTCCCTACTTATATGAAACTAAGCAATAAAACCATTTATGATTATTTCGATTAGATAGAAGTTTACTTGTAGAATAACTAGAAAAAGTCATGTGAATGGAACAAATCAGATTTTTAAATCAGGGAATCTCAAAACATGTATTTCCGGTGAAATCTTAATTTTTGCATGGAATGTTTTTGAAGTTTTGTCCATAGAAGGTGGCAGGAAAAGTAAAATGGGCTTGATTTGTGATTTTCGGAATAAGTCTTTGGAATATGAGTATTCGGAAATGAAACCCTTCGTCAGCTCGATCCATGGCGACTTCAGGTTTTACTGCTGGCCAAACGAAACCCAAACCTGGACTTGCTGAAGTCTATAGTCTACCTTATGAGCTATGAAACGTTAAGCAGAGGTTACCTATTTAAATACAATCGGAGTGGTTATTTGGCATTTTCCCACCTAAACGCCATTAATAACACAGCTGACAAATCCTATGTAATTACAACCTGTAAATCACAGATATGTTGTATTATTCACCTGAGTTGATGCAAGCCACGGAATATAAACGATGTTCTAATGACCCAATAGCACATAACACTCAACAACCGGTTTGGCTTGTGACATTAATACATGCAGCTTGTTCATTTAATTCTCTTCCTAGCGGCTATGTGCAAAATTTCGAGACTAAATTAGCATGAAATGTGCATGGATGTTTCAACCCAGGCTACTTTATCTGGTTATGGTCATTGTATACAATGAAATGTATTTAGAATATTTAGCAAACTTATTCCG
Organism: Hymenopus coronatus; assembly: GCA_030762935.1. Lineage (NCBI taxonomy): Eukaryota > Metazoa > Arthropoda > Insecta > Mantodea > Hymenopodidae > Hymenopus > Hymenopus coronatus. The sequence goes on from CM060896.1 coordinate 104,278,606, forward strand.
TGTGATTTCCTTCCGTTTTATGTGGTTCTTCGTGGTCTAGGATTAACATTCTAGCTTCTGGATTCCCAGATCGCGGGTTAAAGCCCGGCGGAGGGCGTTTTTTTTTTTTTTTTTGTTTTTTTTTTTTTGCGTAAAAATCTTAGCAAGTCAAGGGAAGTAGAAGAACCTAAAGTCTAATAAAGAGGTCTGAGCAAAATTAAGTGATCTTTCACGCCCAATATAAAATGGGACGCTGAGGATCACAGCAGTTATAGATCGTGCATGCATAGAACTCAACTTAAATTATATCGTAAGATACAATTTTTTCTTTCATCGGAAGTATTGTTGCCAAGGAGAGGAACTTTGAATGACTGAAACGTGCAACATTTTCATCTTCCATTGTCTACGACAGAGCTTTTCTTATTAAGCTTGCTTTCTTCTTCTTGTGCTGCCTTCTCTGTTTACCCTTCTCGTATGTAAGCCATAAAAGCCAACGCCAGGGGTCAGATGCCTGTTGAGAAGCACCGACTCTAGATAAGATACCACGTTTGCATGGGGAATTGAAATCGATTTGAGTCCACTTCCATCTCAATACGAGCGACGTTTCAAATGTTAAATTCGATAGGAATTGAGATCGTTTTGATTACGCAAGCTTCGAGAGCAAATTTATCCTTTTTTGTTACTCAACTTGGAATTGCCGGGGTGAGTCTATGTTAAACATAGGTATACTGGTTATGTGTGTATTATACGCGGGTTTTGTAGTTAACTATATTTGAGAATACATTGCAAGCCAAAGAAACCTAAGAGAGGTTTAGTTATAATCTACCACAGAGTAAATAACAAAACGCATTAACTTATGACTAGCAAATGCAACGAGTGTAGCAGAAGGTGTCTTTTTTTTACCGTACTCAAAACGATTTGAATCGGAGGCGTTTTCTGCAACATATCTCGATCCGATCCCACTTTCTAAGAGAATCGGATCCAAGATACAATACGATTTGAATCTACGTTTCCATGCAGAATGTAATACAGTAAGTGTGCTCAAATCGATTTCAATTCCCCATGGAAACGTGATAAAAGAGAAGCCAAAATGTATTATATAAATTGACGGTGAAACGGATGACAAGAAAGAATATCACTTGGTGTATAGCAAGGAAAATTGGAGAACCCAGACGCCGCTTCATCCATCACAAATCTCACATGCTGTCCGCTGGGTATTAAGCTTTTAATATTTAAAATACTCTAAATATTATAGCATTTAAAATACATACACTTAAAATGTTATTTAACCTGTTTTACTATTTGTGACTACATTTTTACTTTATCACTTACCTGTGATAGATGACAAAATATTTTACTTCACAAAAAATCAAGAACATTTCGAGATTTCACTGGAAGTATTGGGGATTTTCTGATCTCAAAGGAAGTATTTATTGAAAAAAAAAATGTGTGTGTGAACAAATATTCGATTTTTTAAAGTACTGTTTTAATGCCCCTTCTTACCTACTACATGCGATGAATACTGATGGTATAGTATGAAATTAAATGAAAATTGATTAAAGTAGGTTTGGATAATATGCGTTCTAGGGTTAAGTCTCCATATTAGTCAGTATGAAGACTAAAATCTGGAAAAAAATCTCAGTCAGGAATGACTATCCTAACCTGGATTTGAACAGCAGACTTCCCGTTCATGAGCCCATGCCTTTACGACTTCGGACGATGGCGACCGCCGTAGCGAGTAAAGCTATACGATGGTTCTACCACACATAAGGTCACGCGCGCGAGCACGCACCCCCCCCACACTCACCCACACTCACCCACCCACACACACACACACACACACACAAACGGTCTTAAGACTTTTACTGGCGATCCATACTTGAAAGTGTTGAAAACATTAAGTTGTTCAGATGTGAAAGTTGCCAGATTGCCGATATTTTGACTTCTTCTTGGGACCATTGGGGTTTTAGCTTCACAGATCCCTCGGCTTCGCTTTGCGGCTTAGGGCCCTCCACGTTGGGCTACGCTTTGCAGATTAGGGCCCTAAATGTTTATAACAGACCAGTAAGTAACTACAAAGCGGCTCTAATGACGAAATAACAAAAGTGCTCACGTATAGAAGTAATGCCAAGTGGTGGAACCATCGTATACTAATAATCCTCGCTCTGCAGTATCCTAATTCACACGACTAAAAATTACGGTTGCATTTCAGACTAGCGTTATTTGGCCAGCTTGTTGACTGTGTCCATATGTGTAACTATCTTGTGAGGGCCACTTAGGGCGCATGCGCCGGTACACAAGGTGAAAAGATTAGTTCACTAGGTTGACCAGTGTGCAAATTCCCACTCCTGTACTTTGAAAAATAGTGATATCTCTCTGCTTCATACTCGTCTCGCGTTCCGCCTTTCTCATCTTATCAACAGTTGCTAACTCGCTGTAAAATATCCGTAGCGGAGCGAAGCACGGTATTTCTCCCTACAACTTTGTGTCGGGGTGCTTGTTCTTTATAGTGACACAGCGGTAATAGAAGCTCCTTTGAGGACAGGCACACTGAAGAAAAACAGGAAGAAAGAAAGAAAAAAAGCAGGGATGGGTTATATCTCTGTACTCTCTTGTGCTAACTCTGCTTTGGCATAGGTGTGTTTATTGAAAGTTTTCCTAGAATGGAATTACAAGTGGACTATTAGCTTGAATTAATACAATTATCGAGTGTCACAGTTCCTAACAAAGCCACACCTTATTGAGTGTTAGAAACATTGAAGTAGTCATATTAAACAAAAAGAAATAGACTGCTTCTGCAGTCGAATGGTTAGCCTTCTGGCTTCTCATTAATAGGTCCCGGGTTCGATTCCCGGCTGAGGTAGGACATTTTTCTTTAACTAGAAACATCCCTTATCCCCACATATGAATGCGAGAGTGAATGAGAATGTATTTAATAGTATAACACTGAAAAACTAACGTTAAGAAACCTACAGTTGAGTGAAAAAAACACCAGCGACATGACCATAGAAGTTAGAGGGGGCTATATACATGAAAAAATTAAAAAAAAAAAATAAATAAATAAATAAAATGAAACATTAGATGAGAAATGGAAAGTAAATCGATGCCTCGCTTAAAATCATATTTATTGATAGAATAATTGAATGGTCTGCTCACTCTCCAATACTATAATCTCTGGTTATTACATGTGAGATGTGTTTAAAGATACATTTTATCCACAAATCCATGCTAACGAAGACGATATCCGTCACGTATTTTCCTAATATTTGGGTTGTGATCAGTGATGAGTTCAACAGTTGTCAGGCTTGCATAGATGTGGTTGCCCTCCGTGGTGTAGCGATTGCTAAGCTAGGTTCTAGTACCCGGCTGAGGGTGATGCTCCTGAACGTAAAATTCTAAAGCATGCTTCGTTCGGAGGGAAAGTAAAACCGTTCGTCCCCATACATTGAAAGAAAAGGTGAATTCGCCATGATTCACGTCCGCAAGTAGTGATTTTGTTCTTAGTGTCATCTATGGACGATTATTTGATCCCTCGTGGCCGTAGCGAACTCTGATCAAGAAAACACCTTTACCGCCGACATTGCGTGATGAAACTTGAATGGGTTGTATAGACGCAAGCGCATCGTTAGCATTATGCAGAGGAGTAACGGTGGGTGGATTCATATAGCAGTGCCATGGGAATACGCGACTGATTGTAATTAGTTCCGACGTTGTTGAGGGCTTTTCTGCAACACATACTATTTCTGACTAAGCATTATTACTACATCTGCAATAAAGTTACAAAAACATGTAAATTAATGGAGTGATACTTGCTTAGTTAGATTATAGCACCAGAAAAACAAGTGTTTATTTTCTTGCGCGCATTCCAGAATTTCATTTTAGCCATCACTCTCAGAAAATTACATTTAATTACCTTAAACTTCATGGAGTTAAAGTGATTAAAGCATTGCATACTCTACGAAAAACCTGGATTCCATTGAAATAAGAATGAATGTAATTGGACTATTAAACAATTTTAGCTGCAGGATAGGGGTAAGTGATACAGTAATTATGTCTACCAACGGACATCACGTTGTAAACCACATGGGCTCTGCGTACAATTCTGTTTTCTTTCATTATTACAAAAGTTGAAATGTGCCAACTATAGTCTATGATACAGATTCTTGTGACATAGAATTAGTCATGAAGTCGTGATTTTTAACCAGGCAAAGGGGCATTAAAGCGCTGTATATCAAAGATATTTCCCAATTCTTTCTCGCCCCTATCCATCATCTTTATAAATGAAGTAGAAAGAAACCGAAGGGCACGAAATACGTGTCTACCGTGGATAAGTAACGGTTGGTGCTGCATTTAAGGCGGGAGACTGGAAAAATAGGGCAGTAAAATAATTTGCACACATTCTTCTTTGCCTTTCTCCACAAGCCAGTCGTATCAGCTGACTTTCGTAAGGAGTAGGGTACAGATTTTCAAATCACTGACCTAGATTCAAGGGTACTACAATTTCTGTTGTTTACATTCGATTTTAATGGTTGTTTTAAATGTAGGCCTGAGGACATACATGGTTAGTAGAGGTGAGTTTGTGTAACCGTTTTAGTACTGGTGGCTTCATTCTTAGCAGCAATCTTTTAAATTAAATTCAGGTTTTTAAAACAGTGGCTTGTTCCAATTATTGGCTTTAACATTTCGCTGGTTACAAAGAAAACAACTAACTTTGGTTTCCATTACGAAAATGCTTAAGAGTTCCTTATTGTGTGTGAGGTGCATCGGAGAATGAACTCAACAGAAAAATGTGATAAATACCAAAAATAATCCATTTTTTTTTTAATTTTCACAAGCTTTTTATGGATTTTACTCCGTTCAGAATTATCCTTTATATGAAAAACATTTTGTTAATTTTATTTTTCAAATGGTTCAATGATTTTAATACGAATATCGTAATTTTAAGATATTAAAAATACTATGAATCACCTGCGGTGCCACGTGTAATAAAAGCTGGCGTTAAACACTATAAAAACGAATAATAGAGCTATATCTTAACGTTTCTGTAAATAGTCTTGAAGTCCTTTAAATTCTGGTTGATTGTGCTGCAGTTTTGAATAAATGGAAAAACTGAGATAGACAGACTCAAATAAGTAAACAAATAGCCAAAATATCCCTTAAGGGTAAAGGCCTCCTACTGATGCAGAGAGTTGCTGCTGGGAGCTCATTAGGGCAGCAAATTCTAAGAGCCTCGTGTTCAATAGATTGACTTATGACTTTACCACTTAACCACTACTCTGCACATTAAAACCTACAATGTAATCTATATTAATAAGTTACTTACTCAGAAATTGGTGGTTGCAGATTGGATTGAGGCTGTTTTCTTTGTTTTAGTTTAGCACTTAGCACTATCACTTAAGCTGCAGACAAGGAAGCTATAGATATATTTTTGGGTAACTGTCCTTTCTAGTGTTTTCCACGTGCGTCTATCTCTGGCTTGCCATGACCACAGTTTTTCTTCTGCCCGTTTTAAGTTGTCTGCGCATCTGGCCTTCGTCTCCCTGCAGTTTCCAGGCCTGTTCTTGGGTTGCACATTGTAGTTCGCTGGGTTCCACATTGTAATTCGCTGATGCATTCTGGCAATGTGCCCTCCCCATTTCCATTTTAGCTGCTCCGACGTGCAACAGCTTCTTCTTTCTTATTGCCTCGTTTGTCATCTTGTTCCATATTGTTATGTGCAGTATTTCCCTCTCCATTCTATGCTGGCAAATTTGGAGCACGGTCTTTTTGTTGTTTGTTCGTTTTTGTTTTGTTTTGCTATTACAGACTGTGTTTGGCAACCATATAATGGCACCGGGAGTACGCAGATTTCTATTTCATCTTTCTTTAGGGATAATATTGTGAATTTATCTTCCAGGATGAATTTGAGGCTTCAGTGTTACTTCCATGCCAGGTTGGTGCTCTTTTTATCTCTGTTGTGGATTTGTCTGAAAAATATATTGTTTATCTCAAGTAGACGTATTCTCTGACATACTCTAAGTATTTGCCGTTGTCCTTGATTTGTTCCTCAGTGGTGTTCGTTATTATATTTGATTTTCTTGGAGTTCATGATTATCCCACTTCTGCACTTATTTTGTGCAGCTCCAACAGTCTGGAAACCTTAGGTGCGTTAATCAGACGCTGTCTATGTCTATGCCGTACTTATGGCTGCAATTAAACTTCCGGAACTGGTGCTCCAGGAGCTGCTGAAGAGTTTTTGGCAATATCGAATCTCCTGCTTGACTTCTTTCTAAAGTGCCAATCGCTTTCCTTCCACCTCTATCTTTACATTGGCCATGCTGCCATCATATATTCTGTGAGAGTATTCTGATGCATTTCAATTCTATGCTCCGTGGTACAGGGGTAACATGCTAGCCTCTGATTACCAAGGTCGCGGGTGAGGAAAGAGGAAAAATCAGATAAATAATGTTTAGGACATTTCAAATCACGGCACAAGAGAATCTCTCCACCCCAAATACACTTTAACACGGAACATTTTTCAAGCGTTGATTTTGTTTACTAAACCATATATTGAAGGCATTTAAAAGCATGTAAATGATATAATAAGGATATTTACATGCAATATGTAAGCATATCTTGAATTGTCTGAGAATAGCTCGTGATGCGCACTATACAAGGAATGTTGTATAATTTTTTATTATTGGTACACTTCTAATTATTAAGAAGATAATAGAAGGAGGCAGAAATAAAAAAAACTTATATTATCTATTCGAGGAAATGCTCTATCGGTTAATATTAAGAAGAAGCAAATTAATTGTTAAGCGGTAGCAAAAATGCTCAATTTAAAAAAAGTAGATATCTTTAAGACACACAATTTATTCCAAATAACCTTTCTGTCACATAAGATATTTCTGGATATTCATTGTTCGAATTATTCAATACTTTGTCGTTATTATCAGGTCATGTTAATTTTCAGTTTTTCTCACAATGCACGGAAAGAGTATCGGATTTTAAGACCAGCAATAGGTCAGTTCTCAAACTTTAACTGTCCCTTTGTATTTACAAAGACATGTACAATGTGACTGTTTCTGCAAAGGTTTATCTCGATTAAAATAAAGTAAATAGAAAACTAACCCTTCACAAGAAGAGTTGGTATGGCCACTAAGAAAGGTTAGAGGGTAAAGAAAGTCATGTAACACATGTAACACATATTTATATAAATGTCGAGTTTCATTCCCAAACCCAAAGGTAATTGTTTTTCTGGCTAAAAACTTATGAATTCCGGTGATTCTTATATCCAGCCAATGTAGAAGGAGCAAGATGCCTATCAAGCATATGTTATTGCTCATTTTACCCACCCATGAGCCCTTGTTTGCAAGCTTATTTATATATACGGCTAAGTAACGCAATTATCAACTGCATTTTCTGCTATGCGGTAAATCAATTTTGCCAACCTATGAAATTGCCACTAAATTGAAAACATGCAACATTTGGTAGGTGATTCGGGTGAATAAAATTCCTCATACATTCCTCATGGTTCATTGGGGATTAGTTTCAAAGATCTGTCGGCTACTTTGCGACTTAGGGTCCTCTACCCTCAGCTATATCTTTCACTAGGTTCAGATTGTGAAAGTTGGCAACACGCGGAGTGACAAAGACAAAAAGAAGCAATGTTGCCATGATGCCTCGGGTGGATGTCCGTTATGTTTATGAAACAAAGTGAATCAGAAGTGGCAAAAACGAAAAAGTTATGATTATAAACACATTATAAGTGAAAATATTAGTAAATGAGTGTTGAAAAGTGTTATTAGTGTATTCTCTCTACATTTTGATATTGAAATAGTAACGTAATGCGGTGAAAATATCGATTTGTAGCTATCCTCTGTATTTGGGAGTTTAACGGATGAATGTGTGAATCTGAGATGGGCAGAGGAAGTTGTGTAAATATTCACATCAGAGTTTTGGAACAGGATCATCTTTCAAATATGATTTTTGAGAGTGCGATAAATGTGCGTCTACGAAAACGTTCAAATATTTACCAAAGATTTGCTAAAATATTAGTTCTCTCGATAAGCAGCGCAATTGCGAACCGGAAATGGATGTGCCTATCGTAAGTAATGCTTACAGAAAGAATTTCGTTTGCCTCTGAATAAACTGTTTTAGTTGATTATGCGAGACAACATAAACGCAAAATGACTGTACTGAAATAAAATTTTCGTGACATTTGAACGTTCTCTTAATTTAGACATAACTAACGGGCGCTTCCTTCATGGACATTCAAGGCAAGTGACCTATTGGGAAACGCTTCTTCATTGAGGAGCTGACCTTGGTCAAAACAACACAAGCGTGTCCGTCAACACACGCTACATAGGTATACTCTCCTGTCACTGAGTCGAAGATCGTCTAGTTGCCGACTTCAAGGCCCATGGAAATTGATGTTGTGGCAATGCAACAAGACCCTGACTGCATTCTATCCAATTATTATTAGCTAAGATAGCATTAGTATTATTGCTCATAAGAAGATTTTGTTTGGTGTATATAAAATACGCTTATACTTGGTAAAATGATTAATGTTACTAGCTAACTTGGGATAATTTAATGCATTTAAAGAAAATAAAATAATTTTATGATTTTTAACAATTTAGTTAAAGTATATTTTATATAAATTCAAGCTATAAATTTATCTCATTTTCTATGAAAAATATTTTAAACGTATTGTATTTTAATGATATTTTAATTCAAAATCGTTACATTTTGGACCATTTACTCATGTAAAGTGTAGCATGGGGTCGTGTTGCATCCTTTGAAGTATTTAACGGACTTTTCGTTTTGAGTTATGCTGCACACATACACGGACCGTTTTCTAAAATAATATTTTTGGATTCAAGGTCTACAAAACAGATATTTCCAATAAAATCTCGGTATGGAATTTTTGGGTGAAATACAAACCTTCTCTACCTAAGTTTGAACATAACACTCGGTAGATAAAGTAAGCATAGAGATAAATTGCCTCTTAACAACTGAACAAATCTGATCTGACTTCGTCGACCTCCGTGGTCTAAGGGTATCATGCTCCACTAGTGCCCAAGGTCCCGGGTTCAGACACGCGGAAGGTGATGGATTTTTTTCGGGTATAAAAATCCTTAGCATGACTTCCTTCGGAAGGGAGTAAAGCCATTGGTCCCGTGTTGTAGATTTAGGACTCTTAAAAGAGTCTCAAGCATAATAAAGAGGTCTCTGAGCAAAATTAAGCAACCTTTCACGCCCATAATGGAACGGGACGCTAAGATCCTCAGCATTTAAAGATTGTATACAAAGAAAGCTCAATTTCATTTATCTGACTTTAGTCAGGAAATTACCCATGTATTGCAGCATCTGGTTAGCCAGAAGATCCTAACATTCCAGTCTCCTTCTAAGAAGACTTAAAGAGTTTTTCTTTGAATTTATGCTGGCTCTCTCAGTGTGCAATTCTCCCAAAATAAGCAATGAGAATTATTTCTTTCTCTGATGTCAATTGTAATTACCACTTTTAATATAAATCATCCCCGTTATTTATGACCTTTTGTCAATGTTCGGAAGGCGTAGTATACCATCTGCGCATCTATTTCTGGTGATATCCCCTATTGACCGTCCTATAGTATGGTTAAAGCCACCTCATTTGGCAAAGGGATCGCAATCACTCATGTCGGGTGAGTACGGAGGTGTTACAGAATCTCCCATTGCCAACTGCGCAAGAGGTCCTGAAAAACAACAACGGTGTGGCATCTTGCTGAATGATGGGGTGCTGTTCCATGAAATGAGGCTTTTGCCTGATCACTGGACGAAAGTGGTGTTGCAGGAACGTGCAGTAGTAGCAGTAGTAGTAGTAGTAGGAGGCAGCGTTTCAATGAATGGAGCCTTCCCGGTCCTGCTCGTCCAAAGAAAGTGTGCGCTACACAAAGTGCTGTGAAAGTGACATTCATTGTGGCGTATGCTATTGATGGAGTAATACTGCATCTCGCTGTGATTCCAAAGTGAAAGAACCACTGCGAGGGATCCGGTAGAGCACTAGAGATGACATTATCCATGCTTATAGGGCGGTCCATACGGGGCAACAACAGGAATAGAGGCGCAGAGGGTATACTTCGCCTTCCGAACATTTGGCTAAAAGGTCATAAATAACGGGAGCGATTATATTGAAGGTGTGTAACTATGATTACCTCTGTCAATAAAGTCATTCAAAGAAAAAATAAAGCTCTCATTACTTTTTATCCAGCCCTAACCGGTCTTAATCCAAAACATAGAATGGACTTATTTTCTGCCAGAATTGTCAGTCATTTTCTGTGCTTCTCCAGCATCCCAGCCTTAACCATGCCATTCTGATCTTTCCTTTTTTCTTAAATTAAGTCAATAGTACAATTTTAGTTTATTTGCTGGAGTTAGAGAAGTTACGATCCGATTTAATTTTCTGTCTGATGCCTGCACGTTTTTGTATTTATTTCATCTCGTTGGTATGCTGACACAATTCCTACTCACCTATTATGTAAATTTCTGCTAGTTCTACGAAGACAAGCGATTTCGTTATGTGGTGCACCTCGAAGTAGCACTGAATTTCCTTGATACGTAACTCCCATGTTCCGTTGCGGCATTGTGGTTTATCCCGTTTTATTTTGCTATTATTTGTGGCACGTGGGTTGAATTCCTCTCGCGCAAGCTGGGATGGATCGTGCGGTCGTTGCAAAACGTTGTACCGCTTCTTAACGTGCTCACTGCCCATGATACAGGTAACGATTATGACGTCACAATGATGTGTAAAAATACCGTACTTCCTGCACGTCCTTGATTCAGCCGGTTCAGTGAAATTATGAAAAGTGGTTGCTTTGCTGCAATCTTCGAATCAGGGCTGTCGGTTTGTTGCATGCTGTCGCGAACATCGAGTTGTGTATTTCCATTATAATTCAAGGTGAGTAAGTGGTTAGACCGCTCGCCTTCATCTAGGCGGCCCGGGTTCAATCCCAAACGCCCGCATGTGGAATCGTGGTGGTCGAAGCGTCGTCGGGGTGGGTTTTCTCTGGGTCTTCCACCATTCATTCCACCAATTGCTCCATTGCTACCTTTCCACTCATCCATTTCGCGTACATTTCATATCATCCACTTCCTCATGTCCATGCTGGCAACGGGCCGACCCCTCGTAACAGGTTCTCCATTCTGTGGTTTCGTGCCGTTGGCTCCCGGCAGGCTTCTGACCCCTAGGCATTGGCTTGTAGGGAGGTATCAGTCCTACAAATACGGGGAGGGTAAGCCGATTACGAAACGAAACTATTCAAGGTTCTCTAATATCAACTCTGTACTTTGTATATCTCTACCGATTAGTGTTTAAAACGCTTCACATCAAGAAATATTTTTTGAATTTGTAAAAATCACACAGTATTTTAACCGCTAACGTTTAATTATCATAGAACTATACGAATGAGACTCGCATTCTGAGGTCGTCCATTCGGAACTAAGGATTATCGTGGTTTTCCCTGACCAGAGGCGAATGATGGGGTGGTTATTCTTCGGTTCGATATCCTTTCCTTCATTTCCCTTTCATTCTGTTTCTTTCACAGGCTTTCTTCGGTTTTGTTGCTAAGGCGGTGCCGGACTAATGGTGCGTAAGGTTACTAGAGTATTCCCCGAGTATACTACGTCGTTCATCACCCTCTTCAGCCAGCTCCAGTAGTGGGTCGAGTCTTCCAACTAGGAGCTGTTAGAGACTTCCGCGCATCCTTATCAGATCTCTGACTCCGGCCTTTGGGGTTAGGGTCCTTTCTGGTGGAGAGTGATTGCAGCAGTATATCTCACGAGCGCGAGGTGTCACTCTTCGCTACATACCCTACACCAGGGCCTTTCAAATGTGTAAAACGCGTGCAAACCGATGTGTAGAAATGGTGTGCACCGTACATCCTCCCGATTCCGGCTTCGCATTTAGGAAAGAAAAAGTAGCGGTGAGGAAGGGTAAGGCAGGCGAAGCGTGTGAGGCTAGCGCAGCGAGCTCGTCTTTTGCACCTTGCAGTCTGCCCTCGGAGAGGCTCATCAATGCCATTCACATTCATTCAGCTCTCCTTTCCATTCAGTTCCTTTAAGGGCAGAAGAGTGAATTATGAAAATTGTCAAAAATTTCTATTCAAATTTTTTTTTTGGCGCAAATTTGTAATTAATTTTTCAATTGGTATATCAATTAACGTTGTAGGTACGTTACTTGTATTTTAAATATATCTTCCGCAATGAGTCAATACCTGGCATTTTGTACCTTGTATTTTTTACTAATTCAGAGAAAAATTCATAACTTTTAAACTCTCTGCAGCAATGAAGTAAATTTAGCTCATTTTTAGGTACAAGTTGGCTCTACAAATCGATAACTCATGCTAAATATAGAGGCTTCCGATTTTACAAGCCGTGTTTTTTGTTTTTGTTTTGTCCTCTCCCCTTTTTCCCCCCCAAGTTCTTACTTTGAACAGAATATTTTCGAATTAGTATTTTACACTATAAATGATCCTTTTTCTTAGAAACTATTGAGGATAGCTTATTGAAATTTTGTAAAAATAACATTGGTTTTAACAACATAGTTCGTTAAAATAAAACCAATTACTATAAATCTCCAGGGAAAATTCAGTGATCAAGAAAGGAATAGTATTTCATTTTAGAACATTTATTTTAATTTATAGGAATGCACTGTGTGAAATCACGTAGATAATGACTACCGCAAATCAGCAATACTATTAAATGTATTACCTCACTTGAATTACCTGTAACTTAGTTGTTTCATGTTTTTACAATAAAATCATGTTAACATTTTAAAGACCCCACGGATCTGTTTCCTTTTGGAAAGGATGTATCGTCATCTACAATGCAGTGAGACAATCATGGCTGCCGCTGAACTAGGTCAGTTCATAATATTTGTAAGTACATGTTTTGTGTTACTATCAAACCAAGTGGCTCTTGTGCCTCTATTTCGATCAAATTATTTTTCTTTCAAACTGTGTGTATTTTCATAAGATAATTATTTCTCGACCTTCGGTTACGAAACAATAAAATTATCGTGAAAAGAAGTGTTAACTTCAATTTAAATGTCTGAAAGCTATGAGCATTTGTGCTACTACTGTTGACATACATAAAACATTTTATTTCATTTCCTTTCGTTTCATTTCTTTGCCAGTCCCCATGGCAGCGCTCGCTAAAGCGTCTCGCTTTGGTGCTTCGTGGCGCAGGGGATCGTGGGTTCGAGTAACGCCTTGGGCATGGGTGTTAGTGTGAATGTGTATGTGTATTTGTCATAAAACGGTAAACACAGGAAATTTAGGGAAGAAGGAAAAAAAGAGGAATAAGAAAAAGGAATACAGCATCGGTCCCGACCAGACTGCCGAACTGTATTTTTTATTTAAAAAAAATCATATCTCCCTCGGTCAGGGAGAGGAAAAACAGTGTGCATTTAATAGTGCACACTCACAAGGGGCGTACACAGATTCTCTCCGCAGTGCCACTTTCTACGTAATGAATTTTAAATTTAGATTTATCTACAAGTTTTAATATTGATAAATTATGATCCCTATTGTAAATACATTTGAGTATCCATTGTAAATCTAAAAATACAATATATGTTGTTTTATTATATTGACTTTAAAACATCAAACCATATTCTCAAATAAAATTTGCATGTAATTTTAGTTCAAACTTTAACAAAATGCAGCTGAATAATAATCAACACAGAGAGACGTTAAAATACGTTTTGTTCCAATGAGAGGTAGTCGATTCTTTAAGTATTTCAGCACCTCATAGATACGACGACATCGATAAATAGTCTTAAGGTTCGACATTTGACAAATGACTGTATGTTAACGTCTTAGCACGTCACGCAGTATGATAATAGAATTGTTGTCCATGACTCTTCCTAGGGTCACATCGTGCGACACGCAGAGGTCAGTTCTGTTTAAACAAGCCGTCTGACTGATTTATCTGTCACTGAGATGTATTGGCCCTGGAGTGTATTGTTGAACAACCTTGGCCAACTTAAATTTGTTTACTATTTCCGGTTTCCTGAAATTCCTAATTTCACGGGTAAGAAAGACTGAACACCATAAATTCACTCTGGAGAATTTGAACAAGCTAACGTGCGAATATACATGGAAGGATTCAAACAGAAATTTTTTGGGGAGGAGTTCAATTATTTGTGGATGTTATTACTTTATTATTAAAACTTTAATTAAATTAAAATCTATTCATAAAACATAATAAATAGACACGCCAGGCTAAAGCGACAGTAAAATATTTTAAAGGCTGTTTGCTCTGTGATTGAAATTCGTTCTCTGCATGATCAGGAGTTGAAAAAGTCATGTATGAAAAAGTTTAAGTATTTTAAAACTGGAACCAATGACAAGGAATATCTTAGAAATGGTTAACTCTACAAACAATTGCATATGGCACAAAATTGGGTGTGTTAACGAACTCAATATTTATGTGTAGTTTCTTACGGTTTACAAACTATGCAAAAATCATTCAGAATGGAGAGGACTTCAGAGGGTATTCTCAGAAAATTCAAGATATACATTTTATTTGAGATATAAGTATCCTTAATACACCATCTTTTAATCAAAAGCGTTAGAGGCATTTTTGAGAAAATCATAATGTTCAAATTTTTTTTCGTGTAAAAATGTCAGTATTTAACGGGCTTTTCGTTTTTTGGTTATCGTGTTCACAGACACACTGATAAAAATGTTTTTTTTTTAATTTACAGGACCCTAAAATGTGAAATATTGGTATAGAATTTTTGGGTGTAATGCAATACCTTTTCTACCTTTTGACTATGTACAGAAAGTAAACAAAAAAAAAAAAAAAAGAAATAGAGCAACGATTACCATTTGAGAAAAATATAAGTAAAGGAAAATTTAATTCAATAACAGGAAATAGTTCGTAAAGGCTAACTTAAAAAATAAATGCATAATAAATAAATATTAATTTATGTGACATTTATTGTCTGCTTTAAGAGATCTAAATTTGTTGTGCAGTAAGACTTTGTTTTTCTGTTACAGTTTACCAGTTACGTAAAAATAATCTAGAATGAAGATGACTTCCTAGAAAATCCTAGAAAATTCCAGGATATACGTTTCTTCATTTATCATGCAAATATAAATATATTTTATTTTAATCCAAATCTTTATGGTCACTTTTAAGAATATTTAATTTTCGAAAAAAAATCTCCATTATCAAGTGTATTTTTCATTAAGAGAATTCAGATTAACCACAAACCTATGGTAAACCTCATGATACATTAAAAGTGAAGTTAAATAATAAAACGATTTGCTATATTAAAATAGCTGAAATGAAAATTACAAAAATATAAAATATGGACTTTTTTCATTATTAATAAGCACACTAACGTTACTTATATAGTTTAAATTCTTATCAAGTAGCTATTGTTTGATAATTTTGTTATGGGTTCTGGAAGAAATACTTGCATTGAAACAGACAATAAAGGAAAGAGAATAGTTTCAGCAATGAAGAGCTAATAGAACAACAGCTGTGGGCTCATAATAACTGCATATGGTAATAAATAAACGTCGAGATATTGTTTTCCATAATATCCTGAACAACAGAATGTCTGCACATAATGATACACTAAAATCAAGCTTTCAAAACGGTTACTAAATATATGCTAGTTTATAATTCAAGGTTACAAGAATAATATTAAAAAAAAACCCTTAAATGTCTGGATAACCTCGACTACAGATGAATGAATGGGAAGCGAAAAAAATTGCTAACCGTTTATAATAACTAAGCAAGCAGACCAGCATACATAAAGAGTCTCAAGTTTTGCGAATTTCGCTCCACATTCATGAATGAAATAGAAGACATGGAAGAAATCAAAAAACTTAATTGCCATCTGAATATTAATAACTCTAAACGATTTTCACTCAAAGTAAAAAGCAAATAAAAGCTTTCTTATAAATAGTGTATAGAGAATGTATTGTATTGCACCCAAAAATTCGGTACCGAAATTTCAAGGGAATATATGTTTGAGACTCCCTGAATAAAAAAAACACACATTTTTAGAAAATCGGCCGTGTGTATGTGTGTGTGTGTGTATCTATGGGTAGCATAGCTCAAAAGCAAAAAGTCTGTTAAATACCAAACTTGGTATTTAAGTTCAGTATCTTCCAAGGATGCAACACGAAGATTTTTAAGAAAATGCCCTCACCCACAGCTATCCTTTACATGGAAAAAAATCGAACATTTTGATTTTCTCAAAAATGACTAACGATTTTAATTAAAATATCATACATTAAATGTAGTTACATGAAAAATATAATGCATATTTTGAGTTTTCTGGGAATAGCCTCTAAAGACATCTTTATTATGGATGAATTTTGCAAATTTTGCATAACTGGTAAACCGAAAGAGATAGACAAAAACTTAATATGTAGAGTTCATTAAAACACACAATTTATGCCATAACTTTTTTTGGTGAAGTTAACCGTTTTTTAGATATTCCTTATTATTTGCTTGTTTTAAAATACTTATACTTTTCTCATACGAGAATTTGTCAACTCCTGGCCATACAAATCACATCGCAACCAGCTTTTAAAGGATTTGGCTATTGCTTTAGCCTATGGTACTCCCTAATTTTACTTCTACAAGGAAGCAAGTAATAAGGCAATTTCTAGTAATTTTTCTGGACTAGCATGAAGTAAACATAAGGATAAGCTTTTAAGCAATAATTTGTTGCGAAATCCAGAGAAAGATATGTGAATGTAACACATCCAATTTTCATTTTTAAATTGCAAATACTTTATCTTTGGTTCGTGTTTTTACTTTCTCTATCACGCATATACAATTTAAATAATAGTAGACAGAGAGACCAATTATATTTAATCCAAAAATTCGATACCGCGATTTCACCGAAAATATATGTTTTGACGACCATCGGAAAACAATTTTTTTGAAAAATGTCTTGTCTCAAAAACGACAGTCGTTTAAATACAAAACTTGGCATTTAAGTCCAACGATACGACATGAACATTTTTTAAGAAAATAACCCACCATCAAACTACCCTTGACATGGAACATTTTTCGGAAATTTTGATTTTCTTAAAAATGGCTCTAACGACTTAGATTAAAATACTATATGTTTAAGACATTTATATGACAAACGAAATGTATTTCTTGAATTTTCTCAGAGTAGCCTCTAAAGTCCTCTTCACTCTGAATGACTTTTGTATAAATGTTAAGCCGTAAGAGATAGACAAACATTTTATTGTACAAAAAAACAAGAGATATAGTCCTCGTTAAAACTCTCAATTTATGCGAAATAAGTATTTGTAGAGTTATATCACTTCCAAGATATTTTTTTTTGGTTTCAATTTTAAACTATTTAAATTGTTCTTAAATGGGAAGTCATCTTACGTTTCATATCTATTTTGCTTTACTCCGTATTGCATAGTGACCGGCTTTTCAAAGATTTGACTGTCACTTTAGTCTAGTACATTTCTTTATTTCCCTTCTAATTACAAGGAAGAAAGCAATAAAAAAAATCTGCTAATGTTTATCTCAATTAACATGTGCTTAAAATAATGATCTTTTTTAGAGGATAATTTGTTTGCGAAACAGGTAGAGAAAGTCATGTGAATGGATCACAACTGATTTGTTACATATTACAGCTTCCTTCATAAGGAGGCTGTCATAAAGACAAAGCACATTTATATAAAATAATATTAATTTTGAACATTAATATTTAGCAGTATTTATTAAATATTTAAAACATGAATTTGAAAGAATATTATTTGAAACTATAATTACTTCCTACTGACTTATTCCGTCAACCGTAAAGTGGTTTCGAAGGATGGCCATGGAACTCCGAACTGCTGTGATTGTATTATACAGTCATGTCTTTACAACTTCAATGAAGCAAGTATAAATAAGTACTGAGTAAACAGATTGGGAGCTAGCCTTCTCGGTAGATAAGCGTACTGGGAGGAACTGAAAGAGGAACGAAGGGGACGTCGACGTCATTCGTACCCTAGCGCAGTGGCGAGCAGTTTTCATTTACATTGGGGGATCTAGCGTATGTCACCAATATTAACTAGGTCCAGTTCTGCTTATGAGGAAACATGTTATTATTGCAGCGCGAGATAATGCTCAATTTGTAATACGAAAAATGTTAAATCATGAAATGCTAATCATCAGCAAGCATCATTATCCGTCTCTCCATGCCAGTCAATATGCAAAATATCAAGAGGGCGAAAGATTAGATTAATATGATCCATCTGTGAAATTTGACCACAAATTGTGAAAAATTAAAAAAAAAATTAATAAAAGATATGCATCGTAAACATTAAGAAAATATACGGTTTTTGCATTTGGCAAACTTTAAATACGAGTTAACCGAAGCTAGAAGTAAATTTATTAATAGACACTCCCAACTTATTTTTTTGCTAATATTTTTCCAACTCAAAATGTTCCACACGATTTTCTAACTATTTTTTTTTTCTAATTTATTAAATTGCCTCTCTAAAGCACATTAAATAAATGGTTATATTATCTTTTTTTTTGAAAGGCCATAATTTAGAAAAAATAGATAAAAGTTTTGATAAAAGTTGTTTTTGGAGAGTACCAAAAGTAATATTTTTTTATAGACTAATTAGTGATGATATAAAATTTATAAAATGGCAGATCTGTTTGTAAACTCATTTACTGTAAAACTTAACTTTTCTATGTGAATATTTTTAAAAAATCATCACGCGGCTAATTTTTATTAGAATACTGTATTTAGACGATATCAATTATTATTCAATAACAATTATTAATTAAACATGCAAGCTAGAATTTTGATATATAGAAAAAAGTATCACCATAATTGTGTGTAATAATTGACATGTAAATTTCAACAAGATATCTTACATACTGTGGATTTTCCAAATTTCACAGATGCCTCATCTTAAGTGAAACAACCAAAATATACAAAGTTTGCACTTAGATGCAATACATATCATCGTACTGTAATTTACTGCTATTACTGATTTTATTCAGCCGGCCAGAAAATGATCCCCTCCCGTAAGGGAGTTGTTCGGATTGGGTTGGACTCACCCTGTGGAAGATTGGGCCTGGGCGGTGATGCCTTGGCGCGGTTGTGAAACGCCTTAATGCCCTCCGGCATTAACCTGGAGAGCTAGTAGACAGCAGATAGTAGCTGTCTCCTCCAGGAGGTTGTTCGGTAGTCTTTTCGGAAGGGTTGACGCGCGTAAGTGAAGTGAACACTTGCGTACCTTACGAGAGCTGATATATAAGACACCGGCCTAATGGAAGATCTCACGGATATCCCTGGGGAGAAAACGGCAGACATGTATTGTCAGATCATTGCTGTGTGTTTTATGTCTGTGTGTGTGACCGTGGGCTACATAGCTCAAAAACGAAAATATCGTTAAATACAAATTTTGATATTTAACTTTAGTATCTTCCAAGGATGACATACGAAGATTTCATGAAAATCTCCCATTCCAAACTATTCTTTACATGAAAAATTGTTTGAATATTTTTTTTCAAAAAATGGCTATAATAATTTTGATTAAAATACTATATATTGAAGATATGTATATCACAAATAAAATGTTTATCTTGAGTTTTCTGGGAATAACCTATGAGGACCATTTTATTCTGAATGAATTCTGCTGAAGTTTGCATAACTGATAAACTGTAAGAAATAGACGAAACTTGCGACACAAAAAACGTAGATTTAGTTAAAACACACCATATACTTTTTTTTTGTGAAGTTAACCGTTTCCAAAATATTCATTGTTATTGGTTTCAATTGTGAAGTACTTATACTTTTCTCCGACGGGAAGTGTCCGTTTTTCTTTTGTTGTATTTCTGACCAAGCAAAGAAGCGATTTTCAATAACAATCGCATTACGATAGCTTTTAAAACATTTGACTATCGCTTTAGCCTTGTGCATTTCCTTAGTTCCTTCTACTTATAAGGAACTAAGTAATAATACAGACAGACAGATAGACAGGCACACACACACGCGCGTGGAGCTTTTTCTAAAAATGCTTTTTTCGGACTCAGGGATTCCAAAACATATATTTTCGGTGAAATCTCGACATCGAATTTTTGGGTGGAATACAATACCTTACATATCCACTATGTACATTGTACATGCGAGCTAGAGAAAGTAAAAACACATACAACATAAATTATGTGTTTTAACGAGATCTACATTTTTGTGTAATAAGTTTTTGTCTATCTCTTACGGTTTAGCCGTTATTAAAAGTTCTGCAAAACTCATCCAGTACAAGCAGGTCTTCAGAGGCATTCCCAGATAATTCAAAATATAAATTTTATTTGTGGTGTAAACATCTTTAATATATGACATTTTAATGAAAATCGTTAGTCATTTTTGAGAAAAACAAATGTTTCAAACACTTTTCCATGGAAAGGCTAGATTATGATAGGGAGATTTTCTTGAAAATCTTCGTGTCGCATCCTTGGAAAATACTAAAGTTATATACAGTATTTAACGGTCTTTTCGTTGTGGAGCTATGCTGTCCACACACACATACACACGCGCGCATGCACACGCACGTACACCCACCCGGAACTTTTTCTAATAATACTTTTTTTCGGACTCAGGGGATCCCAAAACATATATTCCAGGTGAAATCTCGATGTCACATTTTTCGATGGAAAACAATACCTTCTCTAGCTATGTTCATTGTATAGGTATACATACAGGCTAGAGAAAGTAAAAATACCTGCTCTAATAATCCCTAATTTTTCAAGGCTAAGAATTTGCCACTTTTCTCTTTTACTCTGTATTGCGTTCCCATGTTCTTTTGGTCAATTTCACATTTTCCAAATATAAAACGCTTCCTTCATAATTGAGCTTTCTTGTATTATAGGATATAACGTAATAGTGGATATAAATTTCCAAACGGTGGTCAAATAAACATGTCAGAGGCCTCCTTTAACCTCCTCAGCTTCATGGTCCCCATTCTTTCACAGGTATTGCCGATACTCATGTACCATCATCTTTGTCTACGCTAATGGTTTCGTTTAGTAAGCTGGTGTCAATTACAACACAGTACATTTTGCAACCTCCTTTTTAAACTTTCACCTTGTCGATACCTATACAACCAAAACGTACTCATTTGGTTTGTTTCAAGGAAATCGGTTTTCATTCGTGTCGTTGTAATCGATTTGTTACGCTTTAGTTCATGCTCTCGTGTTTCTGGTTGAAGAACCCCAGACAACGCTGTTCTTGCGCCGTTTCCTTTTTGTGTCGTTAGCATCTTTCCTGTTCCTTATATAACATGGAACGTGCGACAGTAAAAACACGGATTTCTAAATTTGACTCAATGCACGAATGTTAATCAATCCGCACACTCTCTTCTATACAAACTCACTCTCAGGCCGGAAGTGGCATTAAAGTTGTAATCAAATTTCTTAGGAGGTTTTAGTATATATTTACGACAGTTAGGCTATATTCAGGAACTTTTATATGACATTCTGTAGGGATCCATTTTTACTTTCTCCAGCACAATTTACATAGGAGGAGAAGGTATTCTATTCTAACCAAAAGCTCGATATCGAGATTTCATCGAAAATACATCTTTTGAGGAGTGCCGAATAAAAAAAAAATACTCTCTCTAGCACGTATGTACAATGTACATAGTAGACAGATAAGATATTCTATTCCACCCAAACATTTTATGACAATAGTTCGCCGGAAATATATTTTTGAGACCCCCTGAGTCCAATAAAAGCACTTTTAGAGAAAGTGTGTGTGGCTGCGGACAGCAAATACGGTAAAATACCAAACTTGATGTTTAAGATTAGTACCTTCTAAAGATACGACACGAAGTTTTTCAAGAAAATCCCCCACCACAAACTACCCATTACATGGAAAAAGTTTTGAAATTTTTGTTTTTCTCAAAAATGGCTCTACAATTTTGATTAAAATACCATATATTAAAGATATTTACATAAAAAATAAAATGTACATCTTGAATTTTCTGGAAATAGCTGCTGAAGGGCTGTTAATTCTGGATGAATTTTGCTAAAATTTTCGCATCTGGTAAACCGGTAAAAAATAGACAAAACGTACTACACAAGCATGTAGATCTCCTTAAAACACACAATTTATGTCATATACCTAAATTTTTGCTGTAGAGTAGACCGTTTCCGGGATATTCCGTCTTATTGGTTTCAGTTTTAAGCTACTTAAACTTTTCATCTGCTTTTGTTTAGGTACTCGTAGCAGGCAAAGAGAACCGAAGGCTTTTGAAGGAAATGACTATCGCTTTAGCCTAGTGTACTCCCTATTTTCCTGTTTCTGCTAATTCTGCTAATGTTTATCTATTTTAGCATGACGTAGATGAAAGAATAGTCTTTTTAAAGAATAATTTGTTTGCGGAGCAACTAGAGAAAGTAATGTGAATGGAACACACAGATTTTTGTAAAAAATTCCGTGTGTGTATCTGTGGACACAATATGTGAAAAACGAAACGTTCGTTAAATACTAAACTTGGTAATTAAGTTCAGCATCTTCCAAGAATGAGACACGAAGATTTTCAGGAAAATATTCCCACCTCGAGCTATCATTTACATGGAAAAAATTCGAAAATAGTAATTTCTTCAAAAACAGCTCTATATATACCACATAAACATTTTTTGGACAAAACTTTATTTCACGGTAAATAAAATGTTTATCTTGATTTTTCTGGAAATAGCCTCTGAATATCTCTCCTTTCTGGATGTCTTTTGTATAACTGGTAAATGATAAGACAAATGATAAGACAAAATCTTACTACACAAAAACACACAATTTGGATCATATACATAGAATTAATAGTTTCCGAAATATTCCTCGTCATTAGTTTTAGTTTTAAACTGCTTCACTTTTTTTTCAAGTGGTAAGTCATATTTCGTTTCATATATTTTTTGTTTTACTCCTAGTTTCAATTGTTTCAAATAGCGACCAGCTTCTATAGTTTTTGAGTACCACTTTAGCGTAGTTTATTCCCTTATTTCTCTTCTGGTTACAAGGAAACAAGGAATAGGACCATTTTTACTAATTTAACCTCGATTAGGATTATGTAGATAAAAGAATAACCTTTTGTAAAACAGTTTGTTTGTGGAACAGGCAGAGAAATGAGAATGTGAATGGTGTTTGCACATCAGATTATTTTAATGCTCAATATTACGAAACAAGAAATACAGGATTGACTTCTCTATTTCAAGGTTAGGTGATGATATACCCAATGAAAGCATTCGGCCAAATTATCATTTCCATAAAAGCCTTTCACAATTCAAGAGCAGCATCGGGATTCGCATAAGTTACGTAAAGCTGTGTCAGTATTGTATTTACAATATAAAGAACTTAAATAATCTTCGGTGCATTCTGTAGGATAGCTCGGAATAATAACTCGGAGCCAAGAATTTGTCACGGAAAGAGAACCAGACGGCGCCAGTAATACATGACTTTGAACGACTTTCATTAAAGGTAAAAATGTCTGCATTCCAAGTATCAAGCTTTGTTTTTCTCTGAGACAAAACACAATAGTAACCAATGTAACTTAATTTACCGTAAATGATAATAACAACTGTATGTCTCAACCATAAACGACGTTGAGAATATACATTTTCTGTAAAACACTTTCGAATTAAAAAAAAACTGAAGTATTATATTCACATAAATTTTCCTACGACTATATCGATTATTAGTGACTATGCAAATTATAACATATTTGTTGTAAGACACAGTGAATAATATGAAAAATAGATAATGTGTGTGTCTGTATTGTCTGTGAACAGCATAACTCAAAATCGAAGAGACCGTTAAACAGAAAACCTGATATTTAATTGAAAATCTTCTCGGGCTTCCAACCAGGTAAAATATATTCTGATATTTAAGCTCAGGATCTTCCAAGGATACAGCATGAATATTATCTAGAAAATCCCCCACCCCTACTACCCTTTACTTGGAAAATTTTTCGAAATTGCTTGTTTTTTTCTCAAACTTGGCTTTAACAATTTTTATTAAAATACCACATGTTTCTATGCAAATCACCTTTAAATAGCTCTTGTTCTGGATTAATTTTGCATAACTGATAGAACGTAATAGATAGACAAAAACATACTACACAAAAATCTCGTTAAAACTTACAATATTTAATGTACATTTTTGTGAAGTTACCTTTTTCGAGAACCTCTTATTATTCACTTCAGTTTTTCAATACTTATACTTATCTCAATTGGGTAGTAGCCATTGCTTTTATTTTTCTTTTTTTTACTCCTGGCCATGCAAAGAGACCTAATATCAATGTAATTACCTGGCGATAGCTTTTAAAAATATTTTATTATGTTTTCTTTCAATTGTATTTCCTTATTCTTCTCGTTCCTAAAAGGAAATATGCATACAATAAAACCATTTCTGCCAATTTTATATCAATTTTCATAAAATAGTTGGAAGATTAAGCTTGCAAGAATAGCTTGTTACAGGTAGGAAAAGTCAGAAAAGTATAACACAACATATGTTTTTCCTGTATGCTTGGTTTTAATCGAAGCAAACTTTGTAGAATAAGCTGTATCACACATTTCGTTATAGATAATAAGAAAATAGCGATAGTAAATGTTTAACAATCCAAAACACTTTCCATGCAATCACGGAAAACAATAAATCGGCAGGACTTTAAAAGAACTATTGAACAAATGGCAAATATCTCAGAAATGGTTATTTTGAATAAACATGTGAGTTTTATGTGTAATGTGTTTTTGTCTTCAATTAACGAGTATAGGTATCATTTATGTAGGATTATACAAAATTCCTTCCAAATGAAGTGGATTTTACATATTATTCCCAGAAAATTAAATATTTGCAGGTTGTTTATTAAGCACATAGCTTAATGTCTGGTGTCAAAGAATTCGAAATATGTTCTTGTAAAGGGTATTATCTTTTTCTAAAAATGCTTTTTGGATTCTGGGGTTCTCAAAACATGTGTTTTCGGTGAAGAATCGGTAACAAATTTTTGGTTAGAATGCAATACCTTCTCTATCCGCTATGTATGTGGTGAAAAAATAAACGGTATAGTTTTACAAACTAAAAATAGGTCTAAATAAGAAAATCACACATTGAATTGCAATAGTTGATCACGATATGAATACATTAGGTGGGAAGAGGAACAAGAGGATTAGAAACGTGGGCGGAGAATCGAAAGTAAGGAAAATATACGCAGAGGTGCTACTTCCGAGAACCTAATGTGAAGACATCAACAAGTCAGAATTGTTTTCTTTGTGCAACTGTACATTCTCACTATCGCCTTCCCTTGGACCTCAAATCTAGACGATGTCAACAAACACCACGGCGTCAACCTCCAAGTGCATTCATATTGTGGCCGAAGAGTATATTATTTTTAATTTTACAACTAAATATGAGATAAACTCTTACAAGTATAATATGATTCCTAATTAGCAGCACAAAGATTTAGTCGTACTGTTGCATTTTAGGGAACAACATTAATTTTGGCCTCTTTTTCAATGCCCGCTTATAGCATTTTTTTCACGCACCCAGAAAT
Source organism: Hymenopus coronatus (assembly GCA_030762935.1). Lineage (NCBI taxonomy): Eukaryota > Metazoa > Arthropoda > Insecta > Mantodea > Hymenopodidae > Hymenopus > Hymenopus coronatus. The sequence continues at coordinate 104,304,147 of CM060896.1, forward strand.
TTAATTGGCAGTTCAGGAATAGGAGTTTTGGAGATCAATCTTTAAGTATGTTTACAATAACCAAGAACGGAAATAAAAAAATAAATGGGAAACAAGACGTATGTATGCAGAATTTTGGTTTGCAATATCCCGGTACGAGAACGACAATGTATTCGATGGCCTTATGAACAGGTATAATTTTAAATATACTCTTATCAAACAGGAAGTCTTTCGTGTTCTTCTTTATTCTGTTTTCTCCTGACCGTACAAAGAGGCTGATTTCAATGACACATGCATAGGGACAGTTTTTAATGCATTTAAACTATTGCTTTAATATAGTGTATTCCCTTGATTCCCTTCTACCTATAAAAACTAAGTAATAGGTAAGGACATTCTGCTAATGCTTATGTCGATTGGCATGGAACAGAAATATGTTTTTGCAAAAAATTAGAACAGGTAGAGAAAATCATTTGAATAGAAAATAAGATTTTTCTTCAAGTTCTTTTTCAACTATCCCTTTAATGTTCTAATGAAGTTTTCACAAAATTTTCAAAAGGTCGCGTTTTTACTTTCTTACACGCACTATGTTAAGCACATAATAGGTAGAGACGGTATTGTATTCCACTCAAAAAATCAATGTCAGTGTGTCCATATGTCAAAAACGAAAGGTCGGTAAAGTACCAAACTTGGTATTTAAGTTTAGATGATCGAGAAATCAAGAAAAAACGCCTTCATCTGGCAAAGCAAAATATTTTCTTCCATCAAGATAATGTAAGAGTTAACACCTGTGCAATTTCTATGGCGAAAATTGTAGCATTAACGAATTACTACAACATCCATCATATTCACCAGATTTGGCCACCAGTGACTTGTTTTTATTTCCGAACTTAAAAAAGTAGCTCGGCGGAAAACGATTCACGTCTATCGAAGAGGTCATCTCCCAAATAGATGCATACTTTGAGGACTTTCCGAAATCTTACTTATTGGAAGGTTTTAAACAGTTGGAGAAACGCTAGGAAAAGTGTGTCAAGTTAGATTATGCCGAAAAAAAAATCTATCAAAATTAACTTGTTTTCCTATATTTTTCTAAGGATTTATTGATCGCCCCTCGGACAACTGGTAAATCGCAAGTGATAGAAAATAAATCTGATGTGTTAAAATCACATGATTCTCTCTTCATCTCTGTAACAAATTATTATTAAAAACATATTCTTCTATTTATATATTGCTAATGGAGATAAAGTTAGCAGAAATTGTCCCTATTACTTGGTCCCTTGTAAGTAGAAGGGAAAAAATCTAATGTGTTCCATTCACATGGCTCTAGCTGTTCGGCAAACAAACCTTTTATTCAAAATATTAATCTGTTATCTATATCATGATAATCAAGATAAACGTAAGTAGAGTTTGTCTTATTACTAGCTCTTTGTAAGTGGAAGGGAAATAAGAAAATGCAAAGGATAAAGCGATAGACTCAACCTTTAAACGCCGTTTGGTATGCGAAATAATTGAAATTACAATCTCCGTGCTTTCCAGGAGTGAACACGAGAAAGGAGAAGAAAGACGCCTTCCCATTTGAGAAAAGTTTCAAGTAAATTGAAATAAAATAAATTGTGTCTTAATGAGATCTATATTTCTGTGTAGTAAGTGTTTATGTATCTCTTACGGTTTGCCAGTTATCAAAAGCCATCCAGAATGAAGAGGTCTTCAGAGGCTATTCCCAGAAAATCCACGATGTACATTTCTTTTGTCATAGAAATAAACTAAATACACGTATTTTATTCAAAATCGTTAGAGCCATTTTTGTGAAAATCAAAATGTTCGAAAAATATTGCATGTAAAGGGTATTTGCGGGTGCGGGGATTTTCTTGTTTGGTATTTAACGGTATTTTTGGTTTTGAACTATGCTGTCCACAGACACACACACACATACATACACACAGACAGACACATATTTTTCTAATAATCCCTTTTTTGGCTTCAGAGGTCTCAAAACATGTATTCCCCGATGAAATCTCAGTATCGAATTTTTGGGTGCCATACAATACCTTCTCTATATAGTATGTGTAAACTACCGGTAGAGAAAGTAAAAATACCACACAAAAATTGTACATCTCATTAAAACACACAATTCGTCATATACATTCTTTTCGTGAAGTTGACCAATTCTAAGATACTCCTTATTGGTTTCAAAATACCTAAACGTTTCTTACATGGGAAGTTGTCAACTTCTGGGCATACAAAGAAATAATTCAGTCACATAGCAGCTATATTTTAAAAAAAATTGACTATTGCTTTAGCCTAGTATACTCCTTTCTACTTACAAGGAAGCGTACATACGAGCATTTAAACTAATGTTTATCTCGATTAGTATGCTGCAGAAGCTTTTAAACAATAATTTGTTATTGAAATGTAGAGAATGTCATGTGAATGGAACACATTGAGTTTATCCTTTACTACTGAGGAAAATTCCAGAACATATAATGTATGCAAAAAGCTGGGTGGGCTCCATATTGGCTCCACATATTTTCTAAACCGCAAGCTGTGCTGTGCTTAGAAATGTCCTGGTATATAATAATTTGCAATTTTTATAGTAAACTTGTTATGAAAAAATATCTACCCATTTGAGTTGTAAATAAAAGAGAGGTGAAAAGAACCATCCAAGCAAAGCAATATTTATTACCTTGCTCCAGGTACCCCATTCTGCTAACAAGAGAAAACTAATCTAATAGTGGCTCATGAACAAAACTGTTTTCAAGGTTATGTCGCCTTGTGGTGTACTTATGAACACAAGTCGTTTGGTACTCTTAAACCTCAAAATTTATCACAAACTCTCCTTGTATATGAACTATTTTCCACAAAACATGAAATACAATCCAGTATATTGCGGTTCAGGAAAAATTACATTGAGTTTTATTTATGGACACTCATTATCTCCCTTGGTTTTGAGCGTCCCATTCTATATTTGGCGTGAAGATACCTTAATTTTGCTCAGAGATCACTTTGTCAAGTTTCAGGTTCTTTTACATGTCGTAAATCTACGACACGGGAGCACTGAATTTACTTCACTTCCGAAGGAAACCCGCTAAGGATTTTTGCTCCCCAAAAAATAATTCATTGCCCTCCGTCGGTTTGAACGCGCGACCTCTAGAATCAGAGGCTATCATTTTATCCCGAGTCCAAGGGGTATAATGGGTACAGCAAACATCTGAATTAAAATACCTTCCAAGTTAAACAAGCATCTGCATTACAGGAGTAGATAGACTCGAATTTCCAATCTGCCTCACTTCAACAATAATAATAATTGTATGTTTCTCAATCTCAAGCTGTCTATTGTTTCTTTTGAAGTGTGAGCCGAGTGTCATGCTGCAACAAAATTCCACGCAGGTCAATTTTAGCACGCTTTTCTCTCAGTTAATTGAACACTATGTATCATCTGCCAGTAAAGTGTTTTGTTCTTTAAGCGGAATCTTCGCAATGTGGCACTTGCTGAGAAGAAGGAACAGATCTTATTCATGCCAACACTTCTCGTTCGCTTCATTTTAGTTTTTGTCAGGGATCTTCTTCTGTGAAGGCCGAGGCCGATGACTGTCGGTAGGTTTCTGGGTATTGCTGGTAAATTCAGCTTTCGTCACCTACTTCACTGTTAAAGATGTTTTTGGATCTTCTTTGATTGAATTTTTCAACCGTTTTACTTTTTCTTTGCACCATTGCACACGTGTTTGTTTCTGCTCAATTGTGAGGTGGTAGGAAATCCCGCGCCTTTAGAGTTTCCTGAAGTCAAGTTTTTGTTTCAGGATTGTTTTCACTGCCACCGATCCCATATTTAAGGCATCTCGAATCTGACCAAATGAGCAACGATGATCTTCCTGAAACATGTGCTTTGCGTTCACCATATTTTTATCCATTATTGCTGTAGCCGGCCATCCTGCTCGGTCTTCATTTTTGAGGAAACCACTTCCTCTTCTAAACTCTGCATACCATCGATAAATGGTGCCTTGCAAAACGCAGATCCCCAATGCACAATGCATTCTTTCAAGGAATTCTCTCTCCCCCTACTCTAAACCGACTTTAAAGTCACGCGGGGCTGACAAATCACAATAATGAACGCGCCCAGTCTTGCACATGTTGCTATAGTATGAACTTCAATATTAAGTTAGAAATAGCTCTTTTGCCTTAACACAGCTCATTATCATCCATTCTCCAAACGTTTGAAGTGGCCATCGTATTAATTATTAACTAAAGAGCAACTTATGCATCTTATTAACGAAATTGTCAAAAAGACATATTGTAGTGGTATATCTATAATCATTTAGAGTTTCTTACATCAATAATAGCCAAAATAATGTGACTTACCACCAACAAACCACCGTTCTGGGCGTCTCTGTGCAGCAACAGTGCCGCCACATTCTCTTCATCCTGGTAGATATCACCGATGTCCTCTCCTTCCTGTAAACAAGACATAACATTATCCTCAAGGCACGACCATAGCTGCAATTATGTATACATGTACACTCATTTTGGATTAACTTTTGGCTATTAGTACTTTAGAGCTCTCCTAGCTATCTGCACTTATTGAATTCTTAACAAGTAAATAAGTAATTCCTCAATTTGCTACACATTTTAGTACGACATATGGTGTTGCCTAATATGCTGAAAATAAATAAAACGATATTTACAGGTGGAATTATCTGTTCTGGAAGTTCTTAAAATACGTCATTGTGTGGAAATATCTTTTGAAATTACTGGGAACAATCATTTTGTTTTATTCCGACTAACGTCAGATCTAAACCGATTGTATTGGATGGAGTTCAGGTTAGAAACGATAGAGATTTTCAGCACTGCAGACAAGGCTAGGCTCACTGGCTTACCAAATCTCGCGAAAAAGTGTGAAGCGAGAGAGTACGAAGAACGAAAAGCTCTGATAGCTGCAGGTTCCACGCAGCAGAATCCATGTTTCCAGATGAAACATCATCGACCGTCACTTCGATGTTCCCTCTATCCTCAGATAGGTTTTAAAAAATGAAGTCAGTAAATAGACAATTTTCCTCAAAACACATTGTCTGCATACGCCCACACTGCCATTCAATGCGCCTAACTCTTCAATCCTGTAAATTGAAAGGGAACGAAAGAGAAACTGACAGGTACATTTTCAGCGGTACGAGGGTAATTCAGGCTGTAGGCTTCAATATATTCAGGAAGAATATTTTATGAAAATACATGTCACAAAATTGAAACTTACTTTATTTCTGCATATTCATTATTCAAATATTTGTCATACTATCACATAGTTCTACGTGCTTTTAGAATATTCACACACAATTTCACCAAGCAAAGAAAGAGAAATCCCTGGGTGGGAAAAACATGCAACTCATTCAGGGTTACACGTCTGTATTGACAAATTTTGTTGTTCGCTTGATTCTTTAAATCATGTGTGATGAGTGACGAATGTTCGGGCTGAGTTCGTCATGCACATTTGTGCGACTATTGTTGAACATTTCACACCACATTTTCACACTTATCTCGTTCATTGTAACATACACTTCCTTTAGTTGATGGTAAATGTATGCATATTTCAACATTCGAGCTTTCAAAATTGCTATACCTCTCACCTCACAGTCGATGAGATGTTATAACACTGCTCATTTTAAAAAATCTCAGAATGCACAACCTATTTCGACTGAAACTCGCACAAGAGAGAAGATATATAAAGTCACTCGGCTTTGAATCGAATCTGAGCAGCGCCTGTACGGTGGGAACGATTAAATGGTCATTAAATCCTGGATTACCTTCGTTATATAATCCTTATCCAGAGTTCGCCTACCGATCTGGGAAAACCACAAAAATCCGTCCAACTGGAATCAAGCTCGGTACCTTCTAAATGCAATACGCGTAAGCTACCATCTAAGTCTCTAGACTGACTCATTGATAAACATGTATAAACTATTGAATATATTCATACGTTATGCCAAAGGCAAGAGAAGTCAAAAAACATAACACATTGAGGATGATACATTGAGCTGCATGTTTCAGTATAAAATTGTTTTAGTTTTTTGAGCAAGCAATAAATATACTGACGGGTCAATATCCCAGATTTGTTTTACGGGTACCATCACTAAGCCAATGTCTAGACCTTGAGCCCACTTATGTGTCAGATGAAAGTGTTGAATAATGACTGTCTTAATAAATGGCGTGATAAGTATGTTTGCAATGGAGGTTCAAGGTGTGACACATTTTACTTTAGAGAAATGCAATATTCTGCAGGGTATTCAAGGATACGGTGCTAATGTCTTTTCAAGGACATTGAAGCTTTCTATTCATTATGGTTATTACGAAATACCGTCCTATTTTATGTAGAGGATTTACCCTTTTCGATATATATATATATATATTGTGTGAATAAATGTTCAATAATATTTCATTTTTCCAATTAAACTTATGTTAGCATCTAACATTCTCGAAAGTTTGGAATACACCTTTTATAAAGTCATTTTACCTGATTAAAAAAAATGAAATGAAGTTTTATTTATGCTCTTTAATTGCTATGGCTCTGAGCGTCCCATTCTATACTAGGGGGACACGGGCTACGTCTTTACTTCCCTTCCGAAGGAAGCCATGCTTAGGATTTTTACGCCTGAAAAAATCCATCGTCTTCCACCGGGTTTGAACCCGCAACCTTGGGTATATTAATGAGAGTGTATCTCTGATTACTTCGTAATAAAATTTTGGTAAAAAAGCGGGAAAGCAAGTAGTAGGAAACTAAAGAAATGCACTATACTAAAGCGATAGTCAGATGTTTTTAAACCTGTCGCTTTGCGATTGTCATTGAAATTCGCTTCTTTGCATGATGAGGTGTAAAACAAAAGAAACAGAGGCGACTTCCTTAGTAAATACTTTAAAATTGAAACATAAAATAACAGTATGTAGGAAACGGTTAGCGTTACAACAAAAATGTAAAGGTCATAAATTGTATTTTTTGACGAGATCTACACTTTTTGTTTAATAAGTTTTTGTCTTCTACGGTTTTCAAGTTATGAAAAAATGAAGAGAACTTCAAAGGCTATGGCCAGGAAATCCAAGGTATACACTTTATTTGTCATGTAAATATCTTTAATATACGGTATTTTATGCAAAAATTTTAGGGTCATTTTTGAGGAAATAAAATTTTTCGAAATTTTTGCATGTAAAGAGTAGCTTATGGTGGGCGGATTTTCTTGAAAATCTTCGTGTCGCATCCATGGGAAACACTAAACTTAAATCAGCATTTCCCAAGGATGCGACACGGAGCGAGAGTTGCAGATGGCAGTTTACCAATTTTTCATTTTTGAGTTATCGTATTTATAGACACATGGAGACGCACATGGACCTATTTTTAAATGCTTTTCTTTGATGGAGGGGACCTTAAAACGTATCTTTCCAGTGAAATCTCGGTATCAAATTTTTGAGTTGAATACATGCTATATGCATAGTACGTGTAGAGAAAGTAAAATATCTATTATTTACAGAGGAGGTAGTATACAGCAAAATAAGAAAGAAAATCTGTTGAGATCCATTCACATGACTTTCTCTAGCTGTTCCACAAACTTTCCTTACAATAATCATTCTTTTATCTACGTCACACTAACAAGAAAAATATTGCCAGAATTGGTCTTCTTGCTTGCTTTTTTGTAACTAGAAGAAAAATAAGGGATCACACTATAGGTTAAACCTATTATGAGATCTTTTAAAAGCCGGTTGCTAAATGAAACAATTGAAAGTTGGTTCTCGTTGCTTGCTAGGAGTAAGCAAAGAAAGATGTCTCCCATTAGAGGAAAGTACCTTAAAACCTAAACCATAACTCGGAATATCTTCAAAACGGTTAACTCTAAAAGAATTATATGATATAAATTGTGTTTTTAATGAGATTTACATTGTTTGTGTAATAAGTATTTTTTATCTCTTACGGTTTACCAGTTATACAAAAGTTATAACAAAGACTTCCAAAATGAAACTCTTCCGAAGCTAATCTCAGAAAATTCAAGATATACATTTTGTTTTCCATAAAAATATCTTAAACATATTTCATTTCAATAAAAATAGACAGTCATTTTTGGAAAAATGAAAATTTTCAAATCATGTGAAGGTTAATTAAGGGTAGTTGGGATTGAGAGGATTTCTTGATAATCTTCGTGTCGTTCCTTGGAAGATACTGAACTTAAATATCACACACACACATGGACATGTTTTTTTTTACCATGGAGGTCTCAAAACATGTATTTCTGGTGAAATCTCGATATCGAATTCTTGGGTGAAATACAATATCTTCTCTATCCACTATGTGCGTTGTAAATATTGGCAACAGAAAGAAAACAATTCCTATAACCATTAGTCATAAACCTAATCTCTCCTGAGTTATGATCTTACTTTGTGCGATGATCATATTTTGGACTACCCTTTACATGTAACATTTTTCGAAAGTTTTGATTTTCTCAATAATAGCTCTAAAGATTTTGATTAAAATATCGTATATTAAAGATATTTACATGACAAACAATGTATATCTTGAGTTTTCTGGGAATAGCTTCTTAAGATATCGTTATTTAGATGAATTTTGTGGAATTTTGCACAATTTTTCTGGTAATCCGTAAGAGATAGACAAAAACTTGCTATACGAAACTTGCAGAGCTCTTTAAAACACACAATTTATGTTATAAACTTTTTCTTCATGGAGTTGATCGTTTTTGAGATATTCCTTGTAAATGGTTTCAGCTTTAAAATACTTATACTTTTTTTCATATGGGACTTTGTCAACTCCTGGCCGTACAAACAAAGGCATTTCAATCACATGGCAACCAGCTTTTAAAATATTTGACTATCTGTTTAGCCTAGTGTATTCCCTTATTTCCCATCTAATTACAAGGAAGCAAGTAAAAATACTATTTTTGCTATTATTTTCTTGATTAGCATGAAAGAAATGGAAGAATAAGCCTTTTAATGATAATTTATTGTAAAGTTGTAGAGAAAGTCATGTAAATGGAACTTATTAGATTTTTTTTACATTCAGATACACAAGACATATACACATTTACAAACACCCATGACCGAGGCGGAACTCTATCCCGCGATCCCCTACGCTACAAAGCACCAAAACACTTTAGTGGGCGTGGCCATGAGGGCCGGCAACTTACTAGATAAACTAGTGAACAATGAAAGAGAGCGCAGATTGAAAAATGTTGAAAATACGAACGGATTAGGCGTTGACATTGAACAACTAAAGGATGATCATCCTTTCTTTAGATACAGTAAAGATCTTGTAATTCACTGCAATTAATTCTGAATGAGTTTGGTCAATTTATGCTCATTGTCTTTTCAAAGCTGTGCAATTTTTTATCCTGAATTCTTTGTATCAAACGTTATATTTTATTTCTAAAGGTACAAGCCATTTTTATTTAACAAAAATGTTATGAAATGATTGTTTTATTGTGTTATTTTATGAGTTAGAATGATTCATATAATGTCAATACATGTAATGAGCTAATTTTTGAACAGATTACGCCTTAACGTCTACATGTTTAGGTCACAAACCCCTCCCCAATACGCTCTCTTAATACCGCTGACTGCTCTGTGTGTTCGTAATTGTGTGCGCTTCCAGCTCTACTTATAAGTACCTAAGTAGTAAGACTATTTCTGCTAATGTTTATCTTAATTAGCATGAAGCGGATTGAAGAAGCTCTTGTAAAAATATTTTGTTACAGAGAAGGTTGAGAAGGTCATGTGAATGGAACACACCTGATTTTTTTTAATGAAGTGCGTTAGCTTTTGCTGCAAGGCTAAATAAAACGCCAGTTGAAATAGGTAGGACTAGGATATAACCTTTGACATTTTTACCAAATCACGAAACCGGTGCAAGGGAATAAAATTAAGTTGTCTGTAGAAGAACATAAAAATCTTTCCTGCAGGTAAAGAAGATTGATAGACCTCCCAGTTTTTATTTTACTTCGATGCAGGTGTATTTGAACACCAATTTGCGTCAGCGGATTATTTATTATCTTGGATCGTGGTTACATCATAGGCGCCTCGTTTTGTCTGTTTTTATTTTGCAAATTGCATCGCCTAGCAACATGAAGATGCGGCTATTGAAGTCTTCCTTTTCCCTCAAGGTTGTCAGCTGACCTCCCTCACCCAAATGCCCCGTTATTTCTCTACTTACGTGGGAAAGTTTCCTTTACAAACACCTCTTGTTTACGTGGTAGATTTGCTGTCAGCTTATTCAAAGGAAACTACATTTTCTGGCTCACGTCCAACAATATTAATTTATTAGGTGCAAAGAAGACTCTTCTTTTTCTGTTGCTATTTACCCTCCTCGTATGGAGAATTTACACCCCTCCAGGACTTGCAAGCCAATTCCTGGTGTTAGATGTCTGTTAAAAGTCAGATAGACTTTGGATCAAAGAGATCACCAGGAATGATGACCAGCTCATCCGTGGTATGAGCTGATGAAGAGAATAATAAGAAATGTCGGTAAAATGGATGAAATGAAAAATGTTATGATGCAGGCGGTGGGGTGAATGGTGGAAAAACTGGAAAACTCGAAAAAACTTGTATAGACCCGTTTTGTTCATCGCAATTGACTCATACCATCCAATCGCCTTGGTGAGAGGCGAGAGCTCTAACCTATCGGCTATTGTGCCGCCTCTTGCGGGAGACTGAATGTCAGTTTTAGTATTTATGCAGTCTTGTAAACTTAAGTAAGTACAGACAACTAATTCATCTCTGCTCTATTGCATTAGGTATCTCAATTACTATGATTTACTATTTATTGAATTTGTTTAAGTATGCGCATTCTCTCCCCTTCCTCACTTTAATTCCATAATAAGATACTTCTAGTGTTTTTACCGTCTCATAAACTGTACGCTAATTATAGTCTACTACTTTGTCTCTGCTGTATTGCAAGGAGTATCTCGATTCCTAACTATTATTTACTATTTACTGAATTTGTTTAAGTATGTGCATTCTATCACCTTCCTCACTTTCATTAAAAAAATGGTACTTCTATGTTTCTGCAGTCTCATAAACTTTTTCATCTCTGTCTGCTGTATCGCAAGAATTATCTCAAATACTGACCACCATTTACTATTTGCTGAATTTGTTTAAGTATGTGCATTCTCTCCCCTTACTCATTTCTGCTCCATAAAATGATACGTCTAGAGTTTCTGCAGTTTTCTGCATTCTTAAAACTGTAAGCTAATAATAGGCAAGTACTTAGTCTCTGGTGCATTGCAGGGAGTATCACGATTCCCAACTCCCATTTTGTACTTTGAATTTGCTTATGCGCATTCTCTCCCTGCCTCACTCTCTTTGCTCTGAACTTCCAAGTGAGATGTTGCTTCTACATTCAAGTCTTGCTCATTTCTTATGTCTACACTATTATAGCTGCTTCATATTTTAGAATAACAATTAAGACTCAATCCACAATTTTTCATTTGGTGCAAACTAAGTGGATAACTTCGTCTTTTATTCCTTGGAATGCACAGAACATTTCACAGTTTTCATTTCTCACCAAAATAACTTTCAAACATGTAATCTCATTCAGCAGCTGAAATAAGTAACAATCCGAGCAAGTAAATTAATGCTAAAACTCGTGTGTCCTTGAGTTCTGTTAATTAGTCACGTAGTCCAATTTGCATTATAAATTCATTAACAATTACCAGCAACATTTTTGTGCCAGCTATGGCGTATAGAATATTTAAGGCAGCCTGAGATAATAACTTAATTCTGTTTGTATTGCGTTTCATTATGTCGTTAAACATCAGGTTTCATAATTACAAAATATTAGGTTAGGTATGCTGATGATAGGAGGAGGTTCATTATTTGAAAATCTGGTTGATAGAGCCAGTAATTGGAATTTTATGTTAATTTACTTGAGAAATTGGAGTGCTTTTACTTGGGAATACAATTGTTTGTGCAAAATTATAATAGTATATTCAGACATCTGTTAAAATATAGGTTTACAGAAGACAACTTCTTACTTCCAGAAGACTAATTGATAGAGACGAGAATTCCATACAAATACACGTTTTATAATAAGGCCATATCTCAAACTTAGTAATTATCCGTTTCATTTCTTTCTGATTCAAAATATATGTACATTTTCCATGCAAATTGGAATATTTTGGGTGAATAAAATCATGTATAATGCATGTTTAAGGACTTTTCAGCCTAATAATGCATATAATATACAGTATATTAAGTTTAAGTGGATATTTTAATGGTTTTGACAGGCATTTCATTTCCATGTTAGTTTAAAAAATCTAGATTGAAAAACGGGAGAAAAACTTTTCGTGGACGACGTTCACTTTAAAACATTTTTACTGATGAACCGTCAACAGATTGCATATATATATATATATATATATATATATATATATATATATATATAGACTTATTTCGTTGTATATTTTGAAAAAAAAAATAGAGAGCAAATATAGAGGGTTCAAGGAAGTTGCAGACACATAATGATCTAGGGTCCCGTTCATGTCATTTAAGGGAGGTGGATGGTTGTCGGATACAAAGTTGTTTAGTTAAATGTCTGAATAGGAAAACTGACACATACAACGCTCAACATTCCGACCAGTCCTTTTGACTCCAACTTTCTGGGAGGTTATAACTATGTACGCTCTTCCTTTTCCAGTATTAATGAATACCAATTTAGGTTCTTATAAGTTGAAATACTTTCCTAAACAGCCTTTTGCTTTGCGTAAACCTTGTAAGTTAACGTTAAAGTGTTTGTTTATTCTGTTTATGTGTATTAATGTAGTTCTGACATGTCTCCAAATAAAGCTTCCAAAAGTGCATTCTTTGCACAGTGAATTAAACAAAAGAATATTCTTGTAGGCTTCCGTGGCCAGTGTCGTGCATAATAAGGGTGGTTTCTGTTTGCCGCCGCGCCACCATTTGTTTCTAGCAACGTTTGAACTTCTTGTTGAGACGGTCTTCTTGCAGTTCAGCGCTAAAGACGGCCTCAACGAAAGATGGAAGCAAACAACGTGGTGGCAAGCATACCCAAGCTGTGTAGATTCTGCGATTATTGCTCAAAAGAGACAATCACTGCAATTCTATTTCCGAATATTTCCTACGACATTTGTTCTTCGTAAAACATTTCAAAATCTGTTTGTATTAATAAATAATAACAATAATAATACTAATAATACTTGACATTTATTAGTATGGAAATGTGTCTCCAGCAAAACTAAAGCAAAATAAAAACAGTATGTGTCCATTCACATGCTAACTGGAATCCCATGCTAACTGCATATACCCAAGGTCGCGGGTTCAAATCCGGCGGAGGACGATGGCTTTTTTTTTTTTTTTTGGTGTAAAAATCCTTAGCATGGCTTCCTTCGGAAGGGAAGTAAAGCTGTTGGCCCCGTGTCGTAGATTTTTAAAAGAACCTCAAGCCTGATAGAGAGGCCTCTGAACAAAATTAAGCGGTCCTTCACGCCCAATATAGAATGATGGGACACTGAGAACCACAGTAAAGAGCGTCCATAAATAATACGCCATTTCATTTTTATTCTGTAGTCAACTCTCTTATAAAAGTTTATTTCTTTATCTACTTCACGATTATGAAGATAAATATCACCATAAAGGGTCTTATTACTCAGTTTCTTATTAGTAGAAGGACAATAAGGAAATACACTAGGCTAAAGCGACAGTCAAATATTTTAAAAGCTGGTTGCTATGTGAATGAGATTCGGTTCCCTTTGCTTGGCCAAAAATAGAACAAATATAGGAATGACAAATTCGCATATAAGAAAAGAGTAGGTATTTTAAAATTAAAATCAACAAGGAATATCTCAGAAACTTAACTTTACAAAAATATGTATGACCTAAATTGTTTGTTTTTACTAGATCTACATTTTTGTGCAGTGACTTTTTGTCTAACTCTTACAGTTTACCAGCTATGCAAAAATCATTCAGAATGAAGAAGACTTCAGAGACTATTCCCGAAAATTTAAAGATATACATTTTATTTGTATGTAATTATCTTAAATATACAGTATTTTAATCAAAATCTTTTGAGCCATTTTGAGAAAATCAAAATGTTCGAAAATTGTTTTATGTAAAAGGTAACTTGAGGTGGAAGATTTTCTTGGAAATCTTCATATCACGTCCTTATTATATGCTGAACTTAATAATCAAGTTTGGTATTTAACCAGCTTTTCGTCTTTGAGTTATCGCATTCACAAACACGGACACACACACGCGCGGGAGCTGAACTTTCCTAAAACATATTTTTGGGTGGAATGCAATACTTTCTCCCCATGTACCAATAGAGAATGTAAATATACATTAAAATCTACAAACGCACACTATTCACAACTCTACAACAATATCTTCTTCCACTTTCATCGTATTTCTGTGTCCCTTATTTTGTCTTTAGTGCCATTCTAGCTGACCTTCTCAGAAGTAAATTTCCGTGCACTTAACTTACTAACGTGATCATCTCTCTATTATATATAGTGCAAAGAGTAACAATTGCATTCCACTCAAAAATTCGATAGCAACATTTTCCCGGAAATACACATTTTGGATCTTCCTAAATCCGCCGCCCACCAAAAGGCTTTTCAAAACAGATCCGTGCAGACCTTTTTATGAATTGTATAATTAATATCGCAATAGCTATTAAAATGTAAAACCTCCTCCTGTTATTCGTTATGACGTTTATAATAACTTATTTTTGTTTCTAATTTAGTATTAATAATATTTAATGCTACGCTTTTAAATTTATTTTTAAAGAAGTTTAGAGTACGGGCAAGTTTTTTTGACATGGAAGCTGTGATTGCTGCACCTTTGCGAGTGCTTGGAAGGTTCTTTGACGTTGAAGTCGGGCATTGTTACACCTGAGTGAGTTTGTGACACCTGCGGTGGTTTCCGGTAGTAAAATACTTCTGAACATTTCCTGCTACGCGATCGAAAGGCATAAAAAGGCGAAGCTCTGTCCAGAGTTTAGTTTCGACGGGAAATTCGTAGCAAGCAGGGTAGTCAACGTTGCAGCGAACGTCGAAAGAAAACCAAGCGGCAGAATTGATACGAAAGCATCGAAGAAGGGTAGTTATTTGTGAATAGATTCTGATTGTAATCAGTTTGTGGAAGAAACAAAGTGTTGTTTGTTGGAGTGAAAAGAGAACTTTTATTAAAATATTTGAAAGTTCAAACCTTGGAGCCTTTTAAGTATGCAAAATATGCATTAATGCTAGCAACATTTAATAATAGATATTTCTTTAAATGTTAGTCACAAAATTTTTGGGTAGATACGGGCTTGTCATTTTTGTGATAGTGTTTAACGCTCGTTTTTACTACAAATGGCAACGCAGGTGATGAATCTGATGATACATGAAATGAAGATGGAGCACCGGTGTAATGCAATGCCGGGGGAAACCGGAGAACCCGACCCTGCGCCTATTTGTTCACAACAATCCCACATACGGTCGCATAGGATCGAACGCAGGCCAACTAGATGAGAGGCGAAAGCTCTATTCGGTAGTGTTAGCTACCAAATAAGAAAAGGTTTTTGCAGAAAATATATTTAAGCTATCAGAAACGCTGGCCAACACATCCAAAGAGTTGACCTGTCAGCGATTCGATCTCAGTTTTCTCTACATGGAAAGCCAGAGAAAGGACTTAATTCATACAAACATTATAAGACGCTTACGAAATTACATAATCCATCATTGATGTAAATTCAGGTTCATCTCATCTCAGGTTCAAGCATGAGCGGTGAAAACCTACAACTCTACTTTCAATGGGTGATTTATATGACTTTGGTTGATTATCTTGTTAAGTCGACAAATCCTCTTCTGGTAATTAATCATCAGAGTGTTTAAATTCTCCCAATCTCACTGGCAGCTGAAACTGTTCATATATAACATAATAATCAGCTTTCGGCTTCCCAAAACTAATCTGTTTCAAGGTACTAGCCACGCCTTGCTTCCGTCATAGATATTGGACGTGCCTTATGCCCTTCTTACAGTAACGAGCAGGATACAGTTGACGTCCTTCTTCCTAGCCCCTCGGCCATGCTTCAACTTTTCAACTCCCACCACAGTTTCTTTTATGTACAAGTTATCAGTATTCTTTGTACACAAACTTGTTTAACAAAACTAACCGTACAACCAACTATCTCATCTTAACACTCGCAACTCAAGTCACGTGGGCTCACAGGGATGTCGTAGAGTATAAGGATCAACTCTACTCTGTTGAAAAATGTCGCCTTTCGTGGTGTAATGATTCCATGCTAACTTCATATACCCAAGGTCGCGGGTTAAAACCCGGCGAAAGACGATGGATTTTTTTCGGGGGTAAACATCCTTAACATGGCTTCCTTCGGAAGGGAAGCAAAGCCGTTGGTCCCGTGTCGTATACTTACGGCACGTAAAAGAACCTCAAGCCTGATAGAAAGGATTCTAAGCAAAATTTAGCGGTATTTCATGACCAATTTAGAATGGAACGCTGAGAACTACAGTAGTTAAAGAGCGTCCATAAATAATATGCCATTTACATTTACATTTTTTTACTGTGTTGAAAAACATCTTATCTGTTCCATTCACACACTACCTCTCTTCAAGAAATTGTTTCTAAAAAACTTATTCTCCTTATTACTTCATGCTCATCAAGGTAAGCATTAGCAAAAAAAAAATCTGATGTGTTCCATTTACGTGCCTTTCTCTATATCTTTATAACAAATTACTGCTAATAAGTTTGTTCTTGTATACATTTCATGCTAATCGAGGTAAACATTAGCAGAAACGGACTTATTACCTAGTGCCTTGTAAGTAGGAGGTAAATAAGGGAATACACAAGGCTAAACACACTTTCCAATTCTTTAAAATGTAGCTGCTATGGGATTGAAATCCGTTTCTTTGCCAGAACAGGAGCTAGCATGTTCCCGTACGAGAAACTATTTTAAAACTGAAACCAATAACAAGAACCAATACAATAACAATAATTTTGAAAACGGCCAACTTCACGAAAAAATAGTTAGGACATAGATTTGTGTAATAAGTTTTTGTATATCTCTTACAGTTTACCAGTTATGCAAAATTCAGGAAAATTCATCCAGAAAAGAGGTCTTCAGAGGCGATTCCCAGAAAATTCAAGATATACATTTTATTTGTCATCTACATATTTTAAATATATGACATTTTAATCAAAATCGTTAGCCACTTTTGAGAAAATAAAATTTTGGAAAAGTTTTCCATATAAAGGGTAGTTGCGGATGGGGGGATTTTCTTCAAAATCTTCCTTGTAAGATACTGAACATAAATGCCGTTTTCGAGATATTCCCCGTTATTGGTTTCATTTTAAACCACCTAACTTTGCTATAACGTGACCATGAAAATTGAACCAAACCTCAAAAGCGATGAGATTTTAAATATTTGACTATCGTTTTAGTTTAATGTATCCCCTTATTTCTCTTCTTACAAGCAAGTAACAAAACAATATATGTTAATGTTTATCTTGATAAGCATGATGTCGATAAAATAATAATATTTTGTAACATTAGTATACACATGAAACAGTTAAAGAATGTTATGAGAATGGAATATTCAATTTTTAATTAGTCTTATTAATTGGAATTTCGCCTTTAATTTGATAAATATTATTTTGTTGCTGAAGGCAGAATATCTATAATAGGTGCTCCAACTGCCCTATATTTCACGTTTGCAATATTCTTTCATTCTTTAAAAGAGTTGCAGAATTCAATAGAGCTATTTCAAGTTAAAGCAACCAGTGGTGGGCTGGTGATAGCGACCTTCGCTTTACCCCTCGCAATGAGCGTAACACGCTCACCGTTTGCGCTAATAAACAAAAGGCCAAAGCGAAGGTCGCCCTCTTTGGTTCTCTACTGGCGGGGTTTAATTAAAATATCCCCGTTGGATTCTACAACTCTTAATGCACGACGAGATATCTGCACACGTCAAGAACAAGGCAATTGGACTACCTGGTATTTGAAGATATAATGACACTCTATGTGGTATTTCGCATATTTTGGCTCATCTTGATGCGAGAGTTTGCTCTAAAATTGGTCACACTTATAAATATGGCAGCTTTTATACATTCAAGTAGCGTTCTTGTTTTATTTGGAAACATAACGTGTTTTATGCACTTTTACCATGCAGAGCTTCTTTCTCTGAATGATTTTTCTTACATAAATTACTGTTTTTCTCAGAGACTATTAAAGGTAAACATTTGTTATATGATCTCAATACCTTAATTTGGTTTTAATAAATTGGCTGACTATATCCAAAATGTTTTCTGATAAATTTAATTAAATGTGTATTAAGGAAATATCTTTCTTAATAAACAAAATTATTGTCAGTTCCCTGACGAAGACCACAAAATCGATGGTCGAAAGCTTGGATTTCTCCAATTCCAATTTAACTCAGTGACTATCCCGTGAAGTCATCTGTAACAACTAATACCGAGAAAGCTTCAAATCTTTAAAATTATCGTATACAAGAAGATCAGAGAATTTACAAGGCATACATCTACATGCTGCTAAAAGTTCAGTCTGGTGTAATGGGTCACTCCCGCTCAAAACTACTCTTTATATGTGTAAAAATAAATAAGTAGGATGAACCTAAATTTGGCGCCAATTTAAATATAATCTTTGTGTGTTTATAGCGTACTACGGATGACACTCTCGTAATGTTTAATTATTTATTTAATTTGCCACGGCTACTAGTCAAGAGTTTGAAAAGATTTGCACTGAAGATCTACTTCCTCTGCTCTCAGGACGATTAGTCGCGGAGTGGACTGAAAAAGAATTGCTATTCCTACTGAAACAACAAAAACTGTGCACTTCTCTGGTAAGAACTCGATGTATTCTCAATAAACTCTACAGTAATTATAATGGTGCAAGACCGAGAGTTATAATATGATGTTCTAATGTACGCGTCATTTGTCTCCACTCGGAGAGGCTAACCCCATGCGTGCTATCTCCCACGCAGATACTAGGAGAAAGAACAAGCTACATTTATCCATCATGCTTGGGGTTTAAACATTTGAACCTCGCTACTGAAACAAATGCAAATAACAGATTTCCAACATTTTCTTTAGTATATCTACTTTTACATAGCATTTCGTTTTAAAATATTACTATTAATATAGACTATTTACATTCACATGTTACTCTTTGGTAGCCGATTGCTACATTATCACTCTCATGCTGCATTCACAATGAAGTGCAAGCATAAGCGCAGACGCAAGGAGATACAATGCACAATGATCTGTAAGTTACATGCGAATATCTTCCAAGCGCTCCGCAAGTTACAAACTGAATAACATAACCAACAATACCACATAATAAAATTCACTCAATCTTTTACAAATAAATATGTTATAAAATTACTTAATAACTACTGACGCTTGCGGTAGTGACGTCACAATAATTGCTCATTCAAAATTAATGAAAATAGTACAAGTATAGAGCCTTCAGAAAGTGATAAAGCTACACATTTAATGAAATAAGAATTATAAGAAATCAAGACACAGATAATAGGTACATCCATTAAATCAAAGAAGGATTCGTAAGGAGATTGTCATAACCTCTTGAGGGAAATTAGAGATGGCGCGGCACGGCCAAATAGAAGAGCATGCATGTACAGCAGGCCCTGTAAAATCTTGCTGTGCGATCGTTTCTTATTGAACTCATAAGCAACGCATAGAAAAAAGAAGCAGAATGCCTTCTCCTCTTTGCATGCAACGCAAGGATAAAGTTTGCAAACTCTTGCGTTGCACTGCATTGCGTTGCGCCTTGCGTGTTTCTATGTGAACTCTTGCGCTTACGTTGCGTCTGCGCTTGCATTTCATTGTGAATGTAGCTTTAAGGATTTCGCACGAATGGGCTTGAAAGAAGCGGCAAACAATCTTTATCTACATACACACATACATACAAGCATGTCAAACATTTTCCTTTATATAAAACATC
This sequence comes from Hymenopus coronatus, assembly GCA_030762935.1. Classification (NCBI taxonomy): domain Eukaryota; kingdom Metazoa; phylum Arthropoda; class Insecta; order Mantodea; family Hymenopodidae; genus Hymenopus; species Hymenopus coronatus. Next base: position 104,324,095 of record CM060896.1, read on the forward strand.
GAATTAGCCCTTGTGTAAATATAATCTCCCTTCGAAAATGTTCATTTCCTCAAAATGGCTCTAAGATTTTGATTAAAATAAATACGTTTAAGATATTTTTGGACAAATGAATGGTATTATCTTGAGTTTTCTTGGAATACCTCTAAAGCCCTCTTCATTCTGGTGGACGTTTGCATAATTGGTATACCACAAGTGAAAGACAAAATATCACACCACGAAAAATGTAGATCTCTTTAAAACATACAATTTATGTCCTATGTATTTTTTGTGGATTAAATAATTCCCGCGATATTCCTGGTTACTGGTTTCAGTTATAATTTTTCAAACGAGAATTCGTCATTAGTTTCATATTTATTTATTTTTACTCATTGTCATTGCATAACGCTTTTAAAATATTTCACTATCGCTGTAGTATAGTGAATTATTGTTTTCCTTACACTTAGAGGAAGATAAATAATACATATTTCTGCTAATGTTTATCTCGTCTAACATGAAGCAGATAGAAGCATAAGTATCTGTATGATGCCAAATAGAGAATCTTGTGATTTTTTCTAATTGTACTATGTGCAAAACCAGAGATGGTTTTGAAAATATTAACGATTTGCACATATAATATATTGAAAAACTAACAAAAGTGTGATTATATCAAATGCATATCCAAAATTAAAACATTGTAGTTGTCTGTGAAACATTTTAGTTTTATTTAAAGCGCTACATGTTTAACCAGAAAATCTATTCTTCTTTAAGGTCTTACATAAAATTTAGAAAGCTTGTAGCTTTTTGGCATCTACTTTTCAGGTCCCATTATGCTATAAATATTGACTAATATAAATAAAGTTAAACCTACAGTACCATATAGGCACAATAGTTCAATATTAAATAATTATAAAACTTTAAGGTGCCTATGAGTTTTCAAATTTTGTATAAATATAGAGTGGAAGGCCAGCATGCTTAAGATAAAAGACACCATTTTGTGCAAAATGTCAAAGTTTCTCATATTAAAATCGAATATGATTAGAAACATTTTTGGAGGATTAATTAGAATACTTATATTTAAGTTTAATATTAATTTAAAATTTCCGAAATGTTATATATTATTGATATATACTTTTATATAAGTCTACGTAAGAGCAGTCAGTTTTTAATATAGCATATCAAGTTTACTCCATTTTTACTTTCTCTACACGTACTATGTATATAGTGTATAGAGAAGGTACTGCACTCCACCCAAAAATTCGATACCGAGATTTCACCGGAAATATATGTTTTAGGGTCCCCTGTATCCAAATAAAGCATTTTCAGAAAAAGGTCCGTGTGTGTGTTGTGTATCAGTGAACACGATAACTCAAAAACGAAAAGTCGGTAAAATACTAACTTTGGTATTTAAGTTTAGTATCTTCTAGGGATGCGACACAAACATTTTGAGAAAATCCCCCTACCCCAAACTACCCTTTACATGAAACTTTTTTCGAAAATTTTGGTTTTCTCAAAAATGGCTTTAACGATTTTGATTAAAATTTTGTGAATTAAAGACATTTACGTGACAAAATGTATATCTTGAATTTTCTGGGAATAGCCTCTGAAGAGTACTTTATTCTAGATGAATTTTACGGAATTTTGAATAACTGCTAAACCGTAAGAGATGGACAAAAACTTTTGCCACGAAAAATATAGAGAACGTTAAAACACACAATTTATGTTATATACATTTTTTTCGTGGAGTTCATCGTTTTTGAGACATTCCTTGTTTTTGGTTTCTGCTTTGAAAAACTTATACTTTTCTCATACAGGAATTTGCCAACTCCTGTCGATACAAACAAAGAAACTTCAGTCACATAGCAACCAGCTTTTGATTATTAGTTTAGCCTATAGTACTACCTTATTTCCCTTCTGCTTACAAGGAAGCAAGAAATAAGACTATTTCTGCTACTTTTTTCTCGATTAGATGAAGTAAATAGAATAATTTGTTGCAGAGATGTAGATAAAGTCATGTGAATGGAACACATTAGACCATTTTTACTAAAACACCACTTTTCTTGGTTGAATAAGCAGTTCTAATTATTTCTATTGCTTTATAATATAGGTGAAGAAAGTGCAACACAAATCCTAATTGAAATCTGCAGACTATCCTCAATACAGCAGTGCTGAATTAGTTGCAGCAGTATCAGGGGCTTGCCGTCGAGAACTGCAACTTAAGTGCAAGCAGCAGTTAATAATAACAGCTGACAGTCGTATTTGAGCTGTGAAATTATACTTCTAGGACATACATTGGTTACAGTTAAAATACAAAATTTAAATTCCAGTAATACAATTATAACATCTAAATGCGGTTCATGATACTGGCAACAATAACAACAATAATAAAAAGAATAATAATAATAATAATAATAATAATAATAATAATGGAAAATAAAGAAACCTGTTCTTAGCCTTGAAAAGTCACACCATTTTAGTATTTAGCTTTTTACATAGTTTTAATTTTTTTGAACTCGGGAGTCTTCCACTTTTGCGTAATAAATTGGCCTCAAGGAAGTATTTATTTATAAAGAATGCTTTTTCGTCAAAGTTGGAACCTTATTGAAGGTCACGAAAAATGGCCTTGGAGCATTAAGTATCGAAAAAATTAATGGTTCCGAGGTCAGTGCGGCGTTACTCAAGTTTCAAGAGCTCAACTAAACCTTTAAATAACCTTCAGTGGGGCAAGTTTTAAACCTATAATGCTCCTTTAATGAAAAATATTTTTCCGCAGAATGTAAGCAGAAGCAAATGAGTGTTAAGAGTAAGAAATTTCTTGTGTTACTTTAGGATTACTTTTTCTGCTCATTCTTTCACAAACTATTCTTATAAACACATTCTTTTAGTTACTTTGTGTTTAATTGAGATAAACTCAGCATATACGGTTTTATTTCATATTTCGTTGTAGGTACAAGGGAATAAATGAGACATTGTATATATATAACTATTTTTACAAAACATCCTTTTAACTAGTAAGGGAATACACAATGCTAAAACGATAGCCAAATCTTTAAAAGCTATTGCTATGCAATACGGCTTAATTGGTTCTCTTTGTAGAGCAAAAAAAGATATGAAACGAATACTACTTCCCGACTAGAAAAATATAAATATTTTAAAATTGAAACAAAGAAGGAAGAATGCATCCGAAATGGTTAACTCTAATAAAAGAATGTATATGACATAAAGTGCGTGTTTTAACGAGATATTTATTTTTTGTGCAGCGCTTTTATTTGCCATTTATGGTTTACCAGTTATAAAAAATCCTTCAGGATGAAGAGATCTACAGAGGTTATTCCCAGAATATTCATATTCAGATAAACATTTCTTGTGCCATGAAACTATCTTTAAAATGTGTTATTTTAATCCAATTCATGAGAGCTATTTTTGAAAAAATAAAAATGTTCAAAAAATTGTTCCATGTAAAAGAGTAATAGGCTATGATGGATCTTCTTGAAAATCTTCGTGTCACATTCTCGTAAAATGCCAAACATAAATATCAAGTTTGGTATTTAACGCACGCACACACACACACACACATACACACACACACGCACACACTCCACGGAGCTTTTTCTGAAACTGCTTTTTTGGATTCATGGGGCTTCAAAACTTTTATTTTCGATTTTTGAATGTAATGAAATACCATCTCAATTTACCATTGTACATAAGTCATCGAAAACATGTACATATAGCTTGTGTATGAAATTCCACAGGATTTATACGACAGCAGGAGAAACAATCCTATGGTAACTTAGCACTAACAATATAGTATTTGAAAATAGAAATCAATAACAAACAATATCTTGGAAGTGATTAAGATAACATATATTTTATTTCGCATAAACTTAGTGTTTTCAATACATCTATATTTATCCTATAAAACTTTCTCTCAATGTCTTAAGGTTTTCTAGTTATAAAGACTTTTACAAAATTCAAATAAATGCTGGGAAAATGATAGGTTATTCGCAGAAACGTATATGTGTATATATTTTATTTATCATTCAAATATATACAACATATGGTGCTCTAATAACAATTGCTAAATCCATTTTGAGAATTTTTGTACACTTTCATTATTTTTTTTTATCATATTGCACGCTCTCTCTCCCTCTCTTACACACACACACATACACACGCACGCACAAACACAACCGTGTGTACAGATCTGTTTCTAAAATTACTCTTTTGGATTCAGACAAGAACATGGATCTATGGTGAAACCTTGTTATTGAAATTTAAAATCGAATGAAATATGTACTTCTTGTACCTACTATAGGTGGGTCCTAGAGAAAGTAAAAATGTTCAATTCAATGACTAAGGAAACAAATAGTTCTTAGAGGAACTTTAAAGTGCTTCAACGGATATTCCTTTCAAATAGGATCGTTACAGCCTATATAAATATTTAATATAAATTTAATATGAACGAAACAATACATAATTTTAGGAATATAGATAACAGCGAGGTATTTTACAATATTTTTACCCACTTCGGCTCAGTCACATACTCTTTGAAACTAATATAACACTCATATTTGATATTTATTATAAAACCTAGTTTGTCTTCAAATATTTTACATATATTAATTTAGGCAACACGAAAATAAAACACGTTTGGACCTATTCTGCAAAAAAATGCATGCAAAAGCTTATTCTTCTATCTACTTCATGCTAATTAAGCTAAAGGTTAGCAGAAGTGCTTTTGTGGCATACTTTCTTCTGCTTTCAAGGGGAATAAAAACACAATAGGTTAAAGTGACAGTCAAATCTGGTGGCTATGGTTGGTCACTATGTAATGGTCTTAAAACTCCGTTCCATTTTCATGATCTGGATAAAAAAAAAAGTGAATGACATCTCACTAGAGCTATATTTATGTGGGCAAATTCAAACAAAAACAAGGAATATCTCGGATATGCTTAACTCAACAAAAATTATACGAATTAAGCTGTGTGCTTTAATTAAATCTACAGTTTTTGTGAAATAAGATTTCTCTATCTCTTATGATTTACCAGCTGTGGAAAATTCGTTCTGAATGAAGAGGGCTTAGAGGCTACTCCGAGAAAATACAAAACATGCATTTTATTGCACATGTAATACCTTTAATATTTTGTATTTTTATCAAAAACATTAGAGTCATTTTTGAAAAAGCGAACATTTTGATAAATACTACAATGGAAAGGGTAGTTTGTGTGGGTTAACTTTGATGAAAAATCGTCGTGTTGAATACTTTGAAGACACTGAAATTAAATATATATCTAAATATATTCAACCAACTTTTCGTTTTTAGTTTATCAATTATTTTCGGTGAAACCACGCTATCGAATTTTTGGGTGAAATGCAATACCTACAATGTACATAAGTAAAGGTAAAAAGTAAAGGAAAGTAAACGAAAGAAAGTAAAAAGGAATTATTCTGCAGGATTTCTTTCAGCTTCCTTAGATATTCTTTTAAAAAGTCTGAATCTACCTTCCTACCTTAAAATTCAAAATGCAACTAACCATATATTACTCATCTTGACTTTAATACGTGGCAATATTGTACAAGAAATGTGCCCAAAAGTATGTAAAATGAAACAATACAGCGTTATTAAAACCTTCAAAGAAGAGTGTAGAAGAGTGTCTAAAAACATAAAAATATAATTTACCTGTTTGTGTTGTGAAGGATCAGATAGCCTCAAAACATTTCACTTTCCATATATTGGGTTTTAAGCAATTACTGCTTCTTCCTATAGTAAGAAAATCTAATGTATTCCTTTCACATAATATTCTCTAGCTGTTACAAATATAAACTATTCTTACAAAAGATTACTCTTTTATCCACATGGTGCTAATCGAGGTAAACTTTAGCAGAATTGATGTCATTACTTAATTCTTTGTAAGTAGAAGGGACATAAAAGAATACATTGTCCTAAAACGATAGCCAAATGTTTTAAAAGCTGGTCGCTAAGTGAATCATTTGACTTTCGGTTCACTTTACATGATTCCGTTTGGGAACAGTTAAGTACTTTAAACCTGAAACCAATAACAAGGAATATCTCTAAATAGGTCAACTGTACAAGAAAAACCTATATGACATAAATTATATGTTTGAACGAGATCTAAATTTTTGTGTATTAAGTTCTTGACTATTCCTCACGGTTTAACCGTTATACAAAATTCTGCAAAACTCAAAGGCTATTGCCAGAAAATTCAAAATATACATTTTTATTATGTTGTAAATATCTTTAATATACGGTATTTTATTCAAAATCGTTAGAGCAATTTTTGAGGAAAACAACATTTTGAAAAATGTTTTCATGTAAACGGTAATTTGTGGTGGGGGATTTTTTTTGAAAGACTTCATTTTGCATCCTTGGAATATATTAAACATAAACACCAAGTTTGGTTTATAACAGTTTTTTGGTTTTTGAGTTATGCTGTTCACAAACACACACAGACACATAGAACACATGTTTCTATTTTTTACTTTCTCTACACGTATTAAGTACATAGTGTATAGAGAAGGTATTGCATTCCGTCCAAAAATTCGATACCGAGATTTCACCGGAAATATATTTATGGGCCCCCTGAATCAAAAAAAAAAGAAAAGCATTTTCAGGAAAAAGTCCATGTGTGTGCGTGTGTGTGTGTGTGTCTGTGAACATAGCTCAAAAACGAAGACCGTTGAATACCAAACTTGGTATTTAAGTTTGGTATCCTCCAAGGATGCAAGATTTTCAAGAAAATCCGCCCTCGCAACTACCCTTTACATGAACATTTTTAGAAAATTTTGATTTTCTGAAAAATGGCTCTAACGATTTTGATTACAATATCGTATATTAAAGATAAAAATAAAATGTATATCTTGAATTTTCTGGGAATAGCCTCTGAAGATTACTTTATTCTGGAACAGTTCTACGGAATTTTGTATAACTGATAAACCGTAAGAGATGGACAAAAACGTACCACACAAAATCCTTGTTTTTGGTTTCAGCTTTGAAAAACTTTTACATTTCTCATACAGCGATTTGTAAACTCCTGTTCATACAAATAAAGGAACTTCAGTCACATAGCAACCAGATTTTGACTATCACTTTAACCTATGGTAATCCCTTATCTCTTCTACTTACAAGAAAGCAAGTATTAAGACTGTTTTTGCTAATTTTTTCTCGATTAGCATGAAGTAAAAGGAAGCATAAGCTTTTTAACAATAATTTGTTACGGAGATGTAGAGAAAGTCATGTGAATGGAGCACACCAGATTTTTTTTAATTTAGGGGACCTCAAAATATGTAATTCTGCTGAAATCTCGACATCGAAATTTTGTATGGAATACATTACCTTCGCTATTCATTATGTATATTGTACATACGTGCTAGAGAAGGTAAAAAGGGCAACAAAAACACACACATTATTATTCACTTTCCCTTTGTTGATGAACTCATGACAGGCGAGTGGCTTTGAAGCGGAAGATAAAAATTCTACATCATGACGAGATCAATCCCTTCAGCACAGCAGAAAAAAGTGGATAGTCTTAAGTTTAACAGCTACAGATAAGATGCTGGACCTTTAGATGTTATATACTCATCAGAATGCTTGAGATTCCTGTCACGCCTTCAATCAAGGAAATAAAAGGAAACAGCTCGGTAAACAGCTCAACACTTTCATTAATATTTTGCTGTTAGAACAACATAGAATCTGACCTAACGATATTTTGGCTTGCCAACCGTATAAATACTACAATAAGGTGTTTTACAACTTATACCGTCCATAACAAGGCGCTGCAATGCTTGAAAGTACAACAAAGGTTTAGGGAGATGCATTTGTGAAATTTGGAAAATCCGCAACATGTAAGATATCTTACTAAGAGTTATACCAGTTTTTACTTTCTCTACACGTACTATGTACATAGTGTATAGAGAAAGTGTTGCACTCCAACCAAAAATTCGATACCGAGATTTTACCGGAAATACACGCTTAAGGCTCCCCTGAATCCGGGTCCCCTGAATCCCCCCCAAAATAGATAAAGGTCCGTGTGTGTGTCCGTGAGTCCGCGTGTCTGTGAGCATGTTAAATCAAAATCGAAAAGTCGCTAAAATACCAAACTTGGTACTTAAGTCAATCATCTTCCAAGAATGCCTCACGAAGATTTTGAGGAAAATCTCCCCACCCTAAACCATCCTTTACATGGAGAAATGTTTGAAAATGTTATTTATTCATTGGAATAAATTAATGTTTTTATGTTTTAATTATTAAACTAAGAAGCTTTATGTAAAATAAATGTTTTATTTATTGGAATAATTAATATTTTTATGTTTTATTTATTAAATTAAACAGCTCTATGTAAAACGATTTTGATTAAAATACCGTATATTAAATATATATCAAATAAAATGTATATCTTGTTTTTTTTTGGGAATAGCCTCTGATTACATCTTTATTCTGGTTGACTTTTTTAGATTTTAAATAACGAGTAAACCGTAAGAGATAGATACGACATAAAATGCAGATCTCGTTAAAACACGCAATTTAGGTCATATACATTTTGTGGAGTTGACTATTTTTGAGATATTCCTTATTATTAGTTCCAGTTTTAAAATGCTTAAAGCTTTTCGCATACGGGAATTTGTCAACTCCTGGCAATGATCTTACGGATATCTTCCACATGGCAACCAGTTTTTAAAACATTTGACTATCGATTTAGCCTAGAGTATTCCCTTATTTACTTTCTACTTAGAAGAAAGCATTTCTATTCTTGTTTATCTCAATTAGCATGAAGTAGATTGAAGTATAAGCTTTGTTAAGGAGATGAATGGAACACATCAGATTTTTATATATAGAAATAATGATAATGTTGTCACGCATCAATATCATAGCTTGTATGGTTATTTAAATAAACATTTTATTGTATACATTCATTGTTTAAATAAAAACGGGGTCACGTTATACATTTTAAAATATATTCATATAAAATCAAGTTTTATAATTAACGAGTTTAAAAATATGATGTTTTATACTAGCCCTCATTAGTGTAGAAAATTATTATTTTCTCCTCTCCTAAACTCTTTATTTTCAAAATGTAATAATTCATCTTCCAAAATTGGAGCATTATTTAAATATATATATATATATATATATATATATATATATATATATATATACTATTTAATGTAATTTGAGTGTCAGTATAAAATTTTGAAATAAATTAGTGAAAATTTTCACCATGTGTAACATTTTGAGTAAGAAAAAATGTTATAAAACAAGGTTTAAAGTTAGGCATGGTTGCAAATAAGCATGCGACTACTCATTTGTAGCTTTAGTTAATTGATAGAGTGCGCTAAGTGAGAAAAACAAAATATTCTTAAAGTTTAAAATTCATATAATTTTAATATAAAAGAAACTATGATGTATTCCACTCACATACTTTTCTATACTCGTTCTGCAATAATATTCTCACAAAAATATTCTTTTGTCTACATCATGCTAATTGAGTTAAGCATTGGCAGAGTGGTTTTATTAGCTGAATCCATGTAAGCTGAAGGAAAATAGGCTAAAGATGGTCATCTTTTAAAAGCTGGTCGCATGTGAACAATTGAAGTTCGCTTTGCAAGGACAGCAGTAAACAAATGCACGATGTAAGAAAAGGTAACCCCGTTTGAGAAAAGTTACGTTGTTTAAACTTGAAACCAGTAACAAGGAATATCTTGCTAACGGCCAATTCTGTCACAAAAATGCATAAATTGTTTTAGCGGGATCTACATTTTGTGTAGTTAATTTTTTTGTCTATTTCTTACGGTTTACCAGTTAAAAGTCAGCAAAATCCAGCAATAATGAACAGGTTCTCAGAAGTTATTCCCAGAAAATTCAAGAAAAAAATTTGTTTGTGATGTGAATAGCTACAACATACGGTATTTTAATCAAAATCGTTGAAATAATTTTTGAGAAAAACAACATTTTCAACAATTTTTTATATAAAGGGTAGTTAGGGGTGTTTGGAGTTTCTTGCAAATATTTGTATCGCATCATTGGAAGTTAATAAACGTAAATACCAAATTTAGTTTTTGAGCTATACTGTCCACAGGCACAAAGGACTTTTTTCTAAAAATGTTTTTCGGACTCAGGAGACCTTAAAACATATATATCTCGGTATGAAATTTTTGGTATATATATCTACTAGTATGTGTAGGGAACGTAAACACGTTTTTTTTCTTCAAATTTTCACAGTATTTGGTCCAATTTCACCGATGCACCTTAATAAAAATAGCATCATGAGAACTATCAACCTAAACCTCCGCTCTTACTTTGGTAAATTGTTCTTCAAAAAGCTGTACATTATTACTAGCAAGACAAAACTAATAACGGAGTCCACTGTTTATAAGGGTTGGCGTGTGGTGCCTCTTTTGTTTTTCTTATATAACAGCTCGTTTCTTAAACAAATCAGAAGTCCAGAACGTGATATTTGATTATATCTCAATATTCTAACAGTCAACACTTGTTGACGTTACTAATAATGCCTTAAGCCTGAGAGGAGAACAAAGACAGTGTTGTGGACAGAGCTACAGTCTTTATGCAAATCAAGGTAAATTAACCGGAAAATTGTGTAAAAGAAGATTATAGATAGCATGACTACCATAATTATATTCTTTATTCTGTACTGTGTAATTAGCCTGCTTTCATGTTTCACCTTGAAAACATTTACAGAACTCGTCAGGGTTTCAACAATTTTCACGAATCTCGTTCTTAATGACATTTGAAGATTGTTAGTTTCATCCGCTAATTATAAATCAGTTGCAATAACAGTTGATATTGTTGCTAGTTTTACAAAATACAGATCAAGTGTTTTTAGATACTAGGACTTTCTCCAATCATTGCCATTTAAAGGAAGCCTTCCGAAAGAGATGAATCATCTGAGTGACAAGAAGTTAATACAATCTCTTTCCTTATTGTGTTAATTAGACTCGTGTGTTCGTGTCATCATAAATAAGTGTTTTTTGGAAAACAAAATTAACCTCATTTAATTTATAATACATTGTTTATACTGTAAATTATCATATTTATACTGATTTATGATTTCTTAACAATAGATCGACCTTTAGCATGTTAATTATTACACTCATGCTTACGGCTGATACTTAAAACATACTTATATTGTGCCATTAATATTACTTACAAAAATCATTAATGTTTCATAAAAACCTTATATGCTGCATTTATTAAGCAACGATTATTTTAATATTTTACGTATCCTTTGAAACATCACTTATATCTGTAATGACATCTTTTTAAGTAACTATTCTACATAAATATCTTTCCCTACATGACTTTCTGGATCTTTTTATTTCATAGCAAATGGAAGTAAAAACCCTTTGGTAAAAATTGTTTGTTTTTTATAGCAACTACGATGAAAATCAAACAATGTTCCAACTTGATTCTCTCAATTAATTTAAGATTTATAAAATTAAACATATAAATAAAATTAGTAATAAATAATACAAGTAAACAACAATAAATAATGCAAGTATGTTGGAGACTTTGGTGTCGTACCAGCATGTTGCTATGATAGCTCAGTTTGTTAGACAACAATATCCGTGGTTCAAAGATGCGACTATCCTTTAGCCTTCTATATCCGTCTGCACCGACATTGAAATATACGAGCTTCTAACAAAAGTCACTTAAAACTATCTACGTTATTTTGGGCAAACAGAGTTTGATTTTAGCAATATTTGGGAACACGCCTAACGTTATTTTCTGCAACATCTTACATGTAATTTTGCAGATAATACCTGTGAAAACACAGGCAGTTCTAATAGGTTTGTTGCTATGTCAGCAAAACTCTTTAAGGTAATTCAAATCAAAAGTCATCCTAACTGAGATCTGTAGATTGCGAAGTCCATATTATTGGAAAACGCCAACTGATTGACCGATGGTCAAACATGGACATTTAATAGTAATTGACTTAACAATTGATTAAACTATGAAGCCTGGGACTAAAGTACTTAGACAATGTAAACCGCTAATGGGTATTTTATCTCAAAATAATTTGAGATCACCTTGTGGTTTACCGGGAAACATGCGAGTTAGTTGAGAAATTTAATGCCGTGCCGACTTGTTGCCATGTTAGCTTAGTTGTTAGAGCAACCGCTGGAGATCGGGAGATCCGTGATTCAAATCCCAGCTTTGGCATTAGATTTTTCATTCTCACTCTACCTATCCAATAATTAATAGTTATTTGAAGCAAAACTTGTCTTCAGTAAGAAAAATAAATTATTTACTGCAATAATATGATTTAGAAATTAGGAAGAATGTAATGAAAAATTATTTTGTAAAGGAGTGAGCAGAGAAATTAATGAATATATATTTTCATGTGAAGCGCACTTTGTGAGTGTGTGTGTGTGTGTGTGGGGGGGGGATTTTCCTCAAAATATTCGTGTCGCATTCTTGAACGACACAAAACTTAATACACAGTTTTGGTATAAACCGACTTTTCATTTTGAGATATCGTGTTCACAGACACACGCTCACATAACTTTCTCTAGCTGTTTCACAAAAAAATTTTTCTTACAAAAAATATTCTTTTATCTACACCATGCTAATCGAGATAAACATTAGCAGAATTGGTCTTAGTACGTAACTCCTTTTTAGTAGAAGCGAAATAAGGGAAAACACTTGCTAAAGCGATAGTTAATTCCTTTAAAATCCGGTCGCTATGTGAAACAATTGAAATTCCGTTCTCTTTGCCTGCCAGGAGTAAACAAAAGACAGACGACAGAAATATGGCCTATCGTTTGAGAAAAGTTAAAGTAGCTTACATTTGAAAGCAATAATTCGGAATATCTCGAAAACGGGTTACATTACAACAAAAATGTATATGAAATAAATTGTATATTTTTTGCTGATGTAAGTTTTTGTCTATTTCTAAAGCTTAATCAGTTATGCAAGTTTTAGCAAAATTCATTGAGAATGAAAAAGTCTTCAGAAGCTATTGCCAAGAGATTTAAGGTATACATTTTATTTGTGATGTAAATATATTTAATATCCGGTATTTTAATCAAAATCTTTAGATACAGATATTTCTGAGAAAAACAAAATTTTCAAAAAATTGTCCATGTAAAGGTAGTTTTGAGCGGGGGAGTTTTCTTAAAAATCTTCGTGTCGCATCTTTGGGAACTGCTGAACTTAAATACCAAGTTTGGGACTTTAGAATCTTTTAGTTTTTGAGTTACGTTGCCTACAGTCACACACACATAGACATTTTCTAAAAATGCTTTTTTCGAACTCTGGGGACCTCAAAACATATATTTACGACAAAATCTTAATTTCGTATCTTTGGGTGGAATACAATCTTCCATATCCACTATCGCCCTCGTTGGTGTAATGGTTACTATGGTCGCGGGTTCAAACCCGCCGGAGGACGATGGATTTTTTCGGGTGTGAAAATCCTTAGCATGGCTTCCTTCGGAAGGCAAGCAAAGCCGTTGGTCCCGTGTCGTAGAAGAACCCGTAAAAGAACCTTAAGCCTGATAGAGAAGCCTCTGAGCAAAATTAAGCGGTCTCTCACGCCCAGTATAGAATGGGACGCTGAGAACCACAGCAGTTAAAGAGCGTCCATAAATAACACATTTACATTTCCCTATCCACTATGTACATTGGACTTATGGACTAGAGAAAGTAAAAAAAAAATGCTGTACTACTTTAGGGTGTAGCTTAGATTTATATTATAAATGTCACTTCCGATATTAGAGCAACAACTTTTGCAATGAAGCAACTTATTCTTGTTCGTCCACGTGTGCCAAAATGCCAAAGGCAGTTCGCAGATTTCCTTGTTTCCAACGACAATCTTTTACTCTGGAGAAATAGTTCCGCATGTTAGCTGTTGCAGATGAATATTAATTGGTAAACAAGTTTAATTGCTACCTTTGTCAGTAATTCCTGTCACGTGCTGAAATAGTGAACACGTGTTGGCACGGAGCTTTATGGAGACCAGGATATGGAAAGGCAACTTACTTCATCCAGCGTAATCCAGAAAATGTCAACCATTAGTCTGCATACTGGTAGTATTATGTAGCTAGTTGGTCAAATCGATACCAAAACATGTCATATTATGCTCAAATTAGTATGGTAGTGGTTTAAAATAAATGTGTTGCATTTACATTAATTTCTCTGCTGACTCTTTTACAAAATAATCTTGCATATGCTTATGCTTCTGTCTACTTCTTGATAATAGAGACAAACTTCATATTTACGACTCGCTATAGTTATAAGAAGCATACGAAATGCTATCGTTAAGGCGGTAATTGAATTCACAAAATCTGATGTGTTCCATTCACATAACTTTCTCTACCTGTTCTAAAAACTAACTATTCTTACAAATATTATTGTTTTATCTACATCATGCTAATCGAGATTAACATTAGCAGAAATTGTCTTATTACTTGCTTCCTTGTAAGTAGAAGGGAAATGAGCGAGTGTCATAGGCTAAAGCGATAGTCAAATGTTTTAAAAGCTGCTCGATTGTGAACATTTCAAGTTCGGTTCACTTTGCATTGCCAGCAGTATACAAAGAGATGAAACTGAAGATGATCCCGTAAGAGAAAAGTCATGTAGTTTAAAATTGAAATAGCAAGGAATATCTCGGAAGTGAACAATTCTACAACAATTCTATATATATGAGATAAATTTTGTTTTAACGAGATCTGCATTTTTGTGTAGCAAGTTTTTGTCTGTTTCTTACGGTTTACCAGTTATGCAAAATTTAGAACATTTCATCCAGAATGAACAAGTTTTCGAAAGTTATCCCAGAAGATTTAAGATATACATGTTATCTGTGATGTAAATAATTTTAATAATGGGATTTTGATCAAAATCGTTAGTTTCTTCTGAGAAAAACAAGATTTTCAAAAAACATGTTCCATGTAAAGTATAGCTTGAGGGGATTTTCTTGAAAATCTTCGTGTTATATCCATGGAATATGCTAAACTTAAATACCAAGTTGGGTATATAATGGTCGTCTAGTTTTTGAGCTATTCTCTCCACAGATGCATGCATGCATACAGGCACACAAATATGGACCTTTTTCTAAAGCTCTTTTTTTAATTGGACACAGGGGAGCTCAAAATACATATTTCCGGTGAAATCTCGATATCGAATTTTTGGGTGGAATACAATACTTTCTCTAAACACTATGTACATAGTACGCATGTAGAGAAAGTAAAAAAAAGGGTTGTTATTTAATGGCATTGCATATGCACATAGTACGTAAAAAAGGAATTTTATTCCGCCAAAAATTATATATAGAGATTTAATCGGAAATACGTGTTTTGAGGTTCCCCGAATTTTAAAGAAACCGTTTTAGAAAATGGCAAGTGTGTGTCCACGCCTGTGGGCAGGTAATCCCAAAATAAAAAGTTGGTTAAATACAAAACTTGGTATTTAATTACAATATTTTCCATGAATGCAAGCTTTTTAGGAAAATCCTCCACTTCAAACTATCCTTTACGTAGAAGAACTTGGTTAAAAATTGTTGTAATTATTTTTATTTAACCACATATAAAAGCTATTTATAAGACAAATACAATATATATCTTAAATTTTCTGAGAATAGGTTCTGAAGCTATCTTCCTTCTGGAGGACTTTTGCGTTACAGGAAACTATAAGAGATTGAACAAATTACTACCTACACAAAAATGTAGAACCTGTTAAATGATATAAGTATTATCAAATGGAGCTACCAGCTTTTAAAAGACTGACTATCGCTTTAGTTTAACATATTCCTTTATTCATTTGTATATAAAGGAATTATGTAATAAAACAGTTTTGCAAACGTTTATCAGGATTAATGTGAAATATTTAGAAGAATATGCCTTTTTAAGAATATTTCGTTGCCTAATAGGCAGAGAAAGTCACGTGAGTGTAATTATCAGAATGTTTATGTACGCTCTTTAACTTCTATATTTTTCAGCGTCCTATTTTAAATTGGGTGTGAAAGACTGATTAATTTTGCTCAGAGGTCAATATTTATAGTCTATTCATTAACTTCGTAGGTGGTAACTATGAATTCCGGGATTTAAAATACTTACCACATTGTTATCATTGAGGTATGTCCTTGTCCCCCGTGGTGTAATGGTTTTCATGCTAACTTCATATACCCAAGGTCGTGGGTTCAAACCTGGCGGAAGACGATGGATATTTTCGGGTGTAAAAATCCTTAGCATGGCATCCTTCGGAAGGGAAGTAAAGCCATTGGTCTCGTGTCTTAGATTTACGGCACATAAAAGAACCTCAAGTCTGATAGGCTTCTGTGCAAAATTCTTTCACACCCAATTTAGAATGGGACGCTGAGAACCACAATAGTTAAAGAGCGTCCTTACGCCATTTACATTTTACTGAGGTATGTCGACAAAATGGATTCAAATAATCTTGTGGATTACCGGGATAAAAGTAGGTCAGTTTGGGAATTTAATAGTACCTTACATGGTAGATTAGTTGGTTAAGGCAACCCGATGGAAATCCGAAGATCCAGCTATAGCATTGAATTTTTCAATCTGATTCTCCATTCTAACCTTTTCTTATACATGGCTTTCGTGTAAGAATATTGATTCCAAAGGTGGTTGTATACTGCGTCCAGGAATTAAACAGTGGATCAGATGCACTGCACTTTCTCAGCATCCAATAATTCAAACATATTTATCTCGAAATGAGAACTTTTGTGGGAGCCACCAAAGAGTGTCAATGATGGATGTGTTTTTAAAATCCAGGGATGGTGAATACACAAAGTGATTTGGTGTTAAAGGTTGCAGATACCTAAAATTTAGTAAACATTTAAAAACGAAAAAAATAGTTTTATGTCTATTATTTAAACATTTCGTTTTACTTACGTGCTATTTCGAAGTGACAATTTAAATGCCCAAGAGCACACACCCTAAGGACTTGTATTTACTTCCTTTAAATCGGCTTTGATTTTTCTTATGATGTTTCATATGTTCAGCAAAAACCCACAGAGAATGAGCTTAAAAAGTGGCCTATGATTTCTGCTACAGTTTCAAATTTCTCAACTTATAACAACATTAATTTAACAACTAAGGATAAGCCATATACACAATTTTGACATCCATTCAACCCGAATGTCGATCAATGGCCTGGAAGAAATTGTTGGAGAGATCACAACGCGGTCTAGGCCTTTAGTCAAGAACGACACAGCGGTTGCCATTTTCCTTCCGCGGGAGGCGATGCTAAAAAAATCACTCACCTAGTCCACTCAGCGGGGGAGAAAATCCTTCTGGGTGGTGCCAGGAATCGAACACGGGTGCAGCGCGCCAGAGGCTTGCAAGTATTAAATAATATGGTCGTATTTTTATTATTAAAATTACTATTTAGCATCGTGTGTAACAACTAATTAATTAGTGTAATAAATGTTTTAAAAACGTATTACTGATATCCGAGTGAAATTTATAACACACCGACAATTATGATAGAACAGCATGCCACTCAATTTTGGAAACAATTACATAAATTCTACAAGATTACACTTTTCACATATACCCATCGTTATTGAAATAATTACTAACCAGTGGTTAAAAAGAAAAAAAAAAAAAGAATAAAGTATAAGGTATTACTTTCCTTTTTCGTCGTAGCACACTGCTAATGCGGTCTAAACTAAGTATTTTTGTTGATGTATGGAGGTGGTGTTAAAATGTTTATTTCCAACGTGATAAGATGCACATGTTAGAAAATATGTCAGAAATGAAGAGAGAGTGAATTCAGGATTAAACAGAGAAAACAATTTCCCACTAAGCAAACGACAAGAATTCCTTTAAGAATGTCATTAATCTCATCAGAGTCAGCTTTTGTAAGAGATAAGAGGTTATATGTCCACTCTATTGTGCTGTTCACAAGACTTTCTTCTATCTTTAAAGGAATACATGAGAAGTATGCATGTTCTTCTCATTTCTGTAAATACTACTATAAAACCTTATTTATTGAAGTCTCTAGGACATTTTAAAAAAGGTATTTTAGCCATTGTATTAATCCGTATTAAAATGCTTATAACGTTCCCTTGCAGAGTAGCTCTAACATATTTATTTAAAACATTTATGTTTGCTGTGAGAAAAAATTCTTTAAAAGCTTACCACAATTTTAACACAAAGTAGATAGAAAAGCAATCTTTTTTGGTTGTTTGGAAAGAAACAAAAATTAAATGATAGCGAATAGAAAAAGTAGTGCATATTTAACAGGTAGCTTTTTAATTTTTTTCCATTAAAAGCTTCCTAAAGTTAAAAGTGACTATGATATTTTTACATGGAATTTAAAATAGCATTAGTGTGGTTCATTATAGCTATACATTAGTATATAGTGTACATAAATTAAAGAATGATCAGGAGCATTAATGTTATAGTGCTATTTTATGCAGTTACTTTTGCACGTATGTACCTACCCAGACATCACATATCGAGATTTCACCCAAAAATGTATGTTTTGCGGCTCCCTGAGTCCAGAAAAAGTATTTTTAGAAAAAGACCCGTGTGTGTTTGTGTGTGTGTGGACAGCACAGATAAAAAAGAGAAGAAGGTACCAAACTAGGTATTTATGTTATGTATGTTTCAAGGATTTTCAAGAAAATCCCCCCACTCCAAACTATCCTTTATATGGATACCTTTTTGAAAATGTTGTTTTTCTCAAAAATGGTTCTACCGATTTTTATTACAATACCGTATATTAAAGATATTTACATCACAAATAAAATGTATATCTTGAATTTTACGGGAATAGGTTCTAAGGACCTCTTCTTGTTGGATGAACTTTATTCAATTTTGCATAACTGCTAAACGTAAGAGATAAACAAAAATGTGGATTTCGTTAAAATGCACAATTTATGTCATATACGTTTTATTTGTAGAGTTGACCGTTTTCGAGACACTCCTTGCTATTGGTTTCAATTTTAAACTTTTCTCAAACGGGTAGTCCATGTCGTCTCATCCCTCTTGTTGGTCATGTAAAGATTACCGAATCTCAATTGTTTCACATAACGACCAACTGTTAAAAGATTCGACTATCCCTTATTTGCGTTCTACAAAGGAAGCAGGTAGTAAGAACAATTTTGGCAATGTTTATCTCGATTGGCATGATGTAGATAAAAGAAAAGTCTTTTGTAAGAATATTTTGTATATGGAGTAACTAGAGAAAATTATGGGAATGGAACATATGATATTTTTTTAGAGTGGACGGGGTAATTTATTAACATCCTTTTATGTGGTAGGTCATATTGGATGATGAATTAAATCCGCAAAAAAGTTCAAATGAGCAAGGCTCCATGGAGCTTAAAATTACTCGATATTCGTTTTCTCATGATAATGAAAAATCCGGATAAAAGCTTATCCAGGTAACCCACTCCAACCGAGACTTGAACTCGGGACCGCTTGGATGTGAAACAAACACAATATCCCTACACTACAGAGGCACGTGTACAATGTTTGTAAAAATACACACACACACACACACACACACACACACACACACACACACACAAAGCAAACTAGGTTAAAAACAGCTGACTGTAAGGACGACCAGAAAATTAAAAGTATAAAAGTACGACGCACACGGAAGAGTTTGGATACACTTACGCGGAATTCAAAATCACCTGTATTGACAATTATGAAGGTAATTAAAACGACGGAAAGTGCGGTTAGCTGTGAAATATTGGTTGACGAGAAGCTAAAGGAGTTGATAGCCTTTTCTGCGACGTTCACTTGTCCACAGAATACAGGAACCTCTCGCGTGTTCGTAATCTCTAATGAGCAAAGGTATTGCATTTACACGACTGCATAACAGGGCTGTGAACAAAGCACTATCGACGTTTTTGCTTACAGTTGTATCCATTCTCGTAATGAGTGTTAGTCAACAGTTCATCTTGCACGGGCAGAAGAACAACGGGTGAAAGTGACATAGCATAACCAGTCAGAGATTCTCAATGCAAAACTGGCATAGAAATGAACTACTCTGCGTAACGTAAGAAAGAGTACGTCTGTAATGTTGAATTCAGGTATCTCAACTTATAGAACAGTTAAGGGGAATATTACCTATTATACTTTCCTAAGATAATACACCTGTGGTCAATACTTCTAAAACGCTTAAAATAGTATTTTCATAATAAAATGAAATGATTTCTAAACGTTAAGAAGAATATAGCTTTTATCCCTTGGCACACTTTAACTACAAATTAACAGAAATTATAAATGGGTAGGTCCATGCTTATTAATAGACATTCCGAACTTTAAACTCCATTTTCTAGCAAACTTTTTTTCCAACACTTTTTTCATATTTAAAATGCTATACATGATGCAATTTTTTAACTAATTTGTTTCAAAAGTTTTATTCTGAAATAAATTACTATACTTTGAAAAATCAAGATTTTTGAAGACTACAGAAATTAATAATTTTCTATACTAGTTAGAGCTAGTATAAAAAATATATATTTGACAGATTTATTTGTAAATTCAGTTACTGCAAAACGAAATTTTATGTGAATATTTTTTTAAATGCATCACGTTGTTCAGTTTTATTAGAACAATGCATTAGCAATAACATTTATTATTTGAATAATCATAGAAGCTGAAATTTTGATTTATATTGTGTACAATAAAATACACACACATGTATCAACAAGATATCTTACATAATGTAGATTTTCCAAATGTTACAGATTCAACACGTAAGGTAATTTTAGTGTATTTGAATAATATACGTGGAGGTCACACAAATTTATCCTGCCATTACTTGTATATAGTTTAATATATTTCTTAAATAACGCAGCCCCTCTCCCGCGGCACCACTCTGCGGATTCCTACGTGCAGTAGTGGAGAACCGGGTCATAGCTTCTCCTCAAGTGTAACAATATGGATTACTCTTACCTTTTCGTTGTAAAAGTTATTGAAACTCTTGTCTTATGGATCCATATAACATGACTGTTTAACACATTTTAAAACACTGTTCCATTTCTGCATCAGATTTCCGGTCCACTATTCCTGTCCCCATCACTTACTAGTCACCATTTCCAGGGTTGAAGAATCAAGCAACTGTTCGGCGGTTTGTGTCTGGATAGTGGCTTGCACATTACAAGAGATTATTCTGACGTCGTCTCGGTTCTGCGGTTGTCCACTGGGAGGCTTGGGGCTCTTGAACTGAGCCCGGGCGGCGTCAGAGACGTTCCATCTATAGCCGATAGGGACATGCTTGCGCCTATCGTCATTCCGATCTGATCACCCTTCAGATTTCTTCCTTCATCCTTCTCTTAGCCAACGTTACTAGGTTCTACATCCGGTGCTCTGCCCCAGTGTCCTTGGGACCCCCCCTTTTTTCAACTTAACTCGAAACCAGTAAATGCTTCTAACAATCTATAACTTGTGGTTTGTTACGACTTACATGACTCCGTTTGAGCAAAATTTAATACAACACACGTTCGATGTTCCCTAGTATTCCGCATAATTCCTACACACACTCAACACTGTCAATAGACATCTCACATAACATATTACCATACGCCACTCTAACATTAGATGAATTGCAAAAGGCGCTAACTTCCGAAGGCACATGAGTTAGGTTACCGCAGAGTGCGGTCATTGAACCACACCGTTTCTAAGAGTGAGATTTGGCGGGCACCTATCGTGCCATTAGATGACAGGACAACTTATTTTCCTGCCCACTCTTCAGTCCTACTCGTGAATGCTTGTGATTATTATAAGTGGGGAATGCTTAATAACTTTTTGTAACAAATCCCCATAATCTCGATATATTAGAAGATGGTGTCAGACGTGCGCTTTCAAATATTTCGGCTATAGACATTCGTCGATTGTTCAATTTACTCAACAGTTCCAAGCTTATGTACATGGAATTACGAATATTTCGTAACATATTTATAATGTTTGGAATGCTAATAGTTATCTAGGGGAGAAAACAGGTCGGTTCCTTCCTACTGCACAGTGAGATTTGTAGAGCAGTGTCATAGCAGCAGTGGACTGGCATTATGTCATCCAGAAGCCATTATAACTTCCTGCTCACCATTTCTATATTTATTGCTTGAAACTCAACAAAAAGGAATGTAAAGGCATAAAGTAATAATGTATACCCTCAAAAAAGGAATTAGTGTAGTCCACAGACAAGTTATGACACCTACAAAAACTCTAATAAATATTTTTATTTGATTTATATAAAGATTGTAGTGGGCTATATCTACCTTTCCATAACACTGAAACTTTTGACGTGTATTGTACTTACATTATCCTATCCTTATATTTTTTATTAAAGATACCTGTTTCTTCAAGGAACTGCACTTCCTAACTTTTTTAAAAGTTAAAACTACTTACTTGAACATTTTCAGACATAATATGACTAAACAAAGAAATGATATGAAAATGCTCAATGCTCTAGCTCAAATATTTTCTCAGATGATACAATTTAATGCTTTGATTAGCGAAAAATGCCTATATTCTAAATCTATCTTGAGAGTTGCATATTTTCCAATCTAAATCTTTACATTTAAAGATTATATGGGAAGCAGTTTTAGCTTATTCATACACAGCCTCGCTCTTATTTAAATATTTTCATAGTATGTAGATGTTTTCTTCTTCTACAGTATCATATTTATAGCCCAGTTATTAGGTTTATTTGGAATCTATTGAACTTTATTATCTCTTCAGAAAGCAGGGAGGACATTTTACTATAATTCGCTTACTATACTTGCATCCTTTGTTTGGACCGATAGCCATTGTTGGGAATAACAGGTTCACTCAGCAATGTTTCCTCGGTCAGTATCTAAAGAAGTGCCAAAACTGGTTCTAGTCTAGTAAATTACTGAGTGGATGTTTTCCTTATAGAAGTACCTGCCTTTTGTCACTTAAGATTCCATTATGTCCAGGCACCCATCCAAGAGTAATCTTACTGTTTTGTCAACTCTATGAAGCTAATCAGTCCAAGATTAATTTAGATATGGCAGTTGCAATTGTTTTAAATGCTGTCTATCAAAGAAAGTTAAAATCTTTATAATAAATAAATTAAACAAAACAATCCTTTACTGTAGAAATTGCTTGTAGGTCTCGTGAAGTCTCAAAGAGATACTCCAGGTTTGCATTCTGAGAACTAGCAGAGTAGTTAAAATTTCTATTATTGAGAAAACAAAGCAGAGATAATTTCAACATGGACTGAAGTCAAATAGGAAACACTGACATGCGAGTCTGAGATGAAATGGCCTCAATTTGGTGAGCAACCGGATCTGTCACGTGGCTAGATCTAGGCTTCACTGATAGAATTGTGTAACTGAACTATAAGATATAGCCATGACGAAGGCAATGCAGTGCAAGGTCGTGTTACGTCACGAACTCGCATCGCCACCTGTGAGTTTCAAATCAAATACGTTTCTTATGTGAATACGTTGTTTGTAAACACGGCTAGCATTTAATTATCCTTAAACAATTTCGTAAAATGTCCTCTTGTCCTTCTTTACCATTACTTGGAAGCCAATTTATATATTTCTCAAAGATAACCCAACAGGAAGTTTAAATACACTGAGTCAACATTAGCAAACACAAAGAGAAAAAATCTGGTGTTCCATTCACATGACTTTCTCCACATCTCTGCAACCAACTATTGTTTAAAAGCTTCTATTTATTTCATGCTAATTGAGAAAAATTAGCAGAAATAGTCTTATTACTTGCTTCCTTTAAGTACCATAGGGTACTTAAGGAGTACCAAAGGTTAAAGTGATAGTCAAAAGCTGGTTGCTATGTTCCTTTGTTTGTATGTATGGACAGGAGTTGACAAATTCCTGTATGAGTAAATTATAAGTTTTTAAAAGCTGAAACCAATAACAATGAATATCTCAAAAACAATCAATTCCACAAAAAATGTACATATATTACATAAATTGTGTGTTTTGACGTGATCTACATTTTTTGTGAAATACGTTTTGTCTATCTTTTAGGGTTTGCCAGTTACGCAAAATTCAGCAAAATTCATTCAGAATAAAGACGTCTTTAGAGGATATTCTCAGAAAATTCAAGATATACATTTTATTTGTCATGCAAATATCTTAAACATAGGTGATTTTAATCAAAATCGTTAGCCATTTTTGAGAAAATCAAAATTTGGGATGGGGGCGTTTTCTTGAAAAATTTCGTGTCGCATCCTTGAAAGATACCCAACTTAAATACTAAGTTTGGTATTTAACAGTATTTTCGTTTTTAAGCTATGCTGTCCACAGACGCAGACACAGACACACACATACACACGCGCGCACACACGGACCATTTTCCAAAAATGCGTTGTTTTTTTTGGATTCAGTGGTATCTAAAACATATATTTCCGGTGAAATCTTGGTATCGAAATTTTGGGTGGAATACAATACCTTCTCTATACACTATGTACGTGTACATATTGCGTGTAGAGAAAGTAAAACATTTCAATAAGCAAGAAAATTTGCAAACATTTTCACATATTTTCACCTTTAGATGCATTTTTCTCTTAAACAATCAAAGTGAGACTTCAGACTTTTTAGACTCTTTAAAACACATTATATGACATAGATGGTGAAACTTTAAGACATGTTAACCATAATATTAATTTAAAAAAATTATCATTATGTACACCTTATTTTTAATATTTTAGACATTTAATTTTTTTTTAGGAATTTCATACAGGCAACATAAAAAACACAGACTGCAGCAAAATTGGCATATCTCCTTTAAACAGAAGGAATTAAACACCTTTTAAGCACATTTTTGCTTTGTCAATTAAATGTATTTCTACTCTAAATGAATTAATACTCGTGTATAAGGAGAAGGTATCAGTCCTCCATAGTCAGAAATTGTCCTTGTCTTCTCTTTGTTGCCGCTTTCTGACACGAAAGTGAATTTTTTGACTGCAATACGTCAAAAGTAATTTTTAAAATATTTATATAGCAAATAGTTGGAACCTTTGGGCTTCTATAGAGAATAAGCATTTAGCTTTTCCCGCTTGCTCCGGGCTGTAAAGCAATTTAAATATTGTACAATATATTTATTTCCCAACATACTATTTTATAAAATATGGCTTTTCTCAAAAGTAAATTTACACACCTTAAATGTTCCCCGTGTCCCAGTTTTCGCTTAAATACAACTACAACTTCTTAAGGACACTTGGAAGTGACAGAGCAGCAATTTTCATGCTGTGTGTGAGCCTCAATGGAAAGATATATAAATATCCCTATGTATATAAAGGTTTGTTAAAAACTATACAAGCTATCATAATGAAACTTTTACCACTTATAAAACAACTTATTCTAATACAGAAAACCATAGTCTATTCATAACTTAGATTAATAATTGCTAACTTGTTGATATTTCAATAAGCAAGAAAATTTGCAAACCTTTTCACATATTTTCACCTTTAGATGCATTTTTCTCCTAAACAATCAAAGTGAGACACTTCAGACTTCTTAGACTATTTAAAACATATTATATGACATAGATGGTGAAAGTTTAAGACATGTTAACCATAACATTAATTTAAATAAATTATCATTATGTACACCTTATTTTTAATATTTTAGATATTTAATTTTTTTTTAGGAATTTCATACAGGCAACATAAGATATTTCATCGGCTGATTAAAGCAATACATGTTACAAAGGCCCTTCCTCCCAAAAAAAGAATTTTTGCCCAAAATTCAAACTTCTAAGAACAAATGAAAACATTGGTTTCATTTATATACTTTTTAGTTATCTTTATACTCATAGATTCCATTTTTTTTAATTCTCATAAAAATGTACAAAAATCACGCAGGTCTATATATTATACTTGTTTTAAAAAAATGCGTGTCTATATTGTTTATTGATACATCAACAATTTGGCAGTTACTAACACAACTTATGATTTGACTGTGGTTTCTGAATTAGAAGAAGCTGTTTTATAAGTGGCAAAACTTTCATTATGATAGCTGGTATAGTTTTCAAGAAACTTATATCATTGAGGTTCATTATGGAAATTACTACTCTGTCTATGCCGAGTATCCTTAAAATGTGCAGAAGTATTTATTGGAATATTACAGGCGGTAAATTATCCTAATACCAATAGTAATTTTACAAAAAATATTTTTCACAAAATAGATTTTTTTTAGAGAGTAAACTTTCTAAAATTTAAAAAAAGTATCATAACTCAAAAAATAAAAATAAAAATGTGAAACATCAACGCCTGAAGCTTTCGTGGCGGTTCAAAGTTCAAACTAAAAATTTCAACCAACTTTCTAAAATTTTGAGACGTGCAAAACATTTTGATTACGCAACATATTTATATATTTAACTTTATGAAATACTTTATATTTTTCAAAGTATTTATCTATTTGAATGAAATTCTGTATTTATATTTACATAACGGCAAAGAACCAAGGAGATGACTACCGAATACTTGGGGAGGCGGGAGGGGGACGTCTACCCGTTGGTCAGTTTATATGCTAGGCTGATCACTTTAAACTTCTCGCATCGCAAACCTAATTGACAAATATACTGCTGCAGATCACAACTACATGGAAGAATTTTTATTTGGCCTTTTAATACCAGTAGGCCTAGAAAGACATTTTAGTAAAATAACTGAATTAGAGTTATCTATTTTATCACAAGTGAAAAGCAGAAAGCGAATTTCAGGTACAGGCTGTATAATGCCTTAAGATGACTTCGGTAAATGCATGGATTAAAGATATGTTGAAAATTTTAAATATGCTCTTTACCAACCTAATTATACGCAGCTGTAGATATACCTACCGTGTAATATAATATATCATAATGTAATATAATGTAATGTAATAATAACGTATCTGATTTATTTATGGAACTAGAGCAATGGAGGAATCTTCCTGCACAATTCAAATGCCTCTTGAGAAATTTCATTCTATGCTATCTTATTAAATCGTTTGGGACAGCAAATAAGCTGATTGGTTGTGACATCTTTGAGTAATACAACGCAGTGTATAACGTTAAATAAAATAGAGGTATTATAATTTAATGGATATAAGATTCAATATTTGAACTTTAAATGTTCCACTTTTAAAGCTCCCGATGATAATTTTACTCCCATGACCTAATCGTATTGGAAGAAGAAATGGAAGAAAGTGGTTGCTGTGCTGCTTCGAGTCAGAAACAAGTTTAGTTCTATGTTTTTGCTTTACCTATTTTCAGGGGCGGCCTCATACACATACCTCCCGTGACAGTGGCTACATTGTCTTCCATGCACTTGTTATTGACTTAGAGCATGCATTGGGAGCGCTCGGTATTAGCAGGGAATCACGCAAATAGATGTGTCGGGTTCCGTTTGAGCAACACACTTAGTGGAATTGGTGAGCATGCTGTCATCGATACAGCAGGGTGACACAAATGACACGATTTGAGTTGCATAGAATGTAACAAAAATGCTGATGATTGAGATATGCGGTGTGGTTATATTTGTAAAACCATCTCTTGAGCCGATGTATTTAATAGAAGTAATTAAATGTACCACTGAATTCGAGAGGCTAAATCAATAAAGATAGGGGATATATCTTATAACCATTTAAAGAAAACTTTGAATAAAATTCGGGTTTGGTAGAATCATATTATACACTTCCGTGGCTATTTTAGAGAATATACATACGTTTTTATATCCAGTTCCTTGTAAACATGATATGTTTAGGGCGAAATCGTTTCAATACACACTAAAGATCGCTTAATTTTGCTCAGAGGCCTCTCTATCAGGCTTGAGTTTCTTTTACGTGCTGTAAATCTACAACACGGGGCCAACGGCTTTATTTCCCTTCCGAAGGAAGCCATGCTAAGGATTTTTATGACCGAAAAAATTCATCGTCCTCCGCCGGGTTTGAATCCGTGACCTTGGGTATATGAAGTTAGCATGGTAACCATTACACCTCGGAGGGCAACTACAAAGCAGAAGACTCGACAATTATTTCGCAGGCGAGAGTCAAATATTTTAAAATCAGGTTTTACATTATAATTGCATAATACCACGAGACCAAAATAATAATAATTATTTCTTCAAAGTATGCATGATACAGTAATAGAAAATTTTAACAGCTGTGAATATTTCATAAATGTTTAATGCCACAAACACTTGACATAAATTGTATATTTTAGCAAGATCGTACTCCTGTGTAAATCCCTTATGATTTTCAAGTCACTGCTATTAGAATGAATAGGAATTCATACTATTTGTATAAATTGCAAGTTATACATTTTATTTCCAAGTAACTATATCTACTCAAATAAAAAGAGACCTGATTTGATGTCGCCCTCCGTGGTGTAATGGTTACCATACACCCAAGATCGCGGGTTCAAACCCGGCGGAGAACGATGGATTTTTTCGTAAAAATCCTTAGCATAGCTACCTTCCTTGGCACCGTGTCATAGATTTACGGCACGTAAAAGAACATCAGGCCTGATAGAGAGGCCTCTGAGCAATATTAACTGGTCTTTCACGCCCAGCATAGAATGGGACGCTGAATACCACAGTAGTTAAAGGGCGTCCATAAATAAAACTCCATTTAATTTTATGATTTGACACAATAAAGACTAATGCCATAAAAGGGTAGTTTAAGGTCGCAGTCGTTTAATGGAAATCTTTGGAATATCAAGTTAAGCTACTCACAGAGCGAAAGATAGATAATGAAGTATTTCTAAAAGCGTATTTTTTGAGTTAAGAGACTCTCAACACTTGTGATTCCGATGAAGTCTCGATAGATAATTGGTAAGCAGTAGAGAAAGTAAAAGTAACAATCAGGCCGTTCAACAAATGATTTTCCTTAACATCACTGTTAGATTATAATATATGCAGTATATTCTTCACTCCGAAATATGATAATGAAATTTGAGTTATTAATACTTTCCAAAGAAACTGTGGGCTGACTTTAACTCTTTTAATTAATAATCACAAGTCAAATTACATAATCAAAGTTTATGTAATTTTCAATTTAAAAAAAGTATATTGATAAATGTTTTTGTTTATGAATTTAAAAAAAACAAGCAAGATGCACAGTATTAAGTGTTTTAGATGAATAGAACAACGGAAATGCACATAAAAGAAAATTACTTATTTACAAACCACGCACCTGTGCACGTATTTTATCATGCAAAAGCTTAGTGGATGATTTAAGCATAAATATCCGTATACAACACAGATTAACAAGGAAGCGGAATCTATTCAAAGGTAAATATTTTTACAGAATACATCAGAACGAGAAAATATGTTATTGCAAAAACAGCTGCACACTTAAGACATTCCTGCCGTAAGATTTATTACTTTCTTTAGCACGTATTTGCAATGCACATAGGTGAAAAGGTATTGTATTCCACTCAAAATTTCTATATCTGATTTCACCGGAAATATAGGTTTTTAGATCTTCTGCATTAAAAAAAGTAATTTTGGAAAAAGATCCGTGTTTGTGTCCGTGTGTCTGTGAACACGATAATTTAAAAACGAAAAATCGTTAAAATACCAAACTTGGTATTTAAGTTCAGTATCTTACAAAGACGAATGGACGTTTTGAGAAAAATCCCCCTACCCCAAATTACCCTTTACATGGAAAAAAATCGAAAATTCTGATTTTCTCAAAAATGTCTAATGATTTTAAATATGTTTATAAGATATAACGTATATTATATAATGAGTGGCAAATAAAATGTATATATCCCAACTTTTCTGGGCATTGTCTCTGAAGACCTGTTCATTCTGGATGAATTTTGTATCACTAGTAAGTCGTAAGAGATGGACAAAAACTTACTACACAAAGGACGTAGATCTCATTAAGACAGACAATTTATATCACATGCATTTTGTTTCATGGATTTGACCATTTGTTTTAAAACTTTTCTAATACGGGAATTTATCATCTTGTGGCCATGCAAAGAAACAAATTCGAGTCACATAGCTTCAGATTTTAAAACATTAGATTTTCGCTTTAGTTTAGTGAATTCCCTTATTTCCCTTCCAGCTATAAGGAAGCAATGAATATGACTATTTCTGCTATTTTCTGTTTATCTTGATTACCACGAAGTAGAGAGAAGGATCAGGTTTTGTAAGAATGATCTGTTGCAGAATAGCTAGAGAAAGTCTTGTGATTAGAATAGATTTTATATGTACTGTAACAGTATTAGTGGTTGCTAATTTTCTCGTGTTGCAATATATTTTCATTAACTCATTCTGTTATGGGTGCCAATATTTCTTAGAAGCCAATAAGAGAGTTACGATTGTACAATAACCTAGGCTATGGTCAAGAAGTTGAACCACAAACAATGGCATTCAGACAGGTAGCAAAAAACGCAAAGTAAAGCCATTTTCATTACAGTGCGTGTCCCTGAGCGATTCTTTGTTGTGGAGAGGACATCCGCACATTTCCTCCGAGGCATGTACCGCACGTCTAACCTTGAGCCTTGCGGGCCGAAACCACTCATTTGTATTTGTAATTTTCATTCTTGACCCTGAAGCTGTTTTGTTTCATTCCAATGCACTTGTGTTTAACATGCCGGCAATCGCTTATAACACTTCGTCACGCCCATATCATTAATCCCAACTCTTGTATTAAATCATCTATTACCAAGCAATATTGATATGCGTTCTCCGTTCTATATAAGCAGACTCTTATTTATAAATAAGAAATTGTTTTTCATAAATATATCTTACACGGTTGGAGACTTAAGATTGGGTTTATATGATGATGATAATAATAATAATAATAATAATAATAATAATAATAGTAGTAGTAATAATAATAATAATAATAATAATATACATAAACATTAATTCAATTGAATTAATACGTCGCCAGGAAAGCTTTAGTTCTTATTTTGTACATAAACATTACTTTGCCGCTCTTTCTATGGTGCTCTTTTTTTCTCCACTTAAGACTTCAAATTAATGGCGCTCTACTCCCTCTCTTTCTCGCCGTTTCTCACTAATACAACGAACTCAGGGCACTTTTTCTCTCTTGGCTTCTAGACATCGACTACTTGCAAGCAGCAAGAACTCTCCGAGGAAATAGCTGAACAGAAAGTATTCCTACAACATAACAATCCTTGAGCCGGCGACCAAGATACCTTTTATATGCAAGCTGCACCTTCGAAAGATTCGCAACATGCGGGAGAAGTTGTAGAAACTTCTACCCGTGTCCCGATAATAGTTTCAGAAGCTCGAAAGGTGGGGTTATTCTCTCTCGCTCTCTCTACGACCAACTGCAAGCCAGCTGGCGGTGAAAATGCGCCCAGCTTCATGGAAACATGCCACACTATCATCGACATTATTATTAATTATTATAATGATTATGATAATTGTTGTGGTAGTAGTAGTAGTAGCAGCAGCAGCAACTACAGTAGTAAGCTGTTTTATGGTTAGTTTGAAAACATATTTTACTCCTGTCATTGCTGGACAACATTGGAGCACGGTTCTTGTTTTTGAACTCATTGTATATTTAGAAAAAAAATCTCACTTAGATCCATCTTAAGGTAACCCGCTGCTGGAATTTATAATCTATAAAAGTTTCAGTTAACGTACTTGAATATTTTATTGAAGATTCCTACGGCATAATTATATAATATAGTTCAAAAATATATTTAAATAAAAGAGCATTACGTTTCCACTCAAAGGTAGTATCATTCTCCAATTAAAACTGAATATACACAGAGCTAGTTAAAGACAAAATGTGTGCATTTTCTCTTTCGTATCAAAGAAACTGTGAAAGATAGAAACATAACCTATATGTCTTTGAATATGGACATGTTTAAACACTTTGTGGTCATTGAAGTTAGATTCAGTCAACATGAACACTACCTGTTGCTTAGAAAACAGCACGACAGCAGTCTGTTCCTTTCCAAAATAACTTTTTTGGTTCCTGATTACCGGCTCCTGAATCCGGTCTCCAAGTGCATTAATAGAATCACAATGATTTGCAGCACAAAATATAAATCGAAAATGCTTGTATAATGCTACTGAATGAATGTCTTAAGAATCATTTTAAAATATTTTGAACTTCCCTCTGGCATATGTTGTGTGGAAAGATTTTGATTTTCACTGTTTATTTGAAATAACAATATAAAAAATGCCCCTTCTTTGTAAATATGTCTATACTCTCTCCCCGAAGCAGAGCATCGGAATACATAAAAAATAAGAGATCAAATATAAAGACTTAATCTGACCAAAATACATTCTAAAGCTTTTGTTCATTGCAGATCATTTTTTTTTTCTCTGTGTAGTATTCTTCTAAAGGCATTTTTTTTTGCATGACGACCAGCGATATTAAATACTGATGTGACATGCTTAAAACTGAGTACTTCGTCGCTTTTCTATGCTTATTTTTGGGGATGCAAATGATATAACTGATGTACTCGTAATGGCGTTAAAAGCAGTGTAAAACTCCCCTCAATTAGGACGACCTGAAGAGACAGAAGAGATTTCTCTCACTCCATCCCACTCCTCCTACGATTCATTGTAAGCAAAGAATGGAGGATTTAACGAGCGTGGCATTTGCTGCCTTCACTTTCCTTTTTTCCCTTTCTTTTTCGTGTGCAGTCATTGTTACCAGGACATGAAAATATCTTCCGGGTGTCATCAGGCATTTGAAGAGAAATTGTTATATCTGAATACATGCCTGCATTAATGTGTTGTACTGCTGTAGAAGGTGGGGTTAAACTGTTCAGCTAGGTCTTCACCTAGCAAGTGTAACAAACTATTTTTCTTTAGCCATAGACCACACGACGACTAAATGAAAGATAAGTTTTATTACTTAGATCAAAATCATGTCAAGTACCAATATGTCCCAAATCCAGATAAGATGCATTTATAGTTATCCTTTTTCACCACTCACAGCGCTACTTGCACCACACACACACACACACACACACACACACACACACACACACACACATCTATCGTACTTAAAAATGCTACATAATCAAATCTACTTAATTTCTACACAAAACCACTGTGCTATTTAACAATTTGTCACATCTGTTTCAGAACTATGGGATTTCTGCATTCTCGCCGGATGAAGCCAATCATTAAACCGAGGTATTTGGATATAGTTTCACAAAATGAAGAACAAGAAGTGTTTAGGAAATAAGCATGCAAAGCATAATCAGATGAATGACGGACTTCCGCGTCGAGTTTTGTCATACACATTTGTACGTCTATTGTTGGGCATTTGACATCACGTTTTTCCGTTCATTATTAAATCATTTTACACTTCCTTTAGCCGACTGCTTTCGACTACTTAAAAATATGAATATTTTCTCTCGCCTCAGAGTCTGTTAAGATTGAGTGACAGCTCGTTTTGAACAACCACAGAGCGCATAGTAACAAATTGTTTCGTCTGTAACTCATACAACACTGAGAAAATGTGCAGGATAAAAACCTTGATATAAACCCGGAAGCGATCTGCGCAACGGGATAGCGCAAAAGTTCGCTACTTCCTGAATTACCTTCGCATATAATCCGCTTCAGCATTCACCTACCGAGCTGGGAAAACCACAAAAAATCTAAGTTATGGAGGGCCAGTTAAACTGGAATCGAGCATGAACGTGCAAGTTAGGTTGGCACTACAATGTTACATTGCTAGATCTCGGCGAATGTTTCTGAATCTTTGCAATTTACTGCTATTACTCCCTATTGCATTCTTCAGGATTTTAAATTGTCCTCAAAACTTCTGAACACTGAGATGGAGCTGATCATCCTTTTTTTAAAATTGCTGAAAAATTGTTGGAATATGGGTTCGTACTTTGGAGTGGTGAGATAACCCTTCTTGGAAAACACAGAAAACTGTTGGTAGTCAGTGGAGAAGATTGTTTAGGGTGACCCAGAACACTGAAATGAAGCTGGTCATCTTTCGTGAATATCAGACCAATTGTTGTAGTTGGTGGGTTAAACTCTTAAGGATTTCAAATTTCCCCAGAGGGTCAAACCACTGAGATGCTACTGTTTATCCTTCTTGAGTGTCAGAAACTTGTAATTGTGAATAAAATTTATCAGGATTTTAAATTGTTCTCAGGGGCTCAAAATATTGAGACGCGTCTGATCATCCCTCTTAAATATCACCCTTCTTGTTGCAGTTGGTTGATAACATTTTCCAGGATTTTAAATTGTCCTTAGAGGTTCAAAACACTGAGATGTAGCTGATGATCTTTCTGGAATATCAAACAAATTGTTGCAGTTGGTGGATAAAATTCTTCAGGGCTTTAAATTGTCCTCAGAGATTCAAAACATTGAGATGCAGATGATGATCCTTCTTGAATTTCAGGCAAATTGTTGCAGTTTAAACTGTCCTCACAGCTTCAAAACATACAGACGCAGCTGATCATCCTTCTTGAATATCAGACACAAATTTCACATATCGATTCATTTCTTTACTGTTTTTGCTTTTGAAGCAAGTACTGAAGTAGGCCACAAAAAAAAAAAAAAAAAAAAAGAATTAAAAGTGTGCAACAAAATGACTTATCTTCCGATAGGTATATACGGATAGCATATCACAACATTACTCTTAGAATCGGCTGAATATTTAAATGCTTCACCTGGGATTTGAACATGAATCCCTCGCTCTCCGTGCGGTTCCTCCAAACAATTGGGCTACTGCGACGACATGCCGGTATGACATTCAATTCTCCAACTCATTCGTGTTTTTACAGTAAAATATACACCATTGGTAAGGCATTAATTATAATAATAATACTATTATCCATATAATAAAATTGCTTAATAATTGGCATAACTATACTAGTATTAGCCGCATACTCTGCACTTTACGATATGTGAATAGCCATTATGACGTTATCTTTGAAATGAACCATACCTACCGGTAGAGGAAAAGATCGAAACAGTTGAAGGATTGAATATCGAACCGGATTGTTGTCACATTATGTTAATGGTTAGAACAAATGCATGGAGAGGTGAGAACCGCATTCAAATCCCGATTTTGACACTGCATTTTTCAGCTGTTCTAATAGTATAACTCATACCCTTGGTGTGGTGTTAATAATGATGATGATGATAATAATAATAGTAATAATAATAGTAACATAATACAACATGTTTAAAATAACTAGACTTATTAAGTCTGTGACATATTGAACCGCTTACGTAAGAGATAAACGCACACATGAATAGATGCGGTTAAAACTCATTAATCTTTCCCTTCTAAAGATTTGCTGGAGCTCATAGATAGCATTTGCTGTGCAAACAACTTCAACACTAACAAGAGTAACAAAGTTAATCACTTCTACACTATAATTACAGAGCGCAAGTACTCCAAACGTTTTCGAAACTCTAGCATTGCCTTCGGTTGGAGGGCCACACCCACGTAAGTGTATTTTACAGGTATAAGGTACAGCTAATATGTTATGGCTCAACCTGAAAAAGTAATTTACAAAAATCGAAAACAAAACAATCTTGCTGCAAAGATTAGTTCCTGCTAATGGACGATGGTACTCTTACCCTAAGCATTTCAACAACTTGATGGATGTTTTAAACATGCAATAAAGGGTCACATTTCAATGTTTTCTTAGATTATACGATGGCACAAACAACATTTTGTATTAAGTTTTAAAAAATAATCCTTTTTTTTTTTTTTAATTTTAGAAGCTCTTCGTTTATGCTACTCTTAATTTTGCAGTGATTTCAACACCATTTGGAAGGTTTAAAATTTCCTTAAACACTTAGATAGATATAAAATTTCAACTCTATTCTTCAGTCGATGACCATCAAGTATGACATTAATTGAGATACATACGTATAGACGCATGAAGCGAAGCTAAGGAATTCTACGTAAAAATAATAATAATAATAATAACAATACCAATACTAATATTAATACTACTACTACTACTACTACTACTACTACTACTACTACTAATAATAATAATATCGCTTTCCGCCAGATTTGAACCCGGGACTTCTGGTACTAGAAACTAGCAGATACCCCTAGACGACGGAGGTTGACTGACTGAACGTATACCACTATCTAGTGCATCACTGTGGTAATTGCTTGAATAAAACAGTCTGATACATTCCTTCACATGACTTTCTCTAGCTGTTACACAAACTACTTTCCTTACAAAGGATTATTCTTTTATCTACGATGCTAATCAAGGTAAACATTAACAGAAATTTGCTTATTACTTGCTTCCTTATAAGTAGAACGGACATAAGGGAATACACTAGCCTAAATCGATAATCAAAATTTGTATAAGTTGTTCCTATGAGAAACAATTGAAGTTCGGTTCACTTTGCAATACCTACAGCCAAACAAAAGAGATGAAACGAAACGTCACTTCCGTTTGCGAAAAGTTTAAAATTGAAACCAATAACAATAAATATCTCAGAATTGGTCAGCTCTACATAAAAACATGATATGACATAAACTGTGTGTTTTAACAAGATCTACAATTTTTATCTAGTAAATTTTTGCCTATCTGTTACGGTTTAACCGTTAAGAAAAATTCTGCAAAACTCATCCAGAATAAAGAGGTCTTCAGAGGCTATTCCCAGAAAGCTCTAAGAATACATTTTATTTGTGATGTAAATATCTTTAATATACGGTATTTCCATGCAAAGGATAGTTTGAGATATTCGTGTCGCATCCTTGGAAGACGCCTAAGATTGGTATCTTAGGTATCTTAGGTATCTTGGTTATTGGCATTTTCGTTTTTGAGCTATGTTGTCCAACTTTTTTCTGGAAAGGCTTTTTTCGGACTCGTGGGACCTCAAAACATGTATTTCCGGTGAAATCTTGGTATCGAATTTTTGGGTGGAATACAATACCTTCTCTATCCACTAAGTACATTGTACATACGGCCTGAGAAAGTAAAAATATTGTTGTAGCGTTATGTTGCACATCTAACACGTTTTCTTTCGTGTTTAAAACGTTCTGTCATTAAAGAAACCAGCGGAGCTTCAATTTTATTTGAACAGTTCTATCTTTATTAAATTTAGGTAATGTTTCCGAAACCTATCCGTATCCTCTATTTACTAGTCATTGCAACCCTTCTCTGTAGGATATAACTCCATTCCATGACAGCTCACAAGGAACCTTGGCCTTCGCCGCCCCATCACGGTCCATGACAGACGTCATGGATATATTGCAGAATTGGAGGGTGAGGCGTGGTCAGCGATTGGACCCCCCCCCGGTTGGTTAACGCGGTCCTCTCCATTAAGTACCTCCTCAACTGGCCCCCCAAGGACCTCACGAGGCTGAGGGCACCTTGGGCCATGTCTCCCAGTGGGGAAAAAATCCCCACGCCGGTACCGGGAATCGAACCCAGGGTAAGCTGCTGCTCTACCACCGCGCTAAGAAGACGACCCTCTGTAGGATATCTTACCAATTAATTCTCAGAATCTTTAGTCTGAAACTGATTTTACTTACGTGAGGAATCTCTCGATATTGGACGTTGTTGGGCTCGGTAATGTTGGAATCGGCCGACCACATCTTGAGAGTGCCGCCCTTAAACAGACCTTCAGCACGCTGAAGCTTTAGGTAGACGTCTCTTCCAAAGGCTCTCAGTCGCAGCTGTTTCAAGGTGCTGTTGTCAGCTGGAGGCGGCGGACCTGCCTCAGCCTCCACACCACCCCCGCCATCGTCTCTCCGTAGGGTTCTCTTGGAAAGCGAATGCACATGCACCACTTCGTATTCAGGAACTGTGGACAAACAAAACGTATGTAATGATCTATGAACGGCACCTCACTCAAAACATGTATACTATTCACTTGACTTGCTCAATCTCTTCTACAACCAAACTATTCTTACAAAAGATACTTCTTTTTAACTGTACCCAAAAATTTGATGTCCAGATTTCACCGGAAATATATGTTTTGTGGTCTTCTGAGTTCGAACAAAGCATTTTTAGAAAAGGTCCGTATGAATGTGTGTGTGTGTGTGTATGTGTGTGTGGACAGCATAGCTCAAAAACGAAAACACTGTTAAATACCAAACTTGGTATTTAGTTTTAGTATCATCTTAGGTTGCGACATGACGATTTTAAAGAAACTCCCCCCAGCGCAATCCCCTTTGTATGGAACAATTTTCGAAAATTTTGATTTTGTTAAAAATGGCTAACGATTTTGATTAAAATCCCGTATATTAAAGATATTTACATCCCAAATAAAATGCATATCTTGAATTTTCTGGAAATAGCCTCTGAAGACCTCATTATTGTGGATAAATGTTCCCGAATTTTGCTCAAATGCTAAACTGTAAGAGATAGACAAAAGCTTATTACACAAAAAATTAGATCTCGTCAAAATGCAATTTATGTCCTTTACGTTTTTGTTGTGGAGGTAATCGTTTCCAAGATGGTTTAAATTGTAAAATACTTATACTTTTCTCAGACAGGAAGGCCAAGCAAAGAAGCGATTTGCAATGAAAATCGCATAACGGCACCTTTTAAAATAATTGACTATCACTTTAGCCTAGTGCATTCCCTTAGTTCCATTCTACTAATAAGGACTGTAATACGAACATTCAGTTAATGTTCATCTCTATTAGTATTGTAGATCAGCTAGAGAAAGTCATGTGAGTGTAATTCATTAGACTTTTTACACTTAGTCTTAATGAGATAAACATCAGCAGCAACGGTGTTATTGCCTACTTAGTTCGTATAAGTACAGAGTACTAGCTAATGTGATAGTCAAATCTTTTAAAAGCTGGTTGCTATGTGATTGAAATTTGGCTCTCTTGCTTGGTCAGGAGCAAACAAGAATGAAAAATTCCCGTTTGAGAAAAATTTAGCTATTTTGAAACTGAAACAAGTAACAGGACATATCTCTGAAAACAAATTCATAAAATATAAATTGTATGTTTTAACGAGATCTACACGTTTTTCTGTAGTAATCTTTTGTTCCCTCTTACGGTTAATCAGTTTATGCAAAAGCCATTCTGAGAGGCTATTACCAAAAGCTGCAAGATGTACGTTTTATTTGTCATGTAATTATCTCTAGTATACAGTATTTTAATGAAAATTGTTAGCCATTTTTTAAAAAATAAAAATTTTCTATGTAAAGGGTAGCTTAGGATGTCGCATTCTTGGAAGATTCTAAGCTTAAATAACAAGTTTGGTACTTAACCGACTTTTCGTTTTTGAGCTATCGTGTTCACAGACACATGGACACACACATACTGGACCTCTTTCTAAAAATTCCTTTTTGTACTTAGAAGATCTCAAGGCACATATTTCCGGTCGTCAATTTTTTGGGTGGAATGTACTTTCTTCTCTCCTTACTATGTTCATAGTATATGTGGAGAAAGTAAAAACAACTGTATTGGGAACCATAGATATAATATTTACATAGGTAGTCTTATAGGGTGAATGAATAGAAATTCATAAATAGCGGGGCAGGGACGGGTTCTTCGGTTTCCCCCGTCATCGCATTTCACCGTTGCTCTTCATTCCATGTATCATCAGTGATACAGTATGACTCAATGAAAGAATATTTATTGTCATTCAGAAGGGTGCTGGTTGAACAAGGAAAATATACCTTAGCTTTTCTATATTCTGATATGGCGCGTTTCGTGGAATGAAAGAAAAATCTGCGGCACAGTTAGGTGATGAAAAGTGCCTGTTTGACTTAACGTATCCTGTGTGTATAACCTGCTGCTTTGATGATCCGAATAATCCATAAGAAAACAGTATTAAAATCTATTGTGACTACGCCTTGCCGGCCATAACCACAGCAAGTGTGTAAGCGGCTTGCTTCGAAAATCATAGATGATTTTTATCGTTCATTCATGGGCTTCCTTTCTTATCTAATGTATTAGACCTGTGTGAGTGAACATGTGTGCACTCAGGGAGCACTTTATATCGAAACTCGACTGTCGCATCTGTGGTGGATTTGTGACACCGCAATGGTTTGAGGTGCAATAACAAGCACTAATTCTGGAAGTTACTTGCCACGTAATCGATAGGTATAAAAAAGGGACAACTTGGTCCAAACAGTCAGTTCGACGGGAGTTCAAAGCGTGCATTCGTAGCCGCAGCGATGAGCGTCGAAAGAAAACTGTACGACAGAATCGTTGCGAAAAATTGAATGGAGACGATTATTTGTAAACAGATTTAATTATTTTTTTCCGATTTTATCAGCATTAAAACTTCACCTTTTCATGATTTTACTTTTACACAAACGTTTAGTGCCTGCTTAATTATACCTACTATTATATATAGACTGCCGTTTGTGACAATTCCAACACCAAGAAAGAATTTCCCGAATAACTCCAAACTTGGTGCAAGTGTAGAGGAGTGTGCAAGCAGTAAGTGATTAGGTTTGCAGAGAGATGTCGTACATGTAGGCTGAGCACAGCCCTGTCGTATCGGTCCGACAACCACTGTTGCACCAAGTATAGTCAGTACAGAGCTGCCAAACAAGGTGGCAATAATAAATTGAGTGCCAGTATGACTCATCGACGTCAAAGGGAGGCATACGGCATGTGAGTTTGAACGGTTCAGAATGATCGGTCTCTGAGAAGTGGGTTTGTCATACCGTGACATTTCGGCTAGTACAGGGCATCCTGCTTTAACAGTGATGCGTGTATAGAAGCAATGGATAGAGGAAGGTCGTACGTAGCAAAGAGCGGACACTGGACCACGGAAGATGACCACAGTACGGGATGACCGTTACCTTGTTCGCATGGCCTTAAGGCCATACAGCTTCAGCCACAGTATTGACTCGACGCGAGCACTGCAACAGGTGTGAACTGGTCTGCATTAACGGTTCGTCGTGTCCGTTGCAGGTTGAACCGGTTGTACACATGCCTTTACGTCGGCTTCCATTGTAAGACTGCAATGGGCACGTGAACTCTGGGATGCCGAGTGGCAAAATTTAATCTTTTCGGACGAGTCCCGCTTCAACGTGTCTTGCAGTGATGGCCGCATACGTATCCAGCGGTAACATGGTGAGCACAACCTAAAGAACTGCATTGTTGAGTGGCATAGCGGACAAACACCAGGTGTGATGGTTTGGAACGTCATTGGTTACAACCGATTTTGCCTCCTATGCATTTAGGGCACTTTGAACAGCAACCGTACCTACAGGTGGCTGTAGAGCCCAAGGTACTCCCCCTGTTACAGGCTTCTCCACAAGTCACATTTCAGCAGGACAATGCCCGGCCACATATTGCGAGGAATGTACAAGCCTTCTTCGAAGAGCGACGGGTACCATTGCTTCCCTGTCCTGCACGTTCGCCTGACATGTCGCTCATCGAACATGTCTGGGATATGGTTGGTCGGCACCTGGTGCATCGCAGTCCTCCAGCATCCAGAGTCACAGGTTTGATAGCTCGAATACAAACTACGTGGAGGGACATCCCTCAGGAATTTATTCAGAACCTTTTTTGATTCAATGCCATGACGTATAGCAGCTCTAATTGCAGCGCATGGAGGTTACACCAAATACTGAATACGAGGGCTCAAAGGGCATTTACAGAGTTGAAAAGTTTATCATTTGTTAGTTGTCGTGTACCTAAACTGTGATATTAAATTAATTTCATTCGTGAGTTTCTTTCTTGGTGTTCCAATTCTCACAAACGGCAGTGTATGTGTATAAAACTCTTCTGTTATAATCCTTGTTTTATGGAAAGCCATTTCTCCATAATTTATAATTTCATGACAACGGAAAGCCATTTCTCCATAATTTATAGTTTCATGACAATAATATGATAAATAAATCATGTTTAAGAGGCATGAAAGAGTGTTTTCGTTGAATATGCCTTCACTCACTATAACTATAAACTATTATACAACTGGTTTTGATTTATACTGCGGCCATGAGGCCATTAATACCTCTATTGTGTTTGTTTTATTATTTATGGAATTGTTTCAATACATACTATGAAAGGTATTAAAGTTCCTGATATTCCTTGAGGAACCAGCTGGGCAAAGAATATGAACTTTTAATTGGAAAGAAAAATATTAATAAAACATCCGTATTTATTTTTATTTCTAGCTGTGGTTCTCAGCGTCCCATTCCATATTGGGCGTAAAAGATCGCTTAATTTTGGTCAGAGACTTTATTAGACTTGAAGTTATTTGACGTGCCATAAATTTACGGCACGGGACCGGCTTTACTTCCCTTGACATACTAAGATTTGCTGATCTGAAAAATCTCATCGTCCCCCGCCGGATTTGAACCTGCGATCTTGGAAACCAGAAGCTAGAATGTTACTCCTAGACTATGGAGAGTGACGCTGCATTACACAGAATACTTGCACAAATAAATTTGGTAAGTATTGTAATAGATATTCGAAACACATTTCAGACTACCATGACTATAACACAGATAAAATAATATAGCTTAAAACTTCCTCGAATGTCAGTATATTTCTTGTTAATTTAGTCTCGAAGTTTGCATATAGCCCCTATGAAGCTATTTAACTGCTGTGGTGTTCTGCGTGCCATCCCATTTTGCTCATAGGGCTCTTTATCAAGTTTGAGGTTCTTTTACCTGCCGCAGATCTACGACACAGGACCAACGGCTTTATTTTCCGTCCGAAAGAAGCCATGCTAAGGATTTTTATGCCCAAAACAATATATTGTCTTTCGCCGTGTCTGAACCCAAGACCTTAGGAGGCTAGCTTGTTACCCCTGGACTACTGAGGACGGCATTAAAACATCTTTGATTGACTCACTTTCCGTTTCAACTTACACATGGCTGTCCTTAACTACTAAAGAGGATTTTTCTTTAACATCGCATCTAATGTGTGTGCCTGACTGCTTTCAACTAAAATTGCAGGGACTATCACAAAAGTTTCCTTTATTTTACTGTTTTATTGCCTTGTTTTGATATCTTTTGTGGGTGTTTGTCGGCGCTTCTTAAACTTAGTGACATTTTCTCCACCGAAGGAGCCACACATTGTCCGGCAACAATAATTATTAAAATATTTCAGTACAGTTCTAGCACAATGGTATTCCGCAGTCGTCCGAATATTGTACGCTATTTTCTATTACAGGGTTATTAAACAATTATTAATTTTGTTGGATATGAATAAGTTCCTTGTCCAGAGCGGTTCGTTCTCGACAACAAGTAGTGAAACAACGAGCCCAAGAAAAAAGAAACAGAAAGTAGTTCACCAGTAATATAGTGATAATTATTTATCTCACGTTTTTAGAGTGTGGCAAAATATGCCCAATCAGTACGGGTGTTGTGTGCGGTGAAAAACTAAGTAATGCTGCTTTGGTTCCTAGTAAACTGAAACGACATGTGTTAACATAAATGAAAAGCTTTATGAATGCTCGCATGAAAAAAAATGGTAAAAATAGTTCTGATTTTAAAAGCCTATACTAAACAGCAACTTTTTCTCTTTGCTAACACAATCAGCCAATGAATTGAAGACATTATGAAGGAGAAAAAGAAGAGATCAACAAGTCCACCGATATTGGCGATCATGTACAATTTCTTTCCAACATGAAGTACTTTGATGGAGATGTAATTGCAACTTTTTTTTTTCAAGCAGAGAAGAAATATTTGTACGAATATGTAATATGAATATGTAATAAAATAACATGGTAGGATTTAGTTAGTGCCGTACAGACGAGACATAATAGGGCGAGTGGAAAGATTTGCGAGGTAATCCTAACTTACGAATCGAACATTGCATCTTTCATCGTGAAGCCATTGTTGCTAAATCTTTGCCTCTCCTCTGAAAATTGTGATGACGAAGCAGGTCATCAAATCGCGCCCCCTAAATATTCGACGTTTTAAATGTTATGTCAAAAAATGAGATCAAAACACACAACAATTCTGCTAGATACGATGATTATCTAGAGGTAAAGTGTCGACGCGAATGCTTGAACTTAAAGAGGAGGTACTTGCATTTTATACTACTATTGAGGGAAGTATGTATTCGGTTTTATTTGCACATTATGAATGGGTATCTAAATTGGCATACATTGCTGAGGTAGAAACTAAAATATTCTGACTAGTATGGATACGGTTCAAGGACTTATTAATTAGTTATATTTGTGGCTACATACAATTAAAATAGATCGTGTGAGATGTTCTCAACTGGATTGATGTATTCAAAGAGCATTTAGTACCGGTGCAACAGAATTTCAAAAAAGTATTTTGGAGAGTGTGTTGATTTTGACTGGGTTTGTAATCCATTATTAATGGGTTTGAAAATCTTCGGAGTGATTTAGGTTCACAACAGGAACTGGCAGATTTCAATGGCATTGCAATTAAAAGTTTTCGAAGTGCCTTTAGAAACATTCTGATTCTCAATAATACCCGGCTATTTCCCAGGTATCTGTTTGTGTTATTAAAATTTCAACTACATATTTGTGTGATTGGGTTCATGAAGCTACTGAAATTAAAATATTAAAGAGAGAAACACTCAAATCCATTAATGAACGAAGAGGCTTGCTTTGTTAAGGTTTCTGACACGAATCAACCGTCTGGTTGTAGTTCAGCAGGCTCAAAAAGTACATTGAAGGTACGAGTAAAAGTATCTACTTTAAAATTCATATCAGAAAAGTGCAAATTGGACAATGAATTAAACTTAATAAATTATTAACATGGCTCGAGTGTAATTCTGCTTTATAATAATTCAATACATAACGACGTAATATTTCGTAATTATATTAAGATTTATATGATTCTAAGGTAACAGACATTTTGGTGTGTCGTGTTGAGTCTAGAGTGTCGTGTAAAACTAGGTTGTGGAACACTTACGGTAGCTGAAGATAGGATGCCAAATACATTGCAGAACTACTAGGCAAAATCCGCGTATTTGAGCTTCCGATAACAGCAT
This sequence comes from Hymenopus coronatus, assembly GCA_030762935.1. Lineage (NCBI taxonomy): Eukaryota > Metazoa > Arthropoda > Insecta > Mantodea > Hymenopodidae > Hymenopus > Hymenopus coronatus. The sequence goes on from CM060896.1 coordinate 104,368,860, forward strand.
TTGTAGTACCAGTTACCTATGAAAATATTGGTATCCCTCAAAACCAAATCCATATGATCAAACGGAAATGATATTTTTCTTTCACTTTCAGTTAGATCTTTCAAATGTGTTCACAATACTTGGTCAGCGATGACAGGATTGATCTGTTTACCTATTCGGAGAAAAAAATCTTTTTCGAATTTTTTTCAACTCAACTTTATATGTATGTGTAGGTACATAATATTTATGTACTTACATTTGTACTGGAGTAAACATGTTTAATATTTTGTTTCAATTTTTATTTGAAAAAGAGTCCATACGTTTCGTATTTATACCAAATTTTACTCTGTTTGAATTTTATTGCATTTTAAAACACGCAAACAATGGGTTGTAAGTCGGGAAAACTAAAAATACAAGACTACAGACTTTATGCGAATTCCGCGCCATATCGCCTTTGAAAAAAATCACAATTCGTAATATAAACGATTCCTTACGTGACTTTACACTTTCAGAATACACTTTAGTGTGCAACTTCGAAGTTCTTATCTGACCAGGATAAACTATGACATTGACAGAAAAAAATAGAGATAAATATCTACATTTTGCTTAATAGTTCGGGAGGAGAGTTATAATCGGTTATGACATGCTTTACTTTTCTCCAAAAGATCAGGAATTTAGAGTAGCAAATGGAAACTCTGAGGTTAATTATTACGAAATATCTCTTTAAGAAACTAGTTTGTATCTATTTCTAAAAGTCTTGCCTTACATTTTTACCAGCGAAGGACGAATTTTAAATGCTAATAATGATTTCAGCCTATCCTTCAGAAGGTATTACTAAAACCAGATTTACGAACTTGTTTGGTTTATGCGCTAAGTGGTGGTATTGATTTTATCGTGATGATGCTTTAAGTTAAGAAATAACTTTCACTAGTGACTCAGTAATTTTATTCACTCTCACAGATAAGGAACTCACATTAAAACAATTTTCTGCCTCGAACAAACAACGCCTGTCTACTGTCTAGCCTCTAATGAAAATAAAGTGTATGTACAATTATTTTTTATTACATTGGGCAGGGTAGTTCGGGGTGGGGAGCTTTTACTGAAAATCTATTGTATCCTTGTAAGATACTGAATTTAAATTCCAAGTTTCGTTTTTAACCAAACTTTTCGTTTCTGAGTTATGCTGTTCATAGATACACAGAGATGGGCGTTTTTAAAGGCTTCTTTTTGGGTTTAAGGGTCTTCAAAACATGTTGACAGTGAAATTCTGGTATCAAAATTTTGGGTAGAATGCAAACCTGTTCTACCTGCTAGACCCATTGTACGTGGTAGAGAATGTAAAATAGTAAGCCTTATAGGAAAGAGGCTTAATGACTTCACCCCTTCCATGTCACCCCTCTTGAACAATACTAGTCACTTGATTGACACCTTTCATCCTAAATCTCAGAAGATAGATGGGACGAAACACTGTCGGTGAGTAATCATGTTCTTGCTGGCAGAGTACCGTGAAGATTACTGCTTGTAATGTAGTTTTATACAACAAGCAACTCATTTCCCACCTAACACTACCTCTACAAGTTCAAGTTTCTTATCATATTAATTTAACCATTTCCATCTCTAGTTATTTACACACATCAGAACAGAATTCATAAAGGGAGCCTATTTTATACTGACTTAATTTCGTGAGCCAAGAGAAGCTTTCTTATAGGCAAATAAATGTGGGTACGTTGCAGCAGAAAAATACTACTAGGATCTAATCCAAGTCTATAACGAGTTAAAGACAATAAAATAAGCTTCTTGTTTCATAACAAAAGGGGTTTATGTTCGTTTAACTTTATCCACAATCCTTTGGTAGTAATCTTGCTTCTGCTGTCTTTATCAATTTCTCTATTATTTCCTCTAATCCATTGTCTGTTATTATGACACTGTATGTTGGAAGAATAAACAAATAAACAAATATATTAGTTCTTTTAGTTGCGTATTGATTCTTTTTAAGACAAGGAATCTCTTAATGTATGTCGGTATGTTTACGAAAACAGAGCTAAAGCCTGCGAACTGGAGTTTGATGGTGAGGAAGATACTGGGGTGTAAGGGCGCTCAACTGCAAAGGGGCCCTTATTAAACAAATCCTGGCAAGTGGAGATGAAACTCAATATAGAAAGTGCTAGTAAAATTAGAGCTAAAAAGAATATATAAAATCAGGGTAAAAACACTGTCCATTCCTAAAGCCAGAGTTGCAACGAAAAACTATGACCGTAGAGGGGCGAAAACGCCCAGGATATCTGTGCTACTTCCGATAACGTGGACCAGGATCACGGCTTTGTTCTGGGTAACTGCATCAAACGCTGACCATGTAGCGTTTTATTATTGACACCGAAAAATATATTTTTGTATCACATAGGATAATAACAATAGTAATAAGAATTATTATTACGATTATTATTGTCAATAGCTAACACTATGCAGTATGTCGGTATGCTTGCCAAAACAGTTCTAAAGCTCGCGATTTTTTTTTCTTTGAAATACAGTTCCGGAGGCTTGTCAGGACTCCGGCGCTATATTTTTTTCCTATTTGTTTCCAGTTCCCTACATTTCCTTAGTTGATCTATTAAGTTAACGTTTTCTTTTTTACATATGCATACACAGACATATACACATTTACAAACACGTAAACACCCATGGCCAAGGTAGGACTCGAACCACGATCCCCTGGGCTACAAAGCACTTAAGCGAGTGCGGCCATGGGAAACTTCCCAGGCTATTTAGTAAATAGTATTTACGTTACTTTCCATAGCGGAGAACAGGAGAGCGGCTTTGCTTTGGGTAACTGCATAATCCACGTTGATCAGCAAACGTTTTGTTGAAAATTATATTTTGTAACACATAGTATAATAATAACAATAATATTTATTGTCAATAGATTTGTTTAAAAACTTCTGACATCGTCCATCTTAGTTAAAAACAAGGATACACAATAATATATATATATATATATATATATATATATATATATATATATATATATATATAAAGTTAAGAATTTAAAGTGATAACATAGAAGATTTATTTACAAGTCATCTAGATTATATAACCATATTGTTGAGCCATATCTTTAACTTTGTTTTAAATTTAGATACAGTTAGTTCTTTAATGTCATTTAATTAAACCACCATGAACATTACATTTTTTCTGATGTTTTCTTACAAAATCATCTTATAAAATAATCTGTATTATGTCTAGTTTAATGATGACGGATATTGTTTTTCTTTTCATTTATATTTTCTATTGCAAGTGTAACTGCTTATGCACATACAGTGAATGTAGTGTCAAAATACTATTGTTGTTGAATGCATGCTTACAAGTATCAAGTGGTTTTTAAATTGCACATTATCTTTACACATCTCCTTTGCGTTATAAAGAGTTGTTTTACATGAGTTCTGCAGGAAATAATTTATATTTTGCTACCATAAATTAGACGTGGATAAATTACTGCATAATATATTTTTTCCAGTAAAGAAAACGGATCTGAGCAACAACGTCCACATTTTGATTCTCAGTCGTTTTAAAACACCCTATACATCCCTCCGAAATTTAAGAATGACTATTATTTGTTATACCTGGTGTACTGCCTTGTTGGGTTTCACATCCGCAACAGAATAAAATCTAGTTAATAATTTATGATTCATTAATATAAGAGCTTTAAAATATAATTAAATTGAAATATATATCAGATCACCTAAGTTAGTGGTCAGTTGTGTCATTAAACCACTTTTACGGGACACTTCTGTTCATAAACATTTCGTGAAATACGCTTTCAGCGATAATTGGTGGAAGAATAATTGAAAATAATATTGATTCTAAAAAGTCTGCCAACCATATCTTAATTTTCCAGTCAGTAGTTACGTACATCTAAATAAATGTCATCTTGCAGAATGGTAATACTACCTAATAAATATGTCTCCACCGGTTTTATTTCATGCTGGTTGTAAATCAACAACGCAGCACAATCCATAAATCCAAAATATAGGTAGAAACTTTTCGAATTTAGTTTCTTTCAATTACAGGTTACAATGAATTCTTTACGTTCTCTACTATTTATCTATAGCAATCAAGAGGAGCTATTATACTCCATCCAAGATTCTATGCCTCCCTTTAAATAAAAAAATCTTATGTGCTATACTCACATGATTTTCTCTAGCTGCTCTACAAATCTCCTGTAAAAGATCATTCTTCTTTCTACACAATGCTAATCGAGATAAACATTAGCAGAATGTTGTTATTACTTAGCTACTTATAAGTAGAAGGGAACCAATGTAATGCACTAGGTTAAAATGATAGTCAAATGTTTTAAAAGCTATTGTTTTGCGATTTTCATTGCAAATCGCGTCTTGGCTTGGCCAGGAGTAGAAAAAAAGAGAAACGACACTCCCTGTCTGAGAAAAGTATAAGTAGCTCACAACTGAAAGGAATAACAAGGAATATCTCGGAAACGGTTACCTCCACAACAAAACTGTAAAGGACATAACTTGTGTGTATTGACGTGATCTACATGTTTTGTGTTGTGAGTTTTTGTGTATCTTTTACGGTTTAGCAGTTAAGCAGAGGCTATTCCCAGAAAAGTCGCGATATGCATTTTATTTCAGATATAAATAGCTTTAATATATGGGATTTTAATCAAAATCGTTAGAGCCATTTTTAAGAAAATCAAAATTGTCGAAAATTTTTCCATGTAAAGGGTAGTTTGTGGTGGGGGATTTTTTTTTTTTTTTTGAAAATCTTCGTGTCGTATCCTTGGAAGATACTAAACCTAAATACCAAATTTGGTATTTAACGGTCTTTTCGTTTTGGAACTATGCTGTCCACAGACACACACACATACACACACGGACCTTTTTGTAAAAATGTTTTTTTTTATTCAGAGCGAACCAAAACATGTATTTCCGGTGAAATCTCGGTATCAAATTTTTGGGTGGAATACAATACTTCCTCTATACACTATGTACATAGTACGTATAGAGAAAGTAAAAATGTGATATGTTACATTTATATAACTTTTTTCGAATCTATTCCGCAAACAAACTATTCTTATAGAAGATTATTATTTTTATACCTCATGCTAATCAGGATAAACATTGCCAGAATTAATCGTATTACTTGCTCCTTAATAAGTTGAAGGGAAATAAGCGAATGCACAGGTCGCCATAGAGCAACAATTGAAATTTGGTTCTCTTTATTTGCTAGAAGTAAACAAAAGAGAAATGAAAAGAACGATGTATCTCGTTTGAGAAAAGTTCAAGTACCTTAAAACTGTAACAAAAAACCCGGAATATCTCAAAACTGGTTAAGTCTACAAATATATATATGATATAAATTGTGTCTTCTAATGGTCTCTACATTTTTTGTGTAGTAGGTTTTTGTGAATCTCTTACGGTATAGCAGTTATACAAAAGTCATCCTGAGTGAAGAAGTCTACATAGGCTATTCCCAGAAAATGGAAGATATACATTTCGTTTTTCATGGAAAGATCTTAAATATATGACATTGAATAGTAAAACTGTTAGCTCCATTTTTGAGAATATCAATTTTTTCATAAATGTTCCATGTAAAGGATAGTTGAATGTAGGGATTTTTGTTTAAATCTTTGTGTCGCATCCTTGGAAAATACTGAATTTAAATACTAAGTTTGGTATATAACCCACATTTCGTTTTAGAGCTATGCTGCCCACACGCAGGGACATGTTTATAAAAACCATTTTTTTAATTCAGGGGCTCACAAAACATGCACTTTCCATTAAATTCCACTATTGAATTTTTGGTGGAATACAATACATTCTCTAGTAACTATGGACATTGTGCATTTGGGCTAGAGAAACTAAAAGTCACTTTTATAAAATGTCCGTGTTTGTGTGTCTCAATACACCAATGTCTGATAAATATCAAACTTTGCATTTCATTATAATATTTTACAAACATGCGACGAAAGTTTTCAATAAAAAAGCCACAGTCCAAATTATCCTTTATATAGGAGTAGTTTTTGAAGTTTGTATTTTACTTAAAAATACAAACATCGTATTTTTAATACTTTATTAACAAATAAACTGTATATCTTTAATTTTATGGGAATATCTTATGACTCTTATAATTTTGTATAACTGTTAGATTAGGTACATCCTAATTAAAGCAGCACATCTTTTATAAGAATACTGGGAAGGCCCGGTAACTCATTCCTCTCCGTGTGAAGCATTGGTACATACCGCTATGCGACGTAATTGAATGTTTGTCTGGATCTAGTGTGCCCTTTTTATATACTCTACTTCGGTAATATGTTTTATTTGGTACGAGTTCATTAATATCTACTGCTAAGGATGAAGTCAATTGCCGGGATCATATGAACCACCGGTGTGCCGGCATTTCGTCCCGCAGGAGTAATTTTACATTCCAGGAAATCTGATATGGGGTTAGGCGCATTAAAAGCAATCTATATTGACCGAATTTGAACCCACGGTTTGGGGATTAGAAAACGACTGCCTAACCAACCGAGTCACTCAGAAGGTTTATTTGATTATATAAATGTATGTATATAAAATACTTGATGTGCTCAATTCACATGACATTTTCTACAGCTCTGTAACAAATTATTGCTTAAAGCTTTATATTTCTATCTATCTCACGATAATCGAGATAAACATTAGTAGAAATGGTCTTATTACTTGCTTTCTTGTAAGTAGAAGGGATATAAGGAAACAAACTAGGCTAAAGCGATAGTCAACTAGATTAAAAACTGGTTGCCATTTGGTTGAAATCCGTTTCTTTACTTTGCCAGGAGTTGACAACTTCCCGCATTACAAAAGTTTAAGTATTTTAAAACTGAAACCAATAACAAGGTATATCTCAAAAATGGTCCACTCCATGAAAAAATGTATATACATAAATTTGATGTTTTAATAAGTACTACATTTTTACTTTCTCTACACATACTATGTACATGGTGTATAGAGAAGGTATTGTATTGCACCCAAAAATATGTTACCGAGATTTCACCGGAAAACATGTTTTGGGTCCCCCTGAATCCAAAAAAAAAAAAAAATGTTTAGCAAAAGTTCGTGTGTATGTATATGTGTGCGTGTGTGTGTGTATGTCTGTTTTCTGTAGACAGCATGGCTCAAAAACGAAAAGACCGTTAAATACCAAACTCAGTATTTAAGTTTGGTATCTTCCACGAAGATTTTCAAGAAAATACCCCCACCCCCAACTACCCTTTACATGGAAACATTTTCGAAAATTTTTATTTTCTCAAAAATGGTTCTAACGATTTTGATTAAAATACCGTATATTAAAGATATTTACATGACAAAGAAAACGTATATCTTGAGTTTTCTGGAAACGGCTTCTGAACACATCTTTATTCTGGATGAATTCTGCGGAATTTTGCATAACTGGTAAATCATAAAAGATAGCTAAAAACTTACCATAGAAAACTTGTAGAGCTCGTTAAAACACACAATTTATGTCAATTTGAGCGTTTTTGGAGATATTCCTTGTTAATCGTCTCAGCTTAAAACTTTTCTCATACGGGACTTTGTCAACTCCTGGCCATAAAAACAAAGGCGCCTCATGCACATGGTAATCAGCTTTTAAAAGGTTTGAATATCGCTTTAGTCTAATGTATTCCATTATTTCCCTTCTAATTACAAGCAAACAAGTAAAAAGACTATTTCTACTGATTTTCCTTGATTAGCATGAAAGAAATGGAAGAACAAGCTTTTTAACAATAATATGTTGCAAAGATGTAGAGAAAGTCACGTGAACAGAACACATCAGATTTTTCGTATAGTAAGGTTTTGACTATATCTTACGATTTACTAGTTGTGCACAATTCAGCAAAATTTCATCAGAGTCTATTCCCAGAAAGTTGAAAACATAACTTTTATTTTTCATATAAATATCTTTAATATTCAGAATTTTAATCAACATTCTTATCTCTATTTTTGAGAGAATCAAAATTTTTGAAAAATTTTCCAAGTAAAGGGTATTTTGGGGTGGGGGTTTTCTTAAAAAAATATTCCTGTCGCATCCTTAAATACCAAGTTTGGTATTTCACCGAGTTTTCGTTTTTGAGTTATCGTGTTCACAGGCACACGAACACAAGGACCTTTTTCTAGAAATGCATATTTTGGATACGCTTTATATCTGTTGAGACCTGGGTATCGAATGTTTGGGTGGAATGCAATACGCCTTCTCTACCTACTCCATATAATATAAGATGCGAATGAAAAAAAAAAGGCAAAAAAAAAAAAAAACGCTTTCGTTTACAATGGTTCACAGAAAGCATATCAAAATATACATTATAGTGAACAGAGAAAGTTATGTGAATGTAATAATAATAAACCCGTATTCTTAAAGTGTCAATACAATAGACGAAAAGAATACGTCAAGGTGAAATTGAAATATTATCAATTCTGCGTATATGCTTTCAGGTTTGTATTACTTCTCTAAGAGCGGTTTAACATTCTACGAGTATTCAAAATTGTATTGATGCACTTGTATGGTGAGTGTGAGTTTCATCTTATGAATTATTAGTCATCTAAACTTACTTATAATCGAGTGCATTTGTGAGTTTAACCCGTGAGTTGGCTTAGGCAGTTTCGTCTCTGAACCCCATACGGGAGGTCGCAGGTTCCATTTCCGTCGACCACCCACTCTGACGGGTAATTTCGTGGTTTGTCTTTACCACCATTTGCATGCTGGGGTGATTTTACTCGAAAGTTTCCGGTCCCTCAAATCATATTATTTCAATTCATATAGCTTTTCGAAGTACGGGACTTTACTAGCTAGTTTGGTGGTGTATAGAGAGAATAAGTAGGAAATAACCCATCCTTATCCATTGTGGTTGGTGAAACATGCTTTTGTCAAGTCGCCATTTTTGGATACTACACTTTTGAAATGAGTACTCCTTGTGTGTGGGTTAAATGTGCACAAAAAAAAAAAAATGGGAAATGAAATGTTTGATTAAGCAGGACATTTAGACTGTAAGTTTTAAAGCAGTATAATGGCCAATGCTAGTGTGGTGTTTGGTTATAGTTTCTCGAATAGCAGAAGAAAAAACAAGGAAAGGGAAATCTGCTTCAATTCATAGGTTAGGGTACTTATTTAAGTGATTTTGTAGTGTTAAATGTTCAATTAAGCAGTAAATTTAGATGTACGTTTTAACCATATGATGATCAATACTGTTTGGTGCTTAGTTGTAGTTTTTCGAATAGTAGAAGCATATACAAGAAAAGGTGACTTTTTGGTGTTATACTTAGTGAAATATTTTAATGCACAGGTTAGCGTACTTATTTAAATGATTTTTGGTGTTATACCGAGTGTAATATGTTATACATTATTATCAATAGAACGATTCTGTATTGTTTGTCCGATTTTAGATTTCCAACTCGGAAAGATTGGCAACCTACTCTGGTTTATGAGAACCCTCTTGCTAATTCGCCAATTTAGCAGTTATTGCGAGAAATAATTACTATCAAATTATGTGCTTATGTTACCAGAACCGTGAGAATAGGGGGCATGTTCCTGGGACTCGGAATGCAATACATGCAGTCCACAATGAAAGTCGTGATAACATTTGGAATAGTCTCCGATACTTGTCACCCTTGTGCGTATAATCTCCCCTCCCCCCGTGAAGTTTAGGGATACAGCAATTACTTCTGATGAAAAGAAGTTAGTTAAAAATAACATTAATATGTCATATTAAATTATTAATAAATGAATACTTTTTTATTCCACAAATAAAACCTTTAAATTGATTTTTATTATTTTCATTTTCTTCAATTATATCTACTCATTTTATTTAATACAATACATTTGGTGCGACAGTTCGGATCTTTCATCTCATTCATTCCTCCCGGAGGTCGTAAATGGCACAATCAGCCTCTGGCCGCGATAATTAAATTCTCATTTGCCCTTTATGATGAACAAAAGCAAAACAAGAGTTTAGGCCACAAACACTTACCTTCATCATGACTTTCTACTTGAAACACTCTTCTTAGATCGTCTATGCTCATGTGATTGTGTATCTGAAAAAAGAAAAAGATGTGTTCAAGATCGAGATCTAATTTCGTCATAAATTTATTTATTTTATTACGTAAGATAACCTTTACATATGTTAGCTTTTAGAATTTTTAATAAAATAAAATCTTAGAAGTATACATTGTTCTTTAACACATCCTAGTGTAGGAAATGTATAATCTACCATAGCCGGGATTTGAATTACAGCTCCTGCTGTTTCCATTGGCTGCTCTAATCAACTGTGCTCCCTGGCAACATATCGGCATGACATTAAATTCCCCAACTGTCTCACATTTTTTTCCGGTAAACCACAAGTAAATCTCAAATTCATTAAGAGATGACATAGCCCAATCGCGACTTACTTTCTTAGTTCAACCAACCATTATGTCAAATCAATTGTAATTAATTGTTCTTTCACACAACATATGGTGTAGTACACGGTTATACTGACAGATTCACACTGTAAAATTGTCATAACCAGGATTCTATTTTTACTTTCTCTACTTAACATATAGTAAATAGAGAGGATATTGCATTCGCCCAAATTTCGATATCGAGATACCACCGGAATTATACATTTTAGGGTCACTTGTACAAAAAAATTAGAAAAAGGTCCACGCGTGTGTGTTTGTGAGCACGATAACTCAAAAAAGAAAAGTCGGTCAACTACCAAACTTGGCATTTAAATCCAGGGATGTGAGACGAAGATTTTCAAGAAAACCACCATCGCAAACTTCCCTTTACATGGAAAACATTTCGAAAATTTCAATTTTATAAAACATGGTCCTAGAGATTTTATTCAAATACAGTACCTAGGTATATTTAAGACATTTACTTGACAAATAAAATGTATATCTTGGATTTTCTGAAAAACGCTTTTGAAGACCTGTTCGTTCTAGATGAATTTTGCATAACTAGTCAACCGTAAGAAATAGACAAAAACTTAGTACATAAAATATGTATATCTCATTTAAACACATATTTTATTTTATTTAATATGATTATTTACTGTAAATATGACCGTTTCCTAGATATTCCTTGTTAATAATTCCAAGTTAAACCATAACTTTTCTCAAACGGGGTTATGTTTCCTTACATGTTGCTTTTGTTTAATGTTGACCTTGCAGAGCAAACCGAACTTCAATTGTTCGCATAGCGACCAGCTTTTAAAACATATATGACTATTGTTTTAGACATTCTAACAAGGAATCCAGTAGTAAGACAATTTCTCGATTAGCATGATGTAGATAAAATACTTTTTGTAAGAATTGTTTGTTTGCTGAATGGGTATAGAAGGTTTGAGAATGGAACACAAGATATTTTATATCAGAAAATAGTATCATACATAATTTTTTAGTGTTAAGATACATTTGATTTTATTACGTTTGTGGTAGCGTCTGAGAGGTTAGGCCATCATCTATATGGAGATAATTTTTAACGGCCGAGAATAACAGTGATTTGATTTAGAAGTAAGCTTGATGTTTTGTTTCAAAATAACAATGCTTGAATTTTGGAACCCATTGGCTGATCTTGAAGCGATACACGTGAGTATAATTTCTTTCAGTTCATTAAGAAATAAATTAAGGAAATTAATGTATTCCTAGATTTATTTATCTATATATATTTTTATATTACATACGTAACCTGTACATGAAATGATGATTGAGAAAGGAAATTTGGGAGGGAAATGTTTCAGGACTAACTTTAGGGTATCTTTGTCAATTATGAGGACGGAGAAAAACATCGAAAAATCTGCCAGGGAGTGCGTTGTTGATGAGATATGAACTGCAGTTCTCCCGTTCACTATTCTATGACTAAACGACTTCACTTACTCGTGTCGCAACATATTAATAAACTGATAATAAGTTTTACTTTTTCTAGCCCGCATGTATAATGTTCATAATGAATAGAGAAGGTAGTGTATTCCAGCCAAAAATTCGATGTCAAGATTTCACTGGAAATATATGCTTTGGAGTCTCCTGAGTCCGAAAAAAACATTTTTAGAAAAAGGCCCGTGTGCGTCTGTGCGTGTCTTTGGAAGCATAGCTCAAAAACGAAAAGACCATTAGTAAGTAAGGTAGTTAGTAGTAGGATTAGTAACTTCCAAGAACGCGACACGACGATTTTCAAGAAAATCCCCTCCCACATCAAACTACCCTTTACTTGGAACAAGTTTTGAATATTTTGAATAAAATCCTGTATAGTAAAGATACTTACACCCCCAAATAAAATGTATATCTTGAATTTTCTGGGAACTGCCTTGGAAGACCTTTTTATTTTGGATGAATTTTGCCGAATTTTGTTTAACTACTTACCCGTAAGAGATAGACAAAAACTTACTGCACAAAACATGTAGATCTCGCCAAAACACAATTTATGTCCTTTACGTTTTTGTTGTGGAGGTAACAGTTACCGAAATATTCCTCGTTACTGGTTTCAACTGTAAAGTACTTATACTTTTCTCAGACAGGCAGATTCCGTTTTTCTTTTGTTCTACACCTGGCCAAGCAAAGAAGCGATTTGCAATGACAATCGCAAACGACAGCTTATCAAAATATTTGACTATCACTTTAGCTTAGTGCATTCCCCGAGTTTCCTTCTACTTATAAGGAACTAAGTAATAAAACATTCTGATAATGTTTACCTTGGTTAGCATTGTGTAAAAAGAAGAATAATCTTTTGTAAGCAATTTGTTTGTAGAGCAGCTAGAGAAAGTCATGTGATCAGATATTTTTTTCTTTCGATCCAGTTTGACTATCAGATATTTTAAGTTTAAAACTCGTAATCGAGCAGATATGGGCGCCGAAGTGAAGAAATGTAGGAATAGTTAATAAAGAACACCTGTCAGATTAAAGCACATTGTTTTTAAATAAAGAGATGTTTCAGACTCACCGCTTATTTTCAGATTATTAGATATAAACATATTTGTAAGATTTTGTTTTATCTGATAGCCTAATTACACATATATTTTATTAATATTTTTGTTAGTTATCTTAAAGAGATTTCATATCACATTTTGGAATTTTGTTCAAAAGTAATTAAAGAAGAACTACAGTTCCAAGGCATTTTATAATAGTTATTAACTTTCTTAGTAGGCACATTGGCCCTTTAATCATCTAGGAGAACGTGTTGAATTAACAAAAAAATATTTTAAGGAAAATAACAGTAAATTCTCTCTTTCCCATAAAAGTTTCATATTTATTGTTATGCTGAGTCAGCTATTCGTAATATTTCTGCTGTAAATCTGCTTTGGTTTGAGAGAACTTTACTGCCTTTTGTGGCTTGTGGTTGTGGCATAAAAGGGCTGAACTGGTTCAATACATGGGCAGTAAATTCAACGGGATAAACGACTTTCTTGAAGGGCAAAATACTTGTCGCCTGGTAAATAGACCACAGAATTAATACATATTTTAAGACGAAAGAAAACATAAGAAAAAAACCCAAAAAAACACGATGTTTGAAAAATGCTAGTAGAATAATATGTCAACATTTTTAGAAATGTGATAACGTGTAATTAATGATGAAATATATTATGCTCAGCTAAATAATCGTCTACTTCTTAAAAAATTCAATGTAGTTGCTAGCGTTCACAAAATATCTTGGAAAGAGAGAAAACAGACTTTTCATTTCTCTACACCTGTTAAATTCGACACCTCCTAAGCTGCCATAAATTAAAAATCTGATGTGTTCCATTAATGTGACTTTCTTTACCTTTTTGCAGCAAATTATTCTTACAAAAGCTTATTCTTCTATCTACTCCATACTAATTAAGATAAACATTAACAAAAATAGTCACATTTTTATTTACAAGGCGTTCAATAACTTCTTAGAAAAACCAAGAAATTACACTCGTAGCATCGAAAAAAGTTTGTATTCAGTAACCGTCGTCTCTTACTAGATGACAGTTAAACTTTCAGCTACATCTATCCGTGATTTCGTTGTCATAGGCGATTGAATCAACAATCGTGTGCTTCTTTAGAAAGTTGGAAAAAACGAGTTTCGTGTGATGACACCTCCATTTAAAATGCTTATCACCAAAAGAGATAAAAGCCAAGATGGATGAAGTTCATGGCACATCTGCTCCTGCGTTTGCAACAAACAGAATTGGATAAATGAATTTAAACGTGACCGTATATCCAAAAATGATTAATATTGTTCCGGACGACCAGTAGAAGTGACTTCCTTCGAAAGGATCGAAAAAATCCAAGATATGGTTTTGGGTGATTGGCGAATAAAAGTTCATGAAATAGTAGAGGCCACAGGCACATCATAAAGTCATATCACATATCATTAGGTCTCACAAGATGGGTGCCGCGATGGAGAATAAACTGAATCGTGATCGATTCGGAAGCTGGTTTGGACATTTTCCATCGTAATCCTGACGAGTTTCTGTGTCGATACATAACTGTGGATAAAGCTGTGGATATACTACTTCTCTCCAGAGACAAAAGTACAGTCGAAACATTGGGTTTTTAAACGCGAACAGGCTCCGAAGAAGGCAAAAGTGATAGAATCTGCAAACAAGATGATGGTTTCGGTTTTTTGGGATGCACGTGGAATCATCTACATTGATTACTTGTAGTCAGGAAGAACGATAAATGGTATTATTCATCGTTATTGCACCAGTTGAACGGAGAAATAACTAAGAAATACCGCCTCATCTGGGAAAAAAAAAAAAAAAGATCCTCTTCCATCAAGATAACGCAAAAGTGCACAACTGCGAAGTTTCAGTGGCGAACTATGTAGAATTAAGAATCGATTTACTGCAATATCCACTGTATTCACCAAATTTGGTTCCCGGTGATTTTTTTCAAACTTGATTAAGTGGCTCGGTGGAAAACGATTCACGTCTAACGAAGAGGTAATTTCCCAAACATATGCCTATTTTGAGGGTATTTTTGGAAGGCTTAAAGCAGCTGAAGAAACGCTGGAAAAAGTGATCGAGCTAAAAGGAGATTATGTTGAAATAAAAAAAAAAATCTACCAAAAATAATTTGTTTTCCTATCTTTTTTTAAAGACCTATTATGTAGGTACAAAAGAATATTATTGGCAGAAACGATATTGAAACTTTTTAAAAGACGTTCTCAGAGTGATTACATTGTAATGTTTCGCTTGACTAGCAGAAACAAAAACGAAGCTTTCCCCAGAAAAGTCAAAATTTGGTATGAAAGTACTTGAGCATGAGTGTACCATTAATGAAAATAGTAAGAACTATTTTTCATAAAATCAAAATTCTCAAAATATATAACATTTGTAAAAGATAGTTTGGAATTGGGAATTTTACTAAACTTAAATACTAAATTTGGTATTTTACCCTTTTATCGTTTTCGAGTTACCGTGTTCACAGACACACACATGGACTCTTTTAAAAAATGTGTTTCTTTGAATACAGGGGCCTTAAAACATGTATTTCCGGTTTTATCTCGGTATCGAATCTTTGGGTGGAGCTTCTCTACTTACTACCATGTACTAGGTGGAAATTGTAAAAATATCTGTGTTGCTATTTTGTGCCATAAGTCAAAACCTTTTGGGGGGTTAGATTAAATAAAGCATAATAAAAACAGTCTGCTGTGGTTCCAACCGAAGAATTCATCTATATAACGCTAGCCAAGAGTTACATAAGGAGAAAGTGTTTTAATAAATTGAAGTAGACACTTTAAGAGTAAATATTGACTTTCATAAAGCATACTCATGAAAATTCACTTTCTTTATTGTGGGAAAATATTAGCCGTGTACTTCCAGGTGTTCTGTAGCTTCATCTACACCCAGGGGGCTGCATGTCATTGAAATCTCAAGGTAGACGAAGTAACCGGTGCCGAATTCAAGACGTTATGCCGCTACACGGCTCCTGGATGTTGAAAACGAAAGCGTTGAAATCACCTGTTCTACTTTTTAACCGAACAAGGCGCTTTCCACACTCGAAGGAATGTTGTTCCTTCCGCACGATGGGCCGTTCTTTATCACGCGATTAAAACATACAAAACGTGAGCAACCTCCATTCTCTCATTCCAAATACGCACAGTAAGGTTTACGAAATATTCCTGCTGTATCTGCTAATCGTAAGATAGTGCATTTAATCTTTGCCAAGCTATTTTGCATTGAGATATGCAATCAACAAAATCTATATACTCAAATACGATTTGGGAAGATAGCTGAAGAAGAAAGCTGATACATTTATGCATATTTAGATTTTCGCTTTTTTCTGATGGTTAGTGCGCTAACCTAAAATCCAGAGGTACAGAGTTCAATTTCCGGCTATGCAGGGATAATCCACATCCCCCTATAGTCTAAAGTGTGAATGAATTTTATATAATTACCAAAATTAATACCACCAAACTTCTGTCAAGCGAACACCATTGTTCCAACACTAAAAAGTTAGACTCAGACATAAAAATACTCCTCTTCTACATACCTAGTATAGAAGAAAGAGTAAATTGAAAATTGTTGATTATATTTGGTTGAACTATGAAGCCTGAGCTGTGTAGTACTTAACGACGTGTGCAGGCCACCATTGGGGAATGTAATCTAAAATGATTTGAGATCTCCTTGTGGTTCACCTGAAAAACGCGAGTCAGTTGGTATTTAGCAATGGTAACTAATTGGTTAGAATAACTGGTCAGATACCAGGAAATCAGTGGTTCAAATCCTAGCTATGGCGTTGAAGTTTTTAGTCTGATTCTACCTTTCGAACTCCTGCCCTTCATACGGATAGTGGAAATAAACAATTAACTCACAAGGAAGTTAATTTGGATGATTTTTACATTTTTCTGCCGAGTAGTGTATTTCTTCGCTTGAGAGACTTTTCAAGAGGAATAATATTAATGTTTGCATCAACGTATAAATTCGAAGACATTTTAGAAAATGAAGTATGTCAAATCAAAATATAAATCTGTTATAACTATGGTCAGTTAGATGACAGGCACAAATGTCCGCAATTCTAGCACAAAAAGGTCATGAATTATGTTGTTATGAGATAATAAGTGAAAGGTTAAGCATTTGTTAATTATTCAATAACATAGATAAAATACTGTTTAAAACTAAACTAATTTGTGTAGTCCTGTCCATGAGTTCATTGTTTTAATTTTAAATTTCGGTGGCTTCGCCCGAAATTCATTATCGAACGAAGTAGGCCAGAAGAAGCTGTTGAAGGAAGACCAATCCTGAAACTGTTTAAGTATAGGGAGAGAAATTTCCTAAAATAATGATTATCGAAACAGGTTATATGAAACTGGTGAAGGAAACCATTTCTAAAACTGACCAAGTTTAAAGAAGAGAATTTTCCTAAAATATTTATGATTGGAATAGGCTAAAAGAACTAAGATTTTAAAAACATCACTATTTTAATTTACTTAAGTATGATGGAATAGTTATTTTTTGCTACTTTATTGGAACGGAAGGTATTAGGCTATATTATCTTCGTAAACGCCCTAATAAGATTGAATTCATAGACCAGGTATGTGAGAGGTGTATTGGATCTGTTGTTGAATAAAATGAACAATGATCTATTCTCCCAAATAATATAATTTGCCCAAAATTATATTTTTAAAACTATTTTAAAACATTGGTTTGCTTAATAATACCTCTAGTATTATTTCGTACCACACATATTCCTTTTAATCCTGAGCTTGATCGGATTAAGAGAGAGAAACTTCCAAAAAATTAATATCGAAATAGACAGAAGAAGGCGGTGAAGGAAGCCCAATCCTGAAACTGTACTTGAGATGAGAAAAATCTTCTTACTAAGACATATCCTAGATGAAATGCTGAATGAAAAAGAGTTTCGGGTTAGGTTGGCAAACAATATGATAGAACATGTCAATATAAACTATTTGTATATGGAGACATAGAGGAAAGCAGAAAGAAGACGGGGAAAGAGAGTTATGACTAATTTGATTATAGTAACATGTATTTTCATTCAGGAGTGGTCAAGATGAACCATTTTTTTTTTTTTTTTATTAAAACCCTTTCCCGTTCTAATGTCTCTCCAAGATTTCTTTGTCCATCTACTGAATATAATCGGTAATAGAGCTGCCTGTAACGCGGCGCACCTTACGACCTTGCCTTACGTGTGTGTGCTCCTTGGTCTAAACGAGGCTTGTTTCTGAGGTTTCGAAGAGGGCAATTAAAGTCAGTTATAACTCTCTCAGTCTCTAAATTTCACATTGTGATTTCCATTTATGAGGAAACTTGAAAAATGAACATACGAATGTGGTTCCCAAACTTCAGAAGAACTGTAAAAACTTTCAGAAAATATATGAACAGAGCTTTGAAAGATGAACTGATGCACTTGGAAAAATCCTTAAAGTTTTATGGACGCAATTATATGTTAAGTTTGTGTTATTATAAATTTAACAAAAGATGTTAATTTAAGAGATTTTAGTGGTCATATTGATTTTCTATTCATTCTGAATGACTTTGCATAACTGGCACACAGTAAGAGAGAGACAAAATATTGACACACATATATCGTGTGAAAGCAATGCTTATATGCCCAATAATTTTATGAATTAAGCATTTCCGAGGTATTTTTACTTTCTCTACACGTACTATGTACATAGTGTATAGAGGTGTTGTATTGCAACCAAAAATTCGATACCAAGATTTCACCAGAAATACATGTTTTGGGATCTCCTGAATCCAAAGAAAGCACTTCTAGAAAAAGGTCCGCGTGTGTGCATCTGGACAGCATAGTTCAAAAACGAAAAGTCCATTAAATACCAAACTTGGTATTTAAGTTCAGTATATTCCAAAGTTGCGACACGAAGATTTTCAAGAAAATCGCTCAACCCCCAACTACTCTTTACATGGAACATTTTTGAAAATTTTGATTTTCTCAAAAATGGCTCTAAATATTTAGATTAAAATGTCCTATATTAAAGATATTTACATAACAAATAAAATGTATATCTGAAATGTTCTGGAAATAGCCTCTGAAGACATCTTTATTCTAAATGAATTTTGCGGAATTTTGCAAAACTGGTAAACCGTAAGAGATGGACAAAAACTCGCTACACAAAAAATGTAGAGTTCATTAAAACACACAATTTATGCATTTTTTCCTGGAGCTGACCATTTTTAAGATATTCCTTGTTATTGATTTCAGTTTTAAAATGCTTAATACCTATTTTTCTCATACGGAAACTTGTCAACACCTGGCCACGCAAAGAATTGGATTTCTATACCATTGCAACCACATTTTAAAGCATTTGACTGTCGGTTTAGTCTAGCGTATCCCCTTATTCCTTTCTACCTATAAGGAACTTAGTAATAAAACCGTTTCTGCTAATGTTTATTTTGATTAGCATGAAGTAGATAGAATAATAAGCTTTTTAACAATACTTTGTTACAGCGGTAGAGAAAGTCATGTGAATAGAGCACATCGAATTTTTTGTTTTAGGTTTGAATTTTTAATTAATGCATACTTTTATCAAGAATAATCGCTATTATCTTTTCGTGTTCATGCAAAGAGAATGGAATTTCAAGACAGGTTTGTGAGGGCTCTGTAGGATCTGCTTGCGCACGGTATGTTGAGTAAAAAAATTAAAAAACAAACAAACAAAGGCCCTACACACCCTCCCAAAACAACATTTGCCTAAAATTCAATTCCTGAAAATGTCTCAAGGCATTGGTTTTCATAACAATACTTTTAGTTTTTTTCATACTATACAGATCAACTTTTTCTTTTTACAAAATGGAATCTGTATAGTATAAGAAAATACTAAAAGAGAATGACTTTGAAAATGTTTGACTATTTTGTTTTGCACAAAATATGTAAGAACAATTCATCTGTATCAACAAGAAATAGAAGAATAGCTCTTTATGTAGCAGTAGTTTATAGAAGAGTGGGTAGAGCAAAATCACATGAATGCATATATCAGATTTTTCCTTTTGTTTTTTGTTTTTTTTTCTAAGAGTGTTGTTTACAGTGACAAATAGATAATTGGATGTGCACAGAAAACTAAACGTTGGAAAAGAAACTGTCTACAGTCCTTTATAGTTTGAAGAGCTATTAGGGAGGTTATGTAGCTATTTTCTCCGCCGATAAAGAAGAAAGAAGAAAGAAAAAAAATCATGTACTGCAGCTGCTGTGGTTCGTTGAATGATAGTGTAGTTATCGGAAACAAAGATGCTTGAATAATGCAATCGAAGCTCACGATAACTACAAGGTAAATTGTGAGGTGTAACGCCTGAAGGCTAACGTGTATGTATGATGTTGTCATGATACGCACTTGTTTTTGTTTACACCACTTGCTTTTACCGTAACGTTTTATTACAGTCAGTAATTTTTTTTCCTTCATCGAGTGGTAGCCTATTATCTATTACATCATCCTCTATATTCAATGTACGCCCACTTCTAATACCGGTGTACGCTGCTGGTCTAAATAAGGAATATCTTCAGGGAATGTAAATACTCATTGAGTGCAACTGTCTTTTGTTTCCTCTGTTTAAAAGCTTTTATTTCCCCGTGAACTTCGTACTGCTAATTGTTTGGCGTCAGTAGTTTTTGTTGTTTGGAGTATAAGCACTTCTTACTCTTCTGCTTCTTCTTCATGACTAGACTGAGGATTTCTATGCACTAAGCTGCCCACTATATACATTAAAAATGTGATGTTCCATTCACATGACTTTCTCTACATCTCTACAATAAATTGTTGTTAAAAAGCTTATTGTTCTATTTACTTAATGCTAGTCGGAAAAAAATAGCAAAAAGGGTTTTATTACTTGCTTCCTTGTAAGTAGAAGGTAAATAATAGAGTGCCGTAGGCTAAATCGATAGTAAAATCTTTTAAAATCTGGTTGCTATGAGATGGAAATACTTTTATTTGTATGGACATGAGCTGGCAGATTCCCGTATGAGAAAAGTGTAAGTATTTTAACGCTGAAACGAATAATAAGGAATATCTCAAAAACGGCCTACCCCACGAAAAAAATGCATGTAACATAAATTGTGTGTTTTGACGAGATATACATTTTTTTGTTAGGTAAGTTTTTGCCTATCCCTTACGCTTTACCAGTTATGTAAAATTTCGCAAAATTCATCCAGAATAAGCATCTATTCCCAGAAAGTCGAAGATATACGTTTTATTTCTCATGAAAATATCTGAAGTATAAGGCATTTTAATCAAAGTCTTCAGAGCCATTTTTGAGAAAATCAAAATTTTCGAAATTTTTTCCATGTAAAGGATAGTTGAGGGTAAGGGGATTTTTTTGAAGATATTCGTGTCGCATCCTCGAAAGATACCGAGCTTAAAAACCAAGCTAGTATTTAACGGTTCCTTTCGTTTTTGAGTTATGCCCCCCACACACACATTTTTCTAAAAATGTTTTTTTTTTTTTGTGGATTCAATGTATTTCCATTGAAATCTCGGTATCGAAATTTTGGGTGCAATGCAATACCTTCTGTATACGTTATGTACATAGAACTTGTGGAGAAAGTAAAAATACACTTACATATGTACTAAATACAGGAAATTGCTCTTAAATAATTTAAAACAGCCCTTCAATTTAGATACTTAAACTTCAGGTTTGGGTTTGTTTGTAAGTTGTTTGCCTTAAGTTTGAAATACTCAGTAAAAAACTTATTTTTAGTAAAGTAACTTTAATGTTGGACAGCGCAAAGTGCTTAGACCTTTCCCCTCTCATCTAGTGGTCCCAGATGACCATGTGGCCACAACGTCGTCTGAATAGGTTTTCTCTGAGTTGCCCGGTTTCTCTCGCCATTCATTCCACCATTTATTGCTTCGTAATCATATTTCCTGTCACTTACTTCCTCACTTTCTTACCAGGTTGATCACTCCTCCTACTTCCCTCTGATCCAAAACCTCTGCTGCTCAACACCTTTTAACCCTACGTCCTGGCTTGCAAGTTCCGGAGAATGTAGGCCTTACATACGAGGACGGTAAACAGAGAAAGAAAGAAAAAAAGAAAAAAGAAAAAAAAAAGAATCCAATGGTGTGGCATTTTTTTTACCACTGTAAGATTGTCCTGTTGGACAAATGGACATTAAAATAACCAATAAATTATGAAACTATGAATAATGGGAATACATTTTGAGAGTTTGGAATAAAATACTGATATAATTAAATTCTATTTGGAAAATAGAAAATGTTATTATATTTAGTAATGCAACGATTTTGTCTCAGTTCATGTTACGATACACAACAACAGTCTTCTCCAAATTTCATGGTGTAAAAAAACATCATTTATGGACAGTGTGCTGAAAACGATCATCATTACAAATTGTTATCAGGTCTAGACATTTCAATATTTAATTAAGGGCCTTATTGTCCCTAAAAACATAGACTCTGTCTCACCTAAATCAATACAAAAAATCAAACTATGCAGTTTTAGTTTAGTATACTTCATTCAAAATGCAAACTTTGTAAAGCATTCCTAATTATGAGCTTTCAATAGAAACATACACATATATGTGGACCCTAGGTCTATTTATGACACAAGGTATTAAAAAGATTTGTGTTATCTCTTATTTCTTTCATTCTTTTCGAAGATTGATAGCTTGAGGTTCGGTCGTGTCATTGCATTTCCAAATTTGTTTCAGCATTCCGATTTACCAATTGCACACGGTTATTGTAAAAGAACAATTATCAAATACTAATTACGCCTATTAGTGGTTAAATATAAAGCCAGGAAATTAAAAGCTATTGCAGGATAGCAAGAAGATGTGATAAACTTAATGTATTCAAGATCACCTTGAAGTTTTACCGTGATATTTGAATGGGGTGAGAAGTTTGAACTTAAGTCTATATAGCTCAAGTGGTATGAACATCGACAGGAAGAGTCAAAAGTCTTTTTAAGATAATTTTATTGTAATTAGTTGTGAATTATAGTTGTGCAGAAACTAACACAAATTTCCTATAAATAAGCAAAACATGAATTAATAGCGAGAATATTACTGTGGGAATATTTAACCCAAGCGACCGTTTGGGAACATTATCTCCGGCTCCTCCGGTTTCTCCCGCCACTCATTTCACCAATAATTGCTCCATCGTCACCACTCCTGTCATCAATTTCGCTTTCACTTCGTATCATCCACTTCTTTATGCTCATACCTGGTTAACATCGACCTCTCGTTCCAGGTTCTCCATTCTGTGGTTACGTGCCGTTGGCTCCCCGACAGGCTCCTGACCCCTAGACATCCGCTCGTAAGTCCTAGAGGGCTGTCAGTCCTAACTAATGTGAGAGTAAGCCGACTATGACGATGTTTTGCACAATACAAAATTAATCAATATAATTAATTCAACACCTTTAGTAATTTTGAAGAAGATGTGCTCTTTACAGTCTTAACAATGTGAAGGTTCTGGTCTGTCTAAATATATATCTTAATATAGAATGCATAGAAATTAACTAAAAAACTTTAAGGTATAACTTCTGTAAGTTTTATTCAGCTTTCCTAACAGTAATTGCACACGCAAATAATTATCTATGTAAATATCTTGAATTAGAGAAGTTCATAGAAATAGTACACATCAGGTTCTGTAGCTCCTAACATAATGAAGTTTTAAGGAGTTTAGACCAGATCGAAATATACGCGGAAATCTTAACAATTTGACCTTCTTCTACTGTTCAAGCCCAAAGCTCATTGGATGAGATACTCAAGCAGGTTCACTTCCTTTATTGATACGGTAATAATGTGGTATAGAACGAACTCTCAAGTATTGCATCACTTAAGAGGGAGATTCTTCAGCCGATAACTAAGCCCTATTACGAGCAACGGTGCTGCTATTATGTCTAGAGTGCAGACAGAATGCAGATGCTTAAAGAAGATGGATTTCATTACTAGGCGGTTTCGGTGGGAGGTGCTTATCCGATCGAACAGTCAATGAACAGGTCCAAAAATCACGATACATCCAAGCAGTGGCGGCCTGTGACCTAATGTAACAACGCAAACAAGCTTTCTCTTCAACATGTTGCCCTGCGTGGTGTAATGGTTATCAATTTCATATAACCAAGGTCGGGGGTTCAAACCCCGCGGAGGACGATGGATTTTTTGGGCGTAAAACTCCTTAACATGGCTTCTTTCGGAAAGGAAGTAAAACCATTGGTCCCGTGTCATAGATTTACGACACGTAAAAGAACCTCAAGCCTGAGCAAAATTAAAAGATTTTTGAGGCCCGGTATAGAATGGGACGCTGAGAACCACAACAGTTAAAGAGCGTCCATAAATAAAACTCCATTTACCTTTTTTTTTTTTCTTTTCTTTTCAACATATTCTTTTCGCTGCTTCTTTAAAACATTTTATCTTCGCTCAGAACATGCTTTGTTTATAACAAGTTTTAATGCTACAGAGAAATTAATCTCGGTTATTCACAATTATATGTGATGAAAAATGCATTGGATTTAAAGGTTTAACACTTTTACATGTTCATCACGTGAGACGTGAGACGTATAGAGATAAAAAAAGTTGATACCAATATTTTACTGGAAATGCATGACCGCTGAGTCCAATAAAGCATTTTTAAAAAAGTCCCTTTGGTGTGTGTGTGTGTGTGTGTGTGTGTGTGTGTGTGTGTGTGTGTGTGTGTGTGAATAGCATAACTGAAAAACGAAAAGTCCATTGGTTATCAAAACCGATATTTAAGTTCACCATCTCACAGGGATGCGAAATGAACATTTTCAAGAAAATTCCTGTACCCAAAATACCCTTTACGAACATTTTGATTTTCTCAAAAATGATACTAAATTAATTACTAATGATAATAAATAATAAAAAACGATTTTGATTAAAATATGCATATTAAAGATATTTACATGACAAATAAGAATATTTATTAAATTTCTTGGAAATAGCCTCTGGTGTTCACTTCATTCTGTATGGATTTTGCACAACGATAGATAAAAACTTAACTACACAAAAATGTAGATTTCATCAAATAGCACAATTTATATCAAATACGTTTTTTGTTTTGGAGTTAACCATTTTCCAAGATATTGCTTATTGTACGTTTAAAAGTTCTAATACAGTTTTCTCAAATGGGAAGTCATTCATATTTTTTTTTCATCCTGGTCAAGTAAAGAGAACAAAATGTCATAATATCACATAGCGACCGGTTTTTGAAAGATTTGACTGTAGTTTTAGTTTATTGTATTTCCTTATTCCCCTTACACAACATCGTATAAAACCAGTTCTGCTAATATTTATCCTGATAAGCATGAAATATAAGCAAAAAATAATTAGGTTTTGTAAGTTGGTCATGTGAATGTAACACATCAGATTTTTATGAATAATTTTGGTTTAACTTTCTTTAATTTATTTTGTTGGAAAGTTAGTAAATAGAACCAAGTGAATAACTTGTGTATTAAAATTAATTAGCTGCATAATTAAGGTCATCATGTATATGATTAAAATACCAACTAGATTGTTGATATTTTTACAAATTATCTGTTTCAGTGTCTATTACCCTTAATGGATTAGTTACAATATATGGCCCGGATTCAGAATTTATTCCCAGTATATTATGGATTTTTGTGTCTCCTCTCTCTTAATTAAGTGATATTGATACAACATTGTGTATAATTTACGCATTCACTCGTAATAAAAGTACATTTTTAATTTCCCTTCTCGTTCTCCAACAATTATTCTTAAAGAGGTTATTCTTCTATTTTCCTCATGCTAATCCAGATAAATATTTGCATAAATTATTTTATTAAATATTTCCTTTTAGATACAAAGGAATAGGGGAATGCAGTGGCCTTAAATGATAGTCAAATCTTTTAAGCGCTGGTTGCTATGTGATAGTTTTGAAATTCCGTTCTATTTGCTTCTCATTGAGAAAAATATAAGAATTTTAAAACTGAAACAAAAATACTTGTATTTCACTAAATTGTGTTTTAACGAGATCCACATATGTTTGTTTCATACGTTTTTGTCTTTTTGTTACGGTTTACCAGTGATGCTAAAGTCATTCAAAATGAAGAGGATTTCAGAGATTATTCACAGAATATTCAAGATATCCAGCTACACAGTTTATTTCTTATAATATTTCTTAAAAATACGGCATTTCAATTAACATCGTTACACCCATTTTTGAGAAATTCTTTTAAAAGAGTAGTTATCAGAATGGGAATTTTCTTGAAAATATTTCTATCATATTTTTGAAAGAGGCTGAACATAATATCAACTTTACGCTTAACCGAATGTTCATTTCTGAATTATGCTGTTCACAAACACGCTTGAGTGGATCTTGTTCTTTTTTTTTCAGTGGTCAAAATGTGCATTTCTGACGAATTATTGGATGAAATTCAATAGGTACTTCCTATACTTAGTATAAGTAGTAGAAAAAGTAACAAACAATTGTAGTTAGAGAAATTCACGTGAATGTAAAACTTAAAACTTTTAACATTATTCCCTAGTATTATCCAAAATTATTGCCTTATTTCCGCCAAAAATAAAAAATTCTGAGGTTTAATGTTAAGTGTATATTTAAGATCTTGTTATTTATTTCCGATATTTTAATCCTTTTGCCGTGCTTCAAGATCCTAGCTTATTCATTAAGTTTATAACCAAGTTTACAACAAAGTATATAACAGTAATCAAAATTTAAGTAATACCTCCTACAAATCAGTCTAATTTAAAGTACAATATTTGTAAAACTAAATTTATTCCTATGAATTAAAATTTTCTTTAAACGAAAATAAAACTTTTGAGGTTTGATAACGCAACCTTAAATTGAATTTAGAGCAAGTTCATCATAAACGCTCCTGCCTTGTGCTCCATTGGTTGTGCAAGAATACCAGTATCTAATACACTTGAAGATTAATCATAACCTGTGCTACGAAGTGAAAAGTTACACTAGCTGTTCATACTCTTGAAATAAGCCGCGAGGCCGTAACTTCCGCAAGTATAAGGTTCTCAAAAATTAAACTTGGAAGGGGTGACCTACATTGAAAACATAGCACTGTGGGGCGTTACTCACACAGCAAGTTATTTTCAGTCCCTCAAGCAACACTCACACCTTCCTCATCGCAGATATCAAGCTTCACGGAACCGATCGGACGGAAAAATCTTCAAACTCAGCTGTTGTTATGCAATGTTTATGCTTTCTGCTCTAATTGCTGGCGAAGGTGTGATTTGGCGCCGGCTCTGCAAAAATCGACCCTCAGCATGGATGAAAGTAATTACCAGGGAATGTGAAGGAAAGCACTGATAGCTCATATCTGGTCCGGATAAGCTAAACAAAAAGCAAGAAAACCAAACCTGTTCGAAGTGGCGAGAGTGGAAAATTATAATTGATGCATAGGGGAAGAAAATGTCGTAGGCTAATTTACCAGAGTCTTCCTTCTTCCTGAGCTTGCAGGTGCAAAAATGGCAGTACATTATACCTCTTCCTTTATAATTTGGGATAAAACTTTATTCCGGTATCATTTCCATGTTATAAACGAATAAGACATTGCGTAAAAACAGCCATACCTTCACTTTTTACTTTCTCTACACGTACTATGTACATAGTGTATAGATAGTATAGTGTACATAGTATAAAAAAATAAGTTTTTTTTTTCCAAAAAGGTCCGTGTGTGTGTGTGTGTGCGTAAGTGTCCGTTTGTGTGTGTGTGTGTGTGTGTGTGTGCGTAAGTGTCCGTGTGTCTGTGAACACGATAACTCAAAACGAAAAGTCGGTAAAATAC
Source organism: Hymenopus coronatus (assembly GCA_030762935.1). NCBI lineage: Eukaryota > Metazoa > Arthropoda > Insecta > Mantodea > Hymenopodidae > Hymenopus > Hymenopus coronatus. The sequence continues at coordinate 104,396,548 of CM060896.1, forward strand.
CAAACTTGGTATATAAGTTTAGTATCTTTCAGGGATGCGACACGAAGATTTTGAGAAAAATCCCCCCACCCTAAACTACCCTTTACATGGAACTTTTTTCGAAAATTTCGATTTTCTCAAAAATGGCTCTAACGATTTTGATTAAGGTATCATATATTAAAGACATTTACCTGACAAATAAAATGTATATCTTGAATTTCCTAGGAATAACCTCTGAGGAGTAGTTTATTCTGGATGAATTTTACGAAATTTTGAATAACTGCTAAACCGTAAGAGATGGACAAAAACTAACTACACAAAACATGTAAAGCACGTTAAAACACACAATTTATGTTATACACATTTTTCCGTGGAGTCCATCGTCTTTGAGACACTCCTTGTTTTTGGTTTCTGCTATGATAAACATACTTTTCTCATACAGGAATTTGTCAACTGCTGTCCGTACAAACAAAGGAACTTCATAGCATAGCATAGCATATCAATCAGCTTTTGATAGTCAGTTTAACCTATGGTACTCCCTTATTTCGCCTCTTCTTACAAGGAAGCAAGTAATAAGACTATTTCTGCTCATGTTTTCTGATTAGCATGAAGTAAATAGAAGTATAAGTTTTTAAGAATAATTTGTTGCAGAGATGTAGAGAAAGTCATCAGATTTTTACTTTCTCTAGCCCGTATATACAACATGCATAGTGAATAGAGAAGGTTGTATTCCACCCAAAAATCCATGACGAGATTTCACGGGAAATATGTTTTGAGATCCCCCGAGTCTCTGGTTTTATGCTAAATATTGAAGCAATCTAAATAATTCTAGTTGCTAGTGCTTTCAATCACTTCTGATATATGTATGTATTTAAGTGATATCGAACACAATGTTGAGAAGAGGGGACATTATTTAGATAAAAAACTGATGTGTTACATTCACATCACTTTGTCTTCATCTCCGTAACAAACTATTCCTAAAAAGCTTATTGTTGTATTTACTATATGCTAATCGAGATAAACAATACCAGACATGGTCTTACTATATGCTTCCTTGTTAGTAGGAGGGAATTAAGGGGATACACTAGGTTAACACGATAGTCAAATATTTAAAAAAACAGATTGCTCTGGTTGAAATCCGTTTCTTTACATTGCCAGGAGTTGATAAATTCCCGAATGAGAAAAGTTTGAAACATTTTAAACTGAAATCAATAACAAGGAATATCTAAAAAAGATGTATAAGATATAAATTGTTTATTTTAATGAGATCTACATTTTTGTGTAGCAAGTTTTTGTCTATCTCTTACGTTTACTAATTATGCAAAGTTCGGCAAAATTCATCTAGAATAAAGAGGTCTTCAGAACCTATTCCCAGAAAAGTCAAGATATGCATTTTACTTTTCAGTAAATATCTGTAATATACAGTATTTTAATAAAAATCGTTAAGTCATTTTTGAGAAACTAAACATTTTCAAATCTTTTTCCGAGTAGTTTGGGGTGGAGGGATTTTCCTCAAAATCTTCGTGTCGCACCATTGGAAGATAAAAAGCTTAAATACCAAATGTGGTATTTTACCGACTTTTTTCAATTTACGTGGTCACAGACACGCGGAAATACGGGTCGCGCTTTCACAGGCACGTACACACACACACACACACACACACACACACACACAAACGGACCCTTTTCTAATTTTTTTTATACAGGTGACCATGAAACGTGTATTTCAGATGAAATCTAGGTATCGAATTTTTAGTTAGAGTGCAATATTTTATCTATCTACGTACCATGTGCTATGCAGAGAAAGTGAATATGTGAACAATGACATGTGTCAATAATCATCCTTTCAATTATCTCAGGGTATGATTGCATCCTAATGACTACTTTTAAGCAATATATTACTCTTAAAATCACTCGGAGAGAATGGGGAATGTACGTATACCTAAAGATGAAAACATAAGTTTCCACCATTTTCCACTTCCTGGTTACCTTAAACGAAATTGTAATAAATGTTTCCTGTCAACCAAATGGATAAAACAAATGACCCCATTAGCAGATTATGTGTTATTTCAGCCCATAAATTCACAACGACCTGCTGACGGTTATTGATGTTACACACAATTTTCGCTACTCTTGGGAAATATTTCAAGACATAGGCACTTAACGAGCCTTACTACCATTCTTAAAATAACAGTGTTAATATTAATGGTATAAATAAGAACAGTGTTATAAATACCACTAATATTATTATAAGTAATTTATTATTGATTAAATGCTGTAGCTTTCCTTAACTAAACAAAGTTAGAAGTATATAGAATATAAATAGGTTGGTGAGGGGTGGTTGAACCGGCATGTGAATAAAAATAGTCGAATTTGCCCAAGATAGGATCAATACGATTTCAAAGAATTGGTTTGATTAGCAATACGTCTAGTATTATTTCATACTACACAGATGTTCATTGTTTTTTATCCTATTTCCTTGTGGTCCTTTCATTTCCATACACTTCTTGGTCCATTTGTCCAGTCGCCGTTATTGTTCTTCCTTTCCTGTTTCTTCCATCTGGTGACCATCTCATCACGGCCTTTGGCGGTGTTGCGGATTCTGTTGTAATAAATGTGTAAATCATTAAATGTTTTATTATTTTTCAGTAATTTAATTTAATTTAACTTTATAGATCATATCCGACGATGGAATGAGTGGGATGACACTCAAATGAGGCAGGGGTCCATAGAGTTTAAGGCTATCCGACATTCGTCTTTTTAGGATAAGGGAAAACCCCGAAAAAGGATGTATCACCCTAAACGAGATCCGAATTCGGGACCTCTTGAATGTGGGGCAAAAAGGCACGCACTAAAGAGACAGGTTTCAAATCATTTCAATTTTTTCGTTTATCACTTCAGCTGCATCTTTTTCTATATTTATTAAGCATTCTTTATCTCTTCTTCCTTGACTTCCTATCTGGTCTTCTACAGAAGTCTAGTTGGATGGTTCTATAATATCCCTTCCAGTAGTGTGTTTGTTGTTCAAGTTTCCGCTTCATAAAACATCACGCTCTCTACTATTGATTTGTTTGTTTTAGATAAAATATTGTTATTCTGAAGTAATGAATTTATATTTCTAATAGCTTATTTTCCTGTAATATTCCTTCTACTTATTTCTATCTTCCTATAATATTGAGTCTGAATTTTAAACTTTTGAAGATTCTTAATTCTGTGTCCTTTATTCGAATGTCATCATTACTTATAGTTTCTGCACATGTTCATTATCACAAAAGATGATAATACTAATAATAACAACAATGGTTGACTATTAAACGAACACTTCATATGTTTGAACTAACCCACTTCGCTATGGTATGGACATTCACTTGACCTATTTACAATCTCAGAACTAATGCACTTGTGATTTAACTAGTACAGAACATGATATCTTACTTTTAACTAATTAAAGAACTGCTTTCCACTTATTCTCTTGGTGACTTGCTATTGAAAGTGAAAAGCAAAACTTTCTTTAATACTTAGATGTATGTATCGATGCTATATATACGTAGAATTTTAATTATGGAATTTTATAAAACTCATTCTGTTATATTCATTAAGTTATGCAGATGTTGATTATTTTTGCAGAAGATGAAAGTGATTTAAACTATATCCTTAGAAAATTGGGCCCTGCAAATAAATCTTTGAAAGAAAATATATGGTTGTTGGGGGCGAGCTACCATCAATTGCTGTAAAACGTATATGTATTAGAAACACTTATACCTAACAAAAGAAGTAGCGAGACTGAAATAAAATTAGATATGGACCACAAAAATAAAAAGTCACCATAAGGTAACATTCCATAATTTGTAACAATACCATATATAGAGACATGAAAAGGGGAACTATAAAACAATAGATGGTGTTGAGCTATGGGAGATCTCGAAAAGAAATGAAAATAAATTGAGATCTATGGAAATGGACTATTAGAGAAGAAGCTGTTGTGTCTCTAGACTTAATGAAATAAGAAATCTAATAGGATATTCACACGACTTCCTCTAGCTGTTCAATAAATAACTTTTTTTTTTACAGAAGATTATATTTTTATCTGCATGATGCTAACCGAGATAAACATTAGCAGAAATGTTCTTATTACTTGCTTCCTTGTATATAAAAGGGAAAAAAGGAATACACTAGCTAAAGCGAGTCAATTCTTTTAAAAATCCGGTCGAATTGTGAAACAATTGAAATTCGGTTCTCTTTGCTTGGAGTGAATAAAGGAGAGGCGAAAAGAAAGATTGGTTTTCCAACTGAGAAACATTTTATCAGCTTAAAACCGAAATCAATAATTCTGAATATATTGAAAACAGGTATCTCTACAAAAAATTGTATATGACATAAATTGTGTTTTAGCCAGATCTACATTTTTTGTGTAGTGAATCTTTGTCTATCTCTTACGGTTTACAAGTTATACAACAGTTATACAAAAGTCGTCCAGAATGAATTGGTCTTCAGAGGCTATTCTAGAAATTTCAAAATATACATTTCGTTTGTCATAAAAATATCTTAGACATGTATCATTTTAATAAAAATCGTTAGAGCTATGTTTTAGAAAATCAACATTTTCAAAAAATATTCCAGGGTAGTTGGGGAAGAGGATTTTCTTGAAAACTTCATGTCGTATTTTTGGAAGATACTGAACTTGAACACCAAGTTTGGTATTTAACCGACTTTTCGTTTTTGAGCTACGCTACCCATAGACACACACACACACACGGACATGTTACTAACATTTTTTTTTTTTTTTTTAATAGATCAGGGAGTCTCAAACACATATGCTCGGTGAGTTCTTGGTACGGAAGTTTTGGGTGGAATACAATACCTTTTCTATCTATTATATAAGTTGTAAATACGTGCTAAAACGAGACTATACAATATCAGATGCAAGTGACAGCAGTGAACATAATTGATCTGATAGAGGGACATATTAGAAAAATATCAGCAGAGATATGACCATTAAAACTATAAACCGGCCAAGGCGAGTGAAGACTTACTCTGGGAGCGGAGAGCAAGCGAACTAACGTGATGAGGCAATACGACTTCACGACACGTTATGAAATACTGTACAGTCTGGTTTACTTCACTAGCACGCCGCGAAGTATTTACTGACATTGATGGAACGCAAAGTTCTTAAGTTTTGTGACGAAGAGAAGAAAGAAGCACAGAAAATACTTATTACAAATGCTTCTTAAATTCTTGTCGCTTCTACCGGTTAGAATAGGACAACGATGCACAAGATCAGAAAGGAGGGCCGGCTTAAAGAAGTTGGGACGAGCAAAATTACGTCACTTCATAAGATTAGTAAACCTCCTGACCAAACTCATTTTGGACGAGGCGTTTTTTTAATTATGGACGCTCTTTAACTGCTGTGGTTCTAAGCGTCCCTTCTATACTAGGCATGAAATTTTGCTCAGAGACCTCTCTATCAGGCTTGAGGTTCTTTTACGTGCCGTAAATCTACGGTACGGACCAACGGCTTTACTTCCCTTCCCCAAAAAATCTATCAATATAGACGATATGGACAAGTGTCATGAGAAGAAAATATCAGGAGTATTACGAGGTTAAAAAGAAATCCCTACACTGCGAAAATTATTGAACTTCTACAAGAAGGAGATTAGTTCCTTTGAGATATAAAAACGCCTAGGAAAGTATAAAAATTTAAAAAGTGTAAAGACAAACGGAGTTTACTGAGAGAACGCTCTGACGTAGTGGCTCAAAGATCATGTCTTAGAATGCTATTGGGTCAATAATAGCAAATGATTGGAAAGCCTCGGTTCATAAGGTGATAAATATTCAAGAAACTTGTTGAAATAGAGGTGTACAAATGGAAGAAGAAATGGAAAGGATGATAATCCATCCAGGATTCGAAATCAATGCTGAATCGGGAGAAGAAACGACCAGTGGATTGGAGACTGACACGGTAAGTGAGGGAGATATCACTGAATAATGCCAAGCACTCGAGAGAGTGAAAGAGATGTACAAATTTAATGTATTGTAATGGATTTGAATATATATTTGATTGCTTATGATACGAAAATATGCACGATTTTAACACACACAAGGGAAATGCCACCATGAATTATCGCTGCGCGTCCCCAAATGGACTGTACAGGCGAGCGGGCAAGCCATTACATGTACAAGTGGCGCTCCCCGGTACAGGACTCTACTCGCCTTGGCCGGCTTATACACAATTGGCAGTCTCCTCGACGTAAGAAGAGAGGAAGACCACGACTGTTGTGGCTGGATAGTGTGAGACAATCAATGGAATGACACGATAACTGGAGTGACAGGAAAATATGGAAATGTGAATGCGAGAGACACCGCATGGTATATACAACTCACTTAAATAAAAAGCTGATGTGTTCCATTCACATGTCTTTCTCTACAGTTCTGTAGTAAATTATTGTGAAAAAACTTATGTTTCTACTTGATGCTAATCGAGATAACATTGCAGACATGCTTTCTTATAAGTAGAAGAGAAATAATGGGATACACTAGGCCAAAACGATAGTCAAATCTTCTAAACGCAGGTTTCCATGTGGATGAAATCCGTTCCTTTGCATTTCCAGGTGTTGACAAATTTCCGTGTGTGAAAAGTTTTAAGTATCTATGTTAAAACTGAAACAAATAACAAGGAATATCTCGAAAACGGTCAAATCCACGAAAAAATGCATGACATAAATTGTGTGTTTTAAGGAGATTTATATTTTTTGTGGAGTAATTTTGTCTATGTCTTACGGTTTACCAGCTATGCAAAATTAAGAAAAATTCATCTGGAATAAAAAGGACTTCAGAGGCTATTTCCAAAAAAATCGAGATATACATTTTATTTGTACTGTAAAGATCAAATTTGATATTTAAGGACCTTTCGTTTCTGAGCTATGCTCCCACAGATACCCTCACACAGACGACACACACAACGTTTTCTAAAAATGCTTTTTTTATTTATTTATTTTTTTTATTTAGAGTGTACCAAAACATGTATTTCCGGTGAAATCTTGGTATCGAAGTTTTAGGTGCAATACAATACTTCTCTGTACACTATTTACAGAGAAAGTAAAACAAAACAAAAAACATTATAAAACACTATTATTTTATTCTGTCCTTCCGATATATTCATTGCCCATTTCCCTCTGGCCTTGTCATAAAGATCAAGACATCAAGATCATGTTTTATTCTTTTGATAATAAATACATTAAAGGCAAAAATGCAGCTGGAATCCAACGCTATCTTCTTCATTATCTTAGGTAGTTGTCGCAATGGGCTAGTTCATATGAAAATGATATTTCTGTTTAATAGCTAGAGGCAACCTAAGAATGGTGGCGTACATTAAGTACCATAATCTTAAACCTGAAGCTATGGTATTAACTGGAGCCATCAACGCAATGTCTCCATTAAACGCCATCTTTTTCTGCAAAAACATCACGTTTCGATAAGATGTGAAGACAAGATCTTTCCAAAAAGAATTTATTCCAATAAAATAAAAATGTCATAAAAACATCATTCAGAATGAACAGGTTTTCAGATTCTTCTCCCAGATCTACATTTTGTTTATCAAGAAAATATCTTACATACATGATATTTTATGAAAATCAAATGTTTCGAAAAATTTCCACTTGAAGGGTTGTCGGAGGTGGGGGTATTTTTCTGAAAACGTTCCTGTCCCATCTTTGGAACATACTGAACTTTTCATTTGTGAGTTATTCTGTGCCCCCCCCACACACACACAAAATTACACACACACACACACACACACACACACACACCAGTCTCTCTAAAATGCTTTTATACTCAGGAGTACTCAAAACATGTATATATTTCCGGTGAAATCTTGAGGCATTGTAATCCGCACAGCTGGATTACAATTTCTTTTATATTATGTACATTGTGCACGTGTGTTAGAGAAAGTAAAAGCCTATACATATACGAGTTCCAGGTGTATTAAATCAAACAAAATGCATTTTTAAATAATTAATAATATTTTTATGAGGAGCTTCCTATTTCGCTGTTGCTTTGATTTTGGTATCAGCTAAAGTTATGAAATGCTTATTTTTTTGATAAATGACTGTAGTCTTAAATTCCCATACTATCTGATTAAATTTTACTTTGTCTGTGTGTACTATGTCATAGTGTATAGTGAAGGTATTTTATTTCACCCAAAAATCCGATATCGAAATTTCACCAGAAATACATATTTTGAGATTCCCTGAAACCAAAAAAGGAACTTTTAGGAATAGGTGAATCTGTGTGTCTGTGAGTATTGGATAGCATAGCTAAAAAAAGTTCATTAAATACCAAACTTGGTATTTAAGTTTTGTAACTCCTAAGTATGCGACCCGAAATGTTAAAAAAAAATTACCTACCCCAACTATTCTTTAGATGGAACAATTTACGTAAATTTTTATTTTCTCAAAAATGGCTTATATTTACATGATAAATAAAATGCATATCTTGAATAGCCTGAAGACCAGTTTGTTCTGGATGAATTTAGTTGAATTTTGCATTTGACAATCGCTTTAGCCTAGTGCATTCTCTTATTTCGCTTCTACTTACAAGGAAACAAGTTATAAGACCATTTCTGTTGACCTTATCTGATTACCATGCAGTAGAGAAGAGTATGCTTTTTAACAATAATTGTTAGAGAGACAGAGAGAAAGTCATGTGAATGGAACACATTAGATATTTTTATTACATTGATAAGCTCTACAATTATTGCAGTCTGGTTTGATACGGAATACAAACAAAATCTCACAAAAGTCACGTTAGCATGATTATCTGTTCTCTTTGTTTTATAGGCAGGGATACAAATGTTGGAAATTAATGTCATGAGGAACCATGTAGTTGGCATGTTGATAGTAATGGATGATATATTATCGCCGCCTTCTGGATTGTATACTTAAAGTTACGTTTAGTAAAGGGCTCTCAGAATATGTTCTTACCGCTCGCACAGGGTTTTGCATCTCGGCAACTGGACATACCACTGCCGGCCGCTCTCTATAACTTTGCTTCTTAAAACTATACATACGTAAAATTATACCTTATGTTGTTTATTTGCGGAGCTACACTAGCATAATGCCGTCTAAACACAGTTTCAATGACACGAATTAGTCCATCTACTGTAAAAGGTCATAGAAATTTTCGTCTGTTTTCTTAGAGTTATTCCAATGTGTTCGCTAAACTTTGCTCTTCATCCTACCACACAAATAAAATCGCAGACCATTAGATATGGGGAGGGAGATGATGATGAATCAGCATAAATCATACCTTAAAACTCAATTGGCAATGAATGGGAAAGACGGTCGGGATTCGCCAAGGCGCAAAGTCCCATACGACTGTTAAATATAGGTACATTTTGAAAAGCCTATATTATACTTTCTGTACCTAAGGTCTACTCCAGTTTGCCTGTATCGCTTAATGGTCACGTGAACTAAGCCTTGTTTCTTATAAGCTGCCTCTCACAATTCTAGTCCCCGGTCCCCTGATTGGTTAAGTACACCTTTGAATGTGATATACAAACCCTATGCAGAGCAAGGTCAACCGATAAAAGCGTAATGGTAGAGGTAGGTGCTTTCGTCATCCGAGTGGCAGGTTAAAAATGAAGACTCTTCGCCTATTTCACTACACTAGCCAATGAGAGGTGACTAGTCATGTGATAGTTAAGAGATACGCAGTAAACTTACGTGGAACAGACTTTTTAAGTCCATTCAGAGGTACTCACACAACAGTTTAATACTGTATAAAATTCGGTTGCATAAGTGTTTCTAATTTGCACATTCTTTAGCTTTGCTGCTGTCTATATAATTATTAAATGCACTGATATATATATATATATATATATATATATATTAGTTTAGATACATCCCATCATATGTTTCACTATGCTATGTTTAAATCCGCTACTCACTGTTGATTTCAAGTGAAATCATCCCATCTTCTGCCAAAGACACAGTGTCATTCTCCAATTAAAATTCACGATTTACTCAAATATATTAATATACCAACTAATTGGTTTGAATATTTTAAAAAATGTGCTCTGATTTTAAATAAATAAACGGTTAAATATTTGTGCGTTTTCACAATAAAAGATTATACAGTGTGTAACAATAGAATGTACGATTGTGCAGGGAGCTGAAGGGGATTAAATCATCCGGAATGTTAATAATAAACTCCATTCCATATGTACAAAACTTTTATTAGCTTCTATAATGCCTACTTCCAAACCTGTATACTATTATTGTACACCATTCGCAGATTTTTCTAACATAAATTTGATTAACGAAGTTATTTTAACTTTACGAGAACTCATACCTCTTCATGTGTTATTTTGTTAACTGCACATATTCCTCTCTGCCCTACTTTTTACCACTTTTTCAGTTTATCTCTTATCCATTGTTTTCCCTCTCTCAATTTCCCTGTTTCCCTTCCCTATCCTTCGCTGCTCTCTCTCTCTCTCATCCACCTTATTTGCTGCCCGTTGCCCTCTTTCCTATTCTCCTTCTCTTTAACCTACATTTGAAGCGATGCTTTGAAAACAGACAATAAAACGCCTATTTTGAATAATTAGAAAAACAACACTAATAAATTTAAAGCAATTTGGGGGAATTATGAATCTTCATTTTGCTTTCTTGCAAGCTGCTACAAACAACTACCAAGTTTAGTATTTATATAACTTTTCGTTTTCTGTTACATACTCGCACACATACACACAGAGCGTTTTCTAAAACTCTTTCTTTTTGTGGACCCCAAAACATTTCCGGTGAAATCTCGATATTAGATTTTTGGATGGAATATGATACCTACTGTATATCAATGCAATGCCCCCGGACTGGGAACGATCCCAGCGTGATGAAAGTAGAACATTTAAGATAATCAAACTGAAGTCACGTAGGTCAGACTACTTCGACACCCGCTATAGAACGTCTCCATGCCGGTCGTGGTCATAATCAGTTATGTTTAGGCAGAAGCAACCATACCGCCTGATAGGCATGTAAAAGCTAATGTACTTGCAGACAGCCGTAGGTCTTTATGATAGAACAAAGGGCTCAGCGCATGGCCAATAACTTTACGTGATGTAATCATTGTCACTGGAACTTGTATTCCTTTCCCAAGTGTTTGCTCTACCTCCAAGTTACTTCCAGCATTAGCTTCCGGTATTTTCCAGGTCATTACAACATGTGTTAGAGAAAGTAAAATTTAGGTTACAACTGTACTTAAAGAACAAAAGTATATATCTTCTGCGTCCCGATGAGACTATTGGCAGAGTTGCATAATATTCCGTGGTTTGCAAGTAATGATGCTTCGCTTGCTTGTTACCGTCTTGTTCTGCCCCTGCAGGCAGAATTTGCCTTGATCGAGATAACACAGCGAAACTTGGATACAAACTGCACGTTCTCCGTGTGATGAAATGCGAGTGATTTTAAATTAGAGCCATTAATCAGAAATTCTTTTCTAGAAGAGCGTGTGTAGCAGATGTGCGAGGGAATCTCATGTACCTTGTGTCGTCCAAGTCGTGAAGAGAAAGAGGAAGAAACAGGTCTTTCCATATTAAGGATGCGGCTAATTGGACGGGTTTAGTCTCTTGATTAATGAACCATTGATGGTGTAATGCCAGAAGTAAATGTATGGAGTGGCTGTTCATTTGAATTCCCACCGCTATTTATAATAGTTATGCAATAATGCAACAAAGTTACAGTCCATATCCCATTTTAATGGAAGCGCTTCAATACACACCATTTTATTTGTTTATATTAAACTTTACTTTCTCTAGCCTGTATGTACATTTAATGCACATAGTAGCTAGATAAGGTGTTGTATTCCACCCAAAATTTCGATATCGAGATTTCGCCGGACATATATATGATTTAAGGTTCCCCGCGTCCAAAAAAAGCATTTTAGAAAAATGTCTGTGTGTGTCTGTGGACAGCATAGCTAAAAAACGAAAAGTCCGTTAAATACCAAACCTGATTTAAGTTAGTATCTCCCACGGAAGTGGCACGAAGATGTTCAAGAAAATCCTCCCTACTGTCCTTTATATGGAAAACATTTTGAAAAGGTTGCTTTTCTTAAAATGGCTCCAACGATTCTAGTTAAAATATAGCATATTAGGAATATACACATGACAAATAAAATGTATAATTGACTTTCTGGGAATTTCCTCTAATACATATTTATTCTGGATGAGTTTCGCAAAATTTTGCATAATGGCTAAACCGTATGAGCTAGAAAAAAACTTGCCACACAAAAATGCAGGTCTCGTTAATGCACAACATTTATGATATATACATTTTTCTTGTAAAGTTGACTTTTTGAAGATATTTCTTGTTATTGGTTTCAATTTTAAGTTACCCAAATTTCTCAAACGGAACCATGCAAAGCAAACCGAACCTCAATTGTTTCATATAGCAGAGCTTTTATATTGCGACTATCGTTTTAGCCTAATATATTCTTTTATTTCCCTTCTGCTTACAAGGGAATTAATAACACCATTTCTGTTAATGTTTATCTCGATTAGCTTGGATTAGATAAAACAATAGCATTTTCTAAGAATACTGTGTATATGGATCAGGTAGAGAAGTTATGTGAATGGAACACATTAGATTTTTACATATAAGGCAACGTGAATCATATAATTATAAATAAAACTCCTATAGCACCCAAAAAGTCTTAACTGTCTTTTGAAATTAAGAGGAGAGTAAAAGTCTCACCTCTCTAATGTTAAATCTGTTAAATTCATGAACCATTATCTTAGAGAATGTTTTAGGAACACTTGGAGTGAATTTTTTACTACAAATTGGTTAACAGATCGAAGTTGGCTTTTCTTTTTTAATTTAAATAGCTATTGGAAGCTTTGGGCCACTATAGAGAATCAACATTTGTCGGTCTCTCTCAGCATTTTAAGATCGTACAATACATCTGTTTCCCAGATTGATATTTCATTAAACAGGATTTTTCTTTTCAAAATTACATGTTCACACTCTCAAGTTATTTCATACGTCTCAGTTTTTGTTTAAATGCAGCTAAAATGCCCTAGAATGTGCAGAAGTATCTATTTTAATATTAAAAGTAGCAAATTGTGCTAACAGGAATATTTTCTTAAAAATGGTTCTAACGATTTTGATTAAAATGCTATGTATTAAGATAATTGCATGACAACTAAACTGTAAATCTCTACTGAGTATAGCCACTAAAGGCCTGTTCATTCTGAATGACTTTTGCTTAACTAGTAAACTATAGGAGATAAACAAAATATATTACATAAAGTGTGTGTTTTAACGAGATCCACATTTTTGTATAGTTAATGATTTCTTAGATATTCCGCGTTATTTCTTTCAATTTTAAAATACATACTTTTCTCATACAAGAGGTCTTCATCCGTTTCATATATTTTTTGTTTTACTCTTGACCATGGAAAGAGATACGATTTTCAATGTCAGTCGCATAGCGGCAGCTTTTATAAAATCTGACTATCACTTTAAACTAGTGAATCCCCTTATTTCCCTTTTACTTATAAAGAAGCAAGTATTAAATCCATTTCTGCTAATGCGTATGTTGATTAGCATGTACATAAATCACTTTTTGTAATCTTTTATTCAGCAAGCCTCAAGGTATATATTTCCGGTGAAACCTCGACATCAAATTGGCGAGTGGAATACTAATATTTCCCGTAGTTTTTTACTTTCTCTACACGTACTCCGTACATAGTGTATAGAGAAGATATTGCATTCCACTCAAAATTAGATACCGATATTTCATCGGAAATATAAGTTTTAGGGTCCCTTGAATCCAACAAAGGCATTTGGTATTTAAGTTTAATATCCTCCAAGGATGCAACAAGAGGATTTTCAGCAAAACAGCCTCACCACAAACTACCCTTTACACTGAAAAATGTTAGCATTTTTTTCTCTAAAAAATGGCTCTATGATTAAACATATTTACATAAGAATAATAAAGTGGATATCTTGGATTTTCTGGGAACAGTCCTGAATACATTTTTATTCTGGATGAATTTCCCTGGAGTTCGATAACTAATAAACTGTAAGTGATAGACATAAGCTTACTACACAAAAAATGTATATCGCGTGAAAAAACACAATTTATTCCATATACATTTTTTCGTGGAGTTGACCATTTTTATATTCCTTGTTTTTGGTTTCAGTTTTAAAACACTTTACACTTTTCACATATGGGGATTTTCAACTCCTGGCAATGCAACCAGTTTTAAAAGATTTGACTATCATTCCCTTGTTTCCCTTCTACTTACAAGAATGCATTTCTGCTAATGTTTATCATGATTAGCATGAAGTAGATAGAAGCATGAGCTGTTTAGCAATAATTTGTTACAGACGTGTGGATCAAACACATAAGATTTTTTACGTAGTGGAGAAGGCAACAATGAGTTATTTTATTGAAAGTTTACGATATGTACATGCTTCACTAAAAGAGTATGTTTTCATCTTCTGTAATAAAATGTTTCACGTAAATTAAATACCTATAAATGCGTTACTCATCGTCTTCAGAATGTGACCATTAGAAATGTTTGTTTGTAATTAAACATTAGAGCACATAGTACACCAACGATCTATATGCTAATTAACTGAATAATATACAATATCGATTTGGCATTGAGCTACTGGATTTCTTACATGAACCATATAAAGGTATGCAAGAAAACCACAAGTGTGAAGGTCAGAGCAGAAGCAAAGAAAGACGTGTCATTAACGTTACATTACATAACTTTCTGGAACGTAAACAGCTGTTTCTGTTTCTCTATTTGCTGCCTACCTCCACGTGCCAGACGACAAAACATACTAAGTACTGTAGGATGAATAGTTAAAATATAATTTTAAGTTTTTTTTAAGGTAAGAAAACATATTCTGAGTATAAGATAATACGAAGACGTAACGTTTTGTATTTTCCTTGTTAATGATCGAGGGAATAAAGGCCTTGCAGAGATTAAGAAGCAACTATTAGCCAAGTTACGTTTTTCATTATATTTTTTGTGCACAAAACATTTCAAATTAAACATGCAGAAAATCATGTTTATCGAAACATAAAGTTACAAATTCAGAAACGTTAACAGTGAGCACATGGGAAGACACATTATTAAAAAAAATCTAAAACTCCTAATACTACAAAAAGCATTACATATTTGATATATTGAATGCTTTGAATCAGTGCATTTTTCGTGTATTAATGTTTGTTTTGTTCTTGTAGCTCAATAGGGTTGCAAAATTACACAAAATTCACATGTAAATTGCGCTTCATAGACTATTCGCATGAATTTCAACTGATATTTCTTATTAGTAATGTACCTAAAATATGTTATTATAATGAAAATCGTTTACGCCATTTTGAAGTAGTAAAAAGTAAAAAAAAAAAAAAAAAAAAAAAAAAAAAAAAAAAAAAAAAAAAAAAAAAAAAAAACATAGTTTAAATGTTAGCTTAGATACGGAATTTATTTGAAAATCTTCATATGGCATTCTTGAAAAATGCTGAACATAATACTCAAGTTCATTGGAATCGGGATTATGCTTCTTTCTTTCTTTATTTCTCTCTCTCTCTCTCTCTCTCCCCCCCCTATATGTTGTGTAATTTTGAAAAATCATCCATAGTGAAGAGGATTTCATTTTATTTTTATTAACAATTCATAATAATTTATCATAGAATTATCTTAAACATATACTGTTTAATAAAAATCGTTGAGCCATTTTTGAGTAAATATTTTCGAAACTTTTCCATGTAAGAGTAGAGGTTGGGGTGAACACTCTCACATATACACACGCGTTTTATAATAATAATAATAATAATAATAATAATAATAATAACAATAATATATTGAATTCAGAGAATTAAAATAATGTTTTCCAGCAAAATCTTGGTTTGTGAGTTTTTGGGTGCAATGCAATGCAATGCCTTCTGTGTTTTCTAAGTACGCGGTAAATAAAGTGAAAAGTAATCGATACAAGGGTAAGCTAGTTCACTAAGAAACCTTAATTGTATAGCATATATTTCTTCTCCTTAAACAGTTATAAGAAGTTATAATCTAGAATATAATAAAGAGGAAACGTTTGTAATTTAATTGATTCTTTTTTATGTCAAAATAAGACTGAGACTGCGAATATTTCATTCCAATTAGTCCTATATATGGAGTGGAAGGAAATAAGTGCAAATAATTTTATACTGATAAGAAAACAATGCGTATAACACAAATATATCTCATTTTGTCCGCTTACTAACAGCATTGTCATACAATAAGCACACATTTCAGTGTCTAGTGTGTTTTGAGGGGCTCTAAACATGTTTCAGCTGTGTTTACATACCTCACATCACCCATAGTCGGGCAGGGCATAGGGCAGAAGACAGAAGATCGTCCGTGTGACCTGCTACGTAAACAACCGAAAGTCTCGCCTAAAAACATTGCGAAAATTTCCTCATAGCACAACTTTATAAGATAGTGAAAAAAACTGCAAATAAAGAATCATCGCATCGTCCTTAGACGCGGATATAGTTATTTGCATTGATTCACATCCCTGTTAAATGTATACCGTTATAAGAAATATCTCGAGGTTGATGAAGATTATAATTAAGACAGATAAAAGTCTCATAGATAATTAGTTTCATAAATTCTACGCGAGGGGAAGTAAATAGAATGAATTATGTCTTCTTTAGAGGTTAAAAAAGCCACGCTTATTAAATCGGATTAGCCAGATAATGTTTTAATATTATGGCCATCTTTGTACATTTCTAAAGGAAAGCCAGAAAAAAACCATCAGGAGGTTCACAAGGCATAATCGACAGGGCAAGTGAAAGTATGCCCTTACTTTTACAAGAGAATAGAGCCCATGACCCTTAGACAGCAGGCATTGGCTAACCATTGCAGCAAAGTATCCGGTTAAGGTATAAACTGCTCGTCTCGACGCTTGCATTATACCTTCATTTGCTTCCGGCGATGTTTGCGCAAACGCTTTCTTCTAATAGCGCATTGGAGAGCTTTATGTAAAGCCTGAAGGTTTCACCTGTTTGAATATCCAGCGACACCGGTTTTGGTTTCGCGAGGAGAAACTCAATGAGACGTCCTTGCCGAGGCCTTCCGTTGTTTCGCTTTCCTTAGCCATCTGTCGGAGATCAATCTCATTATTTTGGCTGGCTGAAAAACGGTCTGGCAGAATGTTAGGACCAGTCGAAATGATCCGGAACGACCGGGTGCGAGACCAACTGGCATTTGTTCCCCGTCTCTTATTAATAATTCCCGCACTTCACTTCCTATTTCCTAGTTAAAGACGTGGACTGCAAAACTTCCAGGCGAATACCGAAACAGGTTCGATGGTAAAACGTGCAGTCAGGATTCGTTGCCCTGAAGGCAGGCATTTTAGTTGTTTCAATTTGGCACCCGTGTTACGTGTTCTACCTCCTTCGCTTACATAGCCTTAAGAAATTATTGCATTAAATAAAAGTTGAAACCTAACAGGAAGGTAATTCAGCTCTGATGTTCTCAGCGATATCCTAGCGTTCTAATTTGTACAGGTATGAATATTATTACATAAATGCATACTAATAATTTATGGGAAGACAAGTTAACAATCTGAAAAATTTCTCTAACTTTAAAAATAATTAGATTAAACTGCATCCACATGTTTCTCGTAATTAAATAAACGCAAGCATAAAATTCTGTTTTATTATGATCATTTTCCATGTATAGATATATATAATACAATATAAATATATTTCGAACATACCTTATAACATTACTTTCAAATATGCAATAAGAAATTTTTGCTTGTCTTAATCATAAAGAATATTATATTTTAAAAATACAATTTTTTTCATTCAGGCATTGGTTTTCTTATTATTTTCTTTACTTAGAACACGGATAGAGAAGGTATCGAATTCCACTCAAAAATTCATTACCAAGATGTCACTGTAAATACATATCCTAGGGTTCCCGATTCCAAAAAAATAATAATAATAATACTTTTTAAAAAGGTCCGTGTGTGTCTGTGAATACTATTAACTCAAA
This sequence comes from Hymenopus coronatus, assembly GCA_030762935.1. Classification (NCBI taxonomy): domain Eukaryota; kingdom Metazoa; phylum Arthropoda; class Insecta; order Mantodea; family Hymenopodidae; genus Hymenopus; species Hymenopus coronatus. The sequence continues at coordinate 104,414,582 of CM060896.1, forward strand.
AACGAAAATTCGGTTAAATACAAAAACTGATATTTAAGTTCAGCATCTTCTAAGAATGTGACACGAATTCCTCTCAACCTAAACTACCTCTTATATGGATAAAATTTAAAAAATGGCTCTAAAGATTTTGAATAAAATACCGTATATTAAAGATACGTATATGAGAAATAAAATGTATATCTCGAATTTTATTGGAATAACGCCCAAAGTCCTCTTCATTTTGAATGGCTTTTGCATAACTGGTATCCAGTAACAGATAGAAAAATAGTTATTGTACAAAAATGTAGAGCTCGTTAAACATTTATTTAATATATAATTTTTTCATAATTAAGCATTCCTTACTGTAAGCTTCAATTTTAAAATAAGAGTTTTCTCATACAGGAGTTTTTCATCTTCTGTTAATCACATAACAGCTAGCTTTTAAAAGATTTGACTATCACTTTACCTAGTGTGTTCTATAATTTACCTTCTACTTAAGGAACTAACCAATAAGATCACTTCTGCCAATGGGTTTCGCAATTAGCATGGACTAGATAAAGGAATAAACTTTTTAAGAATACTTTTTTACACAGATGTAGAGAAATTCCTAAGAATGGAAAGTATAGATTTTTTAAAGATCTTTCTTCAATAGCATTTCGTAAATTCTCCACAATAAAAATCTGATGTGCTACTTTCACATAACTTTATCTATCTATGCTGCAACAAAGTATTCTTACGAAGCTTATTCTTCTATCTATTCCACGCTTATCAATATTTACATCAGTTGAAATTATCTAATTACTTGGTATTTCCTTGTACAAGGGAAATAAGCAGATAATTATCTAAAGCGATAATTAATCTTTTAAAAGCTAGTCGCTATGTAATGGTTTGGAAATGCCATTCTTTTTGTTCGACCAGAAGAAATAAAAACGAATATGTCGTTCACATTTGTGAATTGCAACCACTAATAAGCAATATCTCAGAAATTATAAACTCCACAAAACAATTGCATATGAAACAAATTGTGTGTTTTAACCAAAAGTAATTTATGTGACATGTGATATATAATCACAATCGTTAGTGCCATTGCAGAGAAAATAAAAATGTATACAAAACGTTCTATGTGAAGAGTACTTTGGAGAGAGAGGATTTTCTTGAAAATCTTTGGGTCGCATTCTTGAAAGATGCTGAACTGAAATGACAAGTAGGTACTTACGAACTTCTCCTTTTTAAGTTATGCTGATCACAAGTACACATTTGCACATTCTGTGATACAGACACGTACACGCATGCGAAATTAAGTAAAAAAGTACTTTATCCAGGGGACCTCAAACATGTATTTATAGTACATATTATATTTATTACAATATTTTAGTGAATAAGTGATTAATTTTAGACATTAAAATGCCTAAAGTGTTAAAAATTATCATAAATCAATACCTAATCAACATTATTGAAATATCAACGTGTAAAGCTTATGGCTGAGAGCTCAAATTAAAAAAAATGTCAACCAATAATTTCAAATTTTGAGGTGCGCAGAACATTTTCATTATGAAGTGTACGTTTACATAGTACAATTTATTAAATTATTTATATATTGCAAAGTATTGATCCAAAATGAATTAAATCTGATGTTCCTATTAGCATAATAATAATGAATGCATGTTAACATTTTCAGAAAAATCTATACAAAAATATATCAATTTGAGCTTTCACTTCCAGTGTTCCTTAAGAATGTGTTTGAGGAGATAACAACTTAATGATTATAGGTTTTTTGAGTCAGTAAACCAAATATACGACACGACTTCTCGGTGAGCCGTATGAATAAAGCGATGACAAATCATGAATGGAAAAAAATCCTGCAACATTCACGATTTATTCATGGTCAGTAATTGCTGCCAAATTGGCATGCAACGCGTGTACATGTAAACACTTATCTTCCAAAATAGAGCCAAGGTGAAGAAAAGTAGATTAAATTCGCCATCTAAATGGATATAATACGTTATGCAATTTTGATAGGATCGTAAATTTCCTCCTTATTTACCATTCTTGGAATTGCACTTTTGCCAAGTAATGTTGTTTGCACAACCATCAAAAGAAGTTCCTTAACAATGACCATGACTTCTGTTATGAGAAATAATAATGGGAATGGGTCATAAGCATAGATTTCTAGGTTAGAATGACTGTCTTAATTTACGTGATTGAGAGTAATTACAAGAAAAATACTATTATGCCCTCAATAATATAATAATTGTAGCATAAACAGATTAAAATCTGGTTTACATTGACCTTCAGCAAACATTCCAGTGTACTCAATTCCTCCACGGCCTCAAAGTAAACTTATAAATTTAAAGAAAAAAATCATTTATCACTTTTGTCATATAATTTACCTAAGTTTCTATTAAAAGTACCGTAGTATCATTTTGAAGAACGGATATTAGCGACAGTTAGGAAATAAACAAACTGTGATTTTGTCTTTCTTGTGAATAAAATGCTTTTAGTGACGCAATTTTCAGCAACAGCATCATCCTTCAGCATACACATTCAGGAACTAAGAGAGAAATGTCCAACATCAAAAACATCACATTACTGAATTTAGGAAAAAAAATTGAGACTTTTTGAAATGACAATAGCACCAATCGCTACTTATATTGGGCAAACTAAAAACCAGTGACATGGAAAAAATTGAAAATCTTAAAGCAAGATTAATTATAAAAATTGTCCACAGGGGCAAGCAAGTATGCGCCAAACAGACTGGCGTTCGTACTAGCAGAAGAAACATTATTATTAGAAGATATTAGGATAAAGACATCGCCACCAAATTCAGAAACAGAAATACAAAGAGATTCTTCGGTGCGGATGCCATGATAAACAGACAGTGGACGAATAACAACCAAACGCAGAGATACACAATCATTGGACTTGCAATGCACGGCTTCCACCATTTAATATGTAGAAATAAAAAATACTATCAAGCTCAAAAACAATGTGTTTGCAAATTATGTGGACAAAAAAGTGAACTAGCGTAAGCGTAAAAATGGACATGCACTCTGAATGAACTTTAAAAACAAATAAATAGTCAAAATTCTGTATTTCTGCATGCTATTCGAGCTCATTTTGATTTGAATTAAAATATTGGGACCTGCTTTATTCTCTTATGGTTAGTGATTTGCTCTAATGATCTACAAAGTCAATATTATATATGGATAACGTGACGTTTGTTTTGACCCATGATGACATCGATACTCTTAATTATATATCAATGTTAGTAAACTATTTGAAGCCCGCCTGGATAGTGTGGTGGAGGCGTGTGTGCCTTACATTCAAAAGGTCGTGAGTTCGAATCTCGCTTAGGGTGAGTTATCCGGATAAGGTTTTTTCGGGGTTTTCCCTTCTCCTGAGAAGACGAATGTTGAGTAAGTTTAAGCTCCATGGACCCCAAGATCATTTGAGCATCATTTCACCAATTTCATTCATCGTCCGATGTGACCAACCAGGTTAAAGGACGTTAAAGTTAAAAAAAAAAGTCTTTGAAGCAATGGATTCCTTTTTAAATGCAGACAAAACTTAAATATTACTGTTAACACTTAAACATATTTTTGAAAGAATAATAGCTTCAGTTATTAAATTATTTCGCATGCAAACTTAAAAATTATTTCTTGCTTATTTCAGTTGAAATAATGTTTGAGAAAGTTTTGCATCTCACGCAGGAGCCCTTCACTTCACAAAAGGTCCGATATTATCTCCTAACACCCAAGAGTCGCATTCGTCATTGCTGATATAACAAATTCAGTAGCCGCCTACGTCACCTGTGTTCTCGTTCCGCAATTCTTTTTTTTTTTTTTTTTCTTCTGACTATTATGCCGAAGGTCGCTGTGTGTCCAGACAAACCAGTTCCCCTTGCTTCTCAATCCCTTCTCCAGAAGCTCAGCTGACCAGCAATGACCACCGTATTCTACTCACTTGCAATTGTTCTGAGAAGACTGTCAACATGTGTGAAGCTGAAAAGTACCTATCTATAACTGAAATATTCAGTAGGAAAAACATTCTAATACTTAATAATAAATATTAATAGAACTAAATTACTGCTGTTTCTTAGGGATAGACGCAAACATAAAAAATCTGATATGTTCCATTCTCATAACTTTCTCTACATCTCTGCAACAAATTATTATTAAAAAGCGTATTCTTTTATTTACTTCATGGTAATCGAGAAAATAGTAGAAGAAATGTTCTTATTATTTACTTCTATGTAAGTAGAGGGGAAATAAGGGAGTATCATAGGCTAAAGTAATGGTCTAAAGCTGGTTGTTAGTGACTGAAGTTCCTTTGTTTGTATGGACAGGAGTTCACAAATTCCCGTATGAGAAAAGTATAGGCATTTTAAAGATGAAAGCAAGGAATATCTAAAAAACGGCCAACCCCACAAAAAATGTTTATGACATAAATTGTGTATTTTAACGAGGTCTACAATTTTTGTACAGTAAGTTTTTGTCTATCTTAAGAGCGGTTTACTAATTATGGAAAAATCAGCAAAATTCATCTAAAATAAACAAGTCTTCAGAAGCTATTCCCAGAAAATTCAAGATGTAAATTTTATTTGTGATGGAAGTGGCTTTAATATGCGACATTTCAATCAAAATCGTTAGAGCTATTTTTAGGAAAAACAAAAATTTCGAAAACTTTTCCATGTAAAGAGTAGTTAGGGGTGAGGGAATTTTCTTGAAAATCTTCGTGTCGTATCTTTGGAAGATACCAAACTTAAATACCAAGTTTGGTATTTAACCACCTTTTCGTTGTTGAGTTATGCTATCCACAGACACACACGGCCTTTTTTTTCTGAAAATGTTTTTTTTTTGTTGTATTCAGGGGGTCCTAAAAGACGTATTTCCGGTAAAATTTCGTTATGGAATTTTTGGGTGGAATACAATACCTTCTCTATCCACTATGTACATTGCACATACGGGGCTAGAGAAAGTAAAAAATTGACGTGTTTCATTGAGATGAATTTCTGTACCTGCCCTGTAAACAAACCTCCCACAAAACATTATTGTTCTATCTACTTAATGCTAATGAAGATAAATATTAGCAGAAGTACTCTTATTACTTAATTCGTTACAAGTAGAAGGGAAGTAAAAGAATGCAGTAGCTAAAGCGATATTCATTTTTTTTAAATTGTTGCTATGCGATTGATAATGAAATTCGGTTCTTTTTGTAACGCCAGGATTAAAACAAAAGAAAAACTATTAATTTAATTGTTTCTTTTACACACGAACCGTGTATAGGACAAAAGTTGTAGACACAGACTGAAAAACCCAGTGCATAGCCGGGATTTGAACCACGGATCTCTCGGTCTCTCGGTGGTCGCTCTAACCATTGGATTACCATGGCAACATGCCAACACGAAATTAAATTCCTCTACTGAACCTAGTATTGACCTAATATGACACTTTTTTGCATATTAAGACATTGTGTGTCTCTTGCGGTTTGCCAGGTATGCAAAGTCATTCTGAACGAAGAGGAATTCAGAGTTTATTCCTATAAAATCCAACATATGCATTTTATTTTTATGAAAATGTCTTAAGAACATGGTATTTTAATCAAAAGCATTAGAGTCATTTTGAATAGATAAAGTGAAAACTATGTTCCTCGTAAAGGGCAGTTATGGCTGTGGGATTTTCTTGAAAATCTTCGTATCCCATCATTGCAAGATGATGAGTTTAAATACTAAGTGGTAGTTATTCAACTTTTGTGTTTAGTTATCATGTTCATAGACGCACAGGACACTTTTTGGATTTAAGGAATCTCAAAAAAGCACAGCCGGTGAAATCTCAATACGATTTTTTTGCGTGAAATGCAATATTTCTCTACTTACTAAACGTAGCAAAGTAATTGGGGCTGCTTTAGAAACAGTCATGAAGGAAGAACAGGAAAATCAAATGAAATTAGTTGATACATTTCACAGTTTTTGCAACAGCTGCTTTTGTGATCTGGATAGCTTTTCGTCACGTTACTCAATACCCTAAATGCAATAAAGTCGAAGAAAGATTATATAAATGTAGCTTTTAAATAGTTACCAATAGTATTATATTTGAACATGCATATTTTTACGTTCTCTACACGTACTTTGTACATAGTGTGTAGCGAAACATTACATTCCACCCAAAAATTAGACCCCGAGATTTCACCGGAAATACACGTATAAAGTCCCATGTATCCAAAAAACGCATTTTTAGAAAAGGTCCGTGTGTCTGTGAGCACGATAAATCAACAACGAAAAGTCGGTAAAATAGCCAACTTCCAGGAATGCGACACGAAGATTTTGAAAAAAAAAATCCCCCACCCCAAACTACCCTTTACATAAAAAAAATTCGAACATTTTGATTTTCTGAAAAATGGCTCTAACGATTTTGATTAAAATCCTGTATATTAATTATATTTATAGTGCAAATAATATGTATATATTGACTTTTCTGGGAATAGCCTCTTAAGATCTCTTTATTCTGAATGAATTTTGGTGAATTTTGCGTAACTGCACAAAAAATATAGGTCAAGTTAAAACACACAATTTATGCCATATAGGTTTTTTTTTCGTGGAGTTGACCATTTCTGAGATATTCCTTATTATTTGTTTTAGATTTAAAATACTTGAGCTTTTCTCACACGGAAATTTGTAAAGAAATGGATTTCAACCACATGGCAACCAGGTTTTAAGAGATTTGACATTTGTTTTTGCTTAGGTATTCCCTTATTTTCGTTCTACTTACAAGGAAGCAAGTACTTAAAAAAGTTTTTGTTAATATTTATCTCGATTATCATAAAGTATAGAAGAATACTATGATTTTTAACAATAATTTGTTACAGCGATGTAGAGAAAGTCATGTGAATGGAACACAATTTTTTTACCCTACCAAATATGTGCACAATACGTGGTAGAGAAAGGATTGTGCTCCACCCAAAATATTGGATGTCGAGATTTCACCGGAGATGTGTGTTTTGAGGTCCCCTGAATGACAAAAATAAAAAAAAAAATCCGTGTATGTGTAAACATTGTACAGATGCAGACACACATACAGGATGAACCATTTAAGTTGAAACGGTGCAATATACAATATACACAACTAAGCGCTATAGAAATAAATATTGAATAAAAGCTGCATGATATTATTGGGGCAAGTAAATGCCATTAGTTGTATTTTATTTGGAGGATGTTGGTTATTTTAGGGTAAATTACATTTTGAAATGAAAATCTATTTTTTATGTTGTTTCCTCTCTTCATTAAAAAGTAAACAACATTTGTATGAAGCATTGTTCTTACACGAAAGTAAATAACAACGAAAACTCTGAATGGTTTGTTCGAATAGCGCAATGAGTTATTGCACAGTTCTCAACTTAACAATTTTGAGGTTACCAACTCTTGAGGTTGTCGGTCCTTCTGTTGACTATCACCTCAACACCAAGACGCACTGACAGTGTTGTGACTTAAACTTTCTACTCCTGTGAGGAGGACTCATTCTACAAAATTACAAACAAACACAACCAAGGAGTAGAACAAAAGTCCTCAAAACGTGAACTAGGAACGGCAAGAATGGCGAAATAAACAAAATGAAATTAAATAAACATAAGCAAAGAATTATGATAATACAAATAACCTTCCTTGGTCCTGCCTTTTCTGGATCTTCCCCTCTCCTTTTCACCTTAAAAATTAATAAATAAAAAAAATAAATAAAAGAACAAAAGAAAACGTAACATGTGCATCGCTTAACACGTCCATACGCGTGCGCATTTGCGGTTAGAAAAAAAAAAAAAAAACCTGTCTCGTCCTATACCTGTATCTCAATTCAAAATGAAATTCAAAAACGAAAATTCTGATAAATTCCCAAAAATTAGTATTTAAATTCAGCATCATCCAGAATACGGTACGAAGATTTTCAAGAAAATCTCGCTATGCCAAACAACCTTTTACATGGAGGTTTCCTTTTATAAACCAGACGTATGGGGTGTTATGTTATCAAAATGTCACACAGTGAAATGTTACACGGTTTGCGCTTGCATTTAAGAGTAGAATCTAAATATTGAGAGTGTGCAACAAAGACGAACGCTCTTAAAATCTTTCCTGACTAGTGGTGAGACAGCAGTACTTTCTCACACTATCCTTCCTTAGATTTCATACAACGTGTTGCATCATTTTCTCTTTGTCTTGACTAGATTATTAACTCGACATACAAAAATATTGTTCCTTATTGCAACAACTTTGCTATCCTGCTACCTTAATGGATTGCAGCACCATTGATGTAATGGTGATACATGTTACCTCTTTTGGTTCAGTCGTAAGAATTTCCTGGCACCATTTATAATAGTACTATTTTTACTTTCTCTATCACATATTTTATTTACATATATAGCAGGTAGATCGTATTGTATTCCACTCAAAAATTTGATACTGAGATTTCACCGAAAATATATGCTTAGAAGCTCAATGAATCTTAATAAAAGGAAAAAAAAAGAAAGAAAAACGGCCAATGTGTGTGTGTGTGTGTGTGTGTGTGTGTGTGTGTGCAGCATAACTCAAAAAGAAAATTCCGTTAAATAGCAAACTCTCCCAAGTGTCTCGAAAAACGCGACACGAAGATTTTCGAGAAAAACACCCCACACTAAATTTGCATGGACAAATTTGGCAAAATTTTGATTTTATCAAAAATGGTTTAATGATTATAATTAAAATACCGAATATTAAAGACATTTACATGACAAATAAAATGTATATTGAATTTCCTGGGAATAGCTTCTGAAGAAGTCTTTATTCTGGTTTTGCTGAATTTTGCATAACTAAACCGCAAGTGATGCGCAAAAACATACTGCACAAAAAATATAGATCTTGTTAAAATACATAATTTATGACATATACATTTTTCTTGTGCTGTGGACCGTTTTTAAGATGTTCCTTGTATTTGGTTTCAATTTTAAACTACGTAATTTTTCTCACACGGGAAGACCATCTCGTTTCATCTCTCTTATTTTACTGTTGACCATGCAAAGCGAACCGAACTTCATTGCTTCACATAGCGACCATCTTTTAAAATAAGTGATTTAGCCTAGTGTATTCCACTATTTCCTTCTACTTACAAAGAAGCAAGTAATAAGAACAATTCTGCTAATTTTTATCTCGATTAGCATGATGTAGAGAAAATATTAATCTTTTATAAGAAGAGGTTATATGTGAAAGCTAGAGAAAGTCATCTGAATGGAACACTTCAGATTGTTTTAATTATATAGTTTTATTAAATGTATCAGCAATTAATGTTTTAAAATTAAACCAATGTTCTTATTGATAACAAAGTGGATCATAAAAAAAATCAAAAGCCATTGTTATCCCAAATATAATTCAGATATGTCCAGTAGTTCCTAAGAGTTCGGGTTTTATATAAGAAAATTTCATTCACAAGAAAAACTACCTTTACCTCCCGCATATTTTTAGATCAAAAATGTCTTAAAACATTACTTATAATATGCTTCTCAAATCATAGGAGTTACGATATTATTATTATTATTATTATTATTATATTATTTTTGTGAAGCATTAACATCAAAATACAAATATTGTGTCTAAAATGTTTAAATGTACATTTAATTAAAATAAATATCAATTTTTAAACATTTGCAATAATGGAAATATAGCTTTCTGGCAATTCTCGCCTTTAATCACACCTTAAAATGTTTGATTTTGCATTAGTTATCGCATTTAACTAGTACTATTTATCGATTACATGAAACCATATTCGGGATAAATGAGTATAGCTATCAGTTAGCTACAATTTTTCTGTGAGATTGGAAAATCCAGCTTTTGGGGCTCTATGTCTTTTGTAGTCTGTTACTGACGGGATTAGGTCGACTTCTTTGATATCTGAAGACCTCCACTGTGAATTGCACTGAATTGACTAGATTGTTTATATCTTTCCAATTAAGGGGTATACGTAATGATGTTAGAGAATTTATTGTTTCAACTTTATTACTTTCTCTACACGTACTATGTACATAGAGTATAGAGAAGGTATTGTAATGCACAAAAAATTTGATGCCGAGATTTTATCGGAAATACATGTTTTGGGTCCCCCTGAATCAAATAAAAGCATTTTTGGAAAAATGTCCGTGTGTGTGTCTGTATGTTTGTCTGTCTATAGACAGTATATCTCAAAAATGAAAATACCGTTGAATACCAAACTTGGTATTTAAGTTTGGTATCTTCCAAAGATACGACACGAAGATTTCCAAGAATCATATATTAAAGACCTGACAAAGAAAATGTATATCTTGAATTTTCTGGATGAATTTTTCGGAATTTTGCATAACTGCTAAACCGTAAGAGATGGACAGAAACCTACCACACAAAAAATGTAGAGCACGTTAAAACACCCAATTTATGATAATATATATATATATATATATATATATATTGGGAGTTGATCGTTTTTTAGATATTCCTTGTTTTTGGTTTCAGCTTTGAAAAACTCATTTCTCATACACGAATTTAACTTCTGTCTATACAAACAAAGAAACCTTAGTCTCAAAGCAACCAGCTTTAGACTATCACTTTAACCTATGGTACTCGCTTATTTCACTTCTACTTACAAGGAAACAAGTAATAAGATTATTTCTGCTAATGTTTTCTCGATTAGCATGAAGTAAATAGAAGATTCGCTTTTTATCAATAATTTGTTGCAGAGATGTAGAGAAAGTCATGTAAATGGAACACATCAGAATTTCTATTATTTTATATTATTATATACTAATAATGAATGGAGAATTACCTATAATATATTTTTTTTTATCTTTTGCAGTTTGTATGTACGTAGTGATGTTAGCGATTTTAATGTACCTAAATCCTATTTTATGAAATACACATATACACCTATGTATATAATATTCCTGTATCTCCAAAGTAGAACAAAGGGCATTTTATGATATTTCCATGATCAGATTTGAATTTCTAGGTCGTGAATTCGCCACTATGCGCCATAGTGATGAGGGATGTCCTCGTCGCCCACAAATGACACTGTAGGACGAAATTACGACTTGCGGACACGAAATGGCAAAACTTTTGCCCAGGAACATTCTAGGTATTGTTTTTTTTTATGAAAATACATATTATACTGAACCGCTGGCTTTACTTCCGTTCCAAATGAAGCCAGTTACTTAGATATTCTCGTATATCTATGGATTTATGCGTCCGAAAAAAAAAACCATTATCCCCCGCCAGGTATGAACCTGCAATCTTGGGTTTTAGAGGCTAGTGTGGTAGGAGGAATAAATAGTTCGTGCATTAACGACGCTGTCAATTACCAGGGTCATATTAACGCCGCCGGTATGCTGAATTTTTTCCTGCAGGAGTTCTTTTACAAGCCAGTAAATCAACTGACACCTGTCGCTTTTAAGCACACTTAAAAACCATCGATCTGGGCCGGGTTTGAACTCGCGACTTTGGGATCAAAAGGCGAACGCTTATCTGAGTCACCCAGACTGACAGATAACACCCAAATGATAAAAGGTGAGCTAAAGTAAAGATCAGCTTTGTTACTAGTTAAGGGTTCCTCAGAACTCTTCAGTTCCCTTTACAGAATCTGTATTTTCAAATAAGCAACATTTATCCCTTTGTACCTTTAGGTTTTTTGCTCTTACGATTGCAACTTTCGGGACTGTAAAAGATAACACATCAGATTTTTTATTTATTTTATCTCCGATGTTGGTGGTAAGAAGTTTCTCTGGGTATAAATATATAGATGACCAAGGTGTTTATACCAGAGACGTCATAATTTACCGCAAACTCATTTCCAGTGGTAAAGTCCCGAGAGAAAGGAAAATACTCGGCTTCTAAACTGGTTGCCAGCTAACCATCTAACCTCCCAGAAAATAATACCCACTACATTGAACATTTGTTGCCGTTATTGATACAACAAAAGTAAGCGATAGTCTTCATATTTACAAATCAGATTTTATGTTATTAATCATTTATTATGCTTGGGGTCTATATGATAGTGTCATAAAATGTACTAACTTATTTCTCGGTTATGTCACTCAATGCTTACCGAAAATGAAGTATCCCATATAAAGATAATATCATTTAGTAAATTAAATTATCACTTGAACAACAGATGAACAGTTTAAGAGTACTCGATATTGAATTCGACAAAGATTCGAAAAAAAAAAAACGGTTTAATCTATTTTAAATGTTAATGGCAAATGTCCTAAAACAATGTTATAATCAGTTTCAATTGTGGTTTTGTCTTTCTGGTCATTGAAATGTGTGTGGAATTTTTAAATTTAGTACATTTATCTCGAAGCCAATTGCTCAAGAATTCCTTACTTGATTAGCACTCTTTCTTTGTCGGTAAAGGAGTTCTTTAATTTCAGTGCCTAAAACCGAATTTAAATGGCCAGTAAACGTTTGTTAGAACTTCATACTAAGCCTATCTTTACAGAAAACCATAAACTTCTCTCCAGGTTCATCTATAGGTTTGATGCAATATCGCACCTCATAAAACAAATTATTGTGAATTGATTGCTCTCGAAGGTAATCTCTCAACACTTTGGAGTGTATTTATTTCCTTTAAGCTGCATCAACATAGAGCAGATCTTAATTGCGAGCAATACGTTTCAAAATCAAATCAACAACAGCTGGAAACAAATCGTGGTGAATCATGGCTACCTTGAAACATCGTATAACTACCATTTAAGCAATAAGATTTAAAATTGCTACTTGTTATTATCTCTTGGCAAGTCCAGTAAACTCACTGACCAGGTCACGGGGAAACAGAATCTGACCTGATTGCGAATCGATTATCACATAAGAACAGAATTCATTTCGAATAAATATGCATCCACACCCAGAAAATACAATGTCCATGACATGAAATCATTATGGGATCTCCAACAAATCTTGGAGTAATTCCAGGCATCGCAGTATCTTAGTTTTTGCTGCTCAAGATAATAGCTTATTGCATCAGTATTTGTTTTATGCTGAAGCCTGAAGCTATAGATAATGGAATCGATTTGAATACATGTGGTTAAGAAGGGTATTACATTAAAATGGCTAAACAGCTATTTACTGGAAGCAATCGTTTTCTCTTTCTTTTGTTTGTTTTTTTTTCTACGGTAACCATCTATCGAGATTCACCACCGGATCTTAGGTTGTGATTGAAATAGTCTAATGTATCTGTCTACCACTCCCTTCTTTACTAAATACAGGGACGTGTAATTTGTTATATTTTACAATATTACTATAAAATAATACCTCTTTTCATATTTTATACTTGCACTCATGATATATGATTGATAAGAAAAAGTTAAATTAAGCAGCATTAACCTAGCTGGATGCATAATGTGGAGGAGAAAAAAAACATTGCACACCTAACGACATTTTCTTTTTTCCCTTTTCTGTTGTTAATGAATCCATGCGTGAAAAATAAGAATTGCCTAAGAAGTTTAATAGATACCGCAGAATTAGTTCAATGCGGGAAAGCATTAAGTTTTAACAACGAATATTTCTGAAATGCGAATACCGAATATATACAGGCTTTAGAGTTAAAATTATAATTATAGTGGACTCTATTTTGAGCATTTTCAATGTTTTGACATAAGGAACCAGTGGTCGAAAACGAATATTTTGGCATCTTACGATTCTGAAAGTGAGCACGACGGACGTTTCCGAAAGCTGCATTAGTTGTTATAACAAACTATCTGATGCAGCGCTTTCCTTTGTTATTTGTGACTGTCTGTCTAAGATGAAGTATTACTCGTAACAGAAACTTACCAACATACGTTTAAGTATGGTGCAGTAAAATGGAAGCATCCGGAGAGGCGATCGAATGTGCCGAGAAAAGTTTTCCGAATTGGATGGATTCAAGCCACAGAGAAATGGACAAGGAGCAAAATAAATAGCTATTCGGACATCAGAATTTGAGATGGGTTGACCCGTGTGGCAGACAAGCTATCAATGTGCCGTCGACTTGCCCGTGAACTTCATTTACGAGTATCCAAAACCTCTATATGGAAAGTGCTAAATTATCTATTATAGCCTACTGGTTCAAGCATAAGGGCCAGATGAATTTCAACAAGGAGTTCTGTTGCCTCAATGGATGATCACCCGTTTTCACCCTTGATGATAGAGACATTCAATAACTATATTTGGAGGGATAGCAATCCACATGCCATCCACATGTCTGGTTAACAGCTGATATTTACTGGTATATTCATGTGGACTGGAATTGTGTGGGACCACCTCATAGAACCTATTTTCGACCACCCGTTCGAATGTGGTCAACACTATCTCATGTTTCCACTAGATGTGCTGAGTACACCGTACTACTTATGTCCGCGAGAGGATGCTGTGACATTACGGCGGGACGCCTGCCCACTTCGGTCATTACGCCCTGAACAATACCTTTCCTAATCGCTAGGTTGTACCATGGTCAGTAAGTGACAAAGAAATCAAAATATAATAAAATATATAATGAACATGCACCTTATACCCCTACCAATTACTAGTTTAGTAACCATGGGTTTTAAGGAAGTCAAACTTCCTTCTCACAGAATTGTCAATAATAATGCCAGAAGTAGATTTATGTCTGGGGCATAACCAGCTTATTAATATCAAGGTTGGCTTATTTCCTGTTTTGTTGTCCACAACACATTAGCATGTGCCCAATTGCCAGTAAGGTGAAAGAGGACAATAAAAAATGTGTACATAGCTCCTGGCGCTTGTATTCATAAAGCTGTAACAGTTGCGAAGTTCTCCGATGCGAGAGAGAAAGAAAAAAGAAAGATTAGTGATCAATTTTTATCGGTTGAGTACAAGTCAGCAGGTTGGTATATGGTTACCTGTACAGAGCTGACCACACCCTCGTTCAGTTGACCAAGTCACACTCAGGACCGGTCTACGAAATAGAGCAAACACATTCCAACATTTAGGCTGGGTTTTCCTGTCTCCTATCGCAATACTGTTGTGGGCACGTGGACATTTTCTATCTGTCCCTCTGTTTTGTGGTGCAAGACTAATTTATGGGTGATTTATTAAATGTGGAGGATGTAAGAAGCTGTAGATATTCAATTTTTCGTTTTCCATGTGTAGCAGAGAACTAACTAGTTGGCCCGTGTCCTTGCTCCAGTAACCACAAGTTCAAATCTAACCTGTCAGTGTTCTACGTAATTTGCTTTTGAACTTTAATTCGGTCATTAGATAACAAGATTTCGACACTTATATGTTCCGCGTTGGGCGTAATTCCAATAATCATTTTAACCTTTCTCCTAGTCTGCTTTTATCATGAATGGCAGGACGCGTTTTACAAGTATGAACGCTTGCATTGTCCAATTCATTTGCAGCATTTGTCTCTGTGATTCAAAACAATGTTCAAGTTCAAGTTCCTACGCGCCATGTCGACGTATATGGGGCCACCATTATATTTCTAGTTTGCGAGTAAAAGCTTAAGATACAAAAAATGTAGATCTCGTTAAACACATAATTTATGGCATATATATTTTTTGTAGAGTTAACGGTTTTCAATTTCATTTTATCTCTTTTTTTTTTGTTTTTTTTTTTTTTTACTCCTGGCCGTTGAAAAGTGATCCGTTTGTTTCACAAAGAGACCGGCTTTTTAAAAGATTTCACTACCATTTCATCCTAGTGTATTACCTTATTTCTCTTCTACTTAGAAGCAACTAACATAACCAGTTTTGCTAATGTTTATCTCCATTACCACGATGTAGATAAAGGAAAAATCTTTTGCAACAATAGTTGTAGAAAAAGTCATGTGATTTTTACTTTTTCTTTGCACAAAGTGTACAGAGGAAGTATTGTATTCCATCCAAAAATTCGATATCGGGATTTCACCACAAATGTATATTTTAAGTTCCCCTGAGTAAAAAAAAAAGAAGACATTTTTAGAAAAAGATCCATCTGTGCGCATGCGGAAAGCATAGTTCAAATACTAAAATACCGTTAAATACCAAATTTGGCATTTAAGTTTATCTTCCAAAGATGCGACACGAATATTTTCAAGAAAATTATCCCATCCCAAACTACCCTTTACGTGGAAAAACTTTTGAAAATTTTGACTATCTCAAAATTGGCTCTAACGAGTTTGATTAATATATTGCATATTAAAGCTATTTACATTACAAATAAAATGAATATCTTGAATATTTTGGGAACGGCCTCTAAAGAACTATTTATTCTGGATGACTGTTATTGAATTTTTGCATAACTGGTAAACCGTAAGAGATAGACAAATACCTACTACACCATAAATGTAGATTTCGATAAAACACATGTGTCATATACACTTTTGTTGTACAGTTGACTGTTTCCGAGATATTGTTTCTTATTGGTGTCAAATTTAAAATACGCATCTTCTCAAACAGGGCCATCTTTCGTTACATCTCCCTTTTGTTTTTTTGAAAATATAAAGCAAAACGAACTTCAATTGTTACATATCGATCGGCTATTAAAAGATTTGACTATAGCATTAGCCCGGTATATTCCCTTACTTCCCTTCTGGTTATAAGGAACTAATATAAAGGTCAATTGTGTTTATCCATTTAGCATGATGTAGATATGTAGAAGAATAATCTTTTTTAAGAATGGGATAAATAGAGTCAGACAGATAAATGCAATGCCATAGCCGGGATTTGAACCGCGGATCCCCCGGCCCCTAACCGGTTGCTCTAACCATGGCAACATGCCGGCATAGCTTTGAATTTCTGGTCTGACTCGCATGTTTCCCGGTAAACCACAAGGTGATCTGAAATTATTTTGAAATGACAACCCCAATGGCGACTTACAATGTTGCAAGTACTTTAAGTCCCAGTATAGACATCTATTATGAATAATTGTGATGATTTTAAATGCTTTTTCTCACAGAAACGTGTGTGGATTAGGAGTTGGATACGTAGAGTGAGACCGAAAAATTTAGTGCCAAAGCCGGGATTTGAATCACGGATCTCTAGCCTCTTGTCGCCCTCCGTGGTGTAATGGTTACCATGCTGACTTCATATACCCAAGGTCGCGGGTTCAAACCCGGCGGAGGACGATGGATTTTTTCGGGCGTAAAAATCCTTAGCATGGCTTCCTTCGGAAGGAAAGTAAAGCCGTGGGTCCCGTGTCGTAGATTTACGGCACGTAAAAGAACCTCAATCCTGATAGAGAGACCTCTGAGCAAAATTAAGCGGTCTTTCACGTCCAGTATAGAATGGGACGCTGAGAACCACAGCAGTTAAAGAGCGTCCATAAATAAAACGCCATTTCCATTTTTTTTTCTAGCCGCTTGTTCTACCACTGAGCTACCATGGCAACATGCCGGACTGGCATTTTATAAGAATAGTTTGCACAACAGTAGAGAAAGTCATATGAATGCAACACATTAGATTTTTTTTGTGAGAGGAATGTTTACCATAAGCAGTGTAGTTTGTGGCAGTGATCTCTAACCTCAAATCTGAATAATTACGAAGAAGCGCTTTCATAAACGTTCCGGTAAACAGACGTTCCCAATATACCAAAAATTTCGAGGTTCCGAGTGGTATTGTTTCCCAAGCTTTCACCGTAAACAATAGCGAGAATGATTACCCATTAGAAAAATCTCGCAATACCAGTCACCGAATTGAGATCTTCAATGCCACAGGATAACCACATCCTTTTCTCTTCTGGTGGGATTTGACGTTAATGAGAGATGATTAGCACTTGACCGTCTTCTGCTGTAACCAGATATGTATATCTCAGCAACACGTGTCCTCAATGTTAACCGAGTGGAAGGAATGAGATCTACCGGACAACAGCGACGTTTTAATATTCGAACTTGACCAACATACCGTTGTGTAACGTCGGTAGGTAGTATATGGACGATCCAATGGCTGTCATTGCGTAAATGCTTTGATGTCAACTACGCATTAGATCACAACATGTTCGTTTTGGTTCATACAACGCGAATAAACCGGCAGGCGTTGGGTAAAAAAAATGGAAATGGCGTTTTATTTATGGACGCTCTTCAACTACTGTGGTTCTCAGCGTCTCATCATTCTAAATTGGTTGTGAAGGACCGCTTAATTTTGCTCAGAGGCCTCTCTATCAGGCTTGAGGTTCTTTTAAAAATCTACGACACGGGACCAACGGCTTTACTTCCCTTCCGAAGGAAGTCATGCTAAGGATTTTTACACTCGAAAAAATCCATCGTCCTCCGCCGGATTTGAACCCGCGATCTTGGGTATATGAAGTTAGCATGGTAACCATTACACCACGGAGGGCGACTGAAGATATTTCACTGACATTTACCTTGCCAAAGCAACAAATTGATGAAGCATAATTGTTTTTACTTTCTCCACACCTACTATGTACATAATGTATAGACGAAGTGTTGTATTCCACCCAAAAATTCCATACCAAAAAAATTTTGAGAACCCCCGGTCCAAAAAAATCTGATGTTGCCCATTCACATCCCTTTCTCTGCATCGCTGTAACAAATTATTGTTAAAAAGCATATGCTTCTATCTACTTTATGATAAGCGGGATAAACATTATCAGACACAGTATTAATTATTTGTTTCCTTGTTAGTAGAAGGAAATTAAGGGAATACACTAGGCTAAAACGATAGTCAAATCCTTTAAAAGTTGGTTGAAATCCGTATCTACAACTTTGCGTGTGAGAAAAGTTTAAGTATTTAAATCTGAAACAAATAACAAGGATTATCTAGAAATGGTCAAATCCACGAAAACAAATGTGCATGACATAAATTGCGTGTTTTGACGTGATCTACATTTTTTGTGAAATAATTTTGTCTATTTCTTAGGGTTACGCAAAATTACGCAGTTACGCAAAATTCATTCAGAATATAGAGGTCTTTAGAGGTTATTCCCAGAAAATTGAAGATAAACATTTTATTTGTCATATAAATATCTTTAATATACAGTATTTTAATCAAAAGCGTTAGTCATTTTTGACTAAATCAAAATTTTCGAATTTTTTTTCCATGTAAAGGGTTGTTTGGGTGGGGGGGGGGGGAATTTCTCAAAATCTTCGTGTCGCATCCGTGGAAGATACCAAACTTATATACCGAGTTTGGTATTTTGTTGACTTTTCGTTTTTGACTTATCGTATTCACAGGCACACGGACACAAACATACACATGCACAGACCTTTTTCCAAAAATGTATTTTTTATACAGGAAACACTAAAACATGTATTTCCGATGAAATATTGGTTTAAAAGTTTTGGGTGGAATGCAATACCTTCTCTATACACTATTTACAAAATACGTGTAGAGAAAGTAAAAAGGGTTTTAGAAGAATGTCCGTGTGTGTCTGGTCTGTCTATATGTGTGTCTGTGGACAGCATAGATCAAAATCAAAAAGTTAAATACCAAACTTGGTATTTAAGTTTAGTATCTTCCAATAATGCGACACGAAGATTTTCAATTTCTCCACCCCCATCTACCCTTTATATGGAAGAACTTTCGAAAAAATTGGTTTTCTCAAAAATAGCTCTAATGAATTTGATTAAAATCTCATACATTTAAGATATTTACATGACAAATAAAATGTATATCTTGAATTTTCTGGAAATAGTGTCTGAAAACCTCTTTATTCTGAATGAATTTTGGTTAACTGTGAACCGTAAGAGATAGACAAAGACTTACTACACAAAACATGTAAATCTCATTAAAACACACAGTTTATGTGTACAGTTTTTTCCATGGACCATTCCGAGATATTCCCCGTTATTGGTTTCAGTTTTAAAATACTGGAAAATGATTTCAACCATCAACCAGCTTTTAAAAGCTTTAATATCGCTTTAGCCTAGTGTATTCCCTTATTTCTCTTCTGCTTATAAAGAAGCAAGTAACTATAGGATCATTTCTGTTAGTGTTTATCTGGATTATTCATGAAGTAAATAGAAGAATAAATATTTTAAGAATAACTTGTAACAGATATGTAGAGATAGTCATGTGAATGGAACACACAAACCCTTTTACATAAACGGTGTATAGGAAAAGAGTGGAATCAATCTGAAAAACTCAATGCCTTAGCCGGAGTTTGAACCACGGATCTTCCTCTTTCAATTCGGTTGCTCTAACCACCTGAGCTATCATGACAATATGCCGGTATGACATTACATTCCTCAACTCGCATTTTCTCTGTAAAACGATATATCAAATTCATTTTGAGATAACATAACCCAATGTTGACCTTGCTGTATCGTGTGAATCTTGCATTCGGAATGTCCGGCTCTATACCCGGCATCTATCCACTCGACCATGGGCATTTTTGTGAGTTTTCCCGAATCGCCATGATGAATGTCAAGTTGTGTGCTCTACCATGATTCTCCTTTTTCTCGTTTCCTCTATTTCACTTATCCTCTTATGTACTTGTGTTGCGGTAGACTGTGCAGTTTGTAGCGTTATGGAAAGATTTCTTCCCGTCTCGCCTGCAAAAGACGCTGCGGTGTCCTCTTGGGATTGCTCTTTAATAGTGTGCGGGTGTTCAACCTGGAAATGACTGGAACTCTCGTGAAGGATCTGTCTGCCCAGAACTGATACCTCATCCTGCCTCACGGGGGAGGGGATGTTACCACAATCAACCTTCCGTTTCCATGTCCAAATGTAAGAACGCAGTAGAGATATAAGCATAGGCCTTCGTAAGATTATTTTGCAGAAGTCAAGGATAAGGTAAATGATGGCAGGTAGAAAAGTCATGTGAATGTAATACATGATATTGTTGTAGGCAATCATGCAAATAAACTTTGTATCTCACATGTCAGTATTTTCCACTTGAAACGTTTTACTTGGGTGTGGCTTTTAGAAATTCCTCGTCTTAAAAGGAGAAGGTTAGGTAATAGAATCACACAACGGAAATCGTCATCTCATTAGTAATTCATTTCTTGTATCGTAGAAGTACCTTTCCTAGGTGTGAAAGACTTCAAAACGGACTACCCAATGCAGAAGTTGAAACTATAAACACTTTTTAAAGGCTGTTTTCGTTACAGTTATCTAAATCCTTATGTAATACCAGCAATTTGTGTTGTTATACAGTGGCGTGCGGTGATATTTCATATAGTCAAAGCAATGAATATTACAGCTTTTAAATAAACAAGGATCAGGCTTGTCTTGATAAAAAAAAAACATCTAGAAACAGCTAGACTTTAAACAATAATTATTACAACAATTACACCTGATATTAATTTACATTTATTAGGAGTAAGGTAAGTAAAATGTTAGAAAAAACAATTTTCTGGTCTTAAAGTCACCTCTGCGAGATCAACAGATTTGAAATTTCCTTCTTCTCTGCTGGGAAATAAATCATGTAACCATATTCTTCAAGAATTACTACTTTTTCTGAAATGAAATAATTACAAGATGAGAAAGTCTCTCTCCAATAAAATTTCTAGAACAGTTTAGGCTTCAACTTACTTTTTGAATGTGTAGAGATACTTCATTTTTATCTTATCTACACGTACTATGTAGATAATGTAGAGAAGGCATTGTATTCCGCCCAAAAATTCGATACCGAGATTTCACCAGAAATATATGCTTTGAGACCCCCTGAATAAAAAAGTATTTTAGAAGAAATGTTAGTGGTATTTGAATATTTTCAAGTAAATCCACTCATCCAAAACTATCCTTTAGATGGAAAAAATTTCGAAAATATTTACTTTCTCAAAATCGGCTCTAACGATTTTGATTAACATATCGTATATTACAGATATTTACCTAACAAATAAAATATATATTTTGAATTTTATGGGAATAGCCTGTGATGAACTTTTCTGAATTTTGGATTACTGGTAAACCGTAAGAGATAGAGAAAAACTTACGATACAAAAACCGTAGATCACGTTAAAACACATAATTTATGTGAAATACTCTTTTTCGTGAGGCTGAATTTTTCTGGTTTCAGTTTTAAAATTGTTATTCTTTTCTCATACGGGAATTGGTCAACTCCTGGCCATACAAAGAAGCGCATTTCAATCACTTAGCGACCAGCTATTAAAGGTGCAACTATCGCTTTAGCTTAGTGTATTCCCTTATTTCCCTTCTACTTACAAGACAACAAGAAATAACATTCAATTTTTGCTAATGTTTATCTCAATTAGCATGAAGTAGATAGAAGAAAAGGCTTTTGAACATTTGTTGCAGAGATATAAAGTAAGTCATGTGAATTGAGCACATCAGATTTTTATCTGGCCATGAAGCTTAATTTCTATTCTATCTTTCAATAAAAACATTTATAGCTACAGATGATCGTAGGTGATTGCAGAAAGTCCGTGTTCGATTATTGATTTAATAAATTTCTCAAACGCGTGTATTATTGTGCTACTCTAATTGTTAACATGCACTTTGCCTTTGATCATCAGAAGCATCTTAGGTAACACATATCGCATGCAATGTTGTTCTTGGAAGTCACTGAGTAACACGCTGTAACAAGGAGCGTGTCACTTCAGTAAATGACATCAAAGAAATCATAAATGAGGCATGCGGAGTGAAACACAGCGTTGCAACATTTCGTTTTCTCTCTCTCTCTCTCTCTCTCTCTCTCTCTCTCTTCTTCTTCTTCTTAGATGTAAATGACCTTCATCTTCTCAATCAGCTTTGATATGTCTCATATTAATCATTAGCATAACACAAGGTGATAACTGCGTTACTCAATCTTTCTTATATCTTTTCGCATACTTTTCGGCCAATTGATGGGAAAGTGGGGCAAAGACCAGTTCCTGCATCAAGCGGCACCTTTCCCCCTCCTACAAGCCCTAGCCGAAAGGATACAAACGGACTAGCACTCCTCTCCCTCGCTAGCTTCGGTTGGAACAGTGAAACAGCCACACGGCCCCAAACTTTCAGAGGTGCGCGTACAAGTCATTCTAGCTGGTCAGTTGAACTTTCAACTGGGTAAAAAAATGCTATCACTAATGCAAAGAATTATTTCTACGTTTTAGAAAGGAGCGTCACTACTGCTCTGGACTGTTGAAAACTATAAAATTATAATGATATAATTATCCTGATAATACATTTGAGTATCACCTATTCCGTAACGTTCAACCATAGTATTATGGTGGACTACAGTTTCCGATTAAATTCTCGCACTTATTGCCTTCCCTGAATGCACGCCACTGGATAAACACATTAAGTTGTACTTATGCGGCATCAAGGTTAAATCACGTGAGTGCAGATGTGTGACATTGAGAATCACGCCTTGCATAATCTATATGCTGGCACATCACTGAGCTAATATCGATTATCCAATTATGCAACACAAGCATTATATAAAGTGCCATAATTTTAACCGTTGTTTTTCAATAAACCTGATCTGTAGCAATGTGCATTACCTTGACAACTTCAGTTTTCTTTCGTGTTTAAACGAACGATTGCGACATTAAGTAAGTTCGAGAACACTATTACGTTTTCCCACATGTGAAGTGAAGGATCACCGATTCCTTTTTGCAACGCTATCAAAACGTTGAAGCGTTGGCAAGCTCGGTGTTACTCCAAGAGTGTAAAAGCCTACACAGGCCTGCTTAAGAAGTGGTCCACTATCCTAGATCGCAATAGTGCTGTTCTGATTGGGTTGGTCTCGGCGGTGCATGGGATATTGGGAGCGGGGTAGTGAGACGTCTTCATACCCTCAGGCCACTAATCTGGAGAGCTTAGCAGGTAACTGTTGCCTTTACCTAGGTCTTGGTAGACGTGCGTAACTGGCGTATCCACTTCCGTCTTTGCATAAGCAAAGTAAAATAGGTAAATATTAAGCCTAATGTACACAGATTTGTTATTCCCTAGGGTGTGAGCCACACCGCTTGTTTGGTAATTGCCCTTTGGTTTTGGTAATTGGTTAATTCCTTCGACTAGAGCCATTTACGTCTTACGTGCTGATATTGAAGTTCAGCTGCTTCCAAGGATGCGACACGAAGCTTTTCTAGAACATCTCTACAACCCAAACCAGAATTACTCGTCATTCTAGATGCCTTCTGCATAACTGGTAAACTGTAAGAGACAAGCTCTGCATTCAGCATTTGTCATATACATTTTTTTGACTTAATAATTTTCGAGATACACCTTGTTATTGCGTCCAATTTTAAAATATTTGAAACGTTTCGTTCTAGATACGTTTCAATATATCTGGTAAAATGTAAGGGACGAAAGCTCTGCATACAGTATTTGTCACACATTTTTTTGACTTAACTATTTCCGAGATACACCTATTCCAATTTCAATTTTAAAATATTTAAAACGTTTCTTCAGAGGGAATTTGTCATTCATTTGCTTTTGTTTTACTCCAGGCTATGCAAAGAGAACCGAATTTTAATCACAGGAGCAACCAGCTTTTAAAAGATTTGACTATATCTTTAGCCTAGTGTATTCCCCTTTTTCCCTCGTACTTACAAAGAAGTAATAAAACCATTTCTGCTAATCTTAATTAGATTAGAATGGAATATATACACAAATAAGCTGGTTCGTTATTGAATGGGTAGAGAAACGTCAAGATTTTTTTTCATAGTGTCATCCAAAGAGAACAAAATTTATAGCAAAAGTTTTTAAAAGATTTCACTATCGTGTTACCTTAATATATTTTCTTATTTCGCTTGTAATTACAAGCAACTAAGTTATAAGACCATTTCTACTATTGTTTTTCTGGTAATATTTGATTGGCATAACGTAGGTAGAATAGACTATTGCAATAATAGTTTCTTACAGAATAGGTATAGTATATGATTGGAACACATCAAATATTTTTAATGGGTGATGCCAAAAAGAAGCGCGTCCAAAAAATCTGATTTGTTGCATTCACATAACTTTCTCTACCTGTTCTGCACACAAACTATTCTCAGAAAAGATTATTCCATCTGCATCATGATAAACGAGATAAGCACAAACACAGTTGGTCTTACTATTTATATAAGCAGAAGGAAATTAAGAGAACATACCAGGCTAAAGCGATAGTCAATTTTTTTAAAAACTTATCGATATGTGAACATTAAAAATTCAGTTCACTTTGCATTTCCAGAAAAACAAAAGAGAGATGAAACGAAAAGTAGCCCCGCTTGAGAGATGAAACGAATAACAAGGAATATCTTGGAAACGGTAAACTCTACAAGAAAAATGCATATTGCATAAAATTACTGTAGCTTTTAACGAGATCTACATTTTTTTGTATAGTAAGCTTTTGTGTATCTCTTAGAGTTTACTAGTTATGCAACATCTAGCAAAATTCATCCAGAATGAACAGGTCTTGAAAATTTATTCCCAAAAAATTCAAGATATACCTTTTATTTGTGATGCAAATAGCTTCACTTGGTATTTTAATTAAAATCGTTAGAGCCATTTATGAGAAAAATTAAATTTTCAACGTTTTTTACACGTATGGGGTTGTTTGGGGTGGGGGGATTTTATTGAATGTCTTCGTATTGCATCCTTGGAAGATACCAACGTAAATACCAAGTATGTCATTTAACGGTCTTTTAACGTTTTGGCTATACTGTCCACAGACACACACGAGCCTCTTTCTAAAAGTTTCGTTTTGGACTAAGGGGACTTCAAATCATATATATATATATATATATATATATATACATATATATATATTACGTATATATCCGGTGAAATCTTGGTATCGAATTTTTGGCTGTAATACAATACTTTTTCTATACGCTATATAGGTACATAGTACGCGTAGAGAAAGTAAACTTGTATCCTTCTATACTAAATGTTTTAACCGCTGAGCAGTTACGAAATATAGGAACTACAAAGAATTCGTGCAGCAAGAAATGCCAAGATACGATTACGAAAACTGTTATTAGAGCAAAGCGTTACTTATTTTAATTACAGGGTTATTGCCGGAATATTTTGAGACTTAGTGTTCGTGACAGGGGTTTTACTTTTAACTTTAAGTATAAGGAAATTAAAGAAATACACATGGCAATAAAACGTTTTAAAATCTATACGGTTTTCATTCATATTGCATCTTTGCATGACCAGGAGTAAAACAAAGGAAACACGGTCAAATTCCTAATTGAGAAATGTATAAGTATTTTAAAATTTAAACTAATAACAATGGATATATTGAAAACGGTTAGCTCTATAAGAAAAATATAAATGACATGCATTATGTCTTTTGACTAGATCTACATTTTTGTGTAGTAAGTTTTTGTCTATCGCTTACGGTTTACGAGTTATCCAAAAATAATTGAGAATGAAAAGGACTTCAGAGGCTATTCCAGGGAAATTCAAGATAAACATTTTAATTATTATGTAAATATTTTTAAGATACGGTATTTAATCAAAATTAGAGTAATTTTTGAGAAAATCAATATTTTTGAAAATGTTTTAATGTGAGTAGTTTGGCGTTAAGGAATGTTGAAAATCTTAGAGTTGTATCCTTGGGAGACACTAAATTTAAATGTTAAGTGTGATATTTAACGGACTTTCCTTTTTGCGCAATGGCTTCCAATGTGATATACATAGCACGAATGGTGAACATAGTGTTTCAGCCTTAACGTTATTATACTGTTGTAGCTATATAAGGATATGTAAAATTAATTTAGAACGATAAATACTATGTAAGAGATTTATAGGTATTTAAGAAAATACATTTATTTATCATCCAAATATACCAGGTGGTCTAACTGCCCCTGCGTGTGCAGATATCCCTTTTAGCGTTAAAAGAGTTGCAGAACTCACCGGTGCTATTTCAAGTTTAAGCCCGCCAGTGGGGAACTGGAGCTACCTTCGTTTTACCCTAGCAATGAAGGTGACCTGCTCACAGTCTCTGCTGATAGCAAGACCTGTTAAATGAAGGTCACTCTCGCCAGCACTCCACTGGCAGGTTCTGATTTGAAATAACCCTATTGATCTGTTTTAAGAAAAAATAGTTAAGTCTACTGCAGGTCTTGCACGAGCAATTCATGCTGAATGAGGTAGATTAATATTTAAATAAATTAAAATAATAATTTAATCTATATTTAAATACAACTCTCCTAATTGCAGGACTAATAAGATGATGATGATGGTGTTTAAGGGCGCTCAACTGCCGAGGTCATAAGCGCCCTTACGATTAAAACTTGGCAATAGCCAGTAAGAAAATACCAAACAAAAAAGTAAACACAAATAAAAGAGCTAACACAGTTGAAACGGAAGTAACAGAAACGTCCAGCCCTCTAACCAGAGCTGGATATAAAACTCCATCTAAAATCAACACATTAAAACCAAAAGAGTTTAAAAAAAAACCGCTATCACACTAAAACCTCAAGGTAAAAGAAAGTTTTGCTAAAAATTTAAAAACCCTGTCCACTGCTCTTGGGTCATCTGCCAGGACCTCAGCAAGAGAGGCCGGCATGCCCATAGATGACCGAATGTGTGCCAGGTGACCACACTCCAGCAACACATGACGAACTGTCTGTGCCTCCCCACAGAGCGCACAAACAGGAGCAGGTTCACGTTTAAAAAGGTAACTGTGCGTAAAAATACAGTGGCCAATTCTTAGCCGAGCTAGTACTACCTCCTCCCGGCGGAATAAACGAGAGGAGGTTACCCAGTTGACAGGGAGGTCCTTCACCTCTCGCAGCTTATTACCACGGAGAGCCGACCACTCTGCATGCCAAGTCGAAAAAACGGCTCTCCGTACAGCCACTCTAAAATCTTCTGCTGTTGAATGGGTAATCGTAACACTGGGCGCTGTGACTGCCGATTTCGCTGCCAAATCCGCCGTGTCATTCCCTGGCAAGCCAACGTGTCCAGGAATCCATGCGCACTCCACATTAAAACCAGAAGCGTGCAAAATGTGGAGAACGTCCTGGATGCGCTGCACCAAAGGATGGTAATTGTACAGCTCACGAATGCTCTGAAGGGCACTAAGGGAATCACTAAGAATAAGGCAGTCACCTAATTTTCGACGTCGAATATACAGAAGGGCTTGATAAATAGCATATAGCTCGGCAGAATATATAGATGTGCAACTAGGCAAACCGTAAGTAGAAGTTGCGGTGCCGGTTACAAAGGCACATCCAACACCGTCGGGGCTCTTACTACCATCGGTGTAAATACAAATACGGCCACTGTATTTGGATAAAAATTCTAAAAAGCAACGACGAATACTATCAAGAGGCGTAACAGATTTCCCGTAGAGCGTCATCCCGAGATCGACATGGGAGGTAGCGCGTAACCAAGGGGGGTGTATACTCTCTCCCTTGGATAACAGCCGAGGAATGTCAACATGGTGCTGGCGTAGAAGCTCACGGAAACGAAAACCTGCTGGCCTGGGGCTCAGAGAGCGGAGGCAGTATCGCTCGTGCAGCTCAGGGGAGAAAAACGCGTGATAAGTTGGATGCCCAGGCATACACTTCAGCCCACAGCCATAATTAGCAAGCAGGACATCACGCCGACAACGCAGAGGAGGTTCTCCCGATTCGGCGTAGAGGCTAACAACTGGGCTCGTTGGAAAAGCTCCAACGGCCACACGGATGCCCTGGTTATGGACTGTGTCTAACCTTCTGAGCACTGAAGGTCGAGCTGAAGAATACACAATGCTGCCATAGTCCAACTTCGAACGAATCACAGCACGATAAAGACGGAGCAATGTCGTCCGATCCGCACCCCAAGACTTGCCACTTAGTATCCGTAAAAGATTTAGAGAACGGTCACATCGTGCTCTAAGCTGTGCTATTTGTGGCGCCCAACAAAGTTTCCGATCGAAGATCAAACCAAGGAATCTCGCCTCGTCTGCGAAAGGAAGTAAATCTGGCCCGAGTCGAAGAGACGGCGGCATATGCCACTTACGGCGCCAGAAGTTAACGCAGACTGTCTTCTCAGCGGAGAAACGAAAACCGTGTTTCGAGCTCCATGCATAGAGATTGTCCAAACACCGCTGGAGACGGCGTTCCAAAAACGGTGTGCGCTGAGAAGTACAGAAGATGGCAAGGTCGTCCACGAATAAACAGGAAGAGACACCTTGAGGCACACAAAGTGATATGGAATTTATCGCAATAGCAAATAGAGTCACGCTGAGTACCGAGCCCTGCGGCACTCCGTTCTCTTGAATAAAATGGTTAGAAAAAACCGAACCCACCCTCACTCGAAAAACGCGGTCCCGCATAAACTCCTGAATGACCAACGGTAGGCGTCCACGTATGTTCCAGTTGTGCAGAGAACGCAATATTCCCGCCCGCCAACACGTGTCGTAGGCCTTCTCGAGGTCAAAAAATATCCCAACTGTGGGGCTGTTCTTAAGAAACCCGTCCATAATCTGAGTTGAAAGAGAGACAAGGTGGTCAGCAGTTGAACGTCGTCGTCGAAAGCCACACTGGATGTTCGTCAGAAGTTTGTGGGATTCCAGCCACCACACCAACCGTCCATTGATCATGCGTTCCATCACCTTGCAAACGCAACTGGTGAGGGAAATAGGACGGTAACTGGAAGGAAGATGGCGGTCCTTTCCAGGTTTAAGAATGGGTATGATGGTGGCCTCCCGCCACTTGTCTGGAAAAATGCCATCAACCCAGACACGATTATAGACCTCGAGTAGGAAATCTTTGCCATCAGGAGAGAGATGTTGCAACATTTGGACGTGGATACCATCTGGACCTGGTGCTGAGTGTCGTGAAGAGGAGAGTGCATTGTCTAGCTCTGCCAGGGTGAAAAGGCGATTATAATCCTCAAGGTTGCCAGAAAGAAACGAGAATTCTTGAGATTCCACCTGGTTCTTAACTGTAAGAAACTCAGGGGAATAGTTGCCTGAGCTAGACACCTCAGCGAAAGCACTGCCTAAAGTATTCGCCACGTCAAATGTATCAACAACAGCTCCGGTAGGTGTTTTGAGACCGGCGATGGGCATATGGTTCGGTTTCCCAGCCACACGTCTTAACTTATCCCATACGACAGAGGAAGGTGTATGTCGATTAAAGGAACCCACGAATTTATTCCATGACATCTTTTTGCTATCCTTAATAACCCGCCTAGAATGTGCACGCATCCGTTTATAGTGTATCAGGTTATCCAGTGTAGGAAAACGCTGGAAAACCCGTAGAGCTCGTCTGCGAGCGCGAATAGCATCCCGACAGTCAGCGGTCCACCAAGGTACCGGAAATCGACGGCTGTAGCCAGTCGAACGCGGAATGGATTGCTCAGCAGCAGAAAGAATGGTCCCTGTAAGATGTTCGACCAAGTGGTTCACAGAGTCGTGCTCTTCGTAGCTAAATTCAGCCAAGTGGGAGTACAGTTCCCAGCTGGCGTGGTCTAGGCGCCAACTAGGTAAACGGGTGGAACATACAACGGGTGTCAAGACACTAATACGACAAGGAAAGTGGTCACTAGAATGCAAATCCGAGATGATATTCCAGCATAAGGTGACTGCCAGCTGAGGGGAACAAATTGCAATGTCAATGTGTGAAAAACTATGAAATGCGTCAGATAGAAAGGTGGGCTCTCCGGTGTTCAAGAGAGCAAGATTCTGACTATCCAAGAAGTCTTTAAGTAGCGTACCTCTCGCACAAGCCCGAGGAGAGCCCCAAAGAGGGTGATGGGCATTCACGTCGCCTACCAATAAAAAGGGTGGTGGCAACTGCGAAATGAGGTGTTCTAAGTCGCTGTGCGAGAGGTCCGCAGATGGAGGCAAATAGATACTGCAAATGGTGAATGAAGCGGAGTGTAGCTTAATGCTGACAGCAACGGACTGGATTGCAGATTGTATGGGTACGGAGTTGGCAAAAATGTCATCTCGAATAAGCATCATAGTGCCCCCATGTGCCGGGACACCGTCCTCCTCGGATAAATCACATCGTACGGAGGAGTACTGCCTGATGGTAACGGTGTCCTGTGGACGGAGCTTCGTCTCTTGTAAACATACAGCCAAGGGTTCATGCTGGCGCAGCAACAAGTCAAGCTCTGGTCGATGTGGTCGAATTCCGCGTATGTTCCAATGGAGGATAGCCATTGAGTATATTATGGGATAAGTTTCAAATCGAAAGACGCTTCTGCAGATTGGGATTAGCTGGTCGGTTCAATTTGTTCTTCTTAGGCGTTGGGCTAGTACTATTTTCAGGAGCACGATCCTGCCGTTTCCGCACTGTCCCTCTGGCAGTGGCGGCAGAATCCTCCTGGTCCATCTCCTCCACAAGGGAGGTCCCTTTTTCAAGAGCAGTTTTAGGTCCAAGTAGTTCGAACCGATTGGATGTGCTGATCGGCGAAGACGGCCGTCGACGATTCACGCCCTCCTCCCCAGATGACCCTTCAGAGGAGGATACACGTGTGGAGTTGCGTGAACTTTTCTTACCTTTAGATGACTTGGTAATAGATTGCACATTTTCTTTCAAAAAGTCTTGTCGTACATACTTGGTCTTAAACTGTTTTTCCGGGGCAGAAGACGTCGTGAATTTACCAACTTTAGTTCCAGAGGTCGAGGCTTTCGGTGACAACTGTGCAGGACTATTCTGTAAGCTAGCGGATTTGGCAGATGTTGATACCAACTTGGGTGTAGGTGCCGAAGGCTTTGGCAGCGCTTGGGCTAAAATAACCTTTTCCGCAATTGTAGCCCCGTTCATATCGCCGGTCTGTGTTGCGATTTCCCGACGCGGTACCGGTTTAGCTGCAACTGAGCTATAGGTACCGGACCTCGGGGCAGAGGGTTGGCGGAGTCGCAGGAGCTTCCGGGCTTCCAAGAAGGACACCTTCTCTTTCACCCGTATCTCCTGGATCGCTCGTTCCTCTGCAAAACGGGGGCAGTCTCGGGAACTAGATGGGTGTTCCCCGTTACAGTTCACACACGATGGAGCTGAAGCACAAGCCCCATCGTGGGAGATGTCACCGCAGTGGACGCAGGTGGACTTGCCGGTGCACAACTCACTAGTGTGACCAAAACGTTGGCATTTAAAGCACCTCAGCGGATTGGGTATATAAGGCCTAACTTCGATGGCTTCATACCCTGCTCTAATCTTTTGAGGCAGATCAACCCGATCAAAAGTAAGAAACAGGGTACGAGTAGGCAGGAATTCACCGTTGATCTTACGTTGTACCCGATAAACAGCTGAGACACCCTGAGTCGCTAGATTTTCTTGGATCTCTTCAATAGACAAACCGTCCAACGCGCGGGTTGTTATTACACCGCGGGAGGAGTTCAGCGACTTGTGCACCTCGACCTTCACTGGATAGCTGGCTAACATGGTGGCTTTAAGAATCCTTGCAGCTTGCGAGGCGGAGTTGGCTTCGACAAGAAGTGTACCATTGCGAGCTCGAACGCAGGATTTAACAGGACCAGCAATGGCATCGAGACCCTTTTGTATAGTAAAAGGGCTCACCGTAAGGAACTTCTTACCTTCCTCTGTCCTATGAATAACCAAGTAGCGAGGACCACATGACTCGACTACTTCCTTTCCAACGTCTTTATTTGAAATCAGGGGTTTAAGTTTTGGTGCCATAAAAAAAAATTGTATAAATTCATCCCCCAGTGCTCCCCACCCACCACGGAGCCCAACGAGGGGTCACCCCACTGGGGTGACAGGGCTACACAGGGGATATAGCGGGCTCGCCGTCCCACTCACCCTGGAGTTCGGTGTAATACCTAGTCCTGGCCGATTGACTAGGGGTGGGTTAGTCCCTAGCCTCCCGTTTAGGCAAATCAGAAACCAAAGCGGTGTATTAGGCTGCGCACCCTCCCCAGTTACTGAAAGACAGAAGCCCAGGCTCAGGTACGCAACCCTCAACCAACCAGGATATTCCTCTTCACCGACACGGGTCTCCACGCACGGCCTACACGTGGGTGGGCATTTTCACCTACTGACTCCCTCACCACTCTGAGGTTGCCCACAGAGGGAGTCAAGGTGGCTCGGGAC
This sequence comes from Hymenopus coronatus, assembly GCA_030762935.1. Taxonomy (NCBI): domain Eukaryota; kingdom Metazoa; phylum Arthropoda; class Insecta; order Mantodea; family Hymenopodidae; genus Hymenopus; species Hymenopus coronatus. The sequence continues at coordinate 104,447,410 of CM060896.1, forward strand.
CCCGGGTGCGCCTAACCCGTACCTACCGTAGTAGGCCCCTGGGGGGGCAGGACTAATAACATTAAATATTTGAGGATGTTATACAGCTTTTATTTTAATAATTGCTCATTACACCAACGGTTATCTGGACATCGAAATCATTTAGAAAATAAGTAATAACAAAAATACTCCACGTAAAAGATTTTTGGGGGCGGAAGGATTTTTTCCCCTTCTAGTTAGATTGTTGGAAGATATTCTGTCCAATTCAATAAAAAAACTCCTGTTATATATAATACAATAACTAGACTATTTAAATGGAATATTTTAAATTCAAGAATAACAAAAATCAATAGTTCATATTGAAATATTTTCATAGGATACACTTAATAAAGTCACGTTTATTTGTTTATACTAAATCATTCCAATTTCGTTTTTGAGTTATGCTTCGCACACACTATATTAATTAATAAAGTTCTATTAAACCTAATACTAAATTAGGTTTATAATGATTACTTCTTGCATACTGCTGATTAAAAGTATACTTGTAGGCGAATATAAAAAGATACACTTTTTCAAAACAAACAATTTCAGTAAAATCTTCGTTTGGACTTTTTGGATTGAAGTTAAGCAGTAGAGGAAGAAGAGACTGCCCTTGGCATTCTACAAGATTCAGTTATCTTTTCATTGTAGGTAAGGAATTAGGTACTTACTGGAGCACATACAAAACCTGCTTCGATTTCAATTACAGTCTAAAACAAACAACATTATTTACTCCTACATTGTAATTTGCTTCATCAAGATTGCACATCATGGCAGGCTAGCAGGCTAACCAGGAAGTCACAGTTTAGATCTTGAACCCTAGAGGGTTTGTTTACTTTGGAATATAATGATTAATTGTAATTCTAGGTTACTGTGATGACTCGCGCTTTCTCGCGCGCTACAACACTCATTTGTTTTCTCAACAGCTCACTCACTGTTGGTATAGCAGTGATTCACTTATTCACATGTTGTAGTAATTCAGTATTGAAGCGTTTTATTAAGCTGAGCGGTGTCACCCTCCGTGTTGTAGTGGTTACCATGGTAATCTCTAAAACCTAAGATTGCAGGTTCAAGCCACGCGGAGGCTATAGATGTTTTTAGGACACAAAAATCCTATCATGCATTTCTTCGGAAGGGAAGAAAAGCCGGTGGTGCCGCATATTTATTTATTTTCACGTAAAAGAACCCCATTTCATGAAAGAAGAAGGTTTCTGGGCAAAATTCCTTCATTTCGCGTCCTCAAGTCGTGTTATTTGTGGGCAACGAGCTCATCCCTCGTCACCATGGCGCATAGCGGCGAACTCACGAACTAGAAATTCAAGAAACATTCTAACGATCCCTTTGCTCCACTTAGGAGCTACAGGAAACAACTGAACTAATAGGTATAGTCATACATATGACTTAAACTAGGTATTTATTAAAATCAATCACGATTTTCTTAAAAACTAAAGTGCATTAACTAGTTAATTTCTATTCTTAATACATAGTACATAGGTAGAAAAGGTACTGCACTCCACCCAAAAATTCAACACCGGGATTTCATCGGAAATACACGTTTTAGGACCCCTTGTATAAAAATAATGTTTACAAAAAGTTTGTGTCTGTGAATATGATAGCTCAAAAACGAAAAATAAGTACAATACCAAACCTGATATTGAAGTTTAGCACCTTCCAAAAGTAAAATCTCCCCCCCCCATCGCAAACGGCCCTTCACAGTTTTGAACATTTTTATTTTCTCAAAAAGATGCTCTAACGATATTATATGAAATACCGTATAATAAGTATATTTACACGATAAAGTGTATATCTTGAATTTTCTGGGGATATCCTACAAGAACCCTTCATTTTGCATAACCGGTGAACTATAAAAAATAGACAAACACTTACTTCACAAAAAATGCAGGTTTCGTTAATACACAAAAACCTATATACTTTTTTGTGGAATTAACCATTTCCAAGACATTCCCTGTTATTGGTTTCAAATTTAAAATACTTCAAACTTTTGTGATACGGGAATTTGTCAACATCTGGCCACGCAAAGCAACTAATTTCAGTCACATAACAACCAGTTTTTTTTTAAAAGATTTGACTATCGTTTTAGCCTAGTGTATTGGCTTATTTCCTCTCTACTTACAAGGAAGTGAATAAAACGAAGAGATTTAGCAAGATTTAGTAAGAAAAATCTGTTAGAGAATAGCTTGAGAATGTAGTGTGAATAGAACACACTTATTGTTTTTTATGTTAAACAGTAGTTAGTGTAGAAAGATTATTAGTTTTCGTACTGTCCAAAAGTATTGACTTTTCAAAATTTAATTATACATTTATCAAACTTAGAGAATTATTTCGAAAAATCAATATGACCATCAAATGTATTAAAAGTTGTTGCTAGGTGTTTGAAATTCTTTTCTTTGCATGACCAGTAGTTGTAAAATTCCCATATGAGTACTTTAAAACTGAAACCAATAACAAGGAATATCTCGAAAATGGTCAACTCCACGAAACAATGTATATGTATATTTTAACGAGATCTACATTTTTGTGTAGTAGGTTTTGTGTGTCTTTTAGGATTTATCAGATATTGAAAATTCATCCAGAATAAATGTGTCTTCAGAAGCTATTCTAAAAAAAAATCAATATATACATTTTATTTGCTACATATATATCTGCAATTATAGGTATTTTAATCATAATAGTCAAGAGCCATTTTTGAGAAAAACAAAATGTTCGAACTTTTTTTCAAGTAATGGGTTGTGGGGGTGGGGGATGCAGTGTTGCACCCTTGGAAGATACTAAACTTAAATACCAAGTTTGGTATTTTAATGGATTTTCGGTTTTGAGATATCGTGTTCACAGGCACACACACACACACACACACACACACACACACACACACACACACACACACACACACACGGAGTTTTTCTTAACTTTTTTTATACAGGGAACCCTAAAACGTGTATTTCCGATGAAATATCGTATCGAATATTTTAGGATGGAATGCAATATCTTCTCTGCCTACTATGTACATTGTATATACGTGGTAGAGAATGTAATAATATGAAAGATCTATAACATTTTATTTTATTATGTGAATATTTTTAAAAATGCATAACGTAGCACATTTTTGTTAGAACAATGTATTTATAAAACAAAAAGTATTATTTAAATAATCATTCAGGCTAGAATTTTGATACATGGCAAAAATATCACTATTATTATGTTATAAATTTCAATAAGATATTTTACATATTGTGGATGTTCTAAATTTCACAGAGATTGCCTTAATATGTTTGTCTAAATACTTTAATGTTTATTAATCAGTCCAAACATTAAGAATAATAATAAGAATATCCTTGGTAAGTTGCATTAAGAACTAAGTCAAAACTCTTTTAAGCTTATGCAATATGTAAGCGAGTTATTCTGGTCTGAACTAACGGGAAGGTAATTTAATTTGCACAATTGCATATTGTTCGGGTGCGAATTTCCTGAGGTGCGGATTCCTTTGAAATCGTTGAAGCATGTCTGATGTTCAGATTATGAAGTGTGTTACCTCTCAGTTACTGATTATAATCTATTACCTAGTTGTCCAATCTGATAAGGCAAACGCTTACCCTTTGAAGTGTCCGCCATTTAAAGTCCAGTATTTAAGTTGCGTAACTGATAATGCGCTTCCATTATTTCAGAATGAAACACCGGTTTGTTGCTATCAATCCAAATACCACCTACACGCAAGGACCGAATTGAACCAGTCATGTCATTGTGAGCAATTAATTCACCTTTGACTTTTTGGAGTCTTACATTTTAAACTTCCTACATTCAGCAATGATTTAACTTTCTAAATTGATTGTCGTGTGAAAGCACGACTTTAAAGTAACTTATAATAACGTCGTGACGAAGACATTTGCTGTTAATTTATAATGTATGCTTTGTTGTGTAGGTAGATATCAACCAAAGTAACTGCAAACATCATTGTTCCAAGGAACGATACACAAGGGCTTACTTGTATGGGTATTTCTAGGAAGGAATTTCACTACATATTCGGCTGTATCATGCAAATTATATGTTTTATACAATAAGCATATTCGTTACCTAAGATGCAAGTATTACGAATGAGAGTAGCGATGACAATATGTTCTCCTATCATTTAAAAATGTCAAGGCATCTACTAGATCAGATGTTTCAACTATGTTTTGCTGAGTTAAAATGCTTGTGTGTTCACAACAACAGTCCTCGAAGCATGGCTGAAGGACTGTTGTTTTGGTTCGGAGCATAGCCAAAACGTCATTGAGCGAAACGTAAGCATTAAGTGCTTGCTTTCCTGCCACTTCATGCCAACACTTCATTCTCTGACTAATGCTTGCCTTCTAAGTGGAGCATACTGCACGAGTGCTTAGTAATTTTGGTTTTGATATCACTCATTTAACATTTTAAGGTATTAACCGGTACCGTGTAAAAGAATTCCTAAAATTCCCATATAACCTAGCAATTTAGAGCGTTGTTAAAACACAAACACACACACACACGCACACACGCGCGTGTATATATATACATATATATGACATAGTATGTAAATAAGTGCAAATATTTGTATCAGCCTTTAAGGACGATGTGATGATCCGCAATTGCAGTTTTTTTCGCTATTCTAAAGTCAGGTACATGAAGAAAATTTTCCGATGTTTCAATTCCCTTTTCAGACGTTCGGCGATTGTCTAGTAATGACATTTTAATCAAAATCGTTAGAGATACTTTTCATAAAATCAAAAATGACGAAGAATGTTCCATGTAGACTGGTTTGAGGTGGGGACATTTTCCTGAAAATATTTGTGTCTCATCCTTGGAACATACTAAACTTAAAGACAAGTTTGGCATTTGACAGACTCTTTGCTTTTGAGTTATATTGTACACACACATACATATAAACAAGGACCTTCTTCTAAAAAGGCTTGTATCGTTCAGAGGTCCTAAAAACATCTATTTCCAGTGAAATCTCGGTATCACATGTTTAAATGTAATACAAATCTTCTCTACCTCTATGTACGTTGTATATACGTGATAAACTAAAATGCCTTCCAACCACAAGATTCTAAAATATTTTTCCTCCGCCATAGTTTTTGCGGGATGTAGAGTAAGATCATGAAATTCTGTTCAGTGAATTGGCGCCTTCCAGTTAAGCCTATTTCTTTCAACAGTTGTAAAAACACCCGGAAAGACATAGTACAAGTAGACATCTTAGCTCATAATAGGTAAGACATGATTGAACTATAGAGTCCTACTTTTGTTTTGCTTTTTTGCAAATAAATACGTAAGTTTTTACCAGAGATGTTATTTTTAAAAGAGACGCGCGTTTTTAAACACATGAGTTTTAAGTATTTCCGGCTGCGAGTTTTTCCTGGCTGTTTTTATGACGTGAAACTCTCTCCACCCGCTAACCTCTCACGGTTTAATCATTTTACCGTAACAATAGAAAGTTTCTATTTCTCTGCCCGCCGATGCTTCTTACAGTCATCATTTTATGTTCTCCTTGGATCATATCTACTCAGCTATAACGCGGTCCGAATATGTTTACGTCAGTGACAACATGCCTATAATTTGTTCTGCTTCGTTTGCATGCTTCTGGTTCACCTCTTTCGCGGTGAAAATAAGCATAGTGCTTCCTTAAGGAAGAGATGCATTCGGTTCCAGTTCGCTGTTTCGGTATTTTTCATCGGTCGGTTTGTTTCAGACGTCCTTCTACGTAATATAACTGCCAGAGGATAATAAAACTAACCAACATTCTTGAGATGATTGGTTACATAAATGAAATAGTATTCCTGCTAAGTAGCAATCCAGGAACTTAGGTTGTCAAACAAAACCTTACAGATCACGTTTTCAAACAGAATCAGCTCTTTGGAAAAAGACGCTCCCCAAAAGACACATACAGAATATTCAGAGATATTCATTGAGTTATCGCATGAAAAATACTAACGGTTTAAATAAATCTGGATTGGTTAAGAGTTTATTTATTTTCCAACTATATGCATGCTCTCAGCGTGAATTTCATTTATCGAAGTTCACAAAGCATGGAGTAGCATGGATAACCTGTGACTTAATCGGTTCTGATAAACAAACAAGCTCAGATGCTTTGCTCATTACGGAGTAGTTGGGGGTAAGCTGACCGGAAGCGTGGAATCTGCATACCTCGCTGAAGCTTTATCAAACTATTTTTAATTATTTTTTCATCTCTCATATTTGTTAATCGCGTTAAACGCTTGTGGAAAGAGTTTTATTATAGTTATAGATATAAGAGAGGGAGGGTACCATGGCACCGCAGGCGATGACACTGGTGATGCATGGAATGAAGATAGAGCAGCGGTGGAATGTAATAGCGGAAGAAAACCCGGAGAAATCCCGCCCCAGCGTCGCTTTGTCCACCATAAATCTCACATGCGGTCACTTGGGATTGACCCCGGATCTTCTAGGTATAAGAGGGATACAGGTGCTGAGTGAAAGTAACATCTTTAAAAATGGCTCTGTATGTTGACTATATACAAAAATTATATAGGTACCTATTTCCTCTAATTATTCAAAGGAGATACTGCCATATTACAAGAAGATAATAAGAGTCATCATAATGCCATTTTCGAATTAAATAAATATACATGTACAAACCCATCCATATATACATATATATGGGTTATCAAAACTATAACAACATTCCAAAACGTTAATGCACAAACTTTTGACGTACCTTGAATCTTTTAAAGAGATCAGAATTTTTGGTGTAGTACTTTTTGACATAAATATCAGTTTTGATAGTTAACGCTATTGAAACGTAAGTGTGCAAGTTTTTCTAAAAGTGATTTACGTATTTTCATGTATCAGAATGCCAACTTCTGGTGACATTTTGATTTTGTATTATTAATATACAACAGAGAGAGGTAGAAAATTATACAAATGTTCAGTGTATTCTGTGAAATGTGAACATTTTTCATTTAGCCATCCCAGAAACATCAGTACAACCGGAATGCCAGCTTGATGTATAGGTTGATGCTTGTATTCAAGATTAACAGGAGTACTTCTGAAAACTTTCTTAATCATATTGATATGTTGCGTTGCTTTAGTTCCATAATATATTATGCACAGTTTTGGAAAAAGGGAATAACATTATACGCATGAAATATTCTACATTATAAATACTCAACACCAAAGTTATGAAAAAAAGATTTTCTTAAGCCCATCTTTAAATGGATTTACTCTGTGTTCAATTAAACAATAAAGAGAAAACCTATAAGAGCAAACGGTCAACAAATTAATCCATTTTAGAAAACTCTCGAGTGAAAATGAAATATCTACAGCAGGACATGACGCAAGGAAATTTAATACTTATATAATACATTAATTCTGCAAATGTCATGGAATAAATATTTGTATTTTAACGTGACATGTTTTGCAGTTTTCTAACATTTGTGAAGTAGTTGACACACGTGCATGTAGCAGAATCATTCACATTCATGTATTCATATTAGTAATGAACTAATACGAGTTGTCTGGCTTAGGTCCAGATTGACATTCTGTAACAGTAAGATGTATGCCAAACAAAAATGATCTATTAAAACGGACTATAAACTTATATCCTGTTCTTACTGATATTCCCGGAACTTATTGTACATTCCATTGTCACTACCTCTATCCAGATTCTGAACACAGATGTGAATAACATACTCAAGGTCTCCTTACTGTATCCGCTTGCCAGATTAAGTTGCTGCTGTGAATTTCTTAAATGTGCTTAAGGGGTCTTTAGGATATTGCGTAAGCACTCGTGTATTTGCTAACGGATAAGAGATCATTACGACGTCTGTTTAGGAAGATCGTAGTTAAAATTGATTGTAACCATATTTTTTTTAATCTTCCAGTAGAATGGTATGCGAATACATAGATTTTAATTTTTAGGTTCTGTCTTTTCAAGGACATTAGATATTTTTAGATATTTGAGGTACCTTTTAGAAAGTCAGATCTGAGAGACTGACAGAAATGGATGGAATGATGCTGAAATAAACTCGAGATTCACTGATTGTTTCCTATAGTTGTCTGATAATTACAATAAATTCCCAATGAAAAGCCTTAATCCAGACAAATGTTATCAAACGAGATTCCAACTTGCTATTTCACATAGTGGAGGCGAGGTTTATCGGAGGCATTGATTATTTAGATCAGTGTGTTTGTTTTCTTGGTCAAGTTTAGTTACTTAAGGAATTGTGAGCTGCAGAAATGGATATTTGTTTTTAAGCTGGTATCTTAGACTACTATTTTTTCAAAGTTTATTCCAAATGAAAGAAACTTGCTTGTCTAAGCAGCAATATTTTCTGATGGTTTAAACGTTTTCGTGAAGATTATACTCCAAGATAGCGCTGCTGAAGACCAATCTTAATCACTGGCCATTATCATCATTATTTTAATCAGGCGCACAGAAGATTAGATGAAAAAGAGTTTAAGTATATGATACATATAAAACATAATTACATCGCACCTTTAAAAGACAAATAGTCACAGAAATCACAAGACTATGTATCAGTGAATCATTGGGGTATTTAGTGACCAATTATAATTGAGAAACATTCTCTCAAACATGTACAGTATGGATGAAAATAAATTTAATTATGACCTTTCTGCTAAAATGAAATTGTATTCAGTATTTTACAACTTCAAATGCCCACGCAGTCCGAGTGAACTCAGCAGTTAAAGCTCTAAGAGGATTAAACGGCATCTTATGGCTGTTACAACATTCAGAAATAATCATTGAATACCAAGGGATTATTTTCAAATATTTCTATCCAGAAATCACCCACATGTCTTAGAGATTGTAAAGTTGAATGAGAATTGAAAACCTCAGTCCGCCGCCGGGTGTCGTAAAGCTTAGGATGGCAGCTCAGTGATAGAGAATAGTAACGGGAATTGGAAAATTTGTTGTTCGATTTCCAGTCGTGAAATTATATTTTTATTTTCTCCAACATACGTATGGTAAGTAGATTAACTATTGCATTCCAACAAAAAATTAATAACGAGACTTCATGATATTCGCAACTGAAAAAATAACATTTTCAAAAAAATCTATCACCCCGAACTACCACTTGCATGCGAAACTTATTTATTTTGATTTAAATGGGTATAAATAACTAACGATTTGGATCTAATTTATATACAACAAAGATATTTGCTTGACAAATCCATCTACATTTTGAGCTTTCTACGAATAGCTCGTACATTCCTCTCCATTCTGAATTAATTTTGTATAATTTAATAACTAATAAGAGATATATAAACTTCATTAAATACGTGGATCCCTTTACAACATTCCAGATGGTCCAACAGGTCCGTATTTCACATGTGTAGCAAACCCTTCCTGCGTTTAAAGAATTGCAGAAGTCAACGGGCCGAATCCAAGTGTTAGTTGTAAGCGGTGTTAGCGCAGGTGACCTGCGTGCTTTCTCTTGAATATCAGCGGAAACAGTTGAGGGAATCGCGCTCATTGAGATGAGTTCCCAGGTTTGTATTAGAATCCCTGATCTCATATACAGGAACAGTGCAAACAGATCGAAAAGGTAAACATGTTTTCCACTTCAGTTACAGAGATTGAATTTTTGAAAGAAAAAATTGACCTTTCAGACTGAGAATTAATTAAAAATGCTTTATTTCACCTATCAGTATGCGACAATAGCTAGTTTTGTAATTGTGTAATACGCTGTGCTTATTTGACATTAAAGACTAGCCCCATTGTAGGGCTAAACGCAGTAAAACACTACGTGCTGTCGTTTTTGCATATTTTTCTTAAAGAGACCTTCATATTTTGATTTACTGTGTTTATAGGTTTAAAATTATTAATATTTATTATTATTAATAATTTTATAATAATAATAATAATAATAATATTAGTAATAATGCATTGAAACACAACTTATTTTATTTGCACATTTTTCGTTACTATGCTTTCATGTTTTGATTTACACTGATTATGCGTTTAGTGATAACAATAATACTGTTAATAATATTATGATTATTACTGTGAAATATTGTGTGCTATAATGTTTACATGTTTTTTTGTTACGGAGATTTCTTGTTTTGATATACTCCGGTTATGCGTATAGTGCGTAATTATAATAAAATAATAATAATAATAATAATAAAAACAATAATAATAAAACAATAATAATAAAAACATCAACAATAGTAATAATAATAATAATAATAATAATAATAATAATAATAATAATAATAATGTTATCACGAAACCGTGCTTTTGTGTATTTTTTGTTTTTGCTTTTTTTTTTGTGTAACTGTGCATTAATGTTTCGATTTAATTCTATAGTGAGTTCAGTCTCTTTATGTTAAATAAGAGCAGCGAATCCACAATCTCAAAAATTGCTTTTGACGGATATTGACAGGTGAAACAAAGAATTTTTAATTAACTCAGTTTAAACAGTCCATTGTCTCAAAAATAATATCTCTATAACTGAAGTGGAGAACATGTTTAATTTTTCGATTTGTTTGCACTGTTCCTGTATACGACATTAGGGACTCTAATACAAATCTAGAAACTCTTCTCAATGAGCGCTTTCCCCTCAACCGATTCCGCTGATATTCAATAAGATTTTCCCCGTTGAGCTCTGCAATTCTTTAATCGCACAAAGGCCTATCTACACACGTGAAATACGGACCTGTTGTGCCACCAGGCACAATTTCAGTTATTTTCTGGCATCAAGAATTCCCAGATATGCATTGCCTTAGTTTTCGTTTCCCATTATCTTTTAATTATTTTCTCTGCACGTACTATGTATATAGTGTATAGAGAAGATATTGTAATATACCCAAAAATTCGATAGCGAGATTTCACCAGAAATATATGTTTTGGGGTCCCCTGAGTCCGAAAAAAAAACATTTTTAAAGAAAGGTTCTTGTATGTGTGTGTGGGTGGACAGCATAGCACAAAAACGAAAAGACCGTTAAATACCAAACTTGGTATTTAGGTTTGGTATCTTCCAAGGGTGCGACACGAAGATTTCCAAGAAAATCCCCCAACCACAAACTACCCGTTACATGGAAAACTTTTCGAAAATTTTGATTGTCTCAAATATGGCTAACGATTTTCATTAAAATATCGTATATTACAGATATTTACCCGACAAATAAAATGTATATCTTCAATTTTCTGGGAATAGCCTCCGAATATCTCTTTATTCTGGATGAATTTTTCTGCATTTTGCATAGCTTGTAAACCGTAAGAGATAGACAAAACCTTACCTTACAGAAAACGTAGAGCTTGTTAGAACACACAATTAATGTTATATACATGTTTTTCATGGAGTGGATCGCTTTTGAGATATTCCTTATTATTAATTTCACCTTTAAAAAACTTATACTTTTCTTATACGGAAATGTGTCAACTCCTGTCCATACAAACAAAGGTACTTCAGTCAAATAACAACCAGCTTTTAAAATATTTATGCATTAATTTAGCTTATGGTACTCCGTTATTTCCCTTCTACTTACAAAGAAGCAAGTAATAAGATCCTTTCTGCTAATTGTTTCTTGATTAGCCTTAAGTAATTAGAAGAATAAGCTGTTTAACAATAATTTATTGTAGAGATATAGAGAAAGTCATGTGAATAGAATTTTTAATATACTTTAGTCATCACTCAACTGTCTATTGTGCTGTGAGGCAAAGAGAATGGGACTTTAAAAGCAGGTCAGCTTATGCTACTTTGAAAATGTGTATCCTCTGCAAAGTTTCTCTCTTTAACAAGAAACAGTTAGAGAAGAAGCTTTTATAAGAATGAATTTTAGAAGATGAAAGAATCTGATGTGTTACACTCACTTTCTCTAGCTACTCTACGAACTTCTAACAAAATATTCTTGTGCTTTCTAAAAAATGCTAATCGAGATAAACATTAGCTCTTATTACTTAATTCCTTATAAGTAGAAGGGAACTAAAGGAATGCGATATGCTAAAGTGATAGTCACGTGCAATTGTCATTGAAAATCGCTTCCTTGCTTCGCAGGAGTAGAACAAAATAAAAACGGGCACTTCCTGTCACTTCCAAGTATAAGTTCTTCACAATTGAAACCAATAACAAGGAATATCACGGAAACGGTTACCTTCACAACAAAAACTTAAAGCACATACATTGTGTGTTTTGACTAGATCTACATTCTTGGTGCAGTAAGTTCTTGTCTATCTCTTGCGGTTTAGCTGTTAAGCAAAATTCAGCAAAATGTATCCAGAAAGATATACATTTTATTAGGAATGTAAACAGCTTTAATATAAGGGATTTTAATTAAAACCGTTACAGCCATTTTCTAGAAAATAAAAATTTTCGAAAATTGTTCCATGTAAAGAGTAGTTCATATTGGAGGGACTTTCTTGAATATTTTCGTGTCGCATCCTTGGAAGATACTAAACCTAATACCAAAGTTTCGTTTTCGAGCAATGCTGTCCACAGACACACAGATAGACAGACATATCTTTTTCTAAATTTTTTTTTTTTTCGGATTTAGGGGGCCACAAACCATAGGTATATTTCCTGTGAAATCTCGACATCGATATTTTGGTTGGAGTACAATACCTTCTCTATCCACTATGTATATGTAGACTAGAGAAAGTAATAAACTATAGTGGGTAAAGAATGCTATGTATATGTAACACCTCAAATTCTTTTAAAATCTGATTCAGTCTTTCAACTTAATGTGTACACATGGGCATTGTGAAATAATATAACATAAATCATGTTTGAGTGAACAGTAATTATTAACAGACACTTTTATGTATGCATGAATTCTACATTTTGAGACGATACTTGCTTTTATGGGCTCAAAAATGTTCAATGAATTCAAAGAAGGATTAGAGCCAGCAGCACATTTAGCTCTTGGGCTGTTTTTTTTTTTTTTGTTTTTTGTTTTGTTTTTTGTTTATCCACTGGCACCTTAACTGGTAACAGCCACGGAGGCGGTTTTTCCACCACTTCAGATAATTGCCCCTCTGACAAATTACAGAATATTCAATCGCTAAATCTTACGCAAGTAAAGGAGACTAGGTCGGAGTTTTCTTATACTTGGCCCAAACTAGGCTGACGTAATTTTTGCGCGTTCTTGATTTAGTTTTTCGATTAAAACAGAATGCTAACATTTGAAATGTCTCTGGGTCACTTAAATGTGTGGTATCTCCAGATCCGGTTTCAATTCTACACCGAAATTTTAAACCATCTTGGTAAAGTTGAACTATTATAAAAGTGACAGCATTAGAACTCCAAGGATAACCCTGCTACCTGCTAAGTGTTTGCATTTATCTTTTAAAACGAATTAGCAAACGATTTTTTTTTCCTTTTTTCATATAGTATAACTCTTGAATAACAAACACATAAAATAATGTTTATAGTTCTTCGATTTAGAGTGATTAAATCCCGAGGTTTCGGTTTCTATTCAAGGTTGTAAGGAAAATATATTTAATTTTGGAAGTCTGAATGTATAAACAAAATGTAACAAAAAACATAACTTTTTCTAGCTGTTTCACATACAAACGCTATTCTACAAAATATAACATGAAACTCTCGATTAACATGAAACTTTAGTAGAAATTTGCTTTCTTTTAAGCATAAGGGAATCACTAAGCTAAGCGATAGTCATATATTTTAAAAGCTGATCAGCAGTGAAACAAGACAGATGAAACGAACGCTGACTTCCCATTTGAGAAAAGTTACTAGTTTAAAACTGAACTGAAACCAATAACAAGGAATATATGGGAAGTGGTCAACTCCACTAAAGATGTATAGGTAGGTATGGCATATATGTTTTGCAACAAGTCGTACATTTTTTGTATAACAAACTCTTGTCTAGCTTTACCAGCTATCCAAAATCCATCCAAAATGAAGAGGTCTTCAGAGACTATTCAAGAAAAGCCAAGATATAAATTTTGTTTGTCATGTAAATATCTTTGATATACGGTTTTTTTAATCAAAATTGCTAGAGCCATTTTTTAGAAAATAAATATTTTTGAAATTTTTTCCATGCAAAGGGTAGTTTCTCGTGTGAATATTTTCCTCAACATCTTCATGTGGCATCCTTTACTAAACTTAAACACCTAGTTTGGTTTTTAACGACTTTTCTTTTTTTGAGTCATCGTGTTCACAAATACACACACGCACGCACACATACATTTTTCTAAAATATCTTTTTAACAGGGCACAGGTGTATTTCTGGTGAAATCTCGGTATCGAATTTTTGGGTGGAGTGCAACACTTTTTTCTATGTACTGGCTAGAGAACGTAATATTATAATAGCTATATTAAATTATATCCAGCCTTTAGTAGTGGGCATACACAGTCATTCTTAAGAAAATTTGTTTTTTCATCTATTATATTTTAATTCACGTAAATCTTTGCAAAAATATCTAGATTACACATTTCTTTTTATATGGTCTTTCAAACGTCAATTCAAATTTAAAATTCTATAAACATTATAATATTTGAGGTGGGATAACAATAAAAGAAGTCATATACAACACAATCTATATGTTTTGCTTACTTTTTTAGTTCATCGTTACTGTGGGCACAGTTTTGTTAATGAAACGTTAAAATTATTAGTTACAAATCATGGCTGTGTCACTAAATGGTAGATTACAGCTGATTCAATTATATTATGAAAGCAAGAGGAGCGTTTCTCAGGTCTGAAAAAGTTTAGAACTCCTAAAAATTTAAGAACGGGTTAATGTTCCATTCATAATTATGGGGTTCAATCGGGAAGTATGAGGAAACTGGTTCTGTTGCAGATAAGAAGAAATATGGAAAGCCAAAGGTAATCAATGATGTTACTATTGCTGAGGTTCTTCATATCTACACGCTAGCAAAGTAATTAATTGTCGATATCTTTCCAGCCAAAAAGCTACTAGGGTAACATATTTAGATTTTATTTGTTGATCTATTTACTTTATTTCTAGCGATGTTATGCAAAGAGTGTGGACTTTTAAAACCAGCGTCTAGGTATTTCTTGTTTCCATCATTTCCTAATTATCTCGTTTTTCAGGGTTGAATGATCAAGGGACGTGTTCGGTAGGTTGCGGCTGGATGGTGGTTTGCGACTTGTAAAATGCTATCCTGGAGTCGTCGTCAGGAACACTTGGTCGGAATCCGCAGTCGCGTTTGTAGCTCATCTAGAGGTTCACTGGAAACCTCGGAGCCTGTAAATAGACCCAAGGGCTGTGCCGAAGCTGTTTCACCTGTGGCCGTTAGGGATACCGTCCATGCTTGCTCCCGTCATCATCCGGCTTTGGTCACCCTTCGGGTCTCACCCCTCATTCCTCCCTCCTTGGGGTCATGTAAGAGGCAGTGTGTTAGTTCTGATCTTAATCCTTTGCACCTTTGGTCTCTTTCAGGTTAGGGAGTGTCGGCAATGGTGTTTCAGTCCGGGAACTCTTACATCTCTTGAACTTCAGCTAGTTTCAGGAGTATAAGGCCACTGGATCCTACGCGGGGAGGTTCCCAGGCTCCCTGTCTCAATCAGGCAACTGTGTGTATATGTGTGTCTGTGTGTGTGTGTGTGTGTGTGTGTGTGTTATTCTAGAGGGAATCCCTCACTGAAGCCACCATAGTCTTATTGTGCTTCCAACACCACGAGGATAGGACGATCTGAGAGCATTATCGACGGGCGGCCGAATCCGAACCACAAGGAAACAACCGCTTTGGGTCCCTAACATAGTCCTAGCAGTTTTTCTCGGCACGGGGAGCGCTAAAAGGTCGCCCCCAGGTCATATTGAACTCCCTCAATCCTAAAAATGACCCCAACGCCAACCCACCACCGAGAGCTGTATTTCCAAAGCGCATTCATTCAAAGCGCATTCACCATTACGGAAGGGCAATGTCATCGCAGTCCTCGCCGACACTTACACTCCGGAAAGAAAAGCTTGGATGAAGGAGTTAAAATGAAAGGGCAGACAGTTCGGAAATCCTCCTTAGCATTCGTCTAATGACCCGGAAATCGAACCCACGGCCTCCCGAATGTCAATTCCAGACGAACTGTATAATACGAAATAATGCTAGAATAATTGTTAAGCAAACGAATGTTTAGAAATACTCTTAAAATCGAATTTTGGTCAAATTTGATTACTTTGGCAGGGTAGGCCTTTGTTATTTTTTACTGGACACACCCCTAGCCATCTGACTCGGTATAAGCTAACCTTAAATACTCTGTTATTGCAGTGCCGTTGCTCCTGGCTCCCACCACCCGGAGTTTCTTCTCACCTCACTGTTCCATAGGTACAATAACCTCACCGGTTCAATGCCGAGTATTTCAATTCTTCCTTCCTAAAGTAATAAATGTAAAGTGCATTAACTATGTAATTTACCAGTTGTACGCCAATTCTCGGTTGGCACTGCAGATCAAAGGTTGCATGCAACGCTAGATGCAAATGCCATGCTGTTATGTTGCTTCCAGCAGATTGCTGTTCCCATGTCGATTGCGTGTGTCGTGTATTTTCACTCTCGTTTCCTTCCACCGCAAATTAACTTTTACTTTCTCAGCGAACGTCCACGAAGAGCGACAGACACGTTCCATTCTCTGAACCACTCACGAGAACCGCGCGGTAACTGCGAGTATTATGCAGTTGAAGAAAGGAGAGTGCAAGTGGGAAACTGGGAAAATTGCTTACTTCACAGAGAGGTCATTAACTATTCACTGAGGTCGTCTATAGGAATAATGATGATCATCCTCTAGATCCTTCCTTAACACCTGTTCTCTAACACCTACTTAGCAATAACACAAAACGTACAATGTTTACTTTCTCAACTACGTATCTATAGTAAATAGTAATATATTAGTGCTGTTGATCTATCAACATTTTAATTGACTGTTTAATATAACCAATTAATTAGTTAAATTAATTAAATTAGTTTTAATTTAATTATTTTAATTGAAATTTTAATTTAATCTTAATTAGCGGTCATCAAAGCTCTCTATGCACAACATTGCGTAAATTTGAAGTAAAAAAAAAACAACAAAAAAACAGTGAAGCTTCCATGATGGACAAACCATAGGTATAGTTATAAAATTCTTCGACTTGCAATGATACTTTTCCATAACACGCTGTCAATATAGCGTTTTTATAATTTATAATGTCCAGGCTGTTTTGCATGGTCTGTAGGTTAAAATATTTTCGTTCTCAATATATTTCTACCTCAGCGTTTCGTTCCTGTCTGTGAGGAACATCTTCAAAGGTGTTTGTTCACGTCGCTTCTCTAAGAGCTATAAAATTGCAAGTTAAGAACCATTATATATATATATATATATATATATATATATATATATATATATATATGTTGCCTTGAGTCCGCCCATCGGGCCCGAAATTATAAATTATAAACTATGGTCACAGGGGTATACAGGATGTTTTATTTATTTGTGTTAAGTATCCATTCAAAGAATATGGTCATCGTCAGCCCAGGCTGTTATCCTACCGTATTCAAAAGCCATGTTTTCCTTTATATATTTTTTGTCTTCCGCTAATACCAATACTACTACTACTACTACTACTACTACTACTACTACTAATAATAATAATAATAATAATAATATTATTATTCCTAGCGATAAATAATTATTATAATAATAGTGTTACATACTTGTATCAACAGTATTAATAAACAAAAATAATAATGTGAACCTAATACATGTACAATGTTTAAAATCGCAAGGATTAACTTGTGTTTTACCAACACAAACTAATGCTTAACTGTTTCCGTTTTTATACCACACGACCATTTCTTTTAACTTTGATCAACTACTTCTCTGGCTTCTTACTATCGAATGCTAAAACGTTTAATTAAGGTTACCTTCCACTCATTTAATTTTTGTATACTCTTTCCTCCGAAGATGTATCTTTACATACGAAAACTATATGCTCCATATCTTCCTTTCCTCCATATATTGGACACAGATTTTGTTGGAAGCCTTTTCTCTCCCTTTAAATCTCCACAACCTTTCGAGCCCAAGCCAAGCTTTGTTCCTTATTCAATTTAGCCACATAACTTTCTCTTTTCCATGTATTTTGCACACACGATTCTAGGTATCTTTTACCCGCTTTGTTCCTAAATAATTATTGTATTTATCGATCTTCAAATTCCCTGTAGTACCTTTCCAAAACCCATTTATATTATTTTACCTTCTTCACCAAATTTATCCATTTATGTAACTCTATCCACTTTTCCTTAAATTCTTGAAATTCTAAGCATAGCCTTTCAGTTGGATATAGTATTGTATACCAGTTTATAGGGTGTTTATAAAGTGATATTTTTGAAAGTCTATTTCGAGTAACTATTAAGGATAAATAGTAACAGTATGCAACGTTTTGAATGCTTATATGTATTATCCTCTAGAATAAATGAGCATGTGCATCGTGTGTATACCATTATCCAATCACACCAAACTATATTGCAGACAGCAACAAAAATCAACACAGTTGTCTCTCTTGTTCCGCATAGTCATACTTTTCAGCACTACACGCCGGATAATGGGCATTGGAGTTGATCTCATCCACATACATGACACGTTATCGGAAATTCAGAGAACGTGGATTCCAAATGGAGTGCGATTCTCCACAAATCCATCTATGTGGAAATGTGTCATCCAGATACTCAAGATCAATGCTGCGGAATAACATTACTAACTCCCTGTTGGAAAATCCTGTTTACAGAAGTTCCTCGGGATTTGTTTCAGACATGTTTTTTTTCTGTCAGAAAAATATAAAAAGTGTATAAACATCTTGTGTAAATCTAGAGAATTTCATATAGTCCACGCAGTTAAGTTGGCGACACCTTATTTCCTTGAACAAAATTTGCTCATTAACCTGAGAACTGAAAGTTAGAAATTATGAACCTATTAGTAGTTAAAGTGCTCACTATGTTCTGCGTAACAATGGATTTTTTCAGTTAAGATATCATCATTACAATTAACACATAAAGCCAAGATTCGGAATTGAAACGCTGTCAAGAACATAACCTTCAAGCATTTATTTTTATACTGGCTATAACAATTTGTCGGTCCTGTGCTCAGTTGAATGAATAATTAATAAACAATTAAGAAAAAATATAAATTCAATGAAGTATAAATTAGAATTTTGGTTGTATAGATATTCACCAAGGTAATTCCAACTTTTATATATATAGCATAGTACATAGAAATACAACAGATTTATTTTTAAGCCTCATTTATTTATGACTTTTCGGGGTATGGAAATATGGGATAAAATATGAAGCTTTGCTTGTAACCTGTGTGTGTGTGTGTGTGTGTGTGTGTGTGTGTGTGTATGTGTGTGAGTGAGAGAGAGTAATTTCAAAGGGCGGCAAAAACTGAACAACTGAACTGAGGGTATTCCAAGTAGTTCTTCATCCCGACGCGGGGAGTGCTAGCAACACGCCTCCCAGGTCTGCCCAAATTCTACAGTCAACTACAACTTACAACGCCATTCCGCCCCCGAGAGCTGTATTTTCAAAGCACAGTCATCACCACAGTCCTCATCGACACTTACAACCCTGAAAGAGACCGATTGGATGAAATGTAAATGAAATGAAAGGACAGGAATTTTGAGGGAGTTAAGAAACCTTCCCAGCATATGCCTGGTGATGCGGGAAACCCCCCGAAAAAACTCCTGTGTCAGAGAGTTCGACCACGGGAATCGATTCCATGACCTTCCGAATGTTAGTCTCAGACGAAACGCCTGGCTCTGTTATCTAATATATAAAACAATTAAAATCAATTGGTGCCGAAGGTTAGCATTCGACGATATACGTTAATTGTAATTTCCAATCGGTTTACCTCCTGCATGGCAAAGCTTTCAAGGGATTACGGTGATCTCAAATCAAGATTTAAAATTAACAAGATTAATGCCATACAACGAATACAGGTGTAATAACTACTCTCTTACGCGTATCTCTATGATCTCTAATCAAGATTTCAAAGTGACCAGAACAATGTCATACAACGAAAACAGGTGTAATAGCTACGGTTATTTCTAAACTTGAACACCAAGTAAACCACAGTTAACGCGTCTTGATTAATTGGTACATAAGAATTAGTTGGGGGAAGATCTTTAGGAAAGATCAACTGCAGAAAAAGTTTATGACAGTTATGTAAATACTTTAAACACCGTCCATAAGACATTAGAAAGTCTCCAAGTTGATTTTCTCATGTGTGACTAGTTTGAGAGACCTCCACGTATTTTTTGCTTAAATGTTCTGGGCAGTTCAGTTAAGTTTGCTATTACATGCAAAAATCTGTGTTCCATTCACATGACTCTCTCTAGCTATTCTGTAAGAGATTATTCTTACTACTCTCTACTTCGTACTAATCTAGATAAACAGAAGATAGCAAAAATGGTCGTATTAATTGCTTTCCTATCAGTAGAAGGGAAATAAGGAAATGCACTAGGCCAATGCGTTTGTTAAATAATTTAAAATATGTTGCTATGTGATTGAAATTCGATTCTCTGTATGACCAAGAGTTGGCAAGTTTCCGTATATAAGCGTTTTAAAACTGAAACCAATAATAAAAACTATCTCGGAATAGGTCCACTCCATGAAAAAAGTGTATGGCATACATTGCGTGTTTTAACGAGATCTATACTTTTTGTTTAGTAAGATTTTGTCTATCTCTTACGATTTACCAGTTATGCAAAATCTCCAAAATATAGAAGTCTTCAGATTCTATCCATAGTAAATTCAACATATACATTTCATATGCCATGTAAATATTCCTTTGCGTGGTTTAATGTGCTTTAACCTGGTTGGTCATATTGGATGATAAATGAAATTGGTGAAATGATACTCAAATGATCTTGGGGTCCATGGAACTTAGAGTTACTCGACATTCGTCTTCTCTAAGGGAAAACCCCGGAAAAAAACCTTATCCGGGTAACTCACCCTAAGCGAGATTCGAACTCAGTACCTATTAATTGTGAGACACGCGCTACCATCACACTACCTAGACGGGCTATAAATATCTTTAATACACGCTATTTTTATCAAAATTGTTAAGAACCATTTTTGTGAAAATATACATTTTCGAATAGTTTTCCATGAAAGGGTAGTTTGATGTGGGAGGATTTTACTCAAAATCTTTTTGTCGTATCCTTGGAAGATATTAAACTTAAATACTAAGTTTTGTTTTTGAGTTGTCTGTTCACAGATACACAGATACACACCACGCCCACGGATCTTCTTCCAAAAATATTTTTCTTTGTGCTTACAGGGGACACTAAAATTGTATTCAGGTGACATTTCGGTATTGAATTCTGAGTGAAAGCCTTCTATCATAATAAATACATGCTGGAGAAAGCAAAAATATGTGAGCACAGGTCTAAATTCAGCTACATTTCCTGCATTATTGGCATAATATTTAACTTCCGAAGCTCCTGATGAACCTACCAGCCATGTGATTTTATCGTTTCCCTTGTATGCATTCCTCTTGTACCGCGACATCAAATTTGCAGGTGCAGGTAATGGAGTTACTGGTTTCATGATACTGCACGTTCTGCGAGATAAAAGCATCGGTCTGCTAATGAAAGAAGAAGGGACTGCTGAGAATGACTAGCCCAATGAAGTACTCAGTCTAAATCATTAGGATGATGGATTGGCGATTGTAACGAGTCATTTATGCTTTACGAGTCCTGAGAACAAAAACCACTTACGCTTACGTCATTAGAGGTGAGGAAAAGTGCACATAAAAAAACTCTTAACAAGCTGCTTCATTCAGGCAGATGTCTTGTGTGGTGAAGTAGCCATTTAAACCAGTGTTGGTCGATAAAGTTAACACAAAACTAATTCACCAAGAAGTGCTTCAGAGACATATGACTTCTTGACAAAATCTAATTTGTGATGAATTATTTTTTATTAATTAACGCTGTTACAATGCCATTGCTAATGCTAATTGGTTTACAATTTTGTCACTGTTTGAATATCGTTACAGTTAGCTCATATTAAGTTCTGTTATTGTGGGTCTCGTATATTGTTACAACTACTAATATGTACTGGTTTTAACATTTTAATTGCTGTAATCTAACGGTGACGTATATGACCTAGTTGCTGGGAGCTACAATAAATAAATTAAAAAAACTAATTAATTAATTTCCTCTAATCCGCTGGGAAGATGGTGTCACGAATGATTTGAAAAAAAAATTAGAACACCAAATTGGACTATACAGAACAGAAATTCCTGGAAAAAAATTGTTGAGATGGCCAACTTTGAAGTCAAAGTGCCTTGAGAAGAAGAATACCCTCCACATATTTACTTAAGTAGTATAACATCCACCTGAGAGCTTTAGTATTTGAAATGATGCTAAAATCAAAGCAAGGCATTAGTAATCAATGATATATACATACCGAGATGGCTTAAATTAAAAGCATGTAAAATTAATTCCTGGCTCTTTAATACATACACGAATTTATTTCAAATTATGCAATTTTGGCCACTCCCAGCAGGTGTTGGGTAAAACAAATTCACTCAGTAGGAACCTAGATCGCCCACCTAAAATTGACATTGTGAGTGCAGTGGGAATAAGATTATGTGAATGCCACCTTATAATCTTCACATCCACTATCCTTATTATATCATCTTTAATTACTCTTTTTTACTATATATGGATAATATACACAACATTAATAATCACAAACACACAAATTAACTGAGCACTTTAATTCAACAAAAGAATTTTTGCTTGTTTACCATGCATAATTATGGTGAAAACTCACTAAGTGTGTTTACTTTATCAAGTGTTGCTTAAATTGTCAGTTCGATGTAATTGAGTAAAAAATATTTCGATCTGCGGCAGCCTAGCTCGCGCACCTATGGCTGACATTGTGTGCTCAGTGGGAATAAGATTATGTGAATGCCACAGTCTGATGACTGTTTACCATGCATAATTATGATAAAAACTGCATTAAATGTGTTTATTATATTTAGTGTTACTTTAATTATCAGCTTGATTTAATCCACAAACTTCTGGTGTATACTTTTTAATTAAATCCACAATTGATAGATAGATGAAAAAATATAAACAGATTGAGTAACAGTTTCGAAACAAAACAAGCATACAAAACCAAGATTCCAACTGAGAAACATTATACGAGAAGGAGAATGTCGTAATGTATCGCATTACGGGTTTTATGAAAGAATACTCCTCCGAAACAAAATTCATGTGACGTTTACCTATTGGCATTATTTAAAGCTTATGCTATAAATTCAATCCACTTGATGAATCAGTAGACAATATCTGCTGTATATTTTCCAATATTTTGTGGTTTAGGACTATGTCGGGTTCTCAATAATGTGTACATGTGGGTGTATATTCGCAGAAGGGCATCATTTCTTACACCTTTTATAATGAAAGCCATGAATAGATTCCAATAGTGTTGCCGTGGAAGCAAAGGTCTACCAATTATCTAGGATCAATATTGTATTTTATTTACTTTCTCCCTCGCTTCGCTATACTAGGAAATGTGATATTCTATCTTAACCGAGATTTTAACTACAATACATATCTCGGGCTCCGAAGAAAAAAAACGGTTCAGTGCTTGTGATTGTTGCCTGCAGACAGACCCACAGAAGAAACAATAGAGAAATAGCATAATCCATGTTTGAATTAGACACCATTTAAAATTACAGGACATATTTTCAAGAAATATCCAACAATAAATATTCATTTGCGTGTAAAAATGTCTCCTCATTATTTTTTCTTTCAAAAATATATGCCATAGTTAAGGTCATTTTTAAATTAGACATTTGTAAAACAAAGTAAATATATCTTGAATTTTGCTTGAATAAAATTCATTATGAAACCTACAATGAAATCTGATAATAGAAAAAATGTAGATCTTAACTTTATTTTATGGTATTTTAACGGCATGTTTATTTCCTAAGTAATTGGTTTTATACTTTAACTTGGTAAACCTAAGCTTTTAAATGTAGTGAGCTTCTTTTATTTCTCATCAGTTTTTAGTATCATGGAGAGAATACCTCAGCCTACAAATATGTATTTTTGTTTTGCTACTTTAAGGCTGTATGTTATAAAATGAAGAAATTAGGAGAGGAATTAGGTATTAGTGTTAAAAGGCAAAATGAAACAATCTAGAGAAAGTTGCAGAAAGCATTTGCAGAGGACGCACAAAACTTGAAATCCCAAAGTGACAAATTAATATGCAGTATGGGGCTAGGTGTCTGTCTCATATTCAAGAGATCCCGAGTTCGAATCTCGATTACGGTGAATTACTCGGCAAGTTTTTTTTTCGGGGTTTTCCTTTATTCTGAGAAGACGAATGTCAAGTAATTTTAAGCTCCATGAACCCCTAGCTCATTTGAGCATAAAATCATTTCGCCAATTCTATTCATCGTCTAGCTATGTCCTAAACATATTAAAGGACAATAAAAAAGGTAACCACTTGGAAACAGATTTTAGAAGATCGATAAGATGGAAATAATCATTAGGCCAGAACAGGAGATGCCTCCTAATCTATGAAGAGGTGGTGATAATGATGATGAGTATGTGGGTTTTCTGAATGATTAGTAGAGTAGGTATGATGTACAAAATAAAGTTAAAGAAGGTTTTAATAATTTTTATTAGAATTTTGAAATATACTTCATTGCAACTGCATCATATTTGCTTCTGGTTAATCAAATGCCTTGCATATATTTTCTGATTTTTATTTAGTTCTCAAATACCTTTAGCATTTCTGCCAAACAATTTATTACTAGGAAAAAGTTAAATCGCCAGTATAAATTGTATAGAAGCCTCTTGTCACCTCCACAGGTGCATTATTAAAACATTATAAAGCAGGGTGTATTTTTTTAATGCCAAAGACCTTGATTTTTGCTTTATTTGTAAAATGTAGCAGTTCGTACTTTATAATTTTCTACAGGCACATGTGTATCTAGTGACATAAAGTGTATACGAAGAACAATAATTATAACTGCTGTCTATTTAATTAAAATTCAAGGTATTCCATTAAGTAACCGTAAAAGCTGATTCAGCACTCTACCTGACGTGAACCGAATATCAATGGGGTTATAAAAATAACTGAGTGGCTGTCTAATGTTTATTCAAATCTAACGCCAAGGACCTTCTCATTAGAGTAACACCACCTGTTGTTAGCCAAACAAATTTATCATCTCGCTGGACCGGCAGAGCTGTTTAATGCGTTGTTAATTTATATTTTCCTTTGAGGCGCCGTCATTAGTGCTTGGTTCCTATAATCGCATTCCTCTTCTATGCGAATTATCCTAAGGAAATTATGAGTTTGCCAAGGCGCCTGTGGTTATCCAAAAGCGGCCGTGAGAAGCTGCTGCCAAGGCCTGGATGATCAATGAAAAAAAAAATCATACCATATGCTTGGACAGGTCAGTATTTACTGTTCATTACTCTTTACCTAATATTTGCATTTGCAGAAGTTGACCTAGAAATTGTAGTAAGAAATTGGGGAAGTAGAAAATAGCGAACACTAAGGTAGAAATAACAGTATTTCGGTCATATGATAATCATCTCTTGGATGTAGGTCTACATTGAGAGATTTGCCTGGGGCAAAGCATCTCGCACTCAGCTGTTAAGGAGTGCACTTGAACTACTAGAAATTCGGCAATACTTGCAACCCCCCCCCCCAGGTAAATAACTGTATTTATTTTGATTTCAATGTTCCACCTAACGAACTTCGACAGTTCACAGAACATCCACAAACTTGGGAGCCTGATACACCAGAATTGTCAATTGTCAGAATTCTCGCTTTTAGCAGGGAACACCACAAAAAGAACATATTTTACTTTCTAAATACTACTATATACATAGTTGGTAGAGAAGGTAATGTGCTTCGCCATACAAATTCGATGTCTCGCTTTCACGAAATATATGCTTAAAATAAAGACAAACAAAACCAAACATATTTTTAGAAAAAAAAAAAAATATGTGTGTCAGTGGACGGCATAGCTCCAAAACGAAAATACCAAACTATCCTTTACATGGAAAGTTTTTTGAAAATGTATTTTTCTGAAAAATGGTTCTAACGATTTTAATTAAAATATTGTATATTAAAGATATTTGCATGGTAAATAAAATATAATCTTGAGTTTTGTGGGAATGGCCTCTGAAGACCTCATCATTCCAGATATCTGGTAACCATAAGAGATAGACAAAAACTCACTCAACAGAAAATGCACATCTCGTTAAAACGCACTATTTATTTCAAACACATTTTTTGCAGAGTTAACCGTTTCCAAGATATTCCTTGTTATTGGTTTTAGTTTTAAACTACTTAAACCTTTCTCAAACGGAACGGCATCTTTCCTTTCATATATCGTTTGTTTTATTCTGGACGATGGAAAGAAAACATAATTTCAATTGTTCATATAAATAATTTGTCCAGTATATCATTTTATATCCTTTCTTCTAAAAAGGAAGTAAGTAATGATACCATTTTTGCTAATGTTTATGTCGAGTAGCATAATGTAGGTGAAATAATAATCTTTTGTGTGAATAGTGAGTTTGCAGAATAGGTAGAAAAAGTTTTGTGAATGAAACAAATCAGATTTTTTATGTATTCATTTAATACAATTTTGGGAAAATATTATGCTACGAAACTAAATTCCTAATTTTCAGTTAACAAAAATATCTTCGCTTTCGATATAAACATTTTCACTAAATTTTGAATGGTTATTTACCTAACTTAAGACTGAAATTAGTTTTTTTTTTTTTTTTTAGGAGCGCAAAGATGCTTATCGCCAGTGTAGTGAGTGATGGAAATTTGAAATTCCACTATGCTGAATTCTCTCCAAGAAATACACTTTTGTATTATTCCGAGCAACATGTGCACAAAAAAAGGCATTTGTAATGCGAAACTTCTCTGTTTCAATAACTGGTTTGTTTATATTTAACAGTGAAATGGAGCATGTTGTAATGGAACTGTTGAACGTATCCATAGCGAATTTTAAAATTAATAACATAAAGAATGTATGCGATCTATTTTCTGTTCTTAAACTGGTCAGAGAACAAATAGGCGTTCACTGCGGCCATGTAATTTGGACTGTCTCTCGCTTTTGTTTACCTCAAGGGTGTTTCTTATCGAGAGGAGAATTGCGTGCATGATTTTATTTGTTAACCACAACGAACATTCCCAATGAACAGTTTTTCAAATTCTAAATTAAAATATATTGTGATATTCAAATTTAAGGTAGTAATATTATTCAATTTTGTATATCTGCTTCCTCAAAAACTGCAAAATCACCAATCCTATTATTTATATGCTAATAAAATTTACTTCAATTAAAATACAAATGAATTTAAATGATTGTCTTCTGAGCCTAAGCATTTATTAAGTATTAAGGAATTGAACACTACTGAATATTTTACAGAAAATTCGTGTTTAAGATTCCCATTTTAAAAATTTGTGCATAATTGTTGCACTAGAATGTTTAGTTATGCTGTGATATTTTTATTATTACTGTCCAATTAATTGTCAAAAAAATATAATTTTGGGGATATTTTCTTCATGAAGTTCTAGATTCTTAAGGTCAACTTATAAGCTTTGTAATAAGTTTTTAAAAGGAGTACAGATTTTATTTAGCTTTCAGGTATACTGTACAGAGAAGAAGCCCAGGATGTTATCTGTTATAAAATATATGTAGTTTATTTTTAAAACAATATTCACTCACTTAAAAAGGAGTTGCTCAGGAACATGTTTCCAAAGTGGCCATTCCGGTGTGAAATCATCCAAAAAGTATCTTCGAAAAAAGTCATTTTAAAGTGAGTTAGTTGTCTTGAATGTCAACTATATATCTTATCGTAAAACTGTTTTCATTATTAAAATACTTTCTGATTATAAATACCTTTTCTACTTCTATTTTTTTTTTCTTTTCCCGTCCTCAAAAGAAAGCGTTTTCTTAGTACACCTTTCCTATTTAAAGGGAACTAACCAACCTGTAAAAACCTTAATGTGTTCCATTTACATGACTCTCTACAGCTCTAACAAATTGTCATTAAAAGCTTGTTCTTCTATCTACATCATGCTAATATCCAGAACAACTTTAGCAGATCACTTGCTTTCTTGTAAGTAGGAGGAAAATAAGGGAATGCGCTAGGCTAAAGCGATAGTCAAATCTTTTAAAAGCTGGTTGCCATGTGGTTGAAAACCGTTTCTTTACATGCCAGGAGTTTATAAATTCCCGTATAAGAAGTATTTTAAAATTTAAAACAATAACAAGGTATGTCTCGGAAACGTTAACGCAACAAAAATAAAAGCATATGACATGAATTGTGTGTTTAACGAGATCTACGTTTTTTGTAAGTTTTTGTCTGTCTATTACGGTTTACCAGTTAGCAAACTTCAGCAAAATTAATCACGAATATAAGAGGTCCTCAGAGGCTATTCCCGGTAAATTCAAGATTTATATTTTATTTGTCATGTAAGTATCTTTAATATACGGTTGATATTTTAATCAAAATCGTTATAGCCATTTTTGTGAAAATCAAAAGTTTAATTTTTATGTCTAAAACGAAACATAATATGAAAATCTTGTGCCACATTCATGGGAGATACTAAATTTAAATACCAAGCTTGGTATTTTACTGACTTAAAGTTTTTGATTTTATCCTGTTCACAGACCCACCGTCACACACACTCACATCCACCCACCCAAGCAGGGCCCCTTCCCCCACACACCATACACACATGGATCGTTTTCTAAAAATGTTTTTTTGGACACAGGAGACTTTCCGGTAAAATCTCGGTGTTGAATTTTTGAGTAGAGTACATGTACTACGTAGAGAAAATTTAAATTGTAGTTTTTTAGACGAATAGATATGTAGGTAATGGTAAAGGGCCAAGCTATTTAGGAATGTAGTTTTGAAGCACAAAATCACTTCTTTACTATTATAAGTAATTTATTTTATGTATTGTTTTTCAGATCTTTTTTCCCAAAAGTGCTTCTTGTAGTAACATTTTAAGAGAATTTCATAAAAACCGAGAACTGGTGAATTTAGAATACAAAACTCTACACCTCACAGCGTAGAACATTTAGGGTGACGGAATTGAGCTTACGAGGAGCAGACCTCCTGGATACTCTATACAGAACGTCTCCACGCCGGTCGTGGTCACGAGTATTTTTTAAACTTTTGAATAGGGAAAAAAAAAATGAAATGACGTTTAATTTACGGACACTCTTTAACTGCTGTGGTTCTCAACATCCCATTCTATACTGGGCGTGAAAGAAGTATAAATTTGTTCACAGGCTTCTTCTTTTACGTGCCGTAAATCTACGACACGGGACCCACAGCTTTACTTCCCTTCCGAAGGAAGCCATGCTAAGGATGTTTACGCCCCTAAAAGTCCATCATCCTCCGCCGGGTTTGAACCCGCGACCTTTAGGAAGGAAGTTTACCGCCATACAGTTGTGTAAACCTTTGGAACAGAATAAAGGGCTCAAGGCATGCGCAATAACTTTACCTGGAGCACTCGCAATCTCTCTGCGAGCACTCACCCCCTGGGCGATTAAGTTACCTCTGAGATTCATCCCTGATATAGCACCCGGAATTTCCTATATGCCACAAATATTCATAATTAATGCCAACACTAAATTGTGATAAAAGCCGTAATGCAGTACTCACCGAGGGTGATGCTGAGAGCGTGAAACCGATGTGAGAGAATAGGAGAGAAATGGAGACTACGGTGTACAATGTCACAGCCGCCATGTTTACAAAATCTTTCTGAAGCTGGAGTTCCTTGCTGCACCGGCAAAGTCGCTACTGGAGAGGCTGGAACGATGGCGGCCCGGCTTCTTTCTGCAACCAAAAGGCTATCGTAAGTTAACTCTGACAACTTGCCTTTATCTTATAACCTAATGAACTCGCATGCCTTTAAGAGTTACAAACATTTCTCTGTGATATCTGGTCCTCTTATCTCTGTCGACTTAAAATACGATAATTGCTTCTATTTTTTCATTGTGACTAAAACTTGCGGCAGGATCGGCTTGTTCTTTTGCCCACCAGAAGCAAGACTTTGTACCTCTCTGACCTTATCTAATTGTTTTTATGGCTGGCAGATTGTTTACACTTTACTATCATGCTAAAGTGGTCTATGTAAAAGGCGGTGCTGCATATTTTATTAATTTCATGCTTGCGTAGTACATACTTAAAATAGAAAGTATTCAATTACGCGTTTTAAGGCTCACTAAATAAATAAAAAAAAACATGTGCGTAAATAGTATAGCTCAAAATATAAAATTGGATTAAATACTAAACTTGGTATTTAAATTCAGCACTTCCAAGGAAGTGCACAAAGATATTCCCACATAAAAGCGCTTTATAAGGACAATTTTTTATTTTCTCAGAGTCATTAAGGATTTTGATTAAACCATCATTAGATATTTTTGTGATAAATAAAGTGCACATCTTGAATTTTATGGAGACTATGGACTCTTATTCATTTTGTATCACTTTTCTAAAATTGGTAAATCACATGAGGATAGCAGCTTAAAGAAGATCTTCTTAAAATATAATCTCCCAAAACAAAATTTGTATTTCGTTAACCATTTCCGATATATTTCTGAATTAAATTGTCAAATTTTTAAAACTTTTTTCCTAGATAAAAGTGTTAATTTATTTTTTTCTTGTGGTTTCTTAAGGAACATGGAATTTATTCTAGGCCAAATATGGACTAACATTTTACTGCTGAATGTATCACGATGTCATGAACAGAGTTACTGACTATCGTCTTAAATAACAGTAAATAAAATTAAAAATATATTTGTGCATAAAATATTTTTCAAGTAAATCAAATAATGCTATAGGAGAAACTTATAGAGCAGAAATGAAAGCTATATTTCTTTAGAACTTTGGAAACTGAGACACCGGTTTTCTTACATAAGGCTTTGAGACCAAATCAGTAAAGCTCGCCGTAGCTTTGGAGGAAACCATTATGAAGAAAGTGTTTTGAAATGCGTAGAGAGTTATTGTATTATATTTGTATTGTACTATTACAAATGTGCTCATTTCGGATTGTAATATTAAGTAATTCATCTTCTCTGGTGTACCTAAACATGTGTTCTTTGTTTTATTTTGCAGAATACTGACACCGAAACCTTCGTGAACGAAAAATCATATATTTTCGCAAATACCAAACATCAAAGTTTATTTCAAGATGTTCTGAACTCCTGTGTTTATCCCCATGAAATAAAGATTGGAACAATAAATTCCAAAAACAAATATATCTAGGTTAGGTAGATGGCAGTTATGGAGAGCTATTATAACTTACGATTACTATTTTGTATATTAACAATTACATTATTCATACATTTATTTGTATTAATAGTGCAATATATAGAGGTATGATATTAATATGCTGTGAGTGCTAAAAAGAAACAGAATTAATAAAGGTAGATCAATAACATTTATGTTAAATACCATCTGTGAGATAGAAATATTATTAAAGAAACCAAACTGCAAGTTTAAAATCAATAGTTTTTTTTAAAAAAAAATGCAAGAAATAAAATAAATTACAAATATCCATTTACACGCTACACACACACACACACACACACACACACACACACACACACACTAACCTACACCTAACGAAAGCATTGGAGAGTACTAAAACTTACACGAAAATGTCTCTATTTACACATACACACTACTACAATCAGCTCATTAAAACAAATGTCCAAATTAAAACAAACACCAGAGCACTTGTATAAGTAATTATTGAAGTAAAGCAGTATTTATTACATAAACCGCACACATATGGGGCTAGAATAAATGGAAACATGATAAAAATTTAACACTGAAGTTAACGCCTCCGGAAAGTATTTTATTGAGAAGACCAATATTGCATTCATATCAGAACAAATCTGAGTTGTTCCATTCTAATATTCTCTAATAAATTATTCTTGCCAAAGTTAGTTCTTCTATTTACTTCATGCTGATTACACATTAGCAAAAATGATCTTATTTCTTAGTTCCTTATAAGTAGGAGGGAAACTAGGCTAAAGCGACAGTCAAATATTTTAAACGCTGGTTGCTATATGATTCAAAGCCGATTCTCTTTGCACGACCAGGAGTAAAACAAAAGGAATGACGAAGTCCCGTTTGAGAAGAGCTCAAGTATTTTAAAACAGAAACCAACAACAAGAAATATCTCAGAAATGATTAATCCACAAAAACATTGCATATGGCAAATTGTGTGTTTTCACAATATAGAGCTTTTGTCTATGTCTTACAGTTTACCAGTTATGCAAATGTTATCCAGAATGAAGAGGTCTTCAGAGGCTATTCTCAAAAAATTCATGATATACATTTCATTTTTATCCTATAATTATCCTTAGTACACGATATTTTAATCAAAGTTATTACTGAACGGTTAAGTTGATACAAACATATTTAGTGACTCACTGGTGTATTTCATTTTAAACATACCAAAATACTAAAATGTTTAATTTAAAGATATCAAAGTCCAAAAAGATTTCGATATATGGTTTGCTAAAATTTTGAAATTCTACCTTTCTGTATGTATTTAAAATGTTATCATTTGTGCTTAACTTATAAAACCATCTTCGTGGATTTGGCAAAGTTCCGCAGGACGTCCAGGTTGAAAATGTTCAACATATTAACCTGAGCAACGTGTGTCTTGTAATAAATGTGATCACTTTGAGTTGCTGTGACCCACCCATCCGCCCTAATTAAGATATGTTCTTATATACAAAACTTGTCGCAAAATGTAAACAAAATACTCCATTTTGAAATTCTTACGAACGCACAATTATAATGCTAACCTATTCTTTTCACGAAATCCGCGAGTCTTTTGTTCTGTTAAGCATGTGTTGCTCATATGCATTGGAGAAACCATTGGAAATGCTTAAGGATTAATTACAAAAATAATAATAAATTAATTTACACATTAACCTAAACCTAACGTAATAGAACAAAAATGCTGCTTTCGTTCGCATGCTTTAGTGAAAGCAGTGGACGTTTATGAAAATCAGTTTATTTTCACACACACACTAACGTATAGCTAACTGAGAGATACAGTGGAAATTACTAAAATCAAATTACATGAAAATTAGTTTATTTACACACTAACCTAGAGCTAGTCGAGAGCACGCTCGCTTCGCTCGCATGCTTTGATTATTTCTTTTTTGTAGTGTTTAACGCCCGCTTTAACTACTAATGGCACCGCAGGCGGTAACACTGATGATACATGAATGATAATGGAGCACCGGTGGAATGCGATGGCCGGGGAAACCGGAGTACCCGGAGAAAACCCGCCCCAGCGCCGTTTTGTACACCACAAATCTCACATGCGGTCGCTTGGGATCGAACCCCGGCCGTCTGCTTTGATGAGATCAGTAGAAACCAATATAAACAAATCACCCGAAAATCAATGTATTTATACAAACAAATAGTACCTAGAGCTAACCGAGTTCTTGCTCACTTCGCTCGCATGCTCTGATGAAAACAGTGGAAATTACTTAAATTATATTACACGAAAATCAGTTTATTTACACACACATACACACACACACACACATTAACTTAGAGGTAACCGAGCAAATGTAAGCGAAGCGAGCATGCTTTTTCTTAAAAATGCTAGACATAAAATAAATTACAAACATCTATTTACACACATACACAGACACTAACCTACACCTAACGAAACCAATGGAAATCGCTAAAAACTACACGAAAGTGTCTCAATTTACACATACACACTACTATGCCCATTTCTTTAAAGCAAATGTCCAAAATAAAACAAACACCAGAGAACTTCTATGAATAATTCTTGAAATAAAGCATTATTGCTTAAAGCGCACACCTGTAACCCCAAAATTGCTATAGAATCGTATTTCTTCCTTTGTGCTTAAAGATGTACAATAGTATCAAAGCCCTGAGATGTCAGTAAATACGACAGCTTGTCATATCGCGGTATTATTTTTATTAATGTTGGCAGCCACCGTCATAATGAAACGACGAAAACCTTGTAAACTACATGAGCGCTCTTAACGGTCGGATAATATACTAAGACATCTGGATCCCCAAATGAATAAAGCTTTTTCTGTTATGCTTTTAAATTCTTGTAATATAGATATAAGTGCAATTCTCGCAATTAAAATCGTGAACTTTGGCGGAATTTTCGAAAGAAACTGGACTAATCATTGGACTTTGCGTGGCACGGCATCATATTTTGCTGGAAAAGAAAAGAGGAAAAACAAATATGCTGTTCTGCAGGTGCTCATTTACATTTCATACTTCCCAGATATTTCAGCCCACACAATCTGTCCCACTTGTCTGCGTGAAAGATTTTAATCTAACATACTGCTACTGGAGTTTGTTCTTAGAAAAATTTATTACGTTTACATAATTTTTTGAAATAATTCTCTCTTCCTTGTTCTTACCTCTTTTGCTTCTCCATAAATAAGGATGAAATACTGTAACATGAACTGCATCACCTAACCTTCATATACATTACTTCCAGTGCCTACTGAATCATATCCTGCAATACACTG
Source organism: Hymenopus coronatus (assembly GCA_030762935.1). Lineage (NCBI taxonomy): Eukaryota > Metazoa > Arthropoda > Insecta > Mantodea > Hymenopodidae > Hymenopus > Hymenopus coronatus. The sequence goes on from CM060896.1 coordinate 104,481,973, forward strand.
CTTACCCATTCCACTGGTTTTCTCGAGAATATTATTGTTTTCCAATTTTTGTGCTAAAGTGGAGTTGGATACATAAAAATTGTATAGCAATAGATAAATCACGCGCCCTTTACGTGAAGTGTATGTAAAAATCAACCACAGTTTACGTCTCAGCAAATGTGAGCTACTCATTTTTCATGGAAAAAAAAAAAAGAAGCACGGAAATGAATTTTAATTTGAACACGCATGATTAATGGGAAATAAATGTAATTGATATATTTTTTGGAGCTCGAGGAACAATTACAAAATTTAGAATACATGTATTTAGGTTTTTAATACTCATTTCTCAAAATTATAATCTATATCCCTAAATATCCTCCTCAGAGACCCATTATTATTGTAAACAACCATTGTATAGTCTAAATTGTAACTAAATTATTAAATAAATTTCTCCGGAAGGGCATGTTTATAGTAAATTAATCTTAACAAAAAATTAGAATTATTACAATCAAATTTATTATAATTTCACACAATTACCGCTTTTCAATGAGGGATTTGAAATCGATTTGAGTACACATTCTGTGTTAAATACTGCATGGAAACGCAGATTGAAATCGAATTTAATCCTGTAACCGATGCTCTTAGAAAGTAGGATCGTATTCAAATATGCTGGATGGAAATCCCTCCATATTCAAATCGTAATGAAAACACAAAATGTGCTACTGTATACTTTGCAACACGCTGCATGATCATCATATTGTGTTCACTGAACTTGCCAGAAAATGGTAAAAATATACATGGCGTATTATTTATGGACGCTCTTTAACTACTGTGGTTCTCAGCGTCCCATTCTAAATTGGGCGTAAAAGACCGATTAATTTTGCTTAGAGGCCTCTCTATCAGGCTAAGGGTTCTTTTACGTGCTGTAAATCTACGACACGGGATCAGCGGCATTACTTCCCTTCCGAAGGAAGCCATGCTAAGTAAGGATTTTTACACCCGAAAAAATCTATTGTCCTCCGCCGGGTTTGAACCGCGACCTTGAGTATATGAAGTTAGCATGGTAGCCATTACACCACGGAGGGCGACCAGAAACTGGTGTAATAATACACTCACACCATTTATTCTTCCCAAAACATTCACTAACCTCCCATTACACCACGGAGGGCGACCAGAAACTGGTGTAATAATACACTCACACCATTTATTCTTCCCCAAAACATTCACTAACCTCCACAAAATTTCCTTATAATACAAATATATTTAACAATTTCGTCAACGCGAATTCAAGTCGATTAAATAAAAAACTTGATATTGTAACAAAAGCTCTTGTTTTACTTCAACAAAAATCTATTTATTTTTACACAAACAGATTAAAATGTTCTCGAAAATAGCTATCCTTTGTACCAATTCTGCTGTACTGTCTCTTTTCGACGTTCGTTGCGGCGACGATACAGCTCGCTACAAAATTCCCATCGAACTCATTCACTATTGAACGTAATTCATATCTAGTGAAAACTGCTCACCGGGCAAGTCTTTGTTCTCCTTTTTATATCTGTTGGTTGCCTGGCTGGAAATTTTCAGAAACCGAAGCACGTGCAGCGCAAATGTTCACAGAACTCACTGAGGTTTAACATGCGTGGCTTCGATGTCATACAACCTTCTGAAAGAACACGTATCCACTCGCACAGGGATAATAATCACAGCTGCGAAGTCAAAAGAACTTACCGCGGCACAAGTGTTCACTATAGCATGTGTTTAACAATTGATGCCAACAATCAGCAATGAGTTGCAAAACAAGTCGTACACACATGTTCGGTGATTACGGTCGCAGGATGCGGTTCGTATCCAAATGGAGTTCGATTTCAATTTCGTGTTAACTATTATCCATTTGGATTGATAGGCTATACCTTTATGGTAACCCTCAAGATACAAATTTTATTTAGTGAGAGGGATATAGTTTAATTCGCCGTTTAAATTAGCATTATATCATCTTCTCATATTCGTTAGCAATGCAGCTATATCGCTAATACACCCCCCCTCTCTCTCTCTCTCTCAATGTAATAAGCGGTCCGGTCAGTCTCACCCACGCATATTATGTAATTGTCAACGCGATATTCAGTGGCTGCGCGATATTCTGTAGGAAAAAAGGTTTATTTGGAACTGTACAAATGAATAAATTATGTTAAACTACTAAGTACTATCCAATGCGCAAAAAATGAGTATATCCAGGTGTTTCATATACATTAGGAGGCATGATCTATAGACAGTGCTTTTATTTATCTTTCATTTACCAAAGACATTGATTCATCCTTTGAACCCCACTTAATCAGACCCTTCACTTTTATTTCTAAACAGCCAGAATTTCAAGGATGGCTGATTACATTTTGTATAGGGTGCACCATAAACACCCAACGATTTTTAAATTGTCACTTACACATTTAATACTGCATGCAATTATCGTCCCTAGTGTGAAGCTCAATTGAGATGGAGCCTGATCTGTGCAAAGTCGCATTGCCTCTATTTCTTTTAGTATCGAAATGGCGTCAAGATGGAATGTAAAGGACAACAAACCTTAAGAACGGCCTTGTTCAGAGTGTGTCCCGGAAACCACGATTCACGGACGGAATGCAATCTTGCATAACTTGGCGCCAAGCTTTCGCATTTGGGCTGGCGGAAACCGGCATAAAGAGCTTTACCACCCTTAAAATATCGAAGTCCATAAAGCTTATTGAACGCCACAAAACGAAGCGACTTCATCGTCGCAACGAGTTCCTGAAGCTTCTGCAAGCAGAAGAGGACATTGTGAACAGATCACTGATCCCAGATGGGCCCACTTACACTTCTCCGGATATGTAAACAATCCGTCGAATGTATGTAGATGAAACGCAACAGTATAGTGCTCCATTTCATTCGAACGCATCCATCCAACTCTTTTTGAAAATGAGGTCGAACTGTAACAGTACATTCTGAACGCTAAACAGCCATGTTCCAACATTTCTGCGCCGTGAGGTTAATCATGGTCGTCTTCTAGTGTTCCAGCAAGATGGAGCAACAGCACACACTGCACATCTTTTCAGAATTCTTGAGAATTCTAAATGAAATGTTTTCAGGGGAAGTTATCTCTCGCTTTGGTTATTTCAACTGGCTAGACTTGCTCACCCGAAACTCATTGCACCTGATTATTTTTGTGAAGTTATCTGAAAGAAAGTTTTTCAGCAACACCTAACCGGTATCAACGAGCTAAAATATCGAATTCGTGAGCACATTCGGGAGATTCTAAATATGTTAAGAGAATAATATCATCCTTTACAGAGACTACAGGAGTGTGTAATCGGTATGCTGGAAACTAACCAAATATTATTTTCAAGATTCGACCACACATATTAATTCTCCATAAAAAATAAATTTATCCTTGTGAAAATATAAATATGAACACTTTCCTTGTTTTTCTAAACCTTCTGGGGTTCCTAATACATTCTTTACAAACACAGAAGAGATTTAAATCCGCAAGCAAGGACAGGATAGCACGAGAAAGTTATGCAGCGTACTACTTAGAGCAACCCTTAGGAGTTGCTAAACGCATTGGATTTGATACCAAGACTGGTACTCGTATGTAAAGTACGGCAATGGCGGAACTATAAGGTTTAAAGGCGAGTGGCCGAGTATTAGAATATATCTTGCAGCTTTTCTTACTGAAATGATTCCTTATAAGCCTCTGTGAGGAGGGGGGTGTACAGTAGAAAGCTTTTATCGGCACTAAATTTATCAATTTGACTTAACTGCAGCCACAGAGGCGCAGTATTGATAGAAGAGTGGGTAATATCATTTAAAGTGGAGCGTGTGCCACTCGTAGTACAGTTCAATTTAGAAAATAATTATTCATATGCTACAAGGAGCCAAATATTGCAACAATCTCTCACAACTTGCAACGTTTGATAAAGTTGCAAGTTGTTTCAAGAAAAGTACTTCTCTGTAAGGTAATTAGTAGAACTCGTAACTGTAAAGGACGACTATCACATGAATGGACATAAGTTGCAAAATAGTTGCCTATCATTCTGTATAAACATTTCTATCAATAAAACCTCACTGACTCCATGCTGTTTGCCATTACTCGTCATGTAGCAGGCACATTGGCCTGGGTATGGAAGGGTTGACAATCGGGATGAGAGCAAACTTCCAGGTCTGACCTTAAAGTACTATTAGAGAGATTATCATTATAAAGAAGTTCAGGGTATCGAAATTACCTAAACATGCAAATTAAGTAATTCAATAAATTAAGACGAATCATCCGTCAAATTTCAATCTGGAGTATATAAGATATCTTTTTGAAATTTATATTATCTATTATACATATCTACTAATAGTGATATTTTTACCCTGTATCTGAATTACAGTGAATGGTTATTTATTTACTGATTTTTACTGTCCAAAGTCATCAATCTAATAACAATGAGTCATGTGATGTATTTATAAAATCATTCACTTAAGAAAGTCAGTTTCACAGTAAATAAGTTTACAAATAGGTTTTTCATATCATAATTGTTATATAAGCGTACTCTCCAAAATTCCTGATTATTATATTTTAATTGTTAATTTATAAAATTTAAGGTATTATTTATAATGTGCTTTTGAGACGCAGTATAAACTTTTGAAACCAATTAGTGAAAAATTGCACCATATGGAACATTTTGAATATGGAAAAGTGTTTCAGTTCTTTGGTAGCTAATGTTCAAGTGAAAAAAACAGGATTTTTTCTTTAAGTTTTGAATTCGTATCATTTTATTATGAAACAAAATATTTGGTCAAATTTTACAGCTGCATCAACTTGAACAAGAGTTAGCAAAAGTTAGAGTTAAACAAAAATTCTCATTAAATGTATAATACATTAATCCAAGAATCGGATGTCATTTATGTTCAAAATGAACTTATCGTCATGATTAAAGTTTGTTCCATTAAGTGTAACTTAATTAAGTTCTAAAGGGATAAAAATAAAACAATCTTATCCTTCTTTTTTATTAGCGGTAATTTAAAGGAATGCAGATCTTCATCACAGAGCAGGTAGTGAATTAAGGTATTAAATTATACATTCTGTCAAGAAAGAACCGGGAATTGGTAATTTAAAAATTCTGTTCAAAAGGGGATGCAAAATTATTGTTGTCGCTAAGTTGGTACAACTTTCCTCTATACCCACGCGGAGTTTGATCGTCATCTGTCATCTAGTTTATTTACAGTACGCCATTTTATTAGTTCATCTCAAAGGTGATTTGCGATTTTACGATGGATACAAATATTGAACAAAGAATCTGTCTCAAATTTTGCATTGCAAATGGTATTTAGTGTGCCGAATCGTTGAAAATGTTACAGAGGGCTTACGGTGAATCGACTTTATCAAAAACACGTATGAGTGGTACAGTGCATTCAAAAGTGGTCGAGATGTGGTGTAAGATTTGCCTTCCTCTGGCCGGCCATCGACGGTTTCAACTGAACTGAACATCCCTGAAGTGAATAAAATCGTCATTTAGGTCTGAGAGAGATCGCTGCTGAACTTTGTGTATCTCACGAATTGATTCGTACCATTTTAAACGATTGTTTGGGCATGACACGCGTTGCAGCTCGGTTAGTTCCGAAAGACTTGAATTTTCTACAAAAACTCAATCGCATAAGGATTGCTGAAGATCAAAATTGACGGTCACGTTGACAGCTTTTTTCAATTATCGCGGTGTCGTGCTCTCAGAGTTCTTTGCAGAAGGTCAGATGTTAAATAAAGACTATTATCTGTGCGTTATGCGGCGTTTGAGAGAACAAATATGGCGAAAAAGGCCAGATTTGTGGAACGACAACTCGTGGATTCTACACCACGGTAAAGCACAGCTCACAAGACTATTATTGTGAACGAATTTCTGGCCAAAAACTCAACAAATTTCATCGAACAACCACCGTATTCACTTTATCTGTCTCCTGCTGATTTCTTTCTCTTTCCAAAACTCAAGTTACCACTTTGAGGCACCCGTTTTCAGTCGATAGAGGACATAAAGGAAAATTCGCGGCAACAGTTGACATCGATTCCTAGAAGTGCCTACAAAAAATGTTTTGATGATTGGATTATTCGTTGACATAAATGTATAATTTCAGAAGGGGTCTACTTTGAAGGCGATAAAACAAAATTGGATGAATAATTTTTTTTTTATGTTTTATTGGCAAATTCCCGGAACTTTCTTGACACAGTAGTATATCATGTCATTTATTGCAGCTATAGTTGAAATGTGTGTGTGTGTGTGTGTGTGTGTGTGTGTGTGTGTGATGCCAGAGGGGATTCCACACTGCAGGCATTGGCTTGTTGTACGTCAGACCACAGGGCGATAAGATGACATGAGAATTATAGCATCGGGCGGCCAAAAACGGTCAGCGGGGGAAGAGCCGCTGTGTACGGTGCCTAAAATATTCCAAGGAGCTCTTCATCTCGGAGCACTAGGATCCCACGTCCCTGGTCTGACAGAGCTTCCTGGGTCTATAGACGACTTCCCGCCACCTAGAGCTGTGTTTCCAGAGCGCATTCACCACCACGGAGGGGTGCCACCATCGCAGACCTCACTGACAGAGCCCTGAAAGGAACCGGTTCGTTGAACTGGCGATGAAGTGAAGGGATAAGAAGTGCGAGGAAATGAAGAAACCTCCCCAGTATGTGCCCAGTGGCCCACGAAAAAATATCGCGAAGAATCCCATGGGGTCAGAGAGGTTGGCCGTTGAATCGATCCCACGACCTTCTGAATGGCAGTCTCAGAAATGAAACGCCTGAGCCACCTGGCTCAGTGAGGTTGAGGTAGCTCAACGTTTGGAAGATTTAAGTCCTGATGCTTCCATGGCAGTCGGCTTACCCTTCCCGTATTTAGGACTGACACCCCTTAGGACTTAAAAGCGGGTACTTAGTTGTCAGAAGTCTGTCGGGAAGCTATCGGCCCGAAGCCACAGAATGGAGAACTTGGAACAAATGTTCGACCCGGAGCCAGTCAAGGGCGTAAAGAAGTGGATGATATGAAATGCAAGCAAAATGGATGACAGGAAAGGTGATGATGGAGCAATTGGTGGAATGAGTGGCGGGGGAAACCGGAGTACCCAGAGTAAACTCGCCCAGACATCGCTTCGTCCACCACAGATTCCACATGCGGGCGCTTGGAATCTAACCCGGGCAGCCTAGATGGGAAATGTTTGGTCTAACCACTCGGCCACGAGGACACACCTGATTCTTCTTTAGTGTCAAATTTAATTAAAAATTGCTTTCCATACTCAGCCAAAGAATTTGCATAAGCTATCGCCACTCCCTCTTTTTCTACCATAAAATCGTTTAGTCACCCATTTTGTTTGGAATGTGGCTTACGCCTGCACCTTTTATGCTGAAATGCAATGAAGTCGCATGCATTATTTTATCCACCACACACCTGATGTACTGCCAAAACCAACCAATCAAACCCACATGCGTCGACTGCAAATCCTTAGATTGGCCGTCATCTGGAGAAGACAAAGACACCATGTGCTACAATGAAATAACTGCAGGTTGCTTAAAGCTGAATCTAAACTATGTGGATATAAAACATCGACAGCTCAAGGTTGAGCCAGTTATATAAATCACAATTTCCCAAGGTGTTTATAAGGAGCCCAACGTCCAAACTGCTAACGTTATGGAGTTACCATTGACCTTGCCTGTAATACGCCCTGACTATTAAGTAACTGCAGCCAGCAATTACTGAGCTGTACGGTTTACAGGCCAAAAGGGTCTTTAGGGAATGTAGAGCAGGTCGCTACTGTTTGGGGGGGGGCGTGAAGCTTTGAGAAACTTTGCACGGTACAGAGTAGTTCCACCCAATAAATACTTGGAGCCGCTAACATTTGCGCTGTAATGTGCAGTAAATGAGAACGTTTACAACTAGTTATATGTCCGTTTCTAACTCTGACCTTCGGGAGCTACCCATTCCAGCAAAGAATGACCAGAACCGTTTCGGAGGTAACCAGGTAGGTGTTCATTAGTTCTGATGGTAGGTTGATGTTGCAGATAGCGTGCAATGAGAGGATCTACAGCTCTAACCGTGTACTCCAAACCACGTTGGGCCTTGAATATATTCCACATGTCCTTATCGGAGGTGAAGGCTTAAATAGGCTTGACTTAAATTCGCCACCTTAGAGTCGGAAATAAAATCAGGGGCCCAGAGTACAAGAGCCATGAACGAAACCACTGCTCCCATAATTAGGACATTATATGAAGGAAATTCTGTAAAAAAATGTCTAAAACAGGTGATGTTAATGATCCTGAACTGCATTCTTCAACAATGTTCGAGATTTCGGCATAGAGAATCGTATTATACCGGGTTAGTCAGTAAAACTTCTGCAGCAAATATCTCTGACATCAAAATATAAATTACAAAACGACTTTTACAAGCATAAAGGAGTGCGGAGGATCATTAATGTAGATGGTATAGAGCTTTCATAAATGTAAGCAAATATGATTTTAATAAACCTATGCTTTTATAAATAAACATGAACATAGAACGCCAAATGGACGGACAGCCACATATTTTTATATAGGCTCTGACATAGAAATACATTTGAAACACAATTCTAGTGTGTTTAAAATGAAAGCAATACCAATATGCAAAAATTAATAGTACTCAATCTTCTGTTCCAGCATGATCGAAAACATGTTAGCAGATACATTTTATGAGAACGTTTCACCATTATAAAAAATTAATTATTCACAGCCAATGAGAAAATATTCATTACGAATAAATGAAGTTGTACACAAGCTTTTATATCCTTTATTTCTGAAATGTATTCGATAATTTCATTATGTGTATTAATTTGTTTGTTTGATTTTTCGTTTATAATTTGTAATGCAATTTATTCCAATAATTGCTAGAATATAAATAAGAATATAATATAAAAATGTAGACTAATTCTCAAAATACCCTTCAACGACATCATAAAATAAATAATGCATGCTTTCTAAAAAAGGATAAACAACGGATACACTTAATTAAAATATCTATATAATTATCTATTATTTTATACGCACGCATGTAGAAAGGTCCTGGGGATAAGGGCATCCCTTATTTATATGGTTTCTAATTTTGATGGTAGTTAGGTATGTTAACTATGAAATGAGCGACCTCTTTTGAAACCTGCACATAGGTGCCTAGAGCTCCTTGTGACTCTTATACTAGGATCTAAATTAAAGTTTACGGTTCTGATAAAATATATCTCAATATTTGTCCTCCTTATATCGTCAGGTTCCAAGAAAAAGAAACTTTAAGGATATAAACAGATGGACCAGCTGCCCAGTATTTGCCTTGCATTAAAAAAGTTAAGAGAATTGCAGAACTCAACGGAGCTATTTCAAGTTAAACAAGGAAACTAGCCTTCGTTTTCCCCTCTTACTTATCAACAGAGAGCGGAGCCGATGAGCGACCCGCTCATTGAAAATGGTAAAACGAATGCCAGGCTAGGTCTTTATTGGCGGGTTTTTAACTTGAAATGACACTGTTGAGTTCTGCAGCTCTTTAAATGCATGAAGGGATATCTGCACACGTCAAATAAGAGACAGTTGTGTCACCTGATATCTGTACTTGGGAAAACCTCCGTACTCGTTCGGGAGGTCTTCAAGGCTGGGAGGTCTAGTTCTCCCTCCCACATTTTCTGCATAAATAACGTTGATTAAGGCCTATTATGTTCAAATATCTACACGGTGTGTTATGGCGCTACCTTATTAATTATTATTGTTATTATTTTACTTATTTATTTTTAATGTTTTAGGTCCGCATTTACTGCAATGGCACCGTAAGCGATGACACTGAGATACATGGAATGAAGATGCGAGGAATTTGATGGTGGGAGAAACCGGAAAACCAGGAGAAAACCCGCTGCTGCGGCGCTTTGTCCACACAAATGCAACTTGCGGTCGCTTGGAATCGAACCCGAGACGCCTAGGTGAGAGGGGAATGGTCTAACTACTCGGCCAAGGTGCCACCCTGCCCGTACCTTAGCCAATATCTTTGTTTATAGGTCTAGTAAAATTCAACGCTATCATACTCTGCGTATCCACAGGAAACGAAATAAATAATGGGCTTGCCTGATATTTGCTTGTTTATTCCATTATTCTAGTTGATTTAGGAGAAGAAGTGGAATACGGATAGAGGGGACTCAACATCAAACATGACGTTGGTTATTGATCCTAAGTCCCACGAAGGGCTGCCCCGGGCAGAGGGGTGACGTGAGAGGATACACCGGGCGGCCAGAACCAGGAGCAATGACAGACACCAACTGTTTCCAGATAGAAGCACTCCGACAGCCGTCCAGGCAGACTGGGGACGTCTAGGTCCAACGCCCCCAATTGGGAGCGGCCCTCATCCCGGCAACAGCCGAAGTCGGGGGATGGAGATTCTCAATGGCCATCTTTTTTCCCTGTCACGCTACAACAGCATCAACGCCGACACTTCGAACTCTGAAAGAAACCAATGGGATAAAGGATGAATGAAATGACAATGGAAACGACATGGAGGAACAGGAAATTTGAGGATGAAAGAAGTGTATCTAGCATTTACCAAGTGATCCAGGGAAATGCCGGAAAAAAACCCTGAGTCAAGTAGGGGCATTGAACCCGCACCTCCCGAAAGCCATGAAATTAAACTCTCTTTGAACATATGTCCATTCACCATCTTATTACCTCTATTACCTAATGACCGAAGATCCAAATAGAGCGATAAAGCAGAGTCCAACTCACATCCTTTTTTATTTTACCCAATGTAACACTATTCCAATAAATGATTGCACAGATTATTGATAGTCTATAATGGTTTACCTTGAAATAGGACTGATAATTAGGTAATGAGTACTACTCTGGCACTAAATATTTCAAGAAGACGACTAATGTCCAGTATAGACATTAAATCTCACGTGTTGCTGTATTTTTATGCAACATTAAAGGAACACTTAGTGCTTTTCTTAAGTGTAACTGCAACAGTACTTTACCATTGCGATTATCTAGGTGTTGGATCTGTAGAAACATTTGCAAAACAAACGAGTATTTATGCGTTGCAGACACACCCCTTGAGTGAAAATTCCACGATTGATTCTGAATTATTGCAGCACGCCCATGGTGCTCTCGTTCGCACCACCCTGAATCCTGTTTGCTATGTAGATTGTCCAGGATATTGCTTCATCTGGCTCGCTAAGATGCCATATTAATGGATAAAGTGTAGACAGTAGACAAAATTAATTTGGGCAACATTCTTTAGAACAATTAGCTATGTCAAGGTGGGCTTAAAGAACCACAGAAAACATTAATTTAATTACGCTTTTCAGTCAGACATTACGTTAATCCTTAAAGAAACCTGCACATTAGTCATATATATGACATAATGTCCTGTAATAGAAGTAATAATAGTATTAATGCGCACTTCAGTGTCTCATCGTGATAGCTTAAGGAGCAATCTGAAGACCCAGGGTTCCTATTCCATCTGCAATGGTTAAGGTTTTAAATGTGACAAACTTTCCTAGAAATTTAATTTTCTTTGTATATATTTTTTACTTCTTTAAAGTGTTTTCTTAACATAATGAATACTGTCATTTTATAATTGGAAATAAATTTGGTCATTTTTACTATTCGTACTTTTATAATCTCAAGGCGAAATTACGTCGCCCGTTTGTCGTTGTCTGCAGGAAAACCGCTTCTTCAATCACTTAGGCAAAGTTTCTACCTCAGAGTATTTAGGTAACACAAAAGCAACAAAACAACAAGGAGAAAATGTAGGAAAATGATCTATAAACTGTACTTCCCAACGAAACTGAAAGGTTGCATCCCTCAAATCAGTAGCATTCGAAATTAGTCGGTTTCCAAAAGTCATCCAAAGAAGAAATTAGCAGCTAAAGAGTTATGTAAAAAAGAGTGCCACGGTTAATGCCAAGAATTACTTGTAACTTTTGTAGCCTGAGGCAGATTATTAACTAACAATTAGCTGGTGAAACAAATTATATTTTAATTTTTAAACAAACAATAAGTAATAATATGAGCCACCAGCAGTAGAACTGAGTGTCTTTGACACGTCACCTTATCATAGCTCGTGCCACCAGTATGCAATCTTGTATAGCCCAAATACATTTAATTTCCTTCTTCAAAGCCTAAGCTTTCAGCCCGTTGGAAAGTGAGTCCTCAGATAGTTTTCCAAATCTGCCATTGATGTATTATGTCCTATAATTTTTGGTACTCATTCCTCACTCACTCTTGAAGCACTATTCCCTTACGTATTCTATATGTCTAGTATTTAATGGTTGGGTTTCACACGTTCCACATATATTCCATTCTTAGTTGTCAAGTTTTTCTCTCCTAATATCTAAGTGTGGTTCGTTCTTAGGCTTTTACCATTTGCATTGTATTCAACGATTCGGCCTTTTTCAGAAGTATAACAAATAATAGATTTTTTCCAAGTTATATAGCTCAGCGAGCCAGAAAACCCTTCCAGATTTATTAGCTTTTTGTGACTCTGACTGTATTATTACAATGATTGTGAATTCTTGCCAGTCAAGTGTTCTGTTACATTTCTTTTAATTTACATTGTTGCGATTCTTCGAAGCTATCAGTCTTTTTTAAGTTTCATTTATTAGCGCAATGTATAAAATGCGATAAACAAATTATATTTAGTGTGACGACAGTGATAGACGACGTGTGCATATTATATCATTTTGGAAAACTTTATAAAGTTATAATTAAATATAACTTCATAATATATTTCAACAACAATCCATAATCAGTAAAATAGTGACAATTCATATGTGCATTAAGTTCTACTATTTTCACCTCAAATGTAATTTTGAGCTTTACACGAAACAAAATTTATAACCGAGTCTTTAATGGGGCAAAAATAACTGTTAGATTCGAAACATTGGATTTTAATCACTATGGTCAAAGGTATTCTCGCACCATTCCACTATGCAACTGCCACTATTATGTAGTGTAAAACATACTGTGATGGTATAAATTGCAGTTTTGTGTACTTCTCTAAAGCTGGCCACATTTTTAACTCGATATATGTATACCTATAAATAAATGAACCAAGAGGACCTTTGGATGAGTAGGTTATGCCTTATGTAACTAACCTCTTCAAAGTATGGAAAGCTGACTTCCAAATTGATGAAATATTCTAGTCTGCCCTTGGACTAATTACGCATTGAAGATTTCTTTGCACGAAGTTCAGAAACCTCTTTTCTCTGAAGATTCGATCTTCTTCCTCCGGTGTCAACAACGTACAATCAAGGGGCTTCGGAAGAATCAAGAATCCATTCCCAACGAAGATGAACACTCGGCAAATAAGAAAAGGTGAAGAAGTTACTTAAACATCCCTGCGGTATTTGATTGTGTTTTCACCATGGTTGAAATTCCATGAAACTATTAGAATCATTATAGGTAACAGCTTTCGCCCTTGAGGCGCTCCTGTCTCACAAACACCGAGTAATCCAAGCCTGTCATGGCAAAGGTCAGGAAGTTCAGAAAGACCAATTGGTGGGCGTTAGAAATTCGACTCCGCCTGAAATTGCAGTACAACCGCCATTATTTGGGCCCGTTGTCGCTCGCAGGCAGTGCGCTTGCCCCAGAATTTAAGAGGTTTCGGCATTCTAACTTCAAGAACTACATTGCAGATTTTCCGGCACCAGAAACAGAATACACTTTTGCTGTGTAATAATGGATTTATTTCGGTATCCATATGCCGTTCATCTATTGCCCTACCATATTTTATACGCTCTTAGTAACCCAGGTTCACTATAAATTAAGAAACAACTCATTTTCATAATTAGTTGTTAAACTCAGGTGTTGAAATGTGGAAGAGTATTCGGAAACGGGACAGTCAAGTTTAGAGCATTGCATTGTCATTAAAGTATACTTGGAGCAGAGAGTATTTGCTGGAGGCATGCAATGTGTTAAATATATTACATTTATGCCGGTTCTTCGTTTATCGTGGTGGAATGCATCCCATTACTTCAGGGAGTAGTTTTTATGCATGTTCCTCAATATGAAGTGATAGTTTTCTTCAGGAGTATTACCATTAAAAGATGTTAGATAAAGTTTGGAGCTAAATATATGATTTTTACTCAACAATGGTAATAGTTATAATTCCACAATTATCCAGATTCTTAGGTTCACTTTGGTATTTCAATTAGGCGTATATTTTGCTATATTACTCTTGTAAAACTTTAACTAATTAAATACAAAGTGAAATTTAAACTTTTGAAATGTTTCTGGGACTTACGAAAAATATATGATGTATTCCATTCACATTGGGGGGCTTATAGTAAGTTATAACGATAGTAGAACCTTTTAAATCAATCGCTATGGATTGATATTGAAATTCGGTTTCTTTGTATGACCAGCAGCAAAACAAGGGATACGAAACGAACGATAGCTCTCCATTTGAAAAACTTTCAGTATTTTAAAATTGAAACCAATACAGGGAATATATCTGAGATTGTAAAGCTATCAAAATGTATATAACATAAGTTTTATGTTTCAACGAGATCTACATTATTTGTGTGGTAAGATTTTGTTTATCCCTTACGGTTTGCCAGTTATACCAAAGTAATTCAGAATGAAGAGTCTTCAGAGGTTATTCCCAGAGAATTCAAGAAATACACGCAACTATCTTAAACATATATCTTAGAGCCATTTTAGAAAATCGAAATTTTCGAAAGCTGATAGTTTAGGGTGGGAGTGTCGCATACTCAGAGAATACTGAGATTAAATATCAGGTTTGGAATTTGACGGACTTTTCGTTTTTTAGCCATGCTGCTCTCACACACACACACACACACACACACACACACACACACACACACACACACACACTCACTCACACGGATTTTTCTAAATATAATTTCTTTTGGATTCAGAGGGTCTCAAGCATGCATTTCCAGGGAAATTTCGTTATCGAATTTTTGGGAGAAAATGTGTCGAGAAAGTAATGAATCTCATTTCTAAGCTCTTCTCTAAATTTTTAGAACTTTCAGACCAATGCTATAATGGCATGACGAATCCGTAAAAAAACGCCGAGATACACATTATAGAAGCTTTAGCACTACTGTCTAAAAAGAAAGTATGTTAATTACGTTATAAAAGTATTAGATGTTAGGCTTTAGAGCAATGGAGACAATTTATAGTCAATGAGTAACATATCTGCAATATTTTGTGAATGTGCTTATTCCGTTATCCTCAAGAATTAGATTATCACAGAGAAATCACTTAAACCGTATAGGTTGTGCATTTCGTGACTTATTTTATGTCCCAAAGGAAGTTCGTTTATTCCGATGATGATGAAATGAAGTGCTTTAGGAAAGTGAAAGGGAAACACATGATTTGTCAGCGGTCGACCGTGGAAAGCCACAAAGAATCTTGCCAAAGTAGAAACACCCAACCAAGAACATCAGACCTTCATATGAATGATGATAGTTGAATGCCGTCTATTAGGTCCGTGCAGTTGGGTTGGTTACATATGAATGGTTAGTAAATAAGGTATATAGGTAGATATTTCAATGACACTTGGATGATCATCTCACGTAAATACATACCCTCTAAAAGAACTGTTTACTGTCTAAACAAGAATATTAGCATCTAGCCTTTGATTATTGTAGAATAAATTTCAAAGCATGTTGAAATTTTCGAATCAAGACATTCGTTTTAAATAAAGCCTTCAATAAAGTACCCAAAAAATCACTGAGCCAGGTGGCTCTGGCGTTTCGTCTAGGATTCACATTTGGGAGGTTGTGGGATCGGTTCCCCGTGGCCGACCTCTCAATCTCATGGGTTTTTCGTTTTATTCCCCTGGATTACTAGGCAAATGCTGGGGAGGATTCTTCATTCCCCCAAACTTTCATCCCAACTAGTGTCTTTCAGGGTTTTAAGTGCCGATGAGGACTACGACAAAGGCGTTATTTCCTGGAGTGTACTGCTCTCTGGAAATACAGTTTCGGCGGCGGGATGGCGTTAGTGGTTATCTGCTATACCATCTGCACGGATTTAAATTAAAAGTGTCTGGTGGCCTATCCGGGACTGACTAGCGGGCTCCTGGCGCCCCCTGCGTTGAGATGAACTGCTTTGAATTGTTAGGGATCCCCGGCTCTCTCCCTGTCCGGATGCCGGCCGCCCTCTGAAATTACACATTCTTCCTCCAGGGGCTGACATACAATAAGCCCACAGCTGCAGTGTGGAATACCTCTCCGTACAAATACACACACACACACGCACGCACACAAATATCACATACATTTTAATCCCTATGGATCTGTTCAGAGCGAATAGGGCTATGGAATAAATGTCATCTTGAACTAAACAGAAAGTTTCTATCAAATCCTTGCATAGTCATAAATGAAACTTCATATTTTATATATTATGTTACTATTGTAAAAGTGGTCTTTCGTGGTTTATGGGTAACATGCTTCTAGATCCTAAGATCTCGGGTTCACACCTGGACGACGGATTTTTTCGGGTGTAAAATGTCTTAGCGTGGCTTCCTTCGGAATGGAAAAAAAGCTCAACCCGTGTCATAGATTTAAGCCATGTAAATGAACCTCAAGCGCAATATAGAGTCCTCTGAGAAAAATTAAACATTCTTTCACGCCCAATATAGAATAGGATAATGAGAACCAAAGGTCGTCTCCTTAGCGCGGTGGTAGCGCAGCTGCTTACCAAGCGGGAGACCTGGGTTCGATCCCCAGTACCGGCGTGGGGATTTTTCCCCCGCTGGGAGACCTGGACCGGGGTGCACTCAGCCTCGTAAGGTCCCTGGGGGCCAATTGAGGAGCTACTTGATTGAGAAGTAGTGGCTCCAGGTCATGAAGACCGCATTAACCGGCCGGGAGGGGCTCGAGGCGCTGACCACGTCTCACCCTCCAATACTGCCCCCCATCCATGACGTCTGTAGTGGACCGAGATGGGGGACGCAGCGGCCGGGCGGTAGGCCAAGGTTCCCCATGAGCTGTCGTACCATGGAGATATTATTGTTATTGAGAACCACAGCAGTTAAAGTGCGTCCATAAATAAAAATAAAATTTTATTTTTCTAAAAACGATAAAATGTAGGCGATGATACTGCTCTGTCTTTTAGTCCTTGACTGACGTAAAATCTCTTAGAATACCTCTTACTTTCTCTATTATGTATATTGTAAGTAGGAGAACATTTTTTATTTTCTTAAAAATGGCTCTAACGATTTTGATTAAAACACCATATTTTAATATATTTCATGAGAAATTATTTGCACAATATATTGTATTATGAAACGGGTTTAAACATAAGAACTTCAATAAAATTGCTATATTCACAATTAGAAAATAACGAAAACATTTCCATGTAAAAGTAATTTGGGGTTGGAAAATTTAAATTTATAAATCATATAGGCCTTGAACAATAAATATTTCATAATGTAAAAATACATTTAAATACTTATCATTATTTAAATACACTTTCTCCAAAACATAATCCTAATAACATTATGATTTTTTTGGATGCTGAACTTAAATACCAAGTTTGATATTTATCCCTAAACTCCGTTTTTTAACGTTTTTCCTAAAAGAATAAAAAGCCATTTTATAGATGAATGCTGCCCCAACTCACATATTTAAGGTGAAATCTCGAAATGTACCTTTATGAAAGGAATATCCCACTTCCTCTACAAGTTTGCGTGGTAGAAAAAGTAACACTAACGATTTTGGTATAAAGTGTAAATGTATGACAAAACAGTTTTTCAGTTGAAACACGTAACTTCTAAATAAATATATTTATTTTTTATAAATACACGATGTACATCTTAATATTTCATTTTTAATATTTTTTTTTTAAATTACCAATACTTATAGTCATTTAAAAATTAAATTAATGTTTTTTCCAACATTTTTCTCTAAAACATTATATTGTAAATCTATAAACATTGATATTTAAGAAATATAACACATTTATTCTGTTTTATTTATTTATTTAAAGCAAGAAAAAACCCTGAATGATGCAGAAGAATTTTCTACTGGACGTCCATGTGACTGCTATTCTGACGATCATTACAAAAGATATTGTGTCAAAACCATTATCTAGGTTTAAACAAAGTTTAAAAGTGGGAACATAATGTCAAGGTGAAACATAATCAACATGTTATGAAATCATTATAGATTCTACATGATATTTAACACTACTATAAAACCTACCTTCCACAATCATTATATAGCTAGGAAACACTAAATTTAATTACTGGGAACCATTAATCTTTATGGAAACGACTCACGCCCAGTTACAAAACCGCTGGCGAAATGTCAGTGACCTAAAATGACTTAATTAAAGTATATGATGAACTTCTGATGCAGAATGTAAACTCTGAAAGCACGGTATGAATCATGGATATAATGATGAGCCTCCAAACAATGAGGCAAGTGAGAAAATAACGCCAATGTCGATCCTATGCGAGAAAATCTGTTAAACATCACTCATAATTTCCAACATTAGATTACTAAACGCGGGGCAGGTAAATGGACACGCTTTCTGAAAAATGAATTTAACAATGTAAGGAGGTGCATTAAATTTGACATCGCTGAAATAAACATTGTTCTTCCTTTATAGTATACAATACAATATCCCCCAGAGTTAACAAATAACTGCACAAGAGATATTAATAAAATTCTGTGTTCCTCTGTGTTCTCGTGAATTTCTCTGGCTAGTATTCTTTGTTTTTATCTCCAATAATCTATGATTTCAAAATCTTACTTGTGCATTTACTTCATGTTAATTATATTAAAGTTTTTAGAAATGGTTAAATAACTTGAGGCTTGCCGGTTTCTTTACAGTAGAGAAGCTCGCCTGGGTAGTCTGGTGATAGCGTGTCTGCCTCACATTCAATAGGTCGTGAGTTCGAATCTCGCTTAGGGTGAGTTACCCGGATAAGGCTTTTTTCGGGGTTTTCCCTTATCCTGAGAAGAGAAATGTCAAGTAAATTTAAGCTCCATGGACCCCGAGATCATTTCACCAATTACATTTATCGTCCAATATGACCAACCAGGTTAAAGGGCGTTAAAACTTTAAAAAAACAACAACAAAAAACTGGAGAATATAGCGACAGTCAAATGTTCAAAAGGGAATTGCTACATGCTGACTTTGAAATTGCATGCTGTTTCCATGATGTAGTGAGGAACAATAGAATGGTAAGAGCACTGTTCTGCAAACAAACTCTTCTTTCTTTAAAAAGCTTTCTCTCCTATCTACATCATGCTAATTGAGATGAGCATTGGCAGAGCTTATTATTTAGTTCCCTATAACTAAGGATATACACTAACCTAAAGCAATAGTCAAATCATTGAAAAGCTACTGCTATATGATTAACTTTGAAATTTGGTTCTCTTTGCATGGCCAGGAGTAAAACAAAAGAAAAACGTTTGAGGACTTCAGTTTCAGGAAAGTATAACTATTTTAAAATTGAAACAGAAAACAAGGAATATCTCGGAAATCATTAACTGTACAAAAATATGTACATGACATAAATTGTGTGTTTTAGCGAGATCTAAACTTTTTGTGTAATATGTTTTGTTTAATTAGTATTGTTAGTTTATCGAAACTGAAGAACGCCTCAGAGCCTATTCTCAGGTAATTCAACATATACATTTTATTTGCCATGTAAATCTCTTTAACGCAGGACATTTCAATCAAAATAGAGCCATTTTTGAGAAAATTTTCCTAAGTAAAGGGTAATTTGAGGTGGAGGATTTTCTTGAAAATCTTCGTGTCCCATCTGAATTTTAAGTTTTTAGTTTATACTGTTCACAGCCATACGGACACACGGACACACACAGTGTTATTTTTGGGTTCAGTAAACCTCAAAACATATATTTCCGGAGAAAACTCGACATCGTGTTTTTTGGGTGGAATGCAATAACTACTCTGTGTATGTACATAGTACTAGTAGATAACATAAAAATGATAAGTGCTGACAAATTCAAACCATTAAAAACGAATATCTCGAAAGCAAACTGGTACCACAAAAGTTATGTCAAATAAATCCTATAGTAAATCCTGTTTAATAAGTACAATTCTTCAAAATAAACAGGTCTTTACAGGATATTCACAAAAAGGAAATACATATAATTTATTAGTCAAATAAATGATGTCTTAAACATATGGAATTTTAAGAAATTCATTAGAGCCATTTCTAATAAAATATCTAGTTATAAATAAAGCTAAACTTTTCAATATAAAGGGTAATTCCCTGCAGGGGGATTTTCTTGGAAATCTTTGCATTTTACTCTTCTAAGATGGCAAACTCAAATAAAAACCATGACTTTATTTATTAGACTTTTCGTTTTTGAGTAATGTTGCTCAAAGTCAAATAGATTTTCTAAACAGCTTTTATTTTTGAATTCGGTGGAGACCTTAAAATATACGTTTCTGGTACGATTTTGATATTTTGGATAGAATGCTAAATTTTATCCAAATAAAGGCGCTT
This sequence comes from Hymenopus coronatus, assembly GCA_030762935.1. Classification (NCBI taxonomy): domain Eukaryota; kingdom Metazoa; phylum Arthropoda; class Insecta; order Mantodea; family Hymenopodidae; genus Hymenopus; species Hymenopus coronatus. The sequence goes on from CM060896.1 coordinate 104,502,459, forward strand.
TCCTCAGAAATAATAGACAGTTGTCACATCAGTGTCCTTAAAAAAGGGTCTTTATTTATGTTTAGAATGTTGAATGAGAACAGCAGAACAACATGGGCTTGATACTCTCGTAACTCTAAATTAGCTTTTTCGTTGACGTTTTATAGTTTAAGACCTACTGCATTCCCAGGCCTTGCAAGAGCATGATCATTATGTTCCAGGCGACAGTCAATGTCAACAAGATGAATGTGAATGATCTGTAATGACGTCACCTGCACTCCACCAAGCTGTTGCCCTTGTATTAAGTAATAAGCTCGCCTTTGTGAAACTTGTTTTGGTAAATTTATTCATAAAGCGTATATATTTCCCACCAACAGATTTCAGATATTAGATATCGTATTCTAAAACTACATTTCATCTTCTGTATTTTATCCAGCACGGCCTCATTGTTGTTCTTCTTCTTCAAGACTTAGGCAATCTGTCAATTCCAACTTCACAGAATTAGCTCCATCTTTTTCTCAGTCGTCAAACTTCCCTTCTTCCTGCGGGCTTGTACCTGTTTACAGCAACTGGAATTCTATTTTCATCCGTTCGCGTAACGCGTTGTCTTCATTTATCCCTGCATCTTCAATCTTTCATTTAAATTATAAATTCCCAATTCTGTACGGATGTCGTATTTTATGCAGTTCCTTCTTGTGTTTCCTTTTCCCAAGATATTCACATCACAAACCTACCGACTTTTAAAAGATTTGACTACCGCTTTAGCCTAGTGTATTCCATTATATCCCTTCTACTTAGAAAAAACTAAGTAATAAAACTATTTCTGTTAACTTTATATCAATTAGCATGAAGCAAAAAGAAGAATGAGAATTTATAAGTATGATTTGTTGAAGAATATGTAGAAAACGTCATGAGAATGTAACTCAGTAGATTTTTTATGCTTTCAATAATAATATAATGGACAACTACTTAGAATTACAGAAAAGGTGTTTATGCAACTTTGTATCCTATTACAGCATATTGCAGGGAAATTAGAAGGAAAGTTTTAATTTAATTCCTACTTGTGCGTCCAGCAGAATCCCAAATAAAACTTACAAATAAATTTAGGGAAAATCTAACATTTCCTCAATAATCCCTGCAATGTCTTAGATATAAAACAGCAACTTTAATGAGTAACTGTGGTGAGTTACCAAACTCTTTAACTCAAACCATAATAGATTTAAGTTGTCCACAAGTGTCTGGTAGATTTGTATAAACTGAATACGAAGAATTTTAACTATGGCATAATTTATTCAAATTTAATAATCTTCTATTTATACAGCATCGCATCAATTACGAAATATTTCATCCGAATGCTCGAAAGTAACAGATCAGACTTGGATAAGAGGACCGCCACGCCACCAGAAAGGCACATTATTCGCTCTATAACCAGTGCTGGTGTACCCGGATTTTTGTTAAGAGTAACCCGATATGCTATCTTAGCATCTACAATTTTCTAAAGTTAAAGGTTACCAGAAAATGTCAGCTACAGTTTTATTATAATACACGGCATGTAATACACACGTACCAGTCGACCACGATCTTAGCGGTGGGAAGAAGTAAACTGTTACAGAACAAGTGAACGCAGCTTTGGAAATACAGTCAGGTAAAGAAAACATACGCAAAGGTGCTTCTTTCGAGAAAACTAATGTGAAGATATCAGCAGAATAGTTTTCTTTGTACAACAGCACATTTCACTGTCGCCTTCACCTCACTCCCCTCGAATCTGAAGTCTTGACAAGTCAACAGACACCTTGGTGCCCCCCCCCCCCCAAGTGTAAGAGTAGTATCTCCACGCACTGCTTTCTTTTTAGCGAAAAAGGATTCAATGCTCTTTTGATTTTTCTTAAATGTTAGGCTATTTTTAGAACAAATGTCACTAACCTATAACGTTTAAAGCAAAATATATGTTTAAACATATAAACACAAGAAAGAAATTATAAAAAGCTCGAAGTTTTAGCCATGAAACCTGGGCTTATGAATATGAAATGACACTGTCCACTACGCTACAAAACAAAATCACCAAGAATTAAAGCATTTTGGGCAACGAATATACGTTCTCTGAGCGACCGGACCGTTTCGCGGCGGCCGGTCCTCACTTCGAGGGGACCGTCCCACACTCGTTACGTGCAGCCGCGGGGCGGTTCGGTCACTCAGGGAACGCACTGTATTCTGGTTGTTCTCGGGCTTCAAGCCAGGTAGTTGATGTTGAAAACCGACGTTTCGGGAGCGCACATCTTTGCCATCGTCGGAGTTCTGAATGATTTTGGCAGCCAAACTGACCACATTTGTACTGGTTTTATTACGTTTGTTTTGTAGTTTTGAAATGTTTACGATCATCTTTTAAATATGTTTATGACAAACGATATGTTTTTCTCCGCTGATAATTATAATAACTACGCAGGAAATATTTCTTCTTTGCGTCCATTTTGATCTTATTTCAAGTAAGGAAATCATGCATGTTACATATGGTGTTCATTATGCCTAAAATCAATGTATTTTTTTTTCCTCAGCAGTCTCCCTGTAACATTGATTTCTATTATTGGTAAATACTACCTGTGAAGTTTATTAAGGTAGAATTACGCTGAACACTTCATGCGGTTCATATAGCTCTTCCAGGACAATTCGTTTCAATTTCGCTAAAGCGATCCCGCAGTACGGTAATACGTAAAGAATATACTCATGTGTAAGCTAGAAATATTAAGTGGTTATCTGTATTGCTAGTTTTCTTCGCTGTGTGGTCTATTTTATCATTAGCAGAATTGTCATGATTTTATATCGAGTTTGATTATATAATTGGACTCATAACTATAGTTACATTTTAGCCACTAATTAGCCAAATGATAAGTTTATAAAACAACTATCAATATACTCAAAGGTTTTCCTGTGCCATTTATGAGGTTTAAGAAATTAATTCTCCAAATAAAAGCTGTCGTTTTCAACTTGAAGTACCCGAGACCGCACCTGGAAACTAACGGGTCGAAGCAGTGGAATACCCGAAGATGGCCATCGTACCCGTACGCCGGCGTTCTGGGTGCGCACAGACGACGTCCTGGTTAACGTCTCACAGGGACGAAAGCAAAGCTAAACTGACTGGTGTTGAAGTGATTAAAACACAAGTTAGTTTTAACCATGCAGACAAATAACCCCATCATGTCCACAGTATTCTTCACAAGCTAACGGTGCTATGTTACTTTTTTCTGTGTGTTCCAAGATATTTGCAATCCATTTTAGGATATTTCAATTTGAAAACGACAGAACATGTTTGGGGGTGACTTCTTATGCCACACAATTGACATAGAAAAACGTTTCGAGTTTTTATATTATTTGTTATTACAAAATAGACCCAACTGCGGAGATGTCCTTAATGTCTTATTTCTAGAAAAAAAAAAAAAAAAACTTAATATCTTTGTAGAACCTCTCGAGATTTTTACTCTGATTTAATGAAGTATCTATTCTCTAAACTGTATAAATCTTTTATTTTATACGTTTCAATAATAAATATTTTTTGAATCATTGGTTCGTGAGTACAGAAGAACATACAGGAGACTAGAACGACAATGAAGTGTTGGTCTTAATTCTGCACTGGCATCACTTTTTAGCTCCTCTATGTAACATGAGAATATACGATATCGTAATTCATTTTTTACTTTCGAAACAATACAACATTTTATTTATTTATAAAATAATATATTGCCAAAGTTGAGCCAAAGTACCCTTTAAAGGCTCCAGGCTTTGGTAAAAGGTTCAGTACTGTATTGTAGTAATACTTTCTGGCTATAATTTATCACATAGGAATTATCCTGAATAAGACAACTGTATCTAATATTGTAGCATGTATTAACGAATTGAAAAAATGCACATATGTCGTAAAGAAAATGGAAGAAAAAAGATTACCGCATAGTGTTACTGAACAACTACTGTAAGAAAAAATCGAGGAAGGGCTCCTTTGCCATACAGAGATGAGCACCTTAAGAAGAACAATACAAAAGAGAACAGCTTTGAGAAGTGCCACACGAAGTAAGGGCAATCTCTGAAAGTGGAGAGTCTGTAAAAATAAGTAAAAAATGTAACTTTTTTAGAAAACATTAATATATTTAAATTTAAGATAAAAGAAAGTTAAAAAAAACATGTGAATATTTTAGGAAACATTAATGTAAAAAATAAATTAAACTCGAGATAAGCTTTATGCTTTACTAAACTCTACATTTTCCTCTTAGGGATCAACTTCTATATTTTATGGTTTTTCAGCTGCACATAACTCAATAAGAATGAAATAAGGTTCAAAGACTACTTACAGAAAACTTCGAATCTTCACAAACTTTATTACTCATGCAAATATCTCAAAACAGTCTTATTCTAATTGAAATCAGAGGATCTAATTTCAGTAAATATATAATAATAAAAGTTTAGATTGTATTGGTTAAATAAATTTACGACGTAATCCGGTAGTTGTCAACATTTAAATTGATTATATATATATATATATATATATATATATATATATATATATATATTGCGTGCACAAATAGGCAAACAGTTCGGGGGTTCATAACGTGAACTTCCAGTAATATCCAGTTATGCAATATTGCTCTACATATGATGTCATATAGAATGTATAAAAGTGAAACAAACAACAAGATTGCGTAGGAGGTAAAATGATGTCCTTAAGGTAAAAGGACAATGTAGATTGTGGTGGTCAATAGGAATGTCGATAGGACACTCCCTCTAACTTCCCACACATTAGTGAACTGCTGCACTGGCTACTATAATAACTCTGACAAGGTCGGAACACAGCCTTGTCCTAATCTACATGAACGGACAACACCAACGTGGCTTGCGAAATTAATTTCCTTGTATTTCTCTCCGATATAAAGCTGGAACAAACACGTTACGTTACCTTACTTCTCCCAAGAGTTGAGCGATATTTTCAATATCCACAACTTCCGATTTTAGAATATATTTTATACGTTTCCGATTCAAAGCCGGAAGACAGTAAAGAGTCTGTGGTTTTGTTCCGCCTCGCCCCTCATTTAATTCGTTTTTTTATATCCAATTTACTAAGCCAACAACCTCTTAGGTTCCCATATAGTTACACATGATATTTTGGACAAGATGTTTAAAAGTTTTGAGACCCATAGATAATTTATTTTCAACAATTAGTGTATAGCACATAGATAGAGAAGGTATTCTGTTCCACTCAAAAATTCGAAATCGAGATTTCTCTGAAAATACACGTATTAGGGTTCCCGATACAAAAAAAAAATTAGTTTTAGAAAAAGGTTCATGTATGTGTGTCCGTGTTTCTTTGAACGTTATAACCCAAAACCGAAAAGTCGGTTAAATACCAAACTTGATATTTACGTTCAGCATCTTGCAATGACGCGGCACGAAGATTTTCAAGAAAATCCCTCATTCCAAACTGCTCTTTACACAGAGAAAATTTCGAAAAAGTGTACTTTCTCAAAAATAGTTCTATTAATTTTGATTAAAGTAACGTATGTTAAAGAACAAATAAAATGCTTATCTTTAATTTTCTAGGATTGATCTTTGAAATCCTCTTCATTCCGATGATTTTTGCATAATTGGTAAATCGTAAGAGATAAACAAAATATGTAGATCCCGATAAAACACACAGCTTTATCATATACCATTTTTGTGGAGTTAACCATTTCCGAGATATTCCTTGTTATTGGTTTCAATTTTAAAACACTTATTTTCTTATACAGGAATTTGTTAACTCCTGGTCATGCAAAGACAACGAATCGAATTTCAATCACAACCAGTTTTAAAACTTTTGACATTCGCTTTAACGTGGTGTATTCCTGACCCTCCTCCTTATAAGGAATTAAGTAATAAGACCATTTCTGTTAATCTTTATCTAGATATGAATAAATTCAATAGAATAATAAGTTTTTAGCAGCAATTTGTTACAGAAACGCAGGAAAAAGTCATGTTAATTGAACATATCAGACTTTTTCCCTTTCTTTTCCAAGTTATCAGCAATTGAGCAATTGTTGGTTTCACGTTAGAGTACCACATGTGTAGGTATGTGTATATATATTTTCCAGAACATATATCGTTGAAAAGACTTGATACGGAATAAGTGCTCCAAACAAATCCTACAACAAGGGTCTAGACGACAAGTTTCACAAGACAGGAAATGTGGTGAATGCGCCGACCGAAGATATTAAAGTCAAACTTCGACCGACGTGCAGGTTATATATGCTGTGAGCCTAAGATGTAAGTGCGATCCCACAGAGTCTAACATTTTACTCCTATAAAATCTGTCGACCAGAACATCAACCTGGTGTCTTTGTGTATTGACAAGACAATTACTGTCGCTGATTTATGACAACTGTAAGGCCATAAAGGGAGGAATTGGATGGTTGGTAATTGACGGATGAGGCATGGTTCCATCTGGAAGGATACATAAATACCAGAAATATTGGATAAGCGTTGCTGAAAACCTACATGTAATGGGAAAGATGCCTGTGATCTCACAGAAAATTAGTGTTTGGTGTGCCATCTTGCGTGGTCCTTACTTCATTACAAAGTTGAACAGATAGTGAACGGTAAATGGTACGAACAATGGTGGAAGAATATGTCAACAACTAGTCATACGGAAGTTGAAAATCACACAGATTCAGAGGATGTCACAGTCTATATGGATGCCACTATGGATAACTTGACTCAGGTCCCATGCCTTCAAGACGACTGATATCAGAGACGTTATGATCAGCGTGTTCTCCAAATTTAACATCTTCTGTAGGGATATTTGAAGGGTTGCTGTCTACGTTAATTATCCTCACACTGTTCTGGCATTGCGAGCGAATATTCAAAACAGTATTGAAACCATCTCACAACAAACCATCAACACAGTGTTCGGCGATGCGATTATACGTGATCACTTGTAAAAATATAAGGTCTGTCCCTTCTAATATTGTATATAAAGTATTGTGTCCCCATGGGTTACATGGAGTTTTGAATATGTTGTATATCGCTATACCTTTGTACACTAGAGTATAGAACATTGCGCTTTCATACTTAATTTTAAGTAATCTATAACATAACATTTAATTCCTTATCTAAATAATTAATTATACAATATGAGAGTCACACATAGTATCATAATCATACAACAACATATTCTCATATTAAGTAAATTATGTGTCTTTATAAAAGGGATCATCCACGACTGAGCGCCTTGAGCACAGTTTAAGGTGAACAGACTCTACATTTTTGACAATATCAGGTAATCTTATGTATAATTCGATTCATTATAAGACATCCACATCCTTCTTTTCCAATCTTGTAAAGGATAACTTTAGTTTTACAGCATGTTTTGTGTCATGTGGATGAACATCATTATTGAAGGTTGTTTCTATTCTCTTTTTATGTGCACATAATATAAGTTGTAAAGGTAATATACACTTAAAAGTTTGAATCTTTAAAGATGGTGTCATTATTAAATGTACGATTAATATAGGGGTATATGATGTTTAAATCTACTGTACCAATTTTTCCCAAGATGATACCAAAAGTTACGACAGTCAAAATTGGATTCTCAGTATGTTCAGTATGTTCAAAACAAAATGTGAAGTAGCCAGAATGGACCAACTGAAGTCTTCAAGAAGATGCATAAAGTGTATCCAGAATAGTGATATGCTTATGTATAACTGTTGTAACTACTTTACTTACACTGGTCTAAAATTTAAGAATTTTAATATTATGTATACTTTTTTTTTTTTAAATCAGACTCAGATTGTTTTATCGTCCTGTTACGTAATGCATCAGAGCGGGACTGTTTGTGCCCGCTAGGAATTCCCCGGTTGGAGACCTGGCTCGGAAAACCTTGAATCTCCGTTAGCTTCACGGAGATAGGTCAAAATTAATCCTTCTTACGTGAACTACGTATCAAGGCCGTCTATTGTACTTGCGCTTGCTAACACATATTTGGCATGAACAGGTTTTTGCGTATGTCCGGCGCAACTAACAACGGTAAATCTCGAGTCAGTTTCTTAAAGTCAGTTTCTTTCCTAACTTACCCTCCAGCGTTGCAATTGTTCACAATAAACTTATAGGGTTTGTAAGCTGTTAAGTTTAACTACAATGAGCAGCATATCAGATATCGAAATAGTAACCAGAATAATTATTATTCTAAGTCACTTTCAAAGATTGTGTGAATCATCACTTTATAAGTGTATATCAGATTTATGGAACTGCATTCTACTCATATATAGGGCAGGGCAATTGAGCCATTCTATTTTTTTTTCTTTATAATGTATGAGCCAATCAAGTTTCAGTTTTACAAATAAGTTAAAATACAGCTAGCATACTCAGCGTTATTTTCCTATACTACAATATTTTGTTATTGTTTAGCTTTCTTAGAATATAAATATAGAAAACTTGATGTGTGCCATTCACATGACTTTCTCTATATCTCTGCAACAAATTATTGTTAAAAAGCTTATGCTTCTATTTACTTCATGCTAATCGAGAAAAAAATTCTCAGAAATAGTTTTATTACTTGCTTCCTTTTAAGTAGAAGCGAAATAAGGGAGTACCATAGGTTAAAGTGATAGTCAAAGGCTGGTTGCTATGTGACAGAAGTTCCTTTGCATGGAAAGGAGTTGAAAATTCCTGTATGAGAAAGTATAAGTTTTTGAAAGGTGAAATCAAAAACAATGTATAAAAAATGAGCGAGGCAAGTGAGACACCCCTCAGATCAAGCGAGTCTTGAAAAATGTTGAGCAATTTTATCAAAAATCTGAATGGTATTTATTTAAAATTAATACTTTTCTAAAGTTATAATCATAAGTTTAATGCAATGCAAAATATCAAACATATTGAATATTTATAAATAACAAATTTTATTAACTAATTCAACTGTTATTTTTCATCATAATTTAAATAGAATTTCATCTGGATTTATATAACAAAGATGCCGGTATTGTTAGGCACCAGACAACCTTGATTGAAAAGAGAATTCTTGTAATGTATTTCAGGGTAATCCTTTTTGACAAGTGTTAAACCAAACCTGATCTCGTTTAAGCATGAGATTCTGTCTACCTTTTCCCTCTATCAGTTTTCCTTTTATAATTCTGACCAAATCTTCAATAGGGATTTCAATATAATTAAACAACGTTCTTGGTCGTAGCTTCTTTACTATCTTTTCATAATCTTCTAAATCTTCGTTAGAGTATAATAAATTCGCACACATGGACGGAGGGGCAAATGAGAACCCTACGGGTTTTCCAGTGGACTCATTTGTTCCGCTTCTTCTATTCAGAATAAATTGTGCCTGTCATAGAGACTACCACAGCTACTGCACCAGAGTATGCTTGAAACAATATCTTTTTTACCAGCAACAAAAGCTAATTTGAAATTAACTTGTTATAATACAATACATCTGCTTCGATCAATAGCAGTTCTTAGATCAAAACTGAAGCATCAGTATTTTTCTATCACACTTTGCGACAGCAAAACTTTCACTGATGGCATCCTAACAAAATACTATTCAAAAATACTATTGTGGACGAAAATGGGTGTGATTCTCTTGTCCCCCTGACTCACTTCCCCCTGTTTCCTACAGAACTTAAAATTACAATATATTAACAAAGAAGGTTTCGGTCTTTCGAATCTGATATTTTATTCAGATTTTATAGATAGCCACTGAGATGGTTTATTTCTCAGAACACGAAACAGTTTTCATCCAAACAGATATTTCCATAATTCGCAGTTTCGAAGTTTTGGGCTTATGCTTGGTACGTGGGAGGAACATAAGAATGAGAAACCAGTGAAAGAGGGATCGAATAGCGTTCTGAGATAGTTCCACGTACCAGAGAAACATCCAACCACTCGAAACTTCAACATCCATCTTCGGCCAAAACCCGTTTCAATTTCTGTGAAGTGCACTATCACAACAGCTAGGAAATACTAGCTTCAAACTATTGGAGTGTTCGTCGTAATTCTTTGTAAATAGAGCTATAACAAACAGTACCTATATCTTGAATAAAAAAGTGATGAAACATGCATATAAAAATAAATAAAATGTGTATAAATCATGTCGCTGGTCAACATCAAAAGAAACAAGAGATGGGACACAAGCCAACTGAGAGACATTTATTTGAAATAAGTAAATCAAATGTCACAACCCTTACAACCTAAGGCAATCTGAGAAAAATAATTGTCAGGTCCGAAAACAGCTTGGAATGGTACTCTATATGAAATATATATATAAAAAATAAAACTTATATGGGTGAATGTAAATATACATTACGGCTATTTCGATTGGCTGCAGATTTAAGTTTGTTATAATATATATAATTTAGTCTGGAAGCATGCATACTTGCATTTTACTTTCTCTATTATAGTATAGAATATATTATTTCAGCACAATTCCTAGGTGTCTTATCATTTTAATTGCATTAATTTGCATTATTAGGAAATCCAGAATGTAAAAACTGGAGATATACAAATTCAAATATTTTACAATAAATACCATCGTTTTCTCCTTACCAATTGGGGTACATGGGGTTAGCCCAGGTGACCGACTACCCATTTTCGGAGGTGTTTCCGTTAATCCAAGTTCCCGAGAAACACATCCATCTCTTAGCAAGTCATGAAATTTACATAATTTAACGGAGTACCATGTAACATCTTTGGCGGTAGATGTAAATCTCTTTTCGCTTATGCATTCTAGATTTTCTCGGGCTTCCACTCAGTTCGTTGTTTCAGAAAAATACTTACGGTTTATTATAATGGGGGCAATACACACTCCCTAAACGAAGGTCATTTTCTGAAAGAATACCTAGCTGGGAAGCCCAGAAAATATAAAGGAAATGAACAAATTTATTTGGTATTGATCAAGCAAAACATAATTTTTTAAATTCCAGACCGTACTTGGCCAGAATACAGTTACATTGAAACACTGATGCCACTGAGTCAATGCCATAGCCGGGATTTGAACCACGGATCTCCCGGTCTCTAGCCGCTAAGCTACCATGGCAACATGCCAGCATAGCATTGAATTTCTCAACTGAATGTTTTCCGGTAAACCACAAGGTGATCTCAAATTATTTTGAGATGACCATTTCAATGGCGACTTACAATGTTACTTACATAAAGTCCCAGGATTCATAGTATAGCCAACTATTATGGACATTTGTGATACTTTTAACTGTTTTCTCACAGAAAGCGTGTGTAGGACAGAAGTCGGATAGGTAGAGTAGGGCTGAAACATTCAAAACCATAGCCGGGATTTGAGCTACCATGGCCTATGCCGGCCGCATGTGATAAAGCAACCGGCTAGAGAACAGGAGATCCGTGGTTCAAATCCCGGCAATGGCATTGAATTTTTCATTCTGACTCTACGTATCCAATATAATATTGAGTCTGGTAAAGTATCAACTGCATTTTTCATTTAATTAGTATTGATCTTGCTCATTATTTATGTTTTTAAACACAAATTCCAGACGGATATTCAGTGATATATATTTCTCTCAGCAAATAGACTGTAAACATGATACATCACCATTACCCATCTTTGTTGTCACTTCATTGAATACTTCCCTTACATTAAGTGATTTTCTTTTGCTTCTTCTATAAACTCTTTTCTTGACTACTGTCTGAGTCAGCACTACAAGGTGACGAAGGTCAAACATTCGGCAGAGTAACAGCAAAGGCACTATGACTAATCCTTCCTGCCGTTTACATAAACATGGTCACGCTACGCGCAATTTGCTCTGCTCCCGTTTGTCCAACTTTGAGGTTATGGATCTATTGCACATGCTGTTTCAGCAGCCTCATTAAGTTTAACATGGCTTTCAGCCGTTTTTACTTTCACTAGCCCGTATGCACATAGCGATAGAGAAGGTATTGTATTACACCCAAAAATTCGATACCGAGATTTCACCGGAAACACAACGTTTGGAACCCTCTGAATCCAGAAAAAAACATTTTTAGAAAAATGACCGTATTTGCCTGTGAGTGGAAAGTACAATTCAAAAACGAAAATTCTGTTAAATACCAAACTTGGTATTTAAATTTAGTATCTTCCAAAGTACGGTACGAAGATTTTAAAGAAAAACCTCACCGCAGCTACCGTTTACATGCAAAAAATTACGAAAATTTCGATTTACTCAAAAATAGCTTTAACAATTTTGATTAAAATAAGATATTTACATGAAAAATACAATGTATACCTGGAATTTTCTAGTAAGAGCCTCTGAAGAACATTTTATTCTGGATGAATTTTTCTGTTTGCGTAACTGATAAACCGTAACAGATAGACAAAAACTTGCTACACAAAAAATATAGATAAAACATACAATTTATGTCGCATACATTTTTTGGGGAGTTGACCGTTTTCGAGATATTCCTTGTTATTGGTTTCAGTTTTAAAATACTTAAACTTTTCTCATACGGGAACTTGTCAACTCCTTGACCACACAAAGAAACGGCCTATTTTAAAACATTTGACTGCCAATTTAGCCTGGCGTATTCCTTTATTTCACTTCTATTTATAAAGAACTAAGTAATAATGCCGTTTTTACTGTTTATCTCGATTGGCATAAAGGAGAAAAACAAGCATATTAACTATAATTTGTTACAGAGCTGTAGAGAAAGTCATGTGAGAAGATCATATCAGATTTTTAGAACCATTTAGAAAGATGTTATATGCTTTTTATTGTAGATCTAACAATTTTTGAGAAATTTCGAGTTTTTGGATTCTGTTGTAAGGTGCTTAGATTTTTCTCAAACGTGAAAACCTCTTTCTTTTCGCCTCTCTTTTGTTTACTCCTAAGAAGCAATGAGAACCGAATTTCAATTGCTTAGCGACCGGCTTATAAGGGATCTGACTATCGCCTTAGCCTGTGCATTCTTTATTTCCCTCCCACTTACAAAGAAGCAAGTAATAAGATCTATTCTGGCAATCTTTATCTTGATTAGTATGATTTAGGTAAAAGAATGATCTTTTGTAACAAAAGTTGTTTATGGAGCGCTATAGAAAATCATGTGAATGGAACACATAAGATTTTTCCACTAACCATCTAATTGTATTTATTATATCCCATAAAACATGTTTATAGTGAGATTTTCCTGGAAATATACGTTTAAGCCATTTGAGTTTAAAAAAATATATTAGAAAAAATATGCGTGTATGTGTATCAGTGTGTGTGTGTGTATGTGTGTTTGTGTGTGTGCGCGCGCGCGTGAACAACATAACAAAAAACAAAACATCGGACAAATTTCACAAAATTGGCATTATTCGGAATCTTGCAAAATTATGATTTTTAAGCAAATCCACCCATACGAAACTGTCTTTATTGTAGAAAATATTTCATTATTTTTTATTTTCTCAAAAATGCCTTTCACGTTTCTCACTAAAATGCCACACGTTAAAAATATGTGTGTGAAAAATAAACTGTGTAGGTATCATATAAACTCTCTGGGAATATTAGTCCTCTTCATTCTGAATGGCAGTTTTGTAAGTTTGCATAGCTGTAAACTACAAGAGATGAGCTTTGCTTACTACGCGAAAATGGAGGATGCAAGAGTTTCTGGTGAAATCTCGGTATCGAGTTTTTGAACGCAATACAATATTTTCTCTATCTGTGTCAGAGAAATTAGTATCATGGGTTACACTCACACGAGTTTCTCCAATTGCCATATTTTATTTTTTAGCTCATGCAAATTGTTCTTACGAAAGCTTAGTTTCTTAGCTATGTACATGCTAATCGGGATAAACATCCACAGAAATGGTTTTGTTGCACATTTCGTTGTATGCACCAAGAGAATCAAAATATTACATATTTGTTTGTTAAGATGCTATCAACTACCAGAATCATATCAACACCACCGGTGTATGAATTATTTTTTAACCATATATTATTGCAAATCAACTAAAAAATGTTATTTCAGTTGGAGTAGCTCTCTCGTAAATCTCGGCATTTATATGACATGCATGTTTGGCGCTATTAGCCTTTTTCTGGACATTTGATGTTGGATTCAATTTTAAATTACTTTATACTAAGGAGCCATTAAAATATTTCTCCAATGGGCTTCCAAAGACATATGTGACATTTTAAAAACTTGACTATTGCCTTGGTATCTATAACGAATTATATTGAAATCATTAGAAAACGGCATAAAATAATAATCAACATGTATAAGTCTTTTATGATTTGGGTTTAAGTATACCAATAGTTCGTGAAAAGCTTCAACTTGCGAAAAAAAAAAAAGCCTAAGAAGGGAACGCTTCCATAAATCTGAAAATGAGTCGCCAATGAAAATGTGCAATAATACGAGTATCATTAGCAGTTGATTGATGTCTTGGCTTGTAATATAAGATTCATAAACGTGGGGGATAACTTCGCACGACGACCTATGAACATCCACAGGAAGGAAGAGATGAAGTGAATGAATCACAGAAGGATATAGGCCACAGAGAGACTGACCACAGAGACGCGCAGGATTCTCTAATTTCCGGCTAGAACCTACTACTGCAGTTACCCAGAAAGGGTATTAAGAGCCGTGGCAACCAAAAAGTCCTCTAGTGTCCACGGGAAACAACCCTTGCATGGAGAACTATCCCCGCCTCCCACCGTAAAACCTGGAAACGGAAATAAGGGAAGTAAATCATGGTATAAGGACAACCTTCTCACTATGCGTGTACTACCGAACACGGCACACAACGAAAAACTCTTAAGCGGTCGAAAACCTTTGAGTCCGAACTCTTCCGAATGCATGCTTTACAAGCTACTCTAAGTTTTATTATTATTATTATTATTATTATTATTATTATAATCATCTTGTTCAGTAATACAAAGTACTTTTCACTACTTTGTTGAGTGAAAAATGTCAAAGAAACTTGTTTGAATAGTACACACCATTTTTACTTTCTCTACCGTTTAAAATGTACATAGTAGGTAGAGAAGGTATGATATTCCACCCAAAAATTCAAGCAATATTTCCGTGGAAACATGTATTGAGGTCCCCACAATAAACTTCCTTTATGTGTCTGTTAACAGCATAATTAAAGAAAAAACTAAAAAAGCCAATAAGTAACAAAATAGATAGACTCAATATCTTCAATAAAATCTCCCAACCCAAATTTATTTCCGAAAAGTGGGTCTAACGATTTTGATTTAAGTATCATGTATTTAAGATATTTTCCCTCTGAATTACCTGGGAATAACCTCTGACGTTCTGTTTTTTTTGGGATACATCTTACATTACTGGTAAACCGTAAGGGAAAACAGAAATTTGCAGATTGTAGATCTCGCTGAAACACACAACTTTGTCCAACTTTTTTTTTTTTTTTTTTTAAAAAAGCCTCCGAAATATTCCTAGTTATTGGTTTCAATTTCAGAATACTTAACATTTTCTCAAACAGAAGTCGCTCTTCGCATTTTTTTTTCTTCCTTTTGTTTTACTGCCATGAAAAAAAAAATCTAAGCAGCTTTCAGAAGATCTGACTGTGTCGCTTTCCCTTCTCACAATGAACTAAGTAATAATTACATTTCTGCAAATGCTTATCTCAATAAATATAAATAGATAGAAGAATAATCTTTTGTAGGAATAGGTTGCTGCAGAATAGCTAGAGAAAGTAATGTGAATGAACACCTCAGATTGTTTCGGAGTTTGTTCCTTGAAACGAGTTATGAGAGATTACACACCTGCCTCCACAAGCCAAGCGGACGCCATAACTACTTCAAGAAGTGTAAAATACTACCAGACAAGCGGTTTTCGTGCTTGGTCCGTCTCGCCGTGAGATATAGTGCGTGCTGGGTATCAACACGCGCGTTCAGTGTTTGTTATACTGTCAACAAAGGCCGAGTAATGTCCTTGAGACGGATAATTCAAATAAACGCTGAGGGCAGTGCCAAACCAAACTGTTCGCTGCCCACCGTATCTCAGTCATTATCATTATTAACTCCGGGGCATTAATGTATTGTCAAGGCCGTGTCCTATAGTAACACTTCTCCATATACAGAGTCTTAGCAAATTACAAAACCAGCGAGATTTTAAACCGTAAATTAACTTCTAATTGGGACAGTGCTCCTTAAATAAAAGTGCTGTTACAGCAGATATTTTTCTCACCTCGTGCACGTTTCTCCGTTAATATTTGTAAACGAGGCCAATTCGTGGGTTACTTGTTCATTACAATGGCTCTAATAACCTTGCTGGAGGAACAGATAGATTTTACTATGCAATAATGTGAGATCCAATTATAGTAAAATATATTCCATGTTGATAATATGATTTATACC
This sequence comes from Hymenopus coronatus, assembly GCA_030762935.1. Taxonomy (NCBI): domain Eukaryota; kingdom Metazoa; phylum Arthropoda; class Insecta; order Mantodea; family Hymenopodidae; genus Hymenopus; species Hymenopus coronatus. The sequence continues at coordinate 104,518,754 of CM060896.1, forward strand.
TCTTCTTCAGATTTATTCGGGCTTTAAATTCAGGGCAGTGACACTGATAATGCATGAAATGAAGATGGAGCACCGGTGGAATGCGATGGCGGAGGAAACCGGAGAACATGTCCGCCACAAATCCCACATATGATCGCTTGGGATCGAACCCGGGCCGTCCAGGTGAGAGGCGAATGGTATAGCCACAAGGCGTGACCACGAAGGTCGCGGTATCAAATCCGACGGGGGACATGCTTTTTTCAGACGTAAAAATCCTTAGTATGGCTTCCTTCGGAAGGGAAGTAAAGCCGTTGGTCCCGTATAGAAAAAAGAACCTCAAGCCTGATAAAAGAGGCCCCTGTGCAAAATTAAGCGGTCTTTCACGCCTAGTATAGAATGGGACACTCAAAACCACAACAGTTAAAGAACCTCCATAAATAAAACTCCATTTAGACTTTACGGTGGCAGCGCAGAACATTTTTCATAGGGCATTTTGTGCGTCTTTTTTTTGTTTTTTTTTTTTTTTTTTTTTTGTTTTGTTTTATCAATTTGTTCTGTATAGGCCAGTAAAGAGTATGAAAAGCGCTCATTGTAAAGGGAAAGAGCTGTCATTAAAACCCTCTACGTTAAAATAACCACCCAATTATTTGAGTTACTAAAAAGCGGAAATGCTGCGCCTGCGGGTTTACCAGAACGCAAACAAGTATCCCAAATGTAAATATTGGAAAGGTACCATACAAGTCATTAAGGTGAACTCAAAAGTATTGACATCCACCTTTTCTACTTCTCTTTCGCTAGTCCTCTGCAAGAGGCAATGCCTAGTACACTCGCTACCTAGTATTGATGTCATGCGTGGATATATGACTGGCGGCAAAGGCCGAATAAGTCTGAAGACCTTATATAATGTATTACTTGTTTTATCGAGCGCTTCGTCTGGGACTGACATTCGGCAGGCTCGCAAGTTCGAGCCTCCCGTGGCCGAGCTCACTGATCCATAGGTGTTTTCGGGGGCTTTCCCAGGTAATTAGGTAAATGCTGGGTAGGTTTCTTTCATCCCCTGAATTTCCTCTCTTTCCCTATGTCGCTGTTATTGTCATTTCATTCATCCTTCATACTGTTGGTTACTTTCAGGATTGGAAGTATCGGGGATGGTGTTCGGTGCGGCGTGGCAAAAGGCTCAAAGTGACTGTCTCCATCCCCCTAATTCGGCTGGTTGTCAGGATAAGGGCCGCTCTTAGCAGAGATGTTGGGCCCTAGTCTGCCCGTACGACTTTCGGAGTGCTCCAATCCGGAAACTGTAGGGTCCCTGTTATTGCTGTGGCGGCATTCCTGATTCCGGCCGCTCAGTTTATCCTTCCACGACATCTCTCTCTTCTGAGGACGGCTCTTTGTGGGGTGAAAGGTACAATAACTCAGGTTCGGTTCCGAGTTCCCTCTGATCGTATCCTATAAGAAATTAAGTAGTGCGACCATTTCTGCTAATGCTTATTTCAATTAGCATGAAGTAAATAGAAGAATAAACTTTTGTAAGAATAGGTAGAAAAAGCCCTGTGAATGGTACACATCAGTATTTTGTTTAGTATTTTCGCTTTGGTGCTATTGTCCAAATTTAAGTGAAGTGTAAGTACACAATTGCTCCATTGAGGCAGGCTATTAAAATACAGTCATAAAACCCGATACTTAGCTCGTTATTAGAAGCAATAACTGTTAGACATTGTAGACTTCAATCCTGAAGCAACCATATTTGGAAGTTGAGGGCACCACCTTCAAAACCGTGTAATTACTAAGTAATTTCTGTGCGGGAGATAAATCGTCTTATCATTCAGCCTGTTGTAACCTTTTCAAACAAACGTGTTATTTTAGTGCCATCAATTAGCTCTGCTTAATTTCAGTTTTAAAACTAATGTGAGTCATTGGAAAAACACATTTCATCTTGGTTACACAAGCGTTGATTTGCATTTAGCAACTCCGTGTTTACCACGAAAATAATACCTTAAAAGCTACAGACATTTAGTGCAGATTCAATTCCGCATTTACGTCATTTATGCATTTAGAAAGGAAACACAACCAAGCGGCTGAATTCTTGAGATGAAAGAAATACGCAAGACGAAAACAAGCCACGCCTTTGTTTGAATACCAAAACGATATCTCTGACTTTAAATCAGTCCAACAGTTTTGTTTGGCCCTATTGTTATTGTCCTTGACAAGAAGGAAGAAACTGAGAGAAATGGTTTATATGTCAAAGCCCAGTTTCAATGTATATCAACCACAAGGACGTATGCTTCTTCCATCAGCCAAGATGGAAACTACCGCAATGTTGTTGTGCAAACCGATAACAATCCATAAAGTTTCGTTTCGATTCGTAATCGGCTTACCCACCCCGTAATTGTAGCCAATGCCTAGGGGTCAGAAGCCTGTCGGCATAAGGCACGAAACCGCAGAATAGAGAACCTGTTACGAGGGATCGGCCCGTAGCCAGGCATGAATATGAGGAAGTGGATGATCAAAATATAAGCGAAATTGATGATCTGAAAGGTGAAGATGGAGCAATTGATGGAATGAGGGATCCTCCCCCAAACCGGAGGACCCGGAGAAAACCCGTCCAGACGCCGCTTCGTCCACCACGAATCCCACATGTGAGCGCTTGGTGAGCCTAGATGGGAGACGAGCGGTCTAATCACTCGCCCACGGCGTATATACTAAAAGTTTGGTACTGAAAATGTGTCGGTACTGAACTAAAATGACCAAAGAGAGGAAACATTTCAAATAGTACCTATGTACCCACAAAATACATTTTTACTTTCTCTGTATAGAGAATGTATTGCACTCCACCAAAAAATTCGATACCAAGATTTCACAGGAAATATATGTTTTAGGGTCCCCTTTATCTAAAAAAAGCATTTTCGGAAAAAGGTCCGTGTGCGTGTGTGTGTGTGTGTGTGTCCGTGTGTCCATATGTCCGTGTGTCTGTGAACACGATACCTCAAAAACGAAAAGTAGGTAAAATACCAAACTTAGTATTTAAGTTTAGTATCTTCCAGGGATGCGACACGAAGATTTTGAGAAAAATACCCCCACCCCCAACTACCCTTTACATGGAACTTTTTCGAAAATTCTGATTTTCTCAAAAATGGCTCTAACGATTTTGATTAAAATTTCGTATGTTAAACATATTTACCTGCCAAATAAAATGTATATCTTGAATTTTCTGGGAATAGCCTTTGAAGAGTAGTTCCTTCTGGATGAATTTTAATACATTTTGAATAACTGCTAAACCGTAAGAGATGGATAAAAACTTACTACACAAAAAATGTAGAGCACGTTAAAACACACAATTTATGTTATATACATTTTTTTCGTGGAGTTCATCGTTTTTGTGACATTCCTTATTTTTTGGTTTCTGATATGAAAAACTTATATATTTTTCATACAGGAATTGCTCAATTGCTGTCCATACAAACAAAGGAACTTCAGTGACATAGCAACCAGCTTTTGATTATCACTTTAACCTATGGTACTCCCTTATTTCACCTCTACTTACAAGGAAGCAAGTAATATGGCTATTTCTGCTAATGTTTTACTGATTAGCATGAAGTTAATAGAAGTACAAGCTTTTTAAGAATACTTTGTTGCAGGGATATAGAGAAAGTCATGTGAGTAGTACACATCAGATTTTTATTTGTGTGCCATTTTTTTTTTAAACACCGTTCCAAAGCGTTATGAAGACCATCTTGTATCAAAGTAAATTAGCCAGCAAACTGACTCATTCGACGCTTGTCACTAAAGAACTAATGAAACATTTCAATTAATAATAAGAGTTTAGACGTCGAGAAGAGAAACCAATTTCGTTGTCAAAAAATATACAATAGGTCTGTAATGTATCAACAGTATACAAGTGATAACTTTGTGAAATAAATTATCTCAATCTACTTCTCTTAGAAGAATTGAGGGGTTGAGGGAGACTAATTATTTGCTAGAAACTGCTGTGTTCATTTTTATGGTCCACTAATATTTGGTATGTTTGAATACTGCTTTTAGGTGATGTAGGGCAGTGGCGGACATTTTTGACAGTGTTTAACGCTCGTTTTTACTACATATGGCACCGCAGGCGATGACATTGATAATACATGGAACTAAGTTGGAGGACCATTGGAATGCGATGGCGGGGGAAACGGGAGAAATCGGAGAAAATTCACTCCTGCGCCGCTTTTTCCACCACAAATATCACATGCGGTCGCCTGAGATCGAACCCGGGCCTTGGTTAGAGACGAGTGGTCTAACTACTTGGCCACGGCTGCAATCCAGTGGCGGATAGATGACAGGCATCCTCAAATAAAACCCCGTAAATATTACACTGCAGCTTGGTTTTTGGGTCGTTCATCGACTCACTGGGCTGAAGAAGTGAAACGGCTCTTCACTCAGGACCTGTGACTTCCGCGCTTCCCTATGGCCTGCCGCTTGTAGCCTCCTATGGTTCCTTCTCCATCCTACGAAGGGGGTAACCGTATTATATCTCACGTGGGCCACAATGCGCTTTTGTTCTATATCCTAAAAGCTCCTGCTGTACTAGCAAACTATTGTATTGTAGCATATGGGGGTTAGTATAAGCACTGTGTTATTGAGAAGCCGGTAATGACGATTACAAGTCGATGAAATCCGTTAGATTAGTTGGGTAGGTGTAAACCATAGATTATCATGGTGTAAACATTGTACGCCAAGTTGGGCAGCCAATAGCAAGTCTGGTTGCATTCTGTCCAGTGCCGCTCACGCGCAGAAGGTAGCTTGACGGCGTTGGAGAGAATGTCTCCAAACCAGCGTGAGGGACTCCGTGCTAGGACATGGAAGAAATTAGACGGGAGCGCAGAAGCAGCGCCAGAACCTAGATCATCAGTAGTATAAAATGCAAAGATTCTTATTCTTATTTACGCTAGGATAAACAGCTAGTTCCGGCGCAATTGCCTGTATTTTACGAGGTCGGCCAACGTCTCTTATTCCTCTTGGGTTATATTGGAAGGCTCTTCTTGGTATCATTTCCTTACTCATTCTCATTAAGTGTTCAGTCCATTTCTTGTTGTTTGTTTTAATTTTGTCTACTAACTTTCATATATATAAAATTCTTCCATAATTTGTTCATTTCGTAATACGTGTGCTCACGATGCATCCTTTCACATTCCGAAAATGCAAAGTTAAACTAATAAATACTAAATTAATAACTATTTATACTGTATAAACAGTGTAGAACCAGCCTCCTGTTTAAGTGAGTTACTTCTTACTCCGGGAAAGCATGTTCACAAGAAAAGCGAGTCGAGTGTCTATCATGATTGTGTTCCGTTAGTGCAAATATATACTCATACATATAGTCGGTAATATTTTGAGTCGCATTAGTGTTGTGATTGTTAGATTTTGACTTTATTTTTCCCCATTTTAGCAGTGTAATTTTATATAATTGTAAGAGGAAGGTTATAAGTTTTGGGCAAGACGCTAAGGTTGTTTACCATGATGCTGACGGTGCGGAAATTAGTGTAAAGTTTGAGGTATTGAGCTCAGCAAATTATCCTGTTAGTCAATGTCAGCGACTCTGCTAGTGTCAGCTCGATAGCTATATTTAAATCCCTGGTTTTCGAACATCCGGTTCTTGGTCAGTTGCGCCACTTACATACTCCACGATGTTTGATTTCCAAAATTAACTTAGTTTTATTTAAAAATTGAGTACCTAGTCCTTCTACTTGCATGGAAGCAAGTAATACTATTTTTAATTTTTTTCCTCGATTAGCATGAAGTAAAAAGAAGCATAAACTGTTTAACATTAATTTGTTACAGAGATGTAGAGAAAGTCATGTGAATGTAACCATTAGATTTTTCCTCATATCATCTGTTCTATATGCTTATCAATGGAAATTAAACTAGGAGCACGTTATTATGATAACTACTATGAGAAAATCAAGTTGCATGAAAGGAAGCGTCTCCTGTAGCTAAGGAGGGTTTTAAAAAGGTGGTGACAATAATAAATACATTGTTTTTTACTCAAATAGCCTTCACACACCGATCCAATTCGCCTAACAAACCCTTTATACATTGGTATTGGTGTGGGTGCGTGTGTGAGTTGGAGGGGATTCACCATTTCAGGCAGACCCCAGGAGGAGAGAATGAGATGGGAATAATTTCAAAAGGTAGCCGAAACCGGACCTCGGAGGAAGAGTCACCGTGGAGGCTCTCTAACTTATTCTAACAATTGATGTCGATGAGGGGAGCGTTTGGAGCCCACTTCCCATATCTAACCTAACTCCCTCGGTCTACAAATGCCTTCCAGCGCCATCCCGCCGCCGGGAGCTGTATTTCCATAACGCAGTCACCATCACGGAGACCGCCACTACCGCAGTCCTCGCCGACACTTACAATCCTGAAAGAGATCGATCGGATGAAGTGGAGATGAAATGAAGGATAGGTAACTCATTTGCCCAGCATTTGCCTAGTGACCCGGGAAAACTCCCGAAAAAAAAACAAAAAAACCCTATAGATCTGGGAGGTAAGCCGCGGAAATGAATCCTTCGACCTTACGAACACCTGAGCCACCTGGCTTGATTAGAAGATATGTAAATCCTAAAATATAAATAAGCCTAAATATTCTAGCCAGGTAGCAATTTGCAGCAATATCAAAGAGAAACTACAGAACATGGCAACAATATGAATGTCCTGTTTCTCCATAACTGTAAACGAACAAATGCTAAAAGCTACAATGCCTATAAGGATATCACGGATTATATAATTGGAATTTTAATTTTAAAAGTAATAACAGCGGGAATAAACAGTGTAATAAAACCTGACATTTGTGCATGAGAAAAGCAATTTTATGGTTTTTAGTCAAATTAGTTCTAAGTTACAACTTCTGTGAGCAAATTATAAGGGAGGTTCTCTAATTCTACTCTTGGTTATTCTTTAGAAATGCTTACGTCAGTTCTTTCATAGCAACAACGGAAAAAGAAACAAATAAGCAATTAATTCTTGTTTACCAAATGTTTTTATAATTTACTTACCAGGCTAGTAGATTTTCAGAATAATTCCTGAAAGAAATGTTCGATAATCTACGGGAAAATATCATTAGGTATCAATTCTCATTAGTTTATTCTCGATATTTATTTGTAACAAATAATAGTTATGTTTGCAGATTGAAATACTTTTGTAATTTTTAAATATGAAACTATATGTTGTGAAAAAACTAATAACCTTTATTGTATAAATTCTGTTTAATTTCTTAAATCGTTCTGTTACAGTTTTATAGTGGAAAAAGTAGATCAAGACGATAACTTTCTCTTTTAAAACTACGTTTTTTTTCTGAATAGGCAGATGTTTGAACTTAACGAGTGTTTAAGAATAAACAAAATAAATCACAATGTTTTTTGCTTTACAAACACAATGATTTATCAAAACTTCGCGAGGTTACTTGGCATTTTTCTGTCCTGAACCTTAGTTCACATTTCTATGCCTTCCATTGCATCTCTTGGCTAGAAGTCTTTTCCAGTGCTTCTTCGTTCGCCTAGAGGTTTCAGGACATATTCGTATTATTTTGATTTATAGGCTTTGGTCTACTCGTTACTCAGGTTTTTGATACCACCATACCTTTTCCTCATTTCGTCGCAAATTTTGGTACTGTCACGCTTCACATAAAGTGCTTCACCAATAGGTTGCTTATTTTTACTTTCTCTGTACGTACTATGTACATACGTACAATGTATATTGTATTGCACCCAAAAATTAGATACCGAGATTTCACCGGAAATATATGTTTTGAGACCCCCTGAATCCAAAAAAAAAAAAGCCTTTTTAGAAAAATGTCCGTGTGTGTGTCTGTGGGCAGCATAGCTCAAAAATTAAAAGACCGTTAAAAACCAAACTTGGTATTTAAGTTTGGTATCTTCCAAGAATGCGCCACGAAGATTTTCAAGAAAATCCCCCCACCCCAAACTACCCTTTACATGGAAAAAATTTCGAAAATGCTGATTTTCTTAAAAATGGTTGTAAGGATTTTGATTAAAATCTTGTAAATTTAAGATACTTACTTGACAAATAAAATGTATACCTTGAATTTTCTGGGAATAGCCTCTGAAGACTACTTTATTCTGAATGAATTTTACGGGTATTTGCATAACTGCTAAACCGTAAGAGATGGACAAAACGTTACGACACAGAAAATGTAGAGCACATTAAAATACTCTATTTATGTTATATACATTTTTTTTTCGTGGAGTTGATTGTTTTTAAGACATCCCTTGTTTTTGTTTTCAGCTATGAGAAATATACTTTTCTCATACAAGAATTTGTCAACTCCTGTCCATACAAACAAAGGAGCTTCAGTCACATAGCAACCAGCTTCTGACTATCACTTTAACCAATGGTACTCCCTTACTTCGCATCTGCTTACAAGGAAACAAGTAATAAGGTTATTTTTGCTAATTTTTACTCGAGTAGCATGAAGTAAATTCAAGTAAGAGCCTTTTAACAATAATTTGTTGCAGAGATGTAGAGAAAGTCATGTGAATGGAACGCATCAGATTTTTTCCGTTTTGAGTCCATTCCTATTACGTATATTGCCTAAAAGGAACTGTAACAGGTAGCGCCGTGGCCAAGTGGTTAGACTGCTAGCCTCGTAACTAGGCGGCCGGGGGTCAATCCCAGGAGACCCCACGTGGGATATATGGTAGACAAAGCGGTGTCTGGGTCGGTTTTCTCCGGTTTTCCCGTCTTTCATTTCACAAGTTGCTCTATAAACATCCATTTCACCGTAATTTCATATCACCCATTTCCTCACTTTCATACTAGGTAACGGGTTAGTCAAACATCCTGGCTTCTCTTTGACCCAAATCTTCTACTCCTTAACATGCGTCTGGTTCCAGGCGCTACTTGTAAGTTTCAGATGTGCTAGTCCTACAGGAGAGTTAACTTAGAAAGGAGAGAGGGTCATTGGACAATTCTTTTTCTGTTAAACGCTATGTGACTTTTCTTAAGAAACGTTAACGCTATGGCTTTCGTTATTTTCCAAATGTCACTCTCTTATTCACATCCAGAAATCCAGATTCCAAAAACACAACCGTAGATGCAAGGATGGTGAATTGCACCCCCCCCCCCCCGGACATTATAAAAATTCATCCAAGGAATAACATATCAATTCCACTAAAAGTGTCTATTGTGGTCTGAGAAAAATACATTGGTTTTAAAAAATTGAAAACGTCGAAAAATAAGCTGACCAGCCGGCTAAAAAGGTTACTGACCCTGAACCGTTCTTGGAACCAGTACACATATAATATCAAATTTCGGTATATAATTCAGAAAGCACACCAACTAAGGTGGCAAACAAAGACAACTCCGGAAACTGTCTTAGGTCCCAACATTTCCCTCTTCTCTCTTAAGATTAGAAAGAATAGGAATAAGGAAAGTAATTAAAGAAAATGACCGTTTCAAGAAACATATAAAGTATAACACTACAAAGGTGAACGCATTTGTAGAATGTGTAAAAAGGATGAGGGAGTATCCTGTTTAATCGTGTCTTCCAGGCAAGAAATATATTTTACCTTTTTTACAGCTAAGGAAAAGCTAGCAAAGGATCCTCATATTGACACAAACAACTCTTTCAGAGAGAAACTTTTGGCAAACAATAAAATCATATTTTTTAATGGGATTGCACAACAAATGTGACTTATGTGTGGAAGATCGATAAAACTCCTACAATTCGGACCTATCAATCTAAGGCCGCTCTCTGCAATTCAGAATATAATGCTTAAAACAAGTGTTTATAGTTTTATTAAGATTAAAATGTATAGTTGATTTCTTTACTTCAACCTGTGATTTTTAAGCAAGTGATCTTAGGTTTTACTGGCGTGCTCAAGTTAGACAGTTTTATCGTGTCCATTTCCATAGTTCAGAACTGGTTTTCAACACGTGTGCATATTTTCACTTCAAATTCAGACGATGTCTATGGGATGATTCCTTTGGTTCGGAATATAGTTTTAAACCAAATGAGCACAGCTTTATTTCTCCTCAAGATACACGAGCATTGATATGATCTAACCTTTCCAACATGGAGGAATTCCTGGGAAATCAGGCATGGTGATGTACACTATACCGCAACAACAGTGCCTTTTGTGAGCATGTGATGTTGAAACCTAAAGAAACCGGTATTTCTGATGAAAATATTCCATTTGGATCTCCGCTGCTCTGAAAGAGAAAGTTACTTAATACAATGTAAAGGAAACTTCTTTATGAAGCTGTCAAGAATGCATGTAGCTAAAAACCAAGGCTGAAATAGTGCACACACCTTCATGGGCGTTCTTTGCTATTACTAGACCATTCGCTATGCACGGCATTGTTTCTTTTGGTTTTGGTTCTCAAGTTTGAAATGAAGATCTTGGAAAGGTGGGGCTAAATACATGTTGGTAAGAAATATAGTTGGCGTCTCAAGGCTTCTTAAGAATTGGAATAAATAAATATAGAATGAGTATTTTTAAGAGTATTTTTACAACTTTGTGCAATTGATAGGAAATTTATAATTAGAAAGCATAATTCAGACTTCAGTAGAAAGCTTAGACGCTCACCATGAAGATAAGGTTCTAGTATAGAGATATTTAGTTTTAATTGCATTTTCTACAAGGATGTTACACACAATTCTGTCATTTAGAAAATAATTATAATCATGTTGTCACTTTTATAGTAACCATTTCTGCTTAAAATATCTCATGTTGAAGACTACTTTGCTGTGCCAATGGTAAGCCAATGACGAATTTTGAGACAAAAGTTTGAAAATTCATACAAAATAATTTAAAGAAAATAGGACAGATTCCTTGCAAATTCAATTTTTTGTGTACATAATGCTCTAGTGAATGATGACACCTCATTCTTTTACTTTCCACTTTGTCTCTACATATCTTAATATCGCCCATATTCTATTATCTGCTCCAAATGTTTTGCCATTTACTTTCCAGTGCATCTGTTAGCAAGGAGCTCATTTTCATTCTTTCTTCCCTTCATAGTCAGTTTCACCAGTGTTTATTTTCTACGTCTGATTCTAAAACGACTTTATTGCTTATTTTGTCTGTCCACGTCACATTCTTCAACCTTCTTTATATCTGCATTTTCAAATTCCTTTCATCACTTCATCATAACATCCATGAAACGAAGAGTCTTCTAAAAATGTACGAGTTTATCACCAGACAACACAAAGTGCTAATATATGCGTTATATTGTTGCGAAACACATGTAAAATTTAACGTCATACGTAGTTAGATTTAGGTCCTCATGTTTGGCCTATAAATATACTGTCGTTCAATTTCATTACAATATGGCATAGATGTATTCCTACAGCATGAAAAAACAATTCAGCACTGTTGCTAAGACGGTTTTAAGAATGCGAAAATAGAAACATTATAGGATCCCTATTACTTTCTATACACGTACTATGTACCTACATAGTGTGTAGGGAAAGTACTGTAACCACTAAAAAAATTCAATACCGGAAATATGTTTTGAGATTCACTTAATACAAATAAAGCATTTTTAGAAAAAAGTCCGAGTGTGTGTACGTGGACAGCATAGCTCAAAAACTAAAATACCTTTAAATACCAAATTTGGTATTTAAGTTTATTATTTTCCAAGGATGCGACACCAATATTTTCAAGAATCCACCCACCCCGCCCAAGTCTAAAAAATGTCTTAACGATTTTAGTTAAAATACGTATATTAAAGTTATTCAGAACGTAAATAAAATACATAATTTGAATTTTATGGGGATAGCCTCTGAAGAGCACTTTATTCTGGTTGACTATTGCAGCATTTTGCATATCGTTTAAACCATTCTTTCTCCCGGTTAAGCAATAGAACCGAATTTCTCATGTATCATCCATCATTGTCATCGCCTGCAGTGCCATGGTAGTAAAAATAGGTATTAAACAATATAAAAGAATTAAAATATTTTGTTAAAGAGTGGGTAGATAGATTAATGTGAATGTAACCCATTATATTTTTATTGAAAATAAAGACAATGCTTCAAAATATAAATATGCTTCTATACAATAGAAGTTATTCACATTCTTTTATACTGATTTAATACTTTACTTAATGTTTATGTTTTATGACATCTTCCAAGTTTTATCTTTATTTTCCAAGTTTTATCTTTATTTTGTATTATGTTACAAAGTACATAATATCTTAAAGTGTAACTGTAATTGTTTGTTTTTTCTCTGTTTACCCTGATAGGATATAGGATTCACACCTTCCAGGACTTAAGAGGCCAGATGAATGTAGAGGAGCAGACAGACTCTGGATCAGAGAGAGCCAGGTTGGGAGATGAGGTCGATGCCTGATATAAAAATGAGGAAGTGGATGATATGAAATGACGTTGAAATGAATGATATAAAAGTTTATGGAGCAATTGGTGGACTGAATAGAGGGGGAAACCGGAGAAAAACGCGCAGACGCCGCTTCGTTCATACAAATGCCACTGTGGTCTCCTGGGATAGAACCTAGGCGAGAGGCGAGCGCTCTAAGATCTGGTCTGGAGCGTCTCAAGGTACTTCTTAAGAGCAAGTTTCATTTCTTCATACTAAATTTAAATTCCTCACTTCGGATATATAAACCACAAAAAACATAAAACATAACACATCATAAACTAAATAGCTTCGTATTTGTATAAGAAATTCAGTTCAGAACTCTAAATTAGAAACAAAAGTGTGTCATTTCTTTTCCCTGGTTATAATATCTTTTAATCCATGGATACATCTTTAAAGCTTATCCTTAAAGCAATTGAATGAAAAGATAGTCTCGCTGATTACAAAATAAGAGCTTAAAGAAGTTGTTTAGATTTATAATTAGTCAGATAAAATTTTATTTGCTTTAAGCTGACATTAATCTTCGAGAACAAAGGAAAAGTTTTAAAATACCGGCACACAATTTATAGAAACCAACAAATACTTTAGGTATATCTCACGAGGCAAAGAACAATGGTAGCTGTTTGAAAGAGCAATAAATAAGGAAAAACAATACTTGTAGCTCTATATTCCTACAATTTGTAATGCAAATGAAAGGCTTTGATATTTTATGGCATACTAACTATATTTATTTCGTATTAGACACTTAACAATGGAGAACAATTTGCTATTAACTTACAGCATTTGACGCCCGTACTAATTTAGTGCTCTGTTCTGCTTTTTACTATTAAGTATTGAAACGTTAATATCATCACATAAGATAAAGTACAAAGTTTATGATTTCAGACCAACCATAGATATTAAATGATTAAAACTGACTTAGCTTAAGGTTACAATCAGCAAAATTCTGTTAAAATTCGATATTAATATTATATAATTAATTTTGAAAGTATTATTTCGTTTATAAGTTAACTCTAATGGAAATTAAAAGAGCTTGTAATATCCCAAATCAACTTTGGGATATAAAGTAATCGAGATTGCCTTTGAATCGAGTTCTGACTGCCTAAAAATTAATTGTTAACTTCAAGCAATGAGTTTTTGAGATAAACTAAAAACGGAATTTTATCAAAATATATAGAACCAAAAAAAAAAACAAAAAAAAAAAACTATATGACTGAAAGTCCCATGCTAATTTTTATAATTGTTACGTAAATAAACAGCACTCGGAACGCATTTTGTTTCATGCAAGCTTTAACAGAAAATAAAGCCGTTAATTACCATTGTGCCATGCCTGCCAGTAGCATCCAACATGTCCCTAACCCTCCATTCGAGATGGTCAAATATTGCGGTAAATACTTTCCCTCCATTTTTCTGTAATTCTAGATCTTGCCAAAATATACACCCACGACTCTTCCTCTTAACAAATGGGGCAAATTCGCATTCCATTTGCAGCATTAAATTTATATCCACAATGCTCCCAATCTAATTGGAGAAAAGCGACGTGACCCTATTAAATTTTCGAGGTTAAGCTCCCTTTTCAGTGACAAGAAGGTGGCGACAGTTGCTTTTTGAACTTTCGAATGAGCTAACTGTGGATAAACTGAAAAATGGGATGCCATAAATATATATTAGCTAATTGCGCCAAACAAAAGCTTAAATTAAATTAAGTTTTATTTATGGACGCTCTTTAACTGCTGTGGTTCTGAGCGTCCCATTCTCTATTAGGCGTGAAAGACAGCTTAATTTTGCTCAGAGGCCTCTTTATCTGGCCTGAGGTTCTTTATTTTTTTCATAAATTGCGCCAAACAAAATGTTAAATAGTTCAGCAGTAATAAAAATATCGTAGAGTATACTATCACTGATCTGGAGGAGAAATACGGGATTCAGAAAATAGCCGCGTCTATAGTGATTGCAAAATTACCAAATTAAGATGCCCATAATGAGAAACTAAAGAATGGCAATTAAGGCAATTATAATAAATATACTTGTGCGAGCATAGATAAGTAATAAGCTGCAATGCTTGTGAACATATTATGCAGAGAGCCTTATAGTCTTGTATAATGAGAAAGGACCTGTTTTCCCATTCGCTGTTGAAGATTCGTTTTGGAGTATTGGTGGAAGTGGAAGGTGAAGCCATTACTGCTTATTTTGAGAACTACATCAATATCTGCTATGTCAACACGCAACTGCACCGGTCACTATGATTGGTAGTCACGAAGACGGGGGAGGTAGGGGAAAGGTTATCACACCCATCGAGCACTGTTCGCCATGCCTGCTCTAACCAATCAGCTACTGTGATAACATACCGGTCGTATCTTTGCATTTTCAGGAGTTAACTCCTTTCACAAACAGAATTTTGCCAAGTATTTTAAAGCTGAAAGCAATAAAAAGGAATATCTCAAAAATTGTCAATACCAGAAAAATTGCGCAGGAGATAAATTATGACTTGATGAACTCTACATTTTTTGTGCAGTACGTTTTGGTATATCTCTTGGTTTACCAGTTATGCAACTTTCAGCTAAATAAAGAGATAATTCAAAATAAAGAGGTTTCACAGGATAGTTTTAAAAAAATCAAGCTATACATTTTATTTGCAGGTAAATATCCTTAATATACGGCATTTTAATCGAAGTCGTTAAGGCCATTTCTGAGAAAATAAACATGTTGAATTTTTCCATGTAAAGGGTAGTTTGTAGTGTGGGGATTTTCCTCAAAATCTTCATATTCCATCCTTGGAGGCTACTTAATTTAAATACCAATTGTTTATTTGACCGACTTTTTGTTTTGAGTTATCCTGTTCACTAACACAAGGACACACACACGGACGTTTTTCTAAATAGGTTTTTTATACAGGGGACCCTAAAACGTGTATTTCTGGTGAAATCTAGTATAGAATATTTGGATGGAGTGTAATACATTCTGTACCTACTTAGGTATACAAAAAAAGTATAAAAAGGAGCATTTTCAATGCAATAACATTATACTCTTGCTAATTCAGTTCAATAATATTAATATATTGTAGTAATTCTATTCGCATGTTATTGTTAAACTCACTGTTACTAAAAGTCAATAGAGCTTAGCCTTGTAATATTGATTGTAATCAAGAATTATTGAAAGTCTATTTCACATTGTGAGAAAGAGAGAGAACTGAGAAGTAGACCGGATAAATAGTTTATCAAGCACTATACATACATCGAACGTGCTAACACATGTCATAACTAATTCACAACCTAATTAGATATTATTACCCTTAAGAGTTCTTATATCACTAGAGTTCTAGTGTGTGATATAATGGAGTCAGTCCTGGATAACCTCCAAAGGAGAAACGGAGAATATTCTTCATTCATGACCTGTGAACATGCTCTATTTCGTGATCTGATACTCAATGACTATGTCGTTAGCATTCTCGATCCGAGATCACCTTCAAGTTCTTTCTATCTGTCATCGTATTTTTCTGAACTGTCACTTGACAGGAACATAAAATGAGACAATATCTAACCAGACAATAGCTGTTTCCACTGTCATTTTAGATACGTACTGTATAGGAAGTGGCTTTTTAGAGCAACTATATTGACAGTTAATAATGGCAAACATGAAAGAAAATTATGATGAATGATTGCAAAAAGAGTGAGCGTGTGCATTTCAATTCCATTTATTTTTTACATTAACTGTTGTACTCACATGAAAGAGAAATTAACATCTGACATGTTAATAAATAACTCTTTATTGACCTAGTTAAGATTTCATATTAGACAATAGTAGCGTGACTATTTTTTAAACTATTTAGTTAACGCCGCTTTAATTGTCATATCGCGAGTTCTGTTTGTGACAATCGTTTGATCTGTAGCCTTCATGGTCTTCTCTCTGTGCCCATACCCATTTCGCTTCGCGCCAAGTAGACTATTCGAAGGTGCCAACCGGTCTGACTACCTCTTCACATCTGTAGTCAGACGGTATACAACCAATCTTCTAAGTCTCATGGCTTATACGTCATACTACTTTGCTATGCGAAAGCAGATGGCGCTGGGTTACCGTGTAATTGCTTTCACTATCTGTGGATAGAAGGTACCGTAATCATAATTACCTTCTATTTTCCACCTATACCACTGAAGATGGAACTTTGGGATTTTTTTTTTTTTTTTAATTTATTGATCGATCAGCGCATGTGCGCTCTACAGATTTTAAAAATTTAAACATTATTTACAAGCATGATACTGAATAACATTGAAATGAGGTAAGTCCCAGTGGGCCTCTCATAAATAGGTACGTTTTTGTTCTATAGAAAGTCTTGTTGTGAGAGCTGGTCCAGTGGTAGGCGACTCTTGATGCAAGTTGGATAGCTGGATTTTCTGACAAGAGAATAGTGAATGGCTCCTGAGACGTCTTTTAGCTTGCTGTAAAACTCTTCGGCTTGTGAAGAAATTGACTGTTGAGTGATGCTGATTCCAGTTTCTCTATGTAGTTGACTGTTTCTGACAAACCATGGTGCATTCGTTGAGATTCGCAATATTTTGTTTTGAAATGTCTGGATACGTTTGATTTTGTAAGGACTGGTTCCTCCTCAAACTGGACAAGCATATAGTAGCAGTGGTCTTAATAGAGTCGTGTAAAGTAGTGTGCAGTTTTTTAGTTTTGAGTGAAGATCTTTTGTTCAGGAGAGGGTTGAGTTTTGCCAGTCTTGCTCTGGCTAATTTAAGTTTCTTTGCTTATATGTGGTTTCCATGTGAGTCGTCGATCCAGGAGTACATCGAGATATTTTACTGTTTCTGTCTCAGTTTTCCAGGGTATATGTTTCGCAGGGAGTGTTACTGGTGGTGGATAGTTCTGTCTACATTGTGTAAAGATCATTGCTTCACATTTTTGCTGGTTTAGCGAAATACGCGAGTTGTCTAGCCAGGGTATAATTAAGTTTAAGGCCTCTTGAAGGTGAAAGAGTGGTGGATTTAATTTCCAATTCGGTATTTACCCTGGCGATGAGGGAAACCAGGAAAAGAAAGCTCAGCCAGATTGGTTGCCCACAACATTTGGACCGAGGACCCTAAATGACATGACTATTCCAAGATGCCCTCAGCAAAAATTGTGTGTCTATATTATAAAGTAATGTTGGTTATTAAATAATTTGCAACAAACAAATACTATGTTACATTATATCACACCACGATGAACGTTAAGCTGATAGAATTTAATGCACTAGAATAATTTTAGTACCAAACATTTTGGACACAGCTTATATATCTTCATAAACTTCAACATTTTTGTACTATACCTAACCACTTTTTGATAATATCAATATATTGTAAAACCTTAAATGAGTTTATATTTACCAAACTTGAATTGCATAGGTAAATATAATATAAAAAACTATCAGTTAGCATTTACAACAGAACACTTATCACTCGTGGGCAAAAATCTATCTGAATATCATAATGTGGATATAGGAATCAGAATACTCTAATGTATGCGAATTTGTTATTTTTAGAGAAAATAGTGAAAGCTCACAACCATTTTTACCTTGTACATACCCTATTATTCCACCATATAATAAATAGAAGTCCAAGGAATATTTCACCGATATACTCTTTTTTGAGTTATAGTCTTTTAAACCCTCGTCAATATGAATGTATTCTTATGTTATAAAACTTATTATACAAATATTGACATCTCATATCAAGCAATTTTTAATTTCTCTACACTCACTATGTATATAGTGTTCAGAGAAGGTATAGTATTCTATCCAAAAATTCGATACCGAGATTTCACCGTAAATACATGTTTTGAGACCCCTGAATCCCAAGAAAAAACCTTTTTAGAAAAAGGATAGTTCGTGTGTGTCTGTGTCTCTGTGTTTTTGGAGAACGTAACACAATATTAAAAGGTATGTACATCATAAATAAAATGTATTTCTCGAATTTTCTGGGAATAGCCTCTGAAGAACTGTTCATTCTGGACGAATTTTACTCGATTTTGCATAACTCGTAAACCGAAAGAGATATAAAAAACATACAATACAACAACTGTAGATTTTTTAATAGAAGTGACCGTTTGAGATATTAATTGTTATTGGTTTCAACAATAAAATTATAGGGAATTGATGCACTCCTGGTCATAGAAAGAAAGGAATTTCAATCCCATAGCAACCAGCTGTTAAAATATATGACTATCGCTTTAAACTAGTATATTCCATTATTTCCCTTCACTTACAAGAAAGCAAGTAATCAGGCAGTTTCTGCTAATGTTTATCTCGATTAGCATGAAGTAGATATAAAAATAAGCTTTTTACGTAACAATGATTTGTTACAGAGTTTTCTCCGGAAATACATGCTTTAGGGTACCCTATATCGAAGAAAATTATTTTTAGAAAAAGGTCCGTGTGTGTTCATGAACATGTTAACTCAAAAACAAAAAGGCGGAAAAATACCAAATTTATATTTAATATCTTTCAAGGATAATTGTCGAAGATTTTGAGGAAAATTCTCCACCCCATACTACCGTTTATATGGAAAAATGTTCCCAAATTTTGATTTTTCAAAAATGACTGTAACGAATTTTATTAATATACCGTCCGTATATTAAAGATATTACATGACAAATAAAATATATATCTTGAATTTTGGGGAGAATAGTCTCTGAAGAACTCTTCATTCTGGCTAAATTTTACATGACTGGTAAACCGTAAGAGATAAACAAAAACTTACTGCACAAAAATGTAGACCTCGTTAAAATACACAATTTTTGTCATACACATTTTTCGTGGGATTGACTATTATTGAGATATTCCTGGTTATTGGTTTCAGCTTTTAAACTCGAACTTAAAACTTTTCTCATGCGAGAATTTGTCAATTCCTGCCTATACAAAGGCAACCACAAGGCAGTTTTTAAACATTAGACTATCCCTTGAGCCTTGTGTATTCCCTTATTTCCCTTCTAATGACAAGAAAACAAGTAATAAGACTATTTTGCTAATGTTTACTCGATTAAGATGAAGTAGATAGAAGAATAAGATTTTAAATAATAATTTGTTACAGAGATGTAGAGAAAGGCATGTGAATAGAACATATCAGATTTTTATTTTGTCGCATATATTGACTCGGAGGTGTTTGTTTATCTTGTTTTGGATTTTTCAATTTTAGACTTGTTGAAATGCTAAATGGCTAGTTTTTGTTTCCTCGTGATTATGAAAACACCATGAAACTTTAAAACCATAATTTAAGGATTTTACTATCACTCCAAGCTCCCTTCAATGAAACCATTTCTACAAACGTTTGCCTGAGTTAGCATTAGAAAACGCTTGGAAAAATAAGCTTTGTAAGCACCATAAAATTAAATGATTATGGATGGAGAAAATAGCAAGCATTTACAAATATAATGGGGAAGGTAGCAAATTATTTTTTGACAATTTTGTATAGAAATCTGAAAATAATTTTCATTAAACTTCAATAATATTTCTCCATGGAATTCGCATGCATAATTTAAAAAAGTACATACCATTTTTTAAGATGATGTAACGCGGAAAATATTTCATCCTTATTTACTTTTTTAGATTGTTTATTAAGATAATATTAAAACAGATTAAATTAGTAATATAATTTGCTTTTTTAAAATAAACAATTTAAATAGAAGTTTCGCTGACTATTTCATGCATAGAAGCGTTTATTTCTCTTATACGATTTACTACGGGGTCATTCTTTTGTTTTGCGCTATTTATTACTAGGAGATTCTTTTGTTTAGTAATAATGCCAGGATATTTTTATAGACTTTTTTTCATTTTCTAATAAAATTAGTTTATTTAAATTCATATTTCATTTATGAAATAGTCCAGGTAAATATCATTCGACGGTCTGACCTTCCTAATTTCTGTCGCTCCGCTCGACAATTTATCGATCATATATGACGTCTTGTAATATTACGTGTGATAAAGTGTCAGAAATGCTGTGTTGAATTTTAAAAGATAAACATTTCACTGACCCATACTCTTAATCATGAACAAACATAACCTTTGTCCAGTCGCTGCGTATTATCGTAATATTTATTTTGTTCTGCAAGACCAAGTTTCCAATTACTTCTTGCTCTTAGGAGCTACTTCGAAGTACATGTTTGAGTTTCGTTGTCACTTTATGTTTTCTGGCATTATCCGGATGGGTTAAAAGCAGCAATTTCCCGGGTATTATAGCTACAACGGAATCAACATTTCTTTTTTTATTTTATTTAAGTTGAACGTCCTTTAACCTGGTTGGTCATATCGGACGATGAATGATATTGATGAAATGGTGCTCAAATGATTTCTGAGTCCATGGAGTTTAAAGTTACTCGACATTCGTCTTCTCAGGATAAGGGAAAACCCCGAAAAAAACCTTATCCGTGTAACTTACCCTAAGTACCTCACGACCTTTTGAATGTGAAGCAGACAGGCTACCGCCCAGGCGGACGGAATCAACATCTTAAGGTAATGCCTCTATGAAATTTCTGAATATATAGAAGTTGTATTTTATTGAAGTTTATACCAGTTAGTACAGAAAATAACAGTGATACTTTTGATATGTTTAAGCATTCTAGGTTACATTATTTAAATTAAAAAGTTTACTGTGTAAATTCGATTTTGTAGCAAATATTCCGCACAAGGTGAATTTTTAAAAATATTCAGATCTGAAATGCAAGTTTTATACTAAATAATTTTACATATCGATGTTGTATTTCCCATATTTTATATTAGCCCCTAATTATTGTAGGGAAGCTTTTGTATTCTCCAAAGCTCTTGATTTTTTAAAAGGTAATAACATATTTCTAAAAATTTGAGCATTATTTCTAAAAAGTATATGATTATTTTCTTTTTATGTGGAGCAACTTGAATATGGAAAATGTTGAAAAAATTTTAGAGTAAACAAGTGGATTGGCCCTTATTTCAATGACAGCACACCTGCCTGCTATGCAAAGGGTCCCTCTTTCGATTCTCGGATAAAGGTGGAAAGTTTTCTCTAGCCAAGTCTGGAAGTATGAAAGATATCTTTTTAGATACTGTTTAATGTCCGTTTTACTACAAATGGCACCGCAGGCGTGACAATGAGGATATATGGAATGAAGATGGATAGATGAATAGGTTATTTATTGAATATAATTATTCATGACTTCGTCAGTAAACTACATGTTTAATAATGCTATCTATCGTCACATATTTATATTATAAAACCCGTCAACCACATATACAGATTAACCATAATATTAATGTGACCCTCCTCTTGAAGCACTGAAACGAAGGATGTCTTATATGCATAGGTAAAGAGTTAAAAGGTTTTAATGAGATATAACAGAAACTATTTACTTACATTATATACATTATATAAACACTTACATTATATTTACTTTTAGATATATAAATGTTTTAGCTCTTACGTGTTGGGTAATTATGCATATTGTCATAGGTAGTAAAATCATTAATATTTTTCTTGATGTACAAGAGGCAGGCCAGAACATACATCGATGGTAAAGTAGGTGTACCAGATGAATAAAAAGTGATTTATAATGAGTCCTGGGTGAAGCTCCATGAATTAATCTTAAAGCTCTCTTCTGTAAAATAAAAACTCGTAGTGCTGAAGCGTGGTTACCCCAGAGCAGAAGTTCATGATTCAGACGAGTATGAATATGTCCAAAATAGGCTGCAATTAAAGATTCTACATTAAAATTGTTCTTATGTATTCGTAACATAAACATTAACTTTCTTTTTTACGACATACGTAACTTGAGTTTGCTAGCACAAATTTCAGTCAACATGCAAGCCCAGAAATTTCACTGTTTTATGGTCATCTGAATTTATTGTCTTTAAGATAAAATGTAATGTCTCTGTTTTTGAACTGTTTAAAATCAAATTATTAACATTATACCATATTTGGATCCTGTTAGTTAATTTTTTAAGTACTGGAGCACCGGTGGAATACGATAGCGGGGGGGGACCGGAGAAACCGCAGAAAACCCACCTCTGTGCCGCTTTGTCTACCACAAATCCCAAATGCGATCGTACTCGGCCACGACGCGGCCCCACGAAAGACAGTGAAAATAAGTGTATGACCTAATGGATAAAATTAAAGAAAAACAGAAACCCAGTGATAAACAGTAGAAGAAGAAAGACCATGTCCAATAGGCATTATATACCAAAGGGAAATATTAATAAGTACGCACCTGTCCGTTTATATGTTAAGTTAATTTTTAGTTCAAAAGTGGGAGAACGATATAATCTTCTAAAATTTCGAATTTATATCTTTTGTTATGAAAAAACTACTTTTTTACTTTCTCTTCACGTACTATGTACATAGTATATAGAGAATGTATTGTATTCCACCCAAAATTTGATACCGAGATTTCAGAGATATTCATGTTTTGGGTCCCCCTGAATCCCAAAACAGCATTTTTAGAAAAAGGTCCGCGTGTGTGCGTGTGGTGTCTGTGTGTCTGTGGATAGCATAACTCAAAAACGAAAAGACCGTTAAATACAAACTTGGCATTTAAGTTTGGTATCTTCCAAGGATGCGACAGGAAAATGTTCACAAAAATCTCCCACCCCCAACTACTCTTTAATGGAACTTTTTTCGAAAATTTTTATTTTCTAAAAAATTTCTATAGCGATTTGGATTAAAATATCGCATATGAAAGATATTTACCTGATAAGTAATATGTATATCTTGAATTTTCTGGGAATAGTCTCTGAAGACTGCTTTATTTTGGATGAATTTTATGGAAATTTGCAAAACTACTAAACCGTAAGAGATGGACAAAAACTGTAGAGCACGTTAAAACACACAATTTATGTTATATACTTTTTTTCCTGGAATGGATAGTTTTTTGAGATATTCCTTGTTATTGGTTTCAACCTTAAAAAACGTATACTTCTCTCATACAGGAATTTGTCAACTCCTGTCCATACAAACAAAGGAACTTCAGTCACATAGCAACCAGCTTTTGACTATCACCTTATCCTATGGTACTCCCTTAATTTGCTTCTACTTACAAGGAAGCAATTAATAAGATGCTTCTTCTATGTTTTTTCTTGATTAGCATAAAGTAAATAGAAGCATATAGCTTGTAACAACAATTTGTTGCAGATATGTAGAGAAAGTCATGTGAATGGAACACATATTTCAGATGCTCATCTTAAATCAAACGAAACGGCGTTGCTTGAGGGCAAAAGATATCACGATAGCAGACGATCGAACTTGACTTAGGTATTCTTTTCTCACAACTTTCATTTTCTTGATCAGAGTTCCACTTCAAGAGAAACTACAGAAGCTCCTCTTACTTGGCTTGTATAAGGTATGAGAGCACGTATTCTTTTGTGTAATGCTTGCTAAATTGTTGTAAACAATTAACACTGTTCTAACAACTAGGGCGACCTCGTCTGCTGTTCATTAGAGCGGCAAAATGTTAATACCAGTCTTAGCTAAATCCTGTTCTACCTATGGCACACCTAAATGTTACTCACTAGCTAATCTTAGCAGAAGCTTCTATTTAACTGTTAGGTAAACCATTGCTAATCACTTAAAAGGCGAGAAAGGTAGCAGGAATAGAAACTGATTTACATAAGAAAGTATCCAGCATGAATGAGCTCTATCTTATTTTAGGACTGACGTCTGGCTTATTCCATTCACGTCATTCACTACATAAGAGTGCTTAAGCAAAATACGTTACATATGTATTTTTACTCTCTCTATCCCCGTATGTACAATGTACATAAGGATAGAGAAGGTATTGTATTCCAACCAAAAATTCGCTGTCGAGATTTCACCGGAAATATATATTTTGAGTCCGAAAAAAACATTTTTAGAAAAAGGTCCGTGTGTGTCTGCGTGCATAGCTCAAAAACGAAAAGTAGGTTAAATAGACAACTTGCTATATGAATTTGCTATCTTCTAAGGCTGCGACACGAAGATATTTAAGAAAGTAAGCTACCCTTACATGTAAGATTTTTCAAAATATTCGATTTTCTTAAAAATAGCAAGAACGTTGTTTATTAAAATTCCGTATATTTAAGATATTTACATGGGAAAGAAAATTTATATCTTCGATTAGTTGGAATAGTCTCTGAAATCTTCTGCATTCTGGCATAACTAGTAAACCTTAAAAGATAGACAAGGACTTACTATTAAAAAAGACAAAAAAAAAAAAAAAAAAAAAAAAACGTAGACCGTGTCAAAACACATTTTTTTGATGTAGATATTCCTTTTTATTGGTTTCAATTTTAAAATATATTTTCCTCAAACAGAAGGCTTTCGCATTTCTTTTATTTACTCCTGGCCATCTACGAGAACCGAATTTCAATGAGAGTAGTAGGCCGCGTGGTTAGATCACTCGCCTCTCACCTAGTCGGCCCGGGTTCGATCCCAAGTGACCGCATATGAGATTTGTGGTGGACAAAGCGGAGGAAAGGCGGGTTTTCTCCGGTTTCCCCCGCCATCACATTCCACCGGTGCTTCATCTTCATTCTATGCATCATCAGTGTCATCGCCTGCGGTGCCACAAGTAGTGAAAGAAAAAAAGAAAGAGTAGCATAGCGACAGCTTTAAAAACATTTGTCTATTGCTTCAGCCTAGTGTATTCCTTTAGGTCCCTTTTATTTGTAAATAAATGCATTGTAAAATCACTGTTCTACTGTTTATCTCGATTAGCATAAAGTAGATAGATGAATAAACGTTTGTAAGAAGTTTGTTTGTAGAATAGATTTCACGGTGAATTCCATTCACCTGTGAACACATCATACAGCTTTTTTATTAATTTTGCTGTGTAATAAAACATATGTTCATGATATTCAATACCCAATTCAACATTTATCTGGTAACTGAGGGAAAAAAACACGAAAACAAGAAGTCAAACTGGATGGTGCCCGAGATTTCATCACGCACAAACGCGAGCCACAGATGCTACCTCTGTTGCTCGTTCTTCTTCAGTTGTTTTAAAGGTGTTGTTTGCATATATTTTAAACTTACTGTGTAAAGGCTACATGAACAATGTTATCATAAATTATTGCTGAAATTAATTATTGTTGGCATAGTGACTTTAATAAGCAGTAGATATTTCCGTACAGCTTTCCTGTCAAAGTGATACCGACTCACTATACATTTCCTCTCCCCAGTGAAATATTGAATGTGTTTATATTATTTACAATTTATTTGAAACAAAAGGTTGAAATCTGCTTCTTTTTAACAAGCCTGTAATGTGAGGGGTATTGGATTGATTTGTGTGGGGAATATTGATCAAAAAGAAACAAAGTCCTATCCTCCTAAATAACCATTTAAATTTCACTCTAAATGTTACTCACATTACTTTCTACCTACCACAACAAAGCAGATGGTGTTATAATTAATGCTATAGAAATTTAAATAGATATTACGCCAATTGCCAGAGGGATAAAACAACAACTAATTGGACAATCATGAACTGCCTTATTTGCTATAAAACTGATAGCAGGTACTTTTTATGTTTGTGCCTACCAAGTCAGCTATTTTACATAAATATGAGCGCATAAAAATACACTATTTTTAAGATAATTATGAAAATGATGATACACACTGAATATAAGATTATAGGGAATTGCTTCAGGGCATGAGAAAACACCAGCCTA
The DNA here is from genome assembly GCA_030762935.1 of Hymenopus coronatus. Taxonomy (NCBI): domain Eukaryota; kingdom Metazoa; phylum Arthropoda; class Insecta; order Mantodea; family Hymenopodidae; genus Hymenopus; species Hymenopus coronatus. Next base: position 104,544,749 of record CM060896.1, read on the forward strand.
CTTCCTGGGTACAAATTATTCGTTGAATATTATTATTTATCAATTAGTTCTAATTTCGGCGAACTTTGATGAGATACACTACTTATGGTACTCTCTTTTTAACTTTTAATATGTAGTGAGAAAATGTTTGTCTAATTATAAATTAGAGCAAAAAATTATATAAAACACATATAGAGTGTCTCTACCTAACTTTGGATTATAGAACCTTCTAAAGTAAATGCACAAATAGGAATAAAAAAGAATACTATTAGGGGGCGGGGAAAATATATATATATGTATACATACATATCAGCTAGAACAATTCTGTTAAAAAAATCTGATGTGTTCCATTCACACGACTTTCTCTATATTTCTGCAACAACTTATTGTTAAAAATCTAATGTTTCTATTGACTTCATGGTAATCGAGTCAGTCTTATTACTTGCTTCCTTGTAAGTAGAGGCGAAATAAGGAAGTACCATAGTTTAAAGTGATAGACAAAAGCAGGTTGCTATGTAACTGAAGTTTCTTTGCTTGTATAGACAAGAGTTGACAAATTTCTGCATGAGAAAAGTATAAGTTTTTTAAAGCTGAAATCAAAAATAAGGAAAACCTCAAAAACAATCAACTCCACGAAAAAAAAATGTATATAGCATAAATTGTGTGTTTTAATGTGCTCTACATTTTTTGTGTGGTAATTTTTGTGTGTCTCATACGGTTTAGCAGTTATGCAAAATTCCGTGAAATTCATCCAGAATAAAGTAGTTTTCAGAGGCTATTCCCAGAAAATCAAGATATACATATTTTTTTGCCAGGTAAATATCTTTAATATACGATATTTTAATTAAAATCGTTAGAGCCACTTTTGAGAAAATCAATATTTTCGAAAAAAGTTCCATGTAAAGGCTAGTGGATGTAAGGGAATTTTCTTGAAAATCTTCGTGTCACATCCTTGGAAGAAACCAAACTTAAATATTAAGTTTGGCATTCAACGGTCTTTTAGTTTCTTAGCTATGCTTTCATAGTCACACAGACATAGACACACACATGCACACACACGGACCTTTTTGTAAAAATGTTTGTTTTTTTTTATTCAGGAGGAAACAAAACATGTATTTCCGGTGGAATCTCGGTATCGAATTTTTGGGTGGAATGCAATAAATTTTCTGTACACTATGTACATAGTACGTGTAGAGAAAGTAAATAATTGCAACCAAAATATTATGCATATTGCAGAATCTTCTTTTGAGCACGTGACTGGCCAACGGAAACTTTCTTGCCACAGGAATGTATGCTGTTTGCCAGTAACAAAGCATAGTTTTATTTATATAGCCATGAAGTGTTTACGAAAGTTAATGCAAATTTTCTTAAAACATGTGAAAATTGTGTGGTAGATCAAGCACGATTACTTCCTACGTTTTTACTTTCTCTACAAGTACTATGTACATAATAGGTTGAGAAGACATTGCATTCCACCCAAAAATTCGATGTCATTGGAAATTATGTTTTCAGGAAGCCTGTGTGTGTATTAAAAAAGGTCCATGTGTGGGTGTCTGAACAGATAACTCAAAAACGAAAAGTCGGTTAAATACCACACTGATATTTCAGTTCAACATCTTCCAAGGATGCAACACAAATATTTTACATGGAAAATATTTGAAAATCTTGATTTTATCAAAATTGGCTCTAACAATTTTGTTTGCAATATTGTATATTAAAGACAATTGCATGCCAATAAAATGTATATCTTGAATTTTTGAGAATGCCTCTGAAATCCTTTTCATTCAGAATTATTTTGTCTAATTGTAAGAGACAAAAGTTACAGTGTACATAAAAATGTAAAACTTGTTAAAACACTCAAGTTATATCATATACATTTTAAAACTGTTAACAATATCCGAGATATTCCCTGTCATTGTTTTGAGGTTTAACATACTTTAAGTTTTTTAACATAGGAGATTCTCATCCGTTTCATATACCTGTTGTTTTACTCCTAGCTGTGAAATAGAACTGAATTTCAATGACAATCACATTGCGGCGGATTTTAACAGATTTGACTATCACTTTAGCCTAGTATATTCCTTTATTTCCCTTCCACTCATAAGGAAGCAATCAATAAGACAATTTTTGTTAACGTTTATCTTGACAAGCACTAAGGAGATTAAAGAATAATCTTTTGTAAGAATGGTTTGTTTGCAAAACAGTAGAGAAAATCATCAGATTTTTATGTAGATATGGTTATTGCACATAGTTATCAGTAAGGGATAGGAATTTCTAAGCACTAAAGCTTGGACGGAAGGAAATAAAGTTAAAAATCTCAATGGACTATAGGCAGGGGCGTTGTAGAAAACAAATCACCCTCTCCCTCACCGTACTTCTTTTGGCGTTTATAGACAACACTACCTGTCATTGACCCTTGGCCTCTCTTGTTTTGTATTTTATGACGTGTAAAGGTTTCAGCGTATATAACAACTCCAACTGCTTAAGAATTTATATATCTGGTAAGACAACATTCCCACAGATATTGTTAGTTTTTATTTTTATTCTAACAAATGTAATGGCCAGCTTCTACAGGCAACCTGAGTTTTATTTGCTCTACTACGTACTTACAATAAGAAGGGAAGATCAGTATTCCATCCCAAAAACTCAATATAAGATTTTTACTTGAAAAACAAGTTTTGAGGCCCCTGAGCAAAACAAAATTTTGAGTTTGTCTGTGTGTGGAAGGCGTATTAGAAAAACAAACAGTCCAATAACTAAGTCCTGTATGTTTAAAAATGCAACACCTAGCTTTTTAGAAATTTCCAATTTTTTATTTTTTGTTTTCTCAAAATAAATCCAAGAAAGTTTAAAATGCCACATGCTTAAGATATTTTCATGATAAAATGAATCGTTTATCTTGAATTTTCCGAGAGTAGTCTGGAAGTCCTCTTCATTCTGAATAAGTTTTGCAAAATTTGTAAATCGTTAGAGACAAAATCTTCCTACACTCTTTAGAGCACGCAAGTTGCGCAAAATAGTATTTTTTGTGCGTTAGCCTTTTCCGAAATATCATTTGTAATTGCCCTGAATTTTATACATATAATTTTCGCAAGAGAAAAATAGCTATTCGTGTTTTTTTCAGCGGTGATTGAGAACGAGATTTTAAAGTCAAGACAGAGCGAACCGTTCTTAAAAGATTTCACTATGGCTTAAGACTACTGTATTCTTCAAATGCTTTTGTGCCTTAAAGGAAAGATATAATAAAATCTGATTTATAAATGTTTGCCTTGATTAACATAAAGGAGAGGAATAATAAACTTTTGTAATACAGTATGTTGAAGAATGGGAGAAAATGTCATGTAAACGTAACGCGTAGGTCTTTTGTAAAAATATTAGTTTTATCTAGTTTTCTATACCTTTCAGTTCAGCTACAATGACACGTGTTTTATTTACAAACCTAAGAGAGAAGTTGCTTAGGAGATTGTTTCCATAATAATAAATAAATAAATAATAATATAATAATAATAATATATATGTTTCGTAGTCCGGTTACCCTCGCGTATTTAGTACTGACAACCCCCTGGATGCCTAGAGGTCAAAGCCTCTCAAAGCACGAAGCCACAGAATGGAGAACCTGGAACGAATAGTCGCTCCTAGCCAGGCATGAGCATGAGCTAGTGGATGATATATCATTCAAGAGAAATGGATAATAGGAAAGATGAAGATGGAGCAATCGGTGGAATGAGTGGCACAGGAAATCAGAGGACGCAGAGAAAGCCCGCCCAGACGCTGCTTCGTCTACCACAAATCCTAAATGTGGGCGCTTGGGATCGAACTCAGGCCGCCTCGGCAATAATAATTATATTGTAACAGTTTAGTATAAACAGAGTATAAAATTGTATATGACGCAAATGAACCATAAATGTGTGAAATGCTGCCGGAATCGCCACATAGATTCTCCTTTTCCACACAGCCACTAGGATGCACGTTTTCACTGATATTACTTTTCACTAGTGTTGCACGTATTAACCCTCTGGGGATTCCCACAATTAGAGGAGAGTTTAGAAAGGCGGACGTGCAAGCAGGACGGATTAAAGATGCTCACACCACTTAATATACAGGAGCTATAAAAAACGAGCAGACAGAGGTTTACTAATCCTTCTCTGGCGGACTAATGGACAGATGTGCCAATGCCCGTCACACTCCAGTCTGTTACACAGTCGTGATTAATGAGCAACTTGTTTCGAAAACAATACAAGGCACACATTATAGGAAATTTAACACTCGACGCCGAACATGATTGCACCATACCGCATTAACGTCATAACGGAAGCGAGTAGCCAGAATTCAAGTACCTGTTCTCTAGATATCTGTCAGAGACATGCATTTTAATATGTTTGACTCTGGGATTTGTGTTTTGAATCACTTGTGTAATACATTTCTATTTTCTCTACCACGTACAATGTAAATAGTTGGTAGTAAAGACACTATACTCCACTTATGATATCGATATTTCCCCGGAAATACATGTTTTGAATACTCCAAGGATTTAAGAAGATCCGTATGTGTGTGGGGATGTATGTGTAAACAACATAACACAAAAACACATATCGGTTAAATTCCAAACTTAGTATTTAAGTTCAACATCTCCCAAGAATAGAACACAAAGCTTTTCAGAAAATCCCCCATTCAAAACTTTATTTACTTGGAAAATATTTAAAAGATTTTCTTAAAGTGGCTCTAAGGATTTTGATTAAAATACCATATGGTTAAAACATTATGAAAAATAAAATATGTATCTTAAATTTTATGGGCATGTCTTTGAACTCTTCTTCTTCTGAATATCTTTTGCGTAATTGTAAAACCGTAAGAGATAAATAAACGTTTAGAACGGAAAATATATACATATATTTTGTTAAAACACACAGTTTATATCCAATATTTATTCTTTTTTGAGTTAAATAAAACCGCCCGACTGCTGCATCCCCCATCTCTGACCTTACAGAAGTCATGGGCAGAGTGATCATTGGTTAGCGCCCCGAGTCCCTTCAGGTCGGTTAATGCGGTCTATGCAACCTGGAGCCGCTACTTTTTCTTCAAGTAGTTCCTCAATTGTCCCCCCAAGGACCTCATGAGGCTAAGTGCATCCAGTATCAGGTCTCATCCGATACCAGGAATCGAACCCGGGGCTCCCGTTTGGTAAGCAACCGCGCTACTACCGCGCTAAGGAAACACCTACTTCTTATCCTGTATCCTGTAATCAGGATATACAGGATACACAGATAACAGTTTTATAAAAATAATGATAGAACTTTTAAAGCACTTTGTAATATAAAACTTGAAAGTAGAACAATTAATCAATTTCCATTACTTCATAAAAAGTAATCAATGCTTTGATCATTGATTTGTTCATTGAGATTATGTTTTTTATCTTTTTTGATTATTGTAATTGTATCATTTCTGTACAGCATTTCTTTATTCAAACTAGTAACATTACAGAAAAAATAACTTCTCTATTTTTATCCTAAGTAGAGAAACATGTTAAGCATGTATATGAAGATTAAGCATAAAATTGTTCATTAAAATTGGACGTATACACAATGTATTGCTTGAAACATAAACATTGGAGAAAACTGCAAAAGAAAATGTGGTATAAGCCTTTAAAATGCTGCTCATAGAGCTTCTCAGCACTACTAATTAGATCTTCAAAAGGCACAATTAAAAGATATAATACTAGGTTAAGTGTATATTTATAAGCAAAAATCTAGAAGTCCATTTCTGACGAAAATCCAATAACTGGCCCCTAAAAGCGCAAACAAAGAATATAGCATTTGTGCATTTTAATCAACCGTTATTGATACAAACCTAAAAAAATCACAACGTTTAGCATGTAGACCAAGCAAAAAAGCGGATCTTGTGAGCAACCGCTTTTGCGTTGGTTGTTTCTGGTCTAAAATCCGGGACAAGTTCTCCCACCTCCTCTGCCCCTTGGCCAGATTTGAAATAAAATGTTCCCAGAATTCAAGGACATTGGAGGACAATAATCTTATTCGCGTAACACGATATACCACATGAAAATGTTATACCGATGTACACGTAAAGTCATCGAGAGTTTCACGTTGTTGCGGTAGGCTGAACTGGAACCGTACTCTTGAGAGTGACATAACAGCGCTACCAAGCTTAGAAACTTATGCTCAGTCCTAAACTTTCCTTTTGTGAGAAACCGCCATTCGCGTAACACTTGGTTCATAAGCTTACAGTTGTTTTGCCGATAAAACAAATGATCCGTGGTAAATTGGTTATTCTTTAAACATTGTCGAAACAGATTAACCCTGGAACCACACTATGAAGTTTCCGAAACCTGTTGTCCACGAACCGACAAGTATATTGCCATATTTACTCTTTATGTAACCATTTCAAAAATCGGATGTGGTCCATTCACATGACTTTTTCTACATCTCTGCGACAAAGTATTGTTGAAAAGCTTATACTTCTGTTTACTTCATGCTGATTGAGAAAAATTAGCAGAAATAGTCTTATTACTTGCTTCCTTGTAAGTAGAAGCGAAATAACAGAGTATCATAGGTTAAAATGATAGCCAAAATCTGGTTGCTATGTGACTGAAGTTCCTTTGTGTGTAGGTACTCTAATACCTTTTATAGTATGTATTGAAACAATCAGAAATATTATCCGACCCGGCACATTGTATAGTAGTTGACAAATTCCTGTATGAGAAAAGTATAAGTTTTTGAAGCTGAAACCAATAACAAGGAAAAACGATCAACTCCACGAAAAAATGTATGTGACATAAATTGTGTGTTTTATTGTGATCTATATATTTTGTGTAGTAAGTTTTTGTTTATCTCTTACGGTTGACCAGTTATGCAAAATTCAATAAAAATCCTCCAGAATAAAGAGGTCTTTAGTGGCTATTCCCAGAAAATTCAAGATGTACATTTTATTTGGCATGTAAATAACTTAAACATAAGAAATTTTAATCAAAACCGTTAGTCAATTTTGAGAAAATCAAAATTTTGAAAATTTTTCCATGTAAAGGGTAGTTTGGGGTGGGGAGATTTTCTTGAAAATATTTGTGTCGCATCGTGTGGGCAGCATAGCTCAAAAACAAAAAGACCCTTAAATACCATACTTGGTATCTAAGTTTGGTATCTTCCGAGGATGCGACACGAAGATTTTCAAGAAAATCGCCCCACCCCAAACTACCTTTTACATGGTTCATTTTTAAAAAATGTTGATGTTATGAAAAACGATTTTAATTAAAATCTCTAATCTTAAGCTATTTATGTGACAAATAAAATGTATATTTTCAATTTTCTGGGAATAGCCTCTGAAGGCTTCTTTAGTCTGGATAAATTTTATCAAATTTTGCTTAACTGCTAAACCGTAAGAAAGCACAAAAAATGTTGATCTCGTCAAAAAACACAATTTATGTCCTTTACATTTTTATTATGGAGGTAACCGTTTCCGAGATATTGCTTGTTACTGGTTTCAATTGTAAAGTACTTATACTTTTCTCAGACAGGAAGTGTTCGTTTTTCTTTTGCTCTTCTCTTGGCCAAGCAAAGAAGCCATTTGGAATGACAATTGCAAAACGACAGGTTTTAAAACATGTTATTATCATTTTAGCATGGCGCATTCTTTTCTTATAAAAAACTAAGCAATAATAACATTCTGCTAATATTTGTCTCGATTAGTATGGTGTAGAAAGAAGAGGAATCTTTGTAAGAAGTTTGTTTGTAGAACAGCTGGAGAAAATCATGTGAGTGTAACACATCAGATTTTTGTTTGTTATAAGTTCATTTGATATTAACAGAGACCAATATATCTTTCACTTTGCTTGACCTGTTGCTACTAAATGTAGAACAATGATCTTACTTACTGTTCGTGTATCCTTGGATTGAAAAGGAGTAGTACTCCACTTGTGTCCATTTTTTCCACAAATAATCTTCTGTGAGGCAAATCTTCAACTTCATCTGCTGAATTTGCATCAAAATCGTCATCTTTTTCATTACTAAGAACATATTATTCCTCATTACTTCCAGTTCAGTGAACTTCATATCAGAGAAATCTGTATCACTAGCTGCTAATTCTTCAAGATGAACACTTTCAAGGTTCTTTTCCGGTATTCGCTGATTGCTGTGCGCTATCATTTGCAGTAGCATAACAGTTAATCCCGATAAAAGTTGTAACGTTGGGGGTCATCAGCGAACCAGAGCTAAAAGTAGTTAGGAGTAATGCTTATAAAAGCAATAAACGCTTTGTTAGTATAACAACTCCAACAGCACTGAAGTTACGCCGACGATAACCATCTACGATAAAAATTGTGTATGTTCAAAGAGAGATAAACATACGATAGTCTGGATCACCCAAAACGCCACAGTGTGGTTCCAGAGCTGGTTTCAATAAATAAATAAAATAAATTAAAATTTAGGTTACATTTACAAATTTTTACAAAATCATGCCCTGTTAAACTATATTACTTATCTTAAAGCACACAGGTTTTTAGACCGCTTAGACACTAAATTCACATAACTCCCTGACTATTAGCGAGTGTATTATATATTCCATCCCAATCTGCGTGTTTTTTCCTGCTCTTTCTATCCTTTTTTTTTTTCTTACCCACTTACCCACTTTGTTTTAACTTTCCGAAATGTTGCCCTATTTATTAAATTCTTCTCTTTCCCTTGAAATTCAACATTTTTTACTACCATTTTTCTTGGCATACTATCTCCAAATTTATTTCTTCCAATTTCTCACCACTTTACATTCTGTTAAACAGTGAACAATACTGTCCTCCCCTAAAATACAAACTTATTGTTCACTGCCCTATTCCTTTAAAAAGTAATATTCCTGTTCACATCCACGCTAATCCTTCCATCTCTTATTTATTACATGTCTGCATACCCCTCTCTTGACCATTCTTTTTTCTTCTTACTTTCTCTACACGTACTATGTACATAGTGTGTAGAGAAAGTATTGTAATGCACCCAAAAAGTCGATACCGAGATTTCATCGGAAATACATGTTTTGGCCCCCCCTGAAAAAAAAAAAAAAGCATTTGTGAAAAAAGTTCCGCGAGTGGTGTGCATGTGTGTGTCTGTAGTCAGCACAACTCTAAAACGAAAAACTTGGTATTTAAGTTTGGTATCTTCCAAGGATGCAACACGAAGATTTTCAAGAAAATCCCCCCACCCCAAACTACTCTTTACATGAAATTTTTTTTCGAAAATTTTGATCTTCTCATAAATGGCTAACGGTTTTGTTTAAAATATGTATATTAAGGATATTTACCTGAAAAATAAAATGTATAGCTTGAATTTTCTGGGAATAGCCGCTAAAGACTACTTTATTCTACATGAATTTTACGGAATTTTGCATAACTGCTAAACTGTAGAGATGGACAAAAACTAACCATACAAAAATGTAGAGCATGTTAAAACACACAATGTATGTTAAATACATTTTTTTTCGTGGGATTGATTGTTTTTGAGATATTCCTTGTTTTTGTTTTCAGCTTTAAAATAACTTATACCTTTCTCATACAGGAATTTATCAACTCCTGTTCATACAAAGACACTTCAGTCACATAGCAACCAGCTTTTGACTTTCACTTTAGCCTATGGTACTCCCTAATTTCGCTTTTACTTACAAGGCAGCAAGTAATAAGACTTTCTGCTTATGTTTTCTGATTAGCACGAAGTAAATAGAAGCATAAGCTTTTTAACAATAATTTGTTACAGAGATGTAGAGAAAGCCATGTGAATGGAACACATAAGAGTTTTTGCATAAGCATTTTATAAAAAAAATATTAACAATTCACAAACGACACCAGTACATTCTGTAGCATTGATTTTGTATAGGTTACACATTTTGATATGTATATTTACGACATGAAATAGTTATATCGGAAATTTCACCGCTCTAAAATTTTTTACTGCCCATAATTCTGCACTTATAAGTTCTCACAGCCATTTGTGAGATTGGTCATGAAAATTTATTCGCAAAGCTAATAAAACAGGCTGGCAAACATTCGAGTATCTATACCCCTAAGCTGAGCTCATTTTTATTTGCACCATTGTTAACCCTTGCCCTATAGCTGGTGCGTGAGGTCCGATTAAAGACACGCCCGCTATTCCAAGGTCCATGGTTAGAACTTATTGTAGAACAATCTCGCGGTGGGAAAGCTGTTGCCCCTGCCCCACCTTGAAGGTCTCTTGGGTTTACTACTGAAGGAGATTGGAATGGTCAATTGATAACATCAAAGAAATGCAAAGAAGAAAAACAACATATACTGTCTGAAATAATAGTTCCTATTGTGAAAAGAATGCAATAAACATAACTATATTTAAAGTTGACTAATCAATTAATGTTTTCTGCCCACAGTAGAAAGCTCATCAGAAAAAAATACCATACAAGGTTTAATAAATGCAAATCGTCATTATAACAGAGAAAGAGGGAGAATACCTGGCTGAAACTTTCACGGAATTTCTCAAATATCTACTGATAATTCGCCTGAAAAAAAAATGTATTAAAATTTATTTTACTCTCGGAGATTTAAGTTGAAGAAAAAGTTGAGCTCGAAGCTGCATCGACGATGTACACTTTAAAATTCAAATTTTGCATTGTTATAAAAGTTATCAAGTCTTTCAGTCCGTGAAGAGCATAATAACGGATGGAAATCAATTATAATACTTATGACAGGGTTTTTAAATTTTTTGAACTATCAACAATACCGCAGCACATCTGTCATTCAATTATTTCAACTTTGAGACATTGGAATGCTAAATAAAATGTTTAGTTTTATTTTTTTGTAATAAATATGTGAAATTCATTTTATTCTATTGTGAAACCATAAGAGACGACAAAAGCTTACCGAAAGAAAAAGGGATATATTACTCAGATGTGCGCTCTTTGAAGTGTTCAACTACAGTATTTTTTTCTCAGGAGCTCGAAAAAAAAAAAAGACTATATAAAATTATGACAAGTACACAGTAGCAATCACTTTGTTTTTAAACAGTTAGGTTTTGTCTCAGCCTACAAATGCATAGTGATTATGAAACCCTTGGACAGGTTTTGGGTTCCTGTCCTTACGGCGAGCTTCTAAAAAACACTAGACACCATAAAATAAGAACAATACTACATAAGTGCTAAAAACAAGGATTTATTTATTTATTTATTGTTTATTCAACACAGCTTCGTAAATATACAGGCTGCCACTATGGAGAAAGAATACTTGACAATAGCAACCAGAATTTGAAATTATGCATACTAAGAAACATATTAAATGATAGCAAATAAGTCTGAATTACAATGTGTAGATAAAAGTTAAAAAAGACAGAAATAAAAAAGTTAATAATAATGAAATAATAATCAAGAGAAACACAATAATAAAAATAATATCAATAAATCCGGAAGATGTTCACAGAACAGCAGAAGACGACAGCAACAGACGCATTTGTGTAATAAAAATTGACTCCAATTCTTCTAAACTAAAAGAAACATTATCGATACTACTGTTCAATTGGAATCTAATGACAACAAGCCTCAGGACATTCGTGCAGAAGAGAAATCCTTCTATGAACCGGCTATTCAATATTATAAAAACAAATGAAACCTCCTGACATCAAGGTTATTGCCTAATGATTGGTTACAGGGGCTCTGGACTGTTCGTCAATCCTGCTGTGAATGCTGTACCGAAACAAAATCATTCTGAAGATAGTCACCAAGGTACTAAAAGGTTATTAACACAAAATTAATTTTCTCTGCATGTTCTAATAGAATTTGTTGCAATTCTATAATTTTGTTTATAGTATAATCTCATGTATACTATGTTTCTTGTTTGTAATTGTTATTTTTATTACGCACTTATACTTATTTTATATTTGAATTTAAAATCATTTCAGCAAATATTTTAATGAAAATATTTTTTTAATAATTGCATAAAATGGTTGTGAAAGAAATTGTGATGTGATAAAGCCATAAATTCTGGTTCCAATTACAAATTCACATTAGTTAGTTCAAACATTACAGAATTAATGATAAACTAAACTTTTCCACCATATTACGTTATTGAAGACACATTTTTACCGGAAACAATTTCAATACTTGGTTACATCAAATAAGATAGGTAAATATTAATCACAATAATTAATTCTTAAGTTCTTGAGAGATAAAAGGAAGCAAAAGCAAAATCGAAAACTTTCAAGCAACTTTCGTCAGACAAAATATTTTTAAACCGGCTAATATCAACTTTTAACTTCATGGCATAAGGTCTTTGGCCGTTTTCAAATCAAGGAATTAGTGAATCCTTCCATCCAGTGGACTGTCAACGTATCTTCTGCCTCTAGTATGCAAGGCATTCTGTTTCGGGCCATCCTTAGAATTTTTTTCAAATAAATGAAATATGCGTAGGTAACTTATTATGGAATATTCGGCTTTTATCCTTTGGAGTATAAACAGGTAATAAACATAGAAACTTTATTGTGAAAGAAATTGTTTTCCACATATCGTATATTTTTAGCGCTTTAATTTTTTCTGAGGTGTGTTTATGTTTATATGTTAGGTCTTCCCAATTATACGAAATTCAGTCCGAATGAAGAGGTTTACACAGCCGTTCACAACAAATTAAAGAAACTCATTTTATTTGTATGTCTATGAAGAATTTTCCTTGTGAAATATATTTTGAGACTGAGAGAAATCTTGAAAAAGTATCGTGAACCACTTAAAGGAGATAGTTTTACTATTTATTCAATTATTTGTTTTTGAATTATTCTGTTCCTAGAAATACAAAAGCCTAAATATCTGATACGGCATTTTCACATGCGGACCCACTTTTTGACAAAGTATCTATCAAAGTTTACCCTAATAATAATTGAGATAACCATTAACAGAAATGATCTATTACATATTTCGATCCATATAAATAGAATGCAGCATATCCAAGGGAATGTAACATTTTTAAAAACTGATCACTATGTAATGACTTCGTGCTTGGAAATGAAGCATAACACATCTGAAAATAAAGAATATTTTGGAAATTCATGTTACAAAAATTTTGCATAAACTGAGTATTTTAATGAAATTAACATTTTATCTCTCTCGTGTGACTTACTAGTTAAAAATATGTACATAATTCAGAATGAATAATAGGCTAGTACAGACATTTCAGTATTTACATGTTATTTTAATGTAACTATCTTAAACATGTGGTGTTCGGATACAAATAAAAATAAGAACCATCTTTGAGGAAATAAAAACTTATTAAGAGTTTATCCATATGAAGGATAGTTTGAATTGGAGAAATTTGTTGGAATCTTCGTATCGTGTATTGGAACAGCATCTTCCTTTCAAGGATGGGCCATTGCTGTCCCCTTCCGAGGCTAATTGTATTTTTCCATCCTGTTTTTAGGTAATCCTTTTTGCCTTTGGTCATTCCTTCTTCATGCCGCTGTCAGTTTACCGAATTTAAATATTAAGTTTTGCATTTATCCTACTTTTCAGTTTTATTTTTTCTACTACTTATGCATGGTAAGTAGCGGAAGTATTGCATTCCAACAAAAAATTCGATATCGAGGTTTTCTTATAAATTGTATTTGCCTTTAGACTCCCTAGGATAGACTTTCTGGATGACTTTGAATAAATGGTAAACATAAGAGATGTACAAAATGCTACTGCACAAAAAATGTGCAATTTATATCAAATACATTTTTCTTTTGAGTTAACCATTTCCAAAATATTCCTTGTTTCTGTTTTGCATTTTAAAATACTAAGTTTTCTAAAATTGGAAATCGTTATTCGTTTTCTCCTTTTTATCTTTCTCTTTCGCTCTCTCTCGCTCTTGGTTATGTAAAGAGAAGAGAATTTCAAAGCTATTTCAAAGAAACCAGCTCTTATGAAGACTATGAATGGTAGGTTAACGGAGGGCACAGCCAGCACCGAGATCCCAATGGACCTTTTGTGCATACACCCCCGGGAGGAACGGATGAGGTCAAGGAATTGCAGCATACTATGGGCAACAGGACAGGGCGGTATATCCGACAGAGACGCAAGAGTTTCCTGGTAGTTGCAGGCTTGACCGTCCAGATAAGTTCTCTAGCGTTCCCCTAGCAGCACCGGGCAAGAACTTGACCAGAGTGGAAACTCGATAACCTAGAGCCTAGAAGTTTCAATGTGCAAGCCTCTGCAGCATATGTCTGACACCTCTGTCCCGAAGTTAACTTGAAATATGAAATGGCAAAATAAATAATAAGGAAGCAGTTGTGCCACACATCATCCAGGGTACAGGTTCATTTTCCTTTAGAAGGCACCTATTTTATACATCGATCCCCATTCTTTCGAAAGGACGAAGTAGTTACGTCATTTACGCTCGTCAACCCCATAGGATGATAGCTAGGATGAATCCTCGATGAGGGCGATAGTTACTAGTTTCTGGTTACTAAGCTGGAGGAAATTAAGGCATCTCGTTTAGATTTCGCCTAGACGTACCAATATTAAGGTATCGGAACCACACCGCCGAGTCCAACCCAATTCGAACAGCTCCATGACAGGAGAAGCTGCTGTTTCGCTCGGCTAACTTCTAGTGACGTCTGCGAGTGCTAGATTTCCCATCAAGGCAGCTGAAGAAATGAAATAGGTAAGGAAATCCGTGGTAGACTATACCAACCCAGCGTTGCCATCCTCAAAATCCCATGGTTAGAGCCCGGGGCCTACCGAATGCAAGCACCACGTTACCGCAGAGTCACCTCACATGATGACCAACTTTTAAAGGATTTGACTATTGCTTAAAACCTACTGCAGCTCCGGGAAGCTAGTAAACGGAGGGGAAGCGTGACATCTCCCCATTCCACTCGGAATTGTTATTAAGAATGTTGCTCTCCATGTTAAGTAAAGCAATGGTGGAACTAGCTAACTTTAAAGGCAAGTGACCGGGTGCCAAGATATTTTTTCCTTTATTATTCCTCAAATGAGGCTTTACAAACCTTTTTTTCTGGAATATAGCAGAACGCTGACACCTTTTCTCAACACAAATTTATCAATGTCAGGTTTAACGGTAGACACAGAGAACAGAATTGATAATATGGTGTTTTCATTAAACTGGAGCACTATCGTTCTTAGTATAGTTCAATTTTTTACAATCATGCCAGAAAGTTTAACTTTTATACGCTGATTTGTATGTGCAGAATTAAAATTACGTCCGAAGTTATAATTTTTCACGAAGCACAACTATAACAATATAAATAGTATTTTTACCATTCCAAACACAGAAATAATCAATCTCCTATTCTATGCGAAATTAGTATCGAGCATACAAGTGTGACAACCTCAATGAAACGTCAGTGTCTTGCTGTTATTCGTCATGTACACAGTTATGCAGGTACAGCGGAGTGAGCAAGGAAGGGGTTGCAATATTTGCACACGAATACAGCAAACTTCCCAGTTTGTGCAAATGCTTTTTTCCATTCCAAAATGGATAGAAGAAATCGGTTTTATAATATGTTGTTAAAAAGTGTAGATAAAATCAACGATTTATTTATTACCTTCTTTACATAATGTATACAGAAAATATTACATTCTACCCAAAAATTCGATATCGAAATTTCACCACAATGTGTGTTTTAAGAACCTATGAATCCAAAAAAAGCATTTTTAGAAACATGTCCGTGTGTGTATGTCGTGCGTGTGTGTGTGTGTGTGTGTGTGTGTATGTGTGCTCGCGCTTGTGGACAGCATAGCTCTAAAACGAAGAGAGCTAAACACCGAATTTGGTATTTAAGTTCGGTGGCTTCCAAGAATGCGATACGAAGATTTTCAAGAAAATCCCATCATCCCAAATTATTCTTTACGCGGAAAAAATTTCCAAAATTTTTATTTTCTCAAAAATAGATCTAATGATTTTGATTAAAATACCGTATATTAGAGATATATTTATATGACAAATAAAATGTGTATCTTGAATTTTCTGGGAATAGCCTCTGAAGACCTCTTTATTCTGAATGACTTTTGTATTACTGATAAATCATAAGAGATAGACAAAAACGTACTACACAAAAAATATAGATATCGTTTAAACTCACAATTTATATCATATACATTTTTCCGTGGAGTTGACCGTTTCCGAGATGTTATTGAATTTCAATTTTAAAATACTTAAAACGTTTCTCATATGGAAACTTGTCAACCCCAGGTCATGCAAAGAAACGGATTTCAATGCCATAGAAACCACATTTTAAAACATTTGACTGTTTATTTAGCTCAGTGTATTCCCTTATTTCCCTTCTACTTATGAGGAATTGAGTAATAAGGCCATTTCTGCTAATTATTATCTCAATTAGCATGAAATAGATAGACCAATAATATTTTATTATAGAGATGTGGAGAAAGCCATGTGAATGAAAACATTAGATTTTTTATTTAGTTATGCTTCATACACCCATATTTTTGTTTTATTTCTAAAAATGCTTCTTTTGGTTGGAATGCAGTGTGTATGTGTTTGTGTCATTTCGGAGGGGGTTTAATCCCTATGGCGTTTTTGTGCGTCATACCCCAATAGAATAGGATGATATCAATGTATTATCGACGGGCGGCCGAAACCGGACCGTGGGGAAAGAACCGCTGTGGAGAATCGCCAACATAGTCCAAGCAGTTCTTCATCTAGACACAGGAATTGCTAGGAAACCGCACCACAAGTCTAACCGAACCCCTACGACGACACCAACGCCATCCCGCCGTCGAGAGCTGTACTTTCAAAGTGCTTTCACTACCACGGAAGGGCGCCACCACCCCAGTTCTCGCCGACACTTACAACTCTCATGGGTAGGATCAAATGAGGATAAAATGAAGGTACAGGAAGTTCAGGAGAATGAAGAAACCTTCCCAGCATGCACCTAATAATCCGCGAAAACCCCAAACGCATGGGTCAGAGAGGTCGCCCCCAGGAATCCAACCCGTGACCTCCGATTGCCAAGCCACCTGGCTCAGTATGGTATACGGTAATTCTTCTCATTACTGAGGTAGGTCATAGAGAAAGTAATAAGGATAGAAGGGGCGTGTTGCTGCTACTACCCGTGTATATAAAATGTTTCGCCTAACCATAAGTATAGATCCGTAACTGCAATAATTAGCAAAGGTGCATTCGATAAACCCGGAGTTTCTCTCTTTCGTAGTTACTCTTTCACTTGCAGGTCTTAGCCAAGACCTCCCATCTTTGATAGTTTATCTACGTGCCTTTTACATCTGTCGCGCTTACCATAGAGAGTGAAAACGCCGTTCGAAAGGTTATTGCTACAGACGAAAGGAAAAACAGGCACCGTTGCAAGAAGTGCATGGAATCAGCAATTCCTAAACGAGGTCAACGGGTCGCGGAGGAAACCTCCCTGGAGCTAAGAATCGCATCAGCTCGGCAGACGTTCACTTCTCTATCCAAGGAGAAATAACCAAAAAAAACTGAAAATGTACGCTCTGAATCCCAAATCTCATTGTTCCGAGCCGTAAAGCGTATTGACGGCAGAATGTGGGTCGAGGTCAGCTGTAAACCGGTACACACTTGGTGTTTCAAATCACTGCTTTTTGTTTTAACCTAGACCCTAGACGTAACAGATTTAATGGCTTTGTTATGCTTCATTCAAATTCCCTGAAATGGTCGGCGCAGAGTTATGCGATTAGAGCGACTTTTTGTAACTTATAGCTCGTAGCTTATCGTTACTCGAAAGATAATGAGAAATAACATTCCAAAGCGATGAATCAGCGTATTCGTAAGAGATACCAAACCTAATTAATGTAAACAGTAAAATTAATAGCATTTTTGGGTGGAATACAATACCTTCCCTATCCTCTAGCATTTATGTTTATATTATACAATATCGGTATTTTAAAGGTATATAATAGTGTTTTTACTTTCTCTAGCTACGATGTACATAGTGGTTAGAGAAGGTATTGTATTCCACCCACAAATTAAATATCAGATCTCTCTGAAATACATGTTTTGAGATCCTCGGAATAAAAAAATCATATTTGGAAACATGTCCGTGTTTGTCTATGTGTTTTTGCGCTGTGGACAGCATAGCTCAAAAACGAAAATTCGGTTAAATACCAAACTTGGTATTCAAATTCAATACCTTCCACGGATGCGACGCGAAGAATATCCCCTACCTTCACTAATCTTTACACAATATTTTTCGAAATTTTTTACTTTTTAAAAAAATGGCTATGAGATTTTTATTAAAATGTCACATTTTTAAAAAAAATTTATGACAAACGAAATGTCTTATTTTGAATTTTCTGTGATTAGCCTATGAAGACCTCTTCATTTTGGCTGACTTTTGATAACTTTTGTATAACTGGTAAACCATACGAGGTGTATAAAAACTACTACATAAAAATGTAGATCATTCAAACAGATATTTTATGACATACACTTTTTTTTTTTTTTTTTTTTTTTGCAGAATTAACCGTTTTCGAAATATTCCGAGTTATTGCTTTCAGATTTAAGGTACTTAAAGCTTTTCTCAAACGGAGCAAATCTTTCTGTTCGTCTCAAGTTTGTTACTCCTAGCAAGTAAGGAGAACCAAAGTCTAATTGTCTCACTTAGAGAGCGGCTTTTAAAATGTCTGACTATCTCTTTGGCCTAGTGTACTTCCTTATTTCCCTCCTACTTACAAACAAGCAAGTAATAAAACAAGTTCTGTCAGTGTTTATCTTGAAAAGTGTAAAAAAGAAAAGAATAATCTTCAGTAAGGAAATTCATTGCTGTGCGAAACAAAAGAAATGAAATGAAAGTTGACTTTCTGCTTCAGAAGAGTTTAAGCAGTTTAAAACTGAAACAAATAAAAAAAGTAACTTGAAAACGGTTAACTTTACGAAAAAATATGACATATATTGTGTGTTTTAACGAGATATATATTTTTGGTGGAATAAGTTTTTATCTATCTCTTACGGTTTACCAGTTACACAAAAGTTATCACGAATGAAGAGAACTTCAGAGGCTGGTCCCAGGAAATGCAAGATATATATTTTATTTGTCATAAGAATATCTTAAACATACGGTATTTTAATCTAAATCATGAGGAAATTTTTGAGAAAATCAAAATTTTCGAAAAATGCTCCATGTAAAGGGAGGATATTCTTGAAAATCTTCATTTCGAATCTTGGAATACACTGAACTTAAATACGAAGTTTGGTATTTAACGCACTTTTCCTTTAGTGAGCTATGCTGCCCAAAGACACACTCACACATTTTTCTAAATTTTATTTATTTATATTTTTTTTTGTATTCAGAAGATTTCAAAACAGCTATTTCCGGTGAAATCTCGGTATCAAAATTTTGGGTGAAATAGAATACCTTCTCTATATACTATGTATATTGAACATACGTGCTAGAAAAAGTAAAACTGCCGTATAAAGCTATGAAGTATACATTTGTAATTAAGTTTTTGTTTACAAGTCGGTTTTATGTTTTTTTTTTATTATCAATAATTTCGAGTACCGTCATTGCCGACTGTTTACGTTTACCTTCTTTGTCAATCCATACATCTGCATTCCTAAAATTGTAGGTTAAAATAATTACATTTCATCACTAATATCATCTTCAACTGACATGATGACTTCTTAGCCTCAACTACAGTTCAGTAAGGTTTAAGCTAAGGCCGTATAATTCAGATTATAGTTTGAACTATAATAATAATCCCATGCCGCCACAGCTATTACATATCTGGGTCCAACAACAAATACGGGAACTTATATGACAAGCATCAGGCATATCACAGCCTGAAAGTTGGCTCTCGTGACCAGCATTCCTGCCTATCGCAACTCCTCACTTTCCTCGCAATGCCGAGTGGGCATCCGTCCTATACTATGCCCATACTCAGAAGAAGAACTTTGAGAGAGTTTTCATAGCTTGATCTAATCACAGTTTCCTTGTAAATGTGCTATTAGCATGTGCTATCTACAGTTATATCACAAAAATTTTCCCAAATCCATTTTATATTAATTTAAATAAATAAAATATGATAAAAGAGTTTGTGAGGAGAGGGTTGAACTGTATAACAAAATTCTTCTAACGGCCCAGCTTCTTACTTGAAATACGCACACTGATGGGGGATCGAACCCAGCCGCATTTCGAAGCTCCGGCTTAAGCCGTGTTTTAAACTTCGGCTTAAACGGAGAAACCGGGCCTAAGAGCATTAACCTCATCCTCTTACTGTCTCTCCTGAATCTTAACAAACGTTGCTCACTCATTCCATTTCACTCCCCCGGAACAATGCAATTAGTAAGTACAATAGAATCACCCGTTTTGTAAGTTTTTGAGGCAGGTTTAAGAAAAGGCCAGATCGGACCGGACCGAGGAGAGGGTACAGACCATAGGATGTGGAAGCGATGTTAAGAATTTGGAAAAAGTATAGCTGTTCATTTTACTTTAGCCTACTTCAGAATGAATTGTGTCATATACATGAGCATACCTTAAGTTCATCCAAATACTTCAACTTCCGTTTCTCAAGGAGGCGTTTAAATCAGCGCAAGTACTTACCAAAGAGGAGCAATTAGTTCAGGTTGCGGGGGAGAGAAGAATGGCAACAGTTCCGCAATCGTGGCGTGACTTTCAGGTCGTTCCGTTCCATCTCCCGATATCACCTATGATCTGGTTAGAAACCTCCGTGACCTCATCACACTTCCGCCTTAATCGTCATCGGTTTCTTCCGGACGATAATGATCAGGAAAGTGCAGTACTAACAATGTCCTTCCTCATAGTCACCAATTCAGTGAACCGCAACATCATCTTAGCCTTCCATCTCTGTTTATATTTACCCTACAGCAATAAATCTATCTTTTAAATGTTTTTAACATGAAGTTCGTTATGAAGCAAGGAAAAGCGTCAGGCAGTATTTAACGCTCCATTTACAAACGCGGTAAAACACTATTGGAGAACGAGGGAGAGTTTGAAAATACAAGGCAAAGTCGAGTAACTTCTGGTTCCAAGATTCTTCAATGCGGTAACGCATGCGTATTACATACTATTTCCGACGATAGTGAATAATAGAAGCTACAGCTACTGAACATGGTGGTTCCAGTTACCAATATTATCATTGGTGACAAACTGGTGATCGGTTGTTCACCTTAAAATATCAATAACCTTCAGCTCATATTAAGTTGCTGTATGAATTAAATTTTAAGTAAATATTAACAAATGAAAAGGCAAATAGGATGTAGGTAGCAATTGAAATACAAAATTAAAGTATTACATATGATAACATTCCATGTTCCAGTAAATTAAGTAAAACACCAGGTAGGCTAAGTTACCAGTGCAGGAAATTCAACTTTTCATCTGAAACCTGAACAAGAAGCTGAGCAAAAATCGTTAAAAAAGTGTTTAGTAGATTGGGCTGTATGATATTGAATAAGACAATTTAGAAGCTAGAAATGAAGCTGAAAGTAGACGCTTTTTAATTTTTTTTAACTATTCGACTACTTTAATAGTTAGTATAAATGAAGATAGAAATACGCAAGTTCCTGTGTGTTACACTGGACCTAAATGACGTTTGGTAATATTTTTCTCGGCAGGTAATCTCCTTTTAAAAATGGAACTGCGTGTTGATCCCTTAAAGCTTAGAGTACGTAGATAATAATCTACCCAATTCAATACAGATATTTCATAATTTTTTTAAGCTCACTTAAACCCACAAGTATGAATGTGTGTTCTGTCAACTTTATATATCATAAATGAAATACTGGTAAAACACTAAATTAATTTAAACATGACCTAAATAAACTTTTGATAAAATACCGTTATATTTAAGCTATTTTCATAATGCAACATACATATCTTGATCTTCTTAATGAGTGCGAAACCCTAACTGCTCTGAGTGCATTTTGGAAGTTGTATGTAGATGTAAATTAATTATGAAAATCTCATATTTTTAACTGTTTTCTCACAGAAACCGCGTGTATGACAGGGATTGGACTGCAAAATTCAATGTCACAGCTGGGATTTGAACCACGGATCTTCCAGTCTCTAGCCGGTTGCTCTACCACTGAGCTACCATGTCAATATGCCGGCATAGCATTGAATTTCTCAACTGACTCGCAATGAATCCTGAGACTTATAGTACTTACAACAATGTAAGTCGCCATTGGGGTTGTCATATCATAATTTGAGATCACCTTGTGGTTTACCGAAACATGCGAGTCAGTTGAGAAATTAATGTTATGACGGCATGTTGCCATGGTAACTCGGTGGTAGAGCAACCGGCTAGGGACAGGGAGATCCGTGGTGCAAATCACGGCTATGGAATTGAATTTCAGTCTGACTACCTATGGCATTCTAATTTACATTAATATATTATATAAGTTACGTCTACATACATATTTTTAGGCACGCTTTTATAGCCTTATTGTTTACAACTTATATAAAATTATATAAACTCTTTCACTAAGAAGCCTTCACAGGCTATTAATACATAAGCTTTATTTGCTATATAAATCTTTTACATAGTACAGACATTTTAATAAAAATCGTTCGCCATTTAATGGGGATATTCTTTAATATCATATCCTTGGAAAATGCTGAAACTAAATATTCTGTTTAGTATTTGTTGGATATTTCGTTTTAGATTTATGCTGTTCACAGACTAGACTTGATTCAGGCGGCCTTAAAACAAGTATTTCCGGTGAAATCTTGACCTCGATGTTTTGGTTGAAATACAATACTTCCTCTTACCTACTATAGACAGCAGAGAAAAAATTCATATGTTCCGCTCACATCACTTTTTCTACCTATTCTGGTACAAAATATTCTTATAAAAAGTTTTTCTTATCATTCAGATAATCGAGTAAAACATTAGCAGAAACGGTCTCATTACTTAATTCCTTGTAGTAAGTAGAAAAGAAATAAGGGCATACTCTAGGCTAAAGCGATAGTGAAGTGTTCTAAAACCGGTAGCTAAGGCGTAGTCAGGAGTAAAGCAAAAGAAAATGAGGGCGTCCCGTTTGAGAAAGATTTAAGTTTTGGAGCATTTACAGTTACACCAATAAATTGCAATATCTCGAAAGTCGTTACTCTACAAAAACTGTATCTGAAATAAAGTGTGTTTGAACGAGATCTACTACTTGAGCAGCAAGATTTTGTATATCTCTTACGGTTTACCGGTTATTCCAAAAGCCATACAGAGTGAAGAGCACCTCAAAGACCATTCCCAGAAAATTCAACCTATACATTTCGTTTAGCATAAAAATATTTAAAATATTTATTGAAATGTTTAACCAAATGGTATTTTAATCAAAATTGCTAGTGCAATTTTTGAGAAAATAAACATTTTGAAAAGCGATTTTTGGGGAGAGTAGTTTTTCTTGGAAATCTTGATGTCCTATCCTTCGAAGGCGGTGAACTTAAAATATCAATTTTGGGTTTAGGACTTTACGTTTTTGAGTTATACTATCCATAAGCACACACAAGTACACCTCTTTTTATAGAAGTGATTTTTATTCAGGAGACCTCAAAACATATATTTACGCTGAAATCACAATATAACATTTTGGGGGGAGCACAATACCTTCTTTACTTAGCATGGATGTTGTATTTTGGCAGAAAAAGTAAAAGGGGCATAGTTTGCAGAAGATATCAGTAAATGAAGAATAGGGTTTGTGAAAGTCATGTCAATATAATAACATTTTGTAATACATTATTTATAGCTATAATTTCAATTTTGTTAATGATGTATTATATATAATTTTGAGGAAGTTTTAATTTCTACTTTATTGTTAAAGGGGTATAACATAAGTTTTATTTTTTTAAAGTGAGAAGTGAATAATGTTCATTATCGAATTAGAACGAACAAATAATGAACAAGTGGGGTTAATTGAAAATTGATTTCTATTTATTTTTCACCGCCACAAAAACCTAACAGGTAGTTCCGAATGCATGTTTTTATGTGCCATTATATTTGAATACCATGAAGTAGCTGGAAAAAGGAAACATTAACGAAAACGTGCGTAAAATCAGCGCTAATCTTTTCAATTCACACTTTTGCGAGACAATTGAGGTTTCGTAAGCAAACGTAAACTTCGGCTGTTCTCTGGAGCACGACTGTGGTACTCTTTTCATCCGACCGTGATAACTAATTCGACCACGATCACGCCCGGCCTTCGCTCTCCTGGAAAACTTTCACTGCTAAACACAAGATATTCTATGCTAACTACTCATTCGTTCTAATGGCTTTCACATTACCTAGGAACTCTCTTGCGGTCCCAGCATTGATACGGAAATGGAGTAACTTCTTCATAACTTAATGGAGAGCAGAGGCGTAACTTGTCACATTCGTGTGCGGTCAAATGTTATATCAGACTCCAGATCCCCGCCCATCATCGTGATGAAGATGTTTTCTAATAGAGAAAGGCAGAATAGCTGTTGACCTTTATCATCCCCATTACGTCCTCAGCATTTATACTTCAATCAAGAGGCAAGTCTTGAAGATTTATCTTCCGTATTCTAATTGTGTTTCTATTCGACCCTCTCCGATTACAGCCTGTAGAGTTCCATACTGAAATACGATAATTATCTGATACGTAGCCTCTAGATGCGTTACTAAGAATTGGGTAGACGTTTCTACCCAACATATTACACACGAACCAATCGTCTGTTCAAAATTAAGGGTAGAAGGTACAGAACTGAAGTAGGACAATTCTCTTTTGTTAATAGAACCATTAAAGAATGGAACGGATTGCTTGTACCAGCTGTCTTTAAATAAAAGTAGGTAAAATATCAATACAATGGATGTTGGAAAATATATTGTAAATAATACTTAAATGTATGTTTGTGATTTCATACTGTCGTAAATACTAATGGTAATCTTATTGGTGATACTGATTAGATAGTAAATAAAGAATAGAAATAGTAAAATAATTCATTACTTTAAAATTCTCTAATTAACTATTGTATATAGTTGTACAAAGCCACAAACAGATAATCGTTTCGAAAATGATTAATCATATTATGGTTATTAATTGTTTATAAACTTAATGTAATTATATTCGAGTTAGACTGCTTTATTCATATATTATTTATTGTTCATTGCATTTTTCTTTGTCATATTGTTGTGTACATATATTTAATTCTGCCACTGGGTAATACCCACTTGCAGTGAAACAAATAAATAAATACATAAAATCGTAAGTTTTTTTTTTTAATGGAAACAGATTTTGGATTACATTTAAAACATAACCGTAAATACACTGGGGGTGGCGATTAGACCGCTCGCCTCCCGGGTTTGATCCCAAGCGTCCACAATTTTGGTGGGTTTTCTCCAAGCTCTCCTGTTTTCCCCACCACTCATTTCAGCAATTACTCCACCCTCACCGTTCCAATCATCTATTTCGCTTACATTTCATATCACCCACTTCATGTGCATTCCTGGCTAAGGGTTGACCCCCGTAGCACATTCTCCATTCTGTGGTTTCGTGCTGTTGGCTCTCCGACAGCTTCTGACCCCTAGGCATTGGCTTGTAAGTCCTAGAGGGGTGACAGTCTTACAATTACGGGGGGGGGGGGGGGGGGTAAGGCAATTTCGAAACGAAACGAATACATTGATTGGATTTCATAGTTTCTAAGACTATGTAAGGTAAATCATTAAACATAATATTTCGACTTAATGTGTTTATTTTAGAAAATCCAGAGAAATATCCTCATAAGGCTTGCTTACGACACATCAAAACTGTGTAATTATTATTAAACATGTAAGATATAATTTATAAATTAGTAACAGCTAAAGAATAAATTCTTGAACTGTAAATATTTTTAGATAAAAATGTTAATCAAAATATGTGTTCATCCACTTTGTAAATTCTGCTCTCTGTTAACATCTAATACAACACCTAAGTAATAAATTACGAATATATTGTAAATACTGGTCTCTGAAACAAAAGTTACCAGTTTTCATTTCCCCATGTATAAAGGTTTGAAAAGGAGCGCTTAAGTAAAATATTAATACGAGTGAGGAACTAACTTTAATTTAAAACTAAAATTTGTACACTAGTTTAACTTATTTGAATCAACTATTTTAGACATAGAGGGGTGAGATAACGCATAAAAGTTGTAAGTATAATGATTAAACCTTGGTCTTATTTTATACACAAACAATGTTTGTTGAACCTTTAGCTATATGTACCATACAAAGCACTGGAATAAAATACTAAATTCATCGAAAGAGATGCCCCGAAATGTTGATCTGAGGCTAGCATTCCTCAGTTCACAGGTTCAGTCCCCTTATATAGTGTGCATTATCTGCAACAGGTGGTTTCGTTTGATGACTGGTATGGCAAATGCACACAGACAGTCAAAACACATACTCCACGTGGAGTTGAAACGCAGCTGTCTCTGCATGCCATTGAATAGAAGAGGGACGCAATTTGACAAACCTAAATAAGATCACGACAGTAACGAGTTTTGAGACGGAACTAATTTCAACTCCACATGTAGTTGAAATGAAAATCTCTCATAAATGTACGCTACTATTGGTTACAAGGGAAACGCCATTATCTATTTCTAAAATAGTTTGACATGGTTTTCTTCTCACACGTTAACGAGGCTTTTGCATAGCGTTCAATCAATACGCTTCTTTTTTCCCCCTTCTTTTTTTAGTTTCACTTCTAGAACACACCAAAAATTACCATTAAATAGAATTATATATATTATCATTATTTCATTGTTTATATTTTCATCATGTCTGAAACTCCGTTCAATGCCATTTTCAATATTTATTTTTTCACAGATTAATATAAGGATTAGCCTCTAATACTGTTGAGGGTTCAAGCCCGGAGGAGAATGATGCCTTTTTTCGAAAGGGAAGTAAAGCCGTTGACCCTTGTAATATTTATTTGCACGTAAAAGGACCCACATCTTGAAAGGAAAGGTCTCTGGTCCAAATTTTCCATGTTTCACGTCCGCAAGTCGCCATTTCGTCTCTACTGTTATCTATGAACGCTGAGCTGAATTCTCGTGAACATATTCACATAGTGGCGAACTCGCGGACTCGAAATTCCCTGACCAAGAAACCACTGTAAGGATACCCAAATATACGCCGAAGTTCATGCAACTTGAAGTTGAAGGAGAATATGAGCATAGAAATTAGAAATAATTGTACAAACTACTTCCACCTTCTCTTTTCTTCTACAGTTTCTTCTATTCCTTATTATTTTTAATTTAAATTAAAATGCTGAAAAATGTGTCTGATTCCCCTGTAAACACTCATTTTTTCGTTTAAGGATATTTTTAATTAATGAGAATAAATTAATTTTTTACAAATATTTTAATAAAATTAGGTTAGTTTAAATAAAAATTTCACTCTTATTTTTAATTTTTCTTCATAGCTTTTAGTTCCGTTTATAATTTTTTTTATGGTATTAAAGTAATATTTAAAAACACTGTATGTGGCTGTATGTTGTAATGAATGAATCCTGTAATTGGGCTTAACTTTTTCTTAGAAAGACACCCTGTAAATTAAACGTTCTATCATTATTCAAACAGTTTGTAAAATTATAATAAACTTGTTTAAATTTGTAGAAATTAATAACATAATTATGCTTTAGAGTCATGCTTACAGAATATAAAATAGAATACTGTCATGTTAGTTAACTGCTCTGCGGGCCAGCATCAGCAAATAATGCAGGCGGATTATTATCTCAGCTGTAAGAAATGCGATTGCGTTCTTTGACCTCTAAAATGTTTTAGATATTTCCCTTCGGCAATTTAGGAGAGCTAACCTGAAAATTTAATCACATTCTTAGCATCGATGATATTAAATTTAATGCCCATATGTATTGAACTTCAACATTTATGCATGCCATTCAAAACAACCGTTTCCTAGAAAAGTATAATAATTTGTTGTTCGATTATCTAGATATTATGGTTGCCTTAGGCACACACAAGGCATGGTCGCTTCTCTTGGTAATAATTGGTGATATGTTAAAAACGTAATGGTCTATTAATATAATTGACTGAAAAATAAACATGTTTACGATATATGTTCTGTTAATAAAACACAATCGACCGTTCTTTCTAGATATCGAAATGAAATCTCAGACAATTATCTTACTATAGATCGACATCTCAGCCTCTATAGGTTTTAATACTCATGTTGTTTGTTCCTGATTCGGCTCAATAATCACAGCCTCCGCGATATTGTTACCCGGACGTCGTTACCGGCTTCTCTCAAAATGTTATTTCACAATTTTATAGCAATTCTTTAAAACAATGAAGTGCTAAGTAAGTATCCTAGTGCTGTTATTATCTTTCACGTCCTTCTTTCTTCTCTTTCTTTCTTCAACGCGTTGATTGGATTACTTCCTCAGTGGTAAATGTATTAGATGGTCTCGTTCGATTGCGGGGAGTATAATCGATTGTTGGGAAAACGATTTGGTTTTTCAGAAAACAATTTGCTCTACAAACATTATTTTCTCACTGTAATGCCTACACACTTCAAAACTTAAGAATTCTGTATAGAAACACAATATTTATAGATTTCACCATGCAACTTCAGTATAACCTATCAAAAAAACTCTATGCAACAATCCACATAACTTTCTGCAATACTTCATAAACTAACAACTTAAAAAAGCGTATCCTTCTATCTAATAAACATTTGTAGATAGCGTTTATTGCATATTTACTTGTAGATAAAACGGGAATAGAGAAACACAGCAACATTAAACGATGGTCAATCTTTTAAGAGCTGGCCAGTGATAGGTTTTATTATGTTGTCTTTGGTAGATTAGGAGAAAGATAAATGAATAAAGGCTTCCCTTTTAACATAGGTTAATCATTGGCAAAAGTTTACGAATTAACAAGGAGCTCTCGGAATTAGTTAACTACAAAAAGTGTATTTGACATAAATTATGCACTTTAACGAGATCTACATTTTTGTGTAGTAAAACTTTGTCTTTCTTTTTACTAGAAACGCAAAAGCCATCCAGAATGAAAAGAATTTAAGTTATTCCTAGAAAATTCAACTATATATTTCATTTATTCATAAAAATGTCATGATATGTTGGACTTTCGAAACATTTCCATATAAAGGGTAGTTTGGGGTGGGGAATTTTCTTGAAAATCTTCGTGTGACATCCCTCTAAAATACTGAAGATAATACTTTGATATTTAGTTTCAGAGTTTTACTATTCACGGATACACACATTGATCTTTTATACTTTTTTTAATATGTTCTTCATATCAGGAACCTCAATACAAATATTTCCAGTGGAATCTCGACATCGAATTTTCGGATGAAATACAATACTTCCCCAGAGATGTTTAGTACCTAACAGACCTCGTATACAGCAATTCAAACATAATTGCTTCCAAAACCTGGTGCTTCAAAACTTTTCATATGATTTTCTCTACTTTTGGCATTTACTAATGACATAAAACTATTCCTGCGAAAGCTTATTTTTCTATCTACTAGTTTTAATCGATATTAATATTTATACAAAAAGCTACATTATACATTTCATTACATATACCAAGGGAATTGTGATAGATATTTAAGAACTGCACGCTATATTGGCTTCAACATTTCATTTTGCAGTAGGCATCTTGATCGAAAGAAACAACTGAATGTTGATAGAATTTTAAAATAATTACACAAAATTCAGTAGTTTGAAACCTTTACAACAAATATTTCGGAAATGGCTACAAAATGTATTTAAAAATAACTGTCTTAAACAGATATTCATTTTTGGTACTGTATATTTTTGTCCATTTCATTATCTTTTGTAAGTTATATCAGATCACATAATTTCTTTCGAATGATGATTAAGAGTTTCTTGCGATAAAAGTTTAGGCATAGATTTTATTTCTCGTCAACATATTTTAAAATATGACATTTTAATTAAAACCGTCCCATCCATTTTTCAGAAAATAAATGCTTTCGAAAATGTTCCATGCAAAATGTAATGGACGTGCAGAGATACTTTTTTTAATTTTATATAACTTTGAAATAGAATTACCAAGTTTGTTACTTAACCGACATTTTCTTCTTGAGCCGTTAAGCCTGTTCTGCTCCATGCCGATCACTCAGTATGGTTGCAGTATTTAATAGGACCAGCTATTCACATTTCTCTTCCCTTCATGTACTGCAATAGCTTCTGTAGCATTTTTTTTCTTTCAAATAAACGAGATAATCAAGGCGCGCTAGTTGCATGGTGGCTGGAGTAAACAGAGTTTGTTACGCCCAAATAAATACAGTTTGTGTAACTGGACACTTTCTCTTCCAAATCAAAGAAATAAAATCAAAACATTTGATGTGTTCCATTTGAATAAATGTCCCTAGCTATTCCAAATACAAACTATCCTTACAAAAGGTTATTCTTTATCCACGTCATGCTAATTGTGTCTAACATTAACCTTTAAACTTGCTTCCTTGTAAGTAGAGGAGAAATAACGGAATACATAAGGCGATAGTCAAATGTTTGTGATGTGAATAACTTTAATACACGGTGTTTTAGTCAAAATCGTTTCAGCTATTTTTGAGAAAATAAAAACTTTCGAAAAATGTTCCATGTAAAGAGTAATTGGAGGGGAGGGATTTGGTCTTGCATCCTTGGAAGATACTGAACTTAAATACCAATTTTGGTATTTGACCGACTTTCCTTTTCTGAGCTATGCTGTCTACAACACACACATGAACCTTTTTGTAATGTTTCTCAGGGGACCTCAAAACATACATTTCCAGTGAAATATCGGTATTGAATTTTTTAATGGAATACGATATTTTCTCTATTCACAATGTACATACGGGATAGAGAAAGTAAAAATAATGTAGCATAACAAGACCAAGTGGTAATTCAAAACTAAAATTATAACAAAAACATAATGCAATTATGATTTAACACTTTAGTGAGTGAGAGAGAGAGAGAGAGAGAGAGAGAGAGAGAGAGAAACATTCACACTGTTACAAAGAAGCCATTAAATCCTCTCATTTATTCCTCCTTTCCTCCCTCCCTGGGATTACATGCCGCAAAGGGTAACAATGGCTTCATGGGTGCTCAGCGCCAGTGACTGAAGGCCCTGGTCGCAATAAACCCAATCCATATATTGAGTTTTGTGACGAAAGATAAAAAGAGATGGCTTTTGTCATTTCTTGGAGCTGTGAGAAACTGAAAACGCGAAGCAAGTAATGTAAAATGATTCAGAATTGTTACACAACAGACAAAAATGCGACGTTAATAAATCCTCCGCAGCACCGAACGCATCTAAAAGCTCGCAACTGGTTTCCAAGGCCACCGCTTAATCAGCAGGTATAGCTTCTCATAGTTATTTTATGAAAGAAGAGTTTCTTAAACGGAGAATGCGTATATTGAACAGTATTTAAAGACCACTGGCGAATACACCTAATATTCTATGAAAGAATTAAAATGTTGGCAAGAACAGAGAAATTATGCTTCTCAGTTTTAGATTGACTTTCTGCTGAGAAATAAATGGGTTCTAGATATATACAAATCCTATAGTTGCTTAATCATATTTTAGCATCACATAAAGTGCAAGTTAACACTAGAAAAACTAACGAAAGATTGTCCTCCAGAGAATCGAACCCAGATGTTGTTGAGAGTAGCTTAACATAATATAACGTGTCACTTAAGTTTAGACTTCTTGCTTGTAATGTATTACTATTAATATGTAGCGCATATACCTCAAGCTTCATGCTTATTCACTCATTCAAATCTCCATGTATTTCATATGAATGGATACCTGTGTGGAACGTGTAATGAATGAAGAAATGTTTGACCGCAAAATAAATTAGCTTCATCCTTAGGTCCAGATCAAGAATACCTATTCTATAGTTTTAATTTGTCAAATTATTTAAACTACATATTGTAGATATAAAAGCTGTTGTATTCTACCCAAGCATTTTACATGTCACCGAAAATATAGGCTTTGAGTTTTCTAAATTAAAATAAACCTGTCTCTCTGTTATTGAAAGCTCTGATAGGAAAAGTATGATGCATAGGAAGTTGATATTTTAGTTCTGCACCTTTCAAGAATGCGACGTGAAGATTTTCAAGAAAATACGTCATCCCAAACTACATCTTACATGGAAAATGTTTCCGAGTTTTATTTTCTCAAAAAAGGTTAACCTTTTTAATTATAATATTACATGTTTAAGCTGTTTACATAAATCTTCTAAAATAGCCTGTAAAGGCCTCTTCATTTTGATTGTATATACTAAGTGTCAGACAGATATTTTCTTCACCAAAAATGCACATCTCTTTAAAACATGCAATTAGTTTTTAACAACTTTTTGTGGCAAAAATTATTTCATGACAGACAAAAATGTTGTTCACCAAAAATGTTTATCTCTTTAAAACATGCAATTAGTTTCTAATAATTTTTTGTGGCAAGAACTATTTCCGAAGTATTATTCGTTTTTGTTTTGCATTTTTCAATAATCATCATATTTGAATTATTAATTTTTCAGTTGCTTCTCATGATGTGATGTTATGAAAAGAATATAGAATTACAAAACCAGTTTAGTAAATATATGACTATTGCTTCAGCCTCCTGTATTCCATTTGTAACTAGAATGAAATGTGTAGAAAAAAAGCAATTTCTATTAACTTTTATCTCGATTAACATGATGTAGCCAGAAAGGAAGCTTTGAAAGGATAAATTTTAGAATTTATACAAAAATAAACGACAATAGCTAGGAACGTCATATGGATGGAATATATAATATTTTTATTTTGTGATATTTGTTACTTAAGTTTAAACTTTCTCTATACGTACTATGTACATAGTGTATAGAGAAGGTATTGCATTCCACCCAAAAATTCCATACCGAGATTTCACCGGAAATACATGTTTTGGGTCCCTCTGAACCCAAAAAAAGTATTTTCAGAAAAAAGTCCGTTTGTACGTGTGTGTTGTGTGTATATGTGTCTTTGGGCAGCATAGCTCAAAAACTAAAATACCGTTGAATACCTAACTTTTTATTTAGAGTTTGGCATCTTCCAAGGATGCGACACGAAAATTTTCAAGAAAATCGCCTCACTGCAACTATCCTTTACATGGAACTTATTTCGAAAATTGTTATTTTCCCAAAAATTCCTAACGATTTTGATTAAAATATCATGTATTAAAGATATTTACCTGACATATAAAATGTATACCTTGAATTTTGTGGGAATAATCTCTGAAGACTACATTACTCTGGATGAATTTACGAAATTTTGCATTACTGCTAAACCGTAAGAGATAGACAAAAACTTACCACATAAAAATGTAGAGCACGTTAAAACACACAGTTTATGTTATATACATTTTTCGTGGAGTTGATCGTTTTTGAGATATTTCTTGTAATTGGTATACTTTTCTCATACAGGAATTAGTCAGCTCCTGTCCATACAAACCACCTTATTTAGTTTCTACTTACAAGGGAGCAAGTACTAAGTCTATTTGTGCTATTTGTTTCTCGATTAGCATGAAGTAAACAGAAGCATAAGCTTTCTAACTATAATTTGTTGTAGAGATGTAGAGAAAGTCATATGAATGGAACACATCAGATATTTTGTTTTTGCTTTCTCGCAAGGGGCAGAGAAAGATTTAAGCACTCTGGCAGAGGCCTATTGTGTAATATGCAATCTCCGGAAGGAGAGAGAGAGAGAGAGAGAGAGAGAGAGAGAGAGAGAGAGAGAGATGAAGAAACCAAGGGTTGCTGTCCGGGCCAAGTAGCGGCAGGTGCGGATGTTTCGGGGTCCCTAAAGTTCCTGCGCTCTTCCTGACAAACTAGTTTGAACTGCTCTGGTTCCGTAGCAGAGGAGGAGGAAACAGTTGCAGAGCGCATATCCACTGCACGTCACACACCACCAATCTACCCTGTCAAGCGCCGTACCCCGAAAGATAATATGGAATGAAACGATGGGGAATGAGGAGTCGGAAAATTTTGTAGTATTAGAAAACCACTCTCCACATGGCGACAAGGAAAAAAATCATGAAAAAGCTAAAGTAATAGTGGGAAGTAGGTGGAACCAACCCGTGATTTCCCGAATTGGACCATAGACGAAACCACCTGTGCCAACACGCTCAGTTACTTTAGTTTACAAACGCCTTCGAGGTTTGAAGTGTTGGTGCAGACTCTTAAGTTTATTCACAGTTGCTTCTTGTTGCACCTGTGTGTCTTGGCCAACTATCCCTTAATGAATAATTAAACTCCAGCAGCGAAAGTCAACGTCTCAAACAAAGCTTCAATGAAACTCTTTTGTGACAGTATGCACTCTACAGGCAGTTTGCGGTCGTGTCCTAATTGCATTGTAGACCCATATTCTGAATCGTATAACTCTCTTGCTCTGAAATGTTGATAGAAATATGGATGTCTTGAAACATTTTTGTAAATTATTCTAAACAGTTTATATGTTTTATAGAATTTATTGGCATTATACAGACCTTTAACCAAATTATATACCTAGGGAAAATAAAACGTTCACAACATTTGATGAATTTCAAGTATGTACTACTTAATATAAAGGATTAAATGCTATAAAATATGGAAAACGGAATATTCGAATCCAGTTCTACTTTGGAGCCTACTGCCATAGTAATAATTATTAATAGTAAAATACTTATTGACTAGATAGTTCAAAGATATCTGCTTCACGTTAGTCGAGATTGGGGTTTACAAAAATTGCTTTACTTTCCGAGGTGGCGAGTTCAAAACCGGCAGAGAGTGATGGATTATATTCGGACATAATGATCATCTGAAGGTAAATAAACCCGGGGTCCCGTATTGTCGATTTACGGCATGTAAAAGAATCTCAAGACTATGAGAAAAATGTTCGGTCTTTCACCCCTAATATAGAATGGGACGCTGAAAACCATAGCAGTTAAACAGCGTCCATAAAGAATAAAAGAAATTGTTCCATTAAGAGCATTATACATACTTACACATTAAGCGGAGATTAATGTGATATACCGTCGATGTTAAATCTGCTAAATTTATTACCCATTATGTTAAACTCTATTTTAGATATCGCCATAAATGTTTACATCATATAGATAAATATAGAATCTTCTTGGCTCCCTGATATATTTTTATACAGTGAGTTTATTAAACAAAATTTAATATTTTTCTGAATTTTATCATTATCGTTAAAATGTTTCAAACCATTTTTTAAAAAACAACTTTGGCTATTAGCAACACCAAATTATATCCATAACAACACTTAACATACAGCTTCAATTATGTCTAAGAAAGCGGCTAATTTATTACAAAAATAAAAAGTTTTTTTTTTGTTTTTTTTTTGTTTTGTTTAGGGCACCCTAAAAAGCATATTTTCGGTATCAAATTTTTGGGTGGAATGCAATGCTGTCTCTATACACACTGTAAATAGTACGTGTAGAGAAAGTAAAGTCCATAAAATAGGCTCGCATATATTTACAAAGAAATAAGCCGCACGGCTTGGGTACCAGAAGCAGCCATGATTAACTGAAATACCAATTTGTAGTGCGTCTCCCAAAATGGGACAAATATTTACTTCTCTGCTCCTGAGTAAAACTTATGATTTTTACTGAAATACTATTGAATTTGTAATACAAAATTGAAAATGGACTTTAATTTTTAAACATAAAAATATACTGCCTAAAATATGAAAATCTTATATATGAAGATATAAGATTGATAATTTATAAGATTGCTTAAAAACTAAGTTGTAATTTTTGGCAATTTTTGTTATTTAGTCTCTAGATAAACCGTGATGAGATTTCATTATTTTATTGCAGCGACTTTTAAATTATGGTCAGCATAAAGTTAGGACAATCGTAATATATGCATTTCCTGTATACCTTTTTAGTTCATTTTCTTATTCCAAGATTTAAGCTTCTTTTAATAATAAAATCTGCCAGGCTTTCATATCTGCTGCTGAATTTCCTAGTGTTTGTAGTGATGCTAATTTGTTTTGAACAACACAATTCGAAAATGAACATGTTGTTTTACTGTATATAATTATAAATAATATGTACAATATCATTTATTATATTCTATTTGAATCTTAATACATCCAGATTGAGACTAACTATGTATGTAAATTAATTAATGGCTAGTTTTGATAAACAAGACATTATATGAATGACATTATATAACCTCAATAATTAATTTTAATCAAGAAAAGTGAGAAAATTATAGAGTGTTTTAATTTTAGAAGTACTCTTCATAAATGCCTTCCGGTAAATGTGATCATTATAACGGTGAGTTATTATAACCGGAGTCACGAGTTCTTCCGTTATTTATTGCTTAGATCTTGCTGATAACCCAGAGGCTGTAGAGAGGTGGTAGATGAAGTACCGTCTCAACATTTTCTATAAAAAGAAGAATAGTCTGAAGATTATATTTGTATAAGTTATTACGTTATTATGCTATTAGAGAGTTGCAAAACTCAATGGCACTATTCAAGTTAAAACTGGTAAGCGGGGAATTGGCGTGACGACTTTCGTTCTCCCTTCTTGTTTATCAGCGAAGATAGTGAGGGGATCGGCTTCGCCATTCCATTAGCAGGTTTTAACTTAAATCAGCGTCTTTGAGTTCTACAACTTATTTAATTTAAGGGCTATCTGCACACGTCAAATACGGGGCAGTTAGGCCACCTGGGTAAAGTCAACCTCAAACAGTATTTTATTGAGTTTCCAAAATTTTATTCCTATTTTACAATTGTATATAACGACCACGGCTGTAAACAATGTATACTTTTACATAATAATGGTTAATATTAAGTATAAATGCCACAACAATAGAATTAACAGATAACGCCAGCCTCACACAGTATTTTATTGCATGTTATTAAATATCAAAAATGTTAGTCCTATTTTACATTTGTATATTACAACTATAGTTGTAAACGATGTGTACTTTTACATAATAGCAATTAATATTAAGCATAAATGCCACAACAACGAAAAATAACATTAATATAAATAGACAGACAGTAAAAATAGGAACATATTCATTGGAAGCATACAATAATTATTTACATAACTGTATTAAGTAATTTAAATATACGGGTACATGTAGGTAATTATTTACAACGAATTAAATATATTATTAATAAATATTTTAAATTACGAGTAGCAACACTGTTTCTAATAATGTAGTGAAAGATTTGTTACAGAAGTCTAAGTACATTATTACTCTGAGCCGTTTCCTTTCGTGTAATGGACAGTCAAAGAGTAAGTGATTAATTTTCTGTATTAGATGTGAACAGGCACATGAGGCACTGTTTTGAGAATATGATCCAAATTTTCTGTGCCCAGTAATGAATTGTGTCAATGTAAATATAGGCTTAAAATGGTTTATATCTAATCTATCTTGAATTTCGGGGTTAATGCTACGGGACCAGCCTATACCACAGAATAATTGTTTGTGAATTTTAAATTTGCTCGGAAAATATATTCTGTAAACTTTTCTTGGCTCAAAAAGTTTTGAAATAGATCTAACTCACGTGTTATACACATGCCGTGTAAATACTGAATTCAGCTGTCAAATCAAAGCCGTGGTTTTCTGTTAGCTTTCACTTCACATGAACGGAAGGCCAAAAATGCCATGCAGTGTGATCTCCATAATGACGACAAATGATGAAGTAAGCAAAGTGACAGCGCTGATTGACTTACTTTCCCAATAGAAGGGGAAGTCCTTGCCTTATTTCCTACAGGAAATCAATCAAGACAGAAGAAAAACAGTGGTATACCTCCTAAATAGGTGCTGCAAAGCAATAATAGTAAACATTCTTAAAAACAGCCAAAGAAAAACACAGGTTTGCCTCTAGAATTCATTTACATTCCAAAACTGCTTCAATGTTTTTCTGTTAAGCTATTTAAAGCTGATTTACTTACTATTAAAGGTCTGAGTGCACGGAGAAATTTAGTGGATTGTGTTTCGTTTTCCGTTTTCTAAAATTATACTTTGTCATCACTTTAATGAGATAATATTTAGAATGTTTGGCTTGGAATTTGATATATTCTTGCAGCCTTATTCATTTCGAATTTTTCACGATCTATTCTCTTCTATTTTTCTCTTCGACTATATGAAAACCATATTATAAGTAGTGTCTCTGAATGAACAGCAAGAATTTTAAAACTAGCTTATATTTGAAGCATTTTGCTTTTATAATGTAATGTTTTCACATTATATAAATTTTATAAAGAATAAAATTACGAAGAAAGAAATTATTTAAAGCTGTTTAAGACAAATTTTGTACAAGAGCTGTCGATAAAAATCATAACTTAGTTGAGGTACAAGTATTTCTGAAATAAATGCGTCATAAATTTTCTGATACTTATGTTGTTAGGGAAATAGATGTCTGCATACATAAACTGGAGTTTATTTAACGACATTTTAACTTTTGACGTGATGTACTTATAACTATGAAAGTGCTCCTAACTACAGAATTACCCAAATCTAAATAACCAACATCCGCAAACAGCTTTGCATTCTCTTAAGAGTCAACGATTCCATTTAAATATTAGTGTTAAAAACAATAATAAAAGACTGTCTTTGCAGTCGAGTCGTCAGTGTCCTGACTTTTCACCTAGATGTCCCCCCTTCAAGTCCCGGCAGTGGTGGGCAATTTTTCTTTAACAAGAACCATTCTCAATCCCCAGAGTGTCTGGTAGTATGCATGTAACAGTGAGTGTGTGTTTAATAGTGTGTAATTGAAAAATAAAACTAACATATAAGCCTTACTTTTCAACGAGAAAACACCAATATTTTCTAAAGCAAGGACCCCGATATGGCCATGAAAGCTATAGGAGTCTGTACAAATTGAAAAAAGAAAAGGAAAAAAAACATTATAGGATTGAACAGTAAACCGTTTTTAAGAATTTTAGTGAGTACATATAAATAAATGTGTGCATGAATTTTGGATAACACCAATACATATGCCATTTGTTTATTTTCATTTTAACGCAAATTTTAGCAATAAAGGTAGTGTAAAATTACTGATTATCACTAACAATGTTTCAGTACTTTTTGATATATGAGGATTAGTTGATATACTCAGAAATAAAACACTGTAGCAGATTCGTAGAAAAATAAAAATACCTTTTAAAAATCTCACTCTAAATAAGGTAAAAATTGTCCTCTTTAAAAAGAATTCAGTGAAAGCATGAACGCCAAGAATCTTTACACTAATCAATTCTAAATAATATTAAAGCAATAACATTTAAAAACCTATACTTTCATAATAGTGTATGTGCTCTAAAATCATAGTTTACTTTATATTGTATATAGGTAAGAAAAGACATTCTGTTCTTATTTGTATTTGAATTTATTTATATTTATTATAAAACTAGTAACAAATAGCTAGTTTTTGAGGTGTTTTGCATTCGATACAGCTAATACTCGTATCATACTCCTATTTCACTCTATATACTCGGGAACATTTACTTGGAGGTTTATGATTGGCTATTCATATGTATCATCTTTTTTTCTTACTTTCTTCGTCCGTCATTAAACTCTTCCTTTGCTTTAAACACTTTTCTGCACAGTTTCTCTTACCATTACATACGTTCCTCATATCTTGTTCCAAACTCTGTCTGTGTTGGAAGCAATGGCTGGAATATGACCTAAGACCGCCTACCTGACTAGGTCATTAGCGCCCGTCACACAAAACGTTTAGTTTTATTGTGTTCGAACTTTCATACATAATGGCCGTCCTTGGCCAAAAATCTATTCAACCATAATATTATACGCAGATACAGTTATTTTAGCGCCCTTGCTAAAGCAATTACCTCGTAAAGCGTTTCTTTCGTTTAAAATGCACACCACTGCTGTAAGATTTCAA
Source organism: Hymenopus coronatus (assembly GCA_030762935.1). Taxonomy (NCBI): domain Eukaryota; kingdom Metazoa; phylum Arthropoda; class Insecta; order Mantodea; family Hymenopodidae; genus Hymenopus; species Hymenopus coronatus. The sequence continues at coordinate 104,584,530 of CM060896.1, forward strand.
ATATATATATATATATATATATTTATATAGAACTATTACTACAGATATTACTACAACTGAATTTGTCTTACATAATTAGGGCAGACAAAATTGAAAATATATTTCATACTTTATTACCATTATTACCACTTCACGATTTATAGTATAATGTTATTTTCAGTGCAAATATAACGTGATATTTATTACGTTCTTTACTCTTCTACAAAATATTCTTGCAAAAGCTTGCTCTTCTATCTATTACTTATTAAACTATGTAAACTTTCATTGAATATTTATATATTCCTTGTGAGAAAGAAGGATACAGTAGGTTAAAGCAATAATTGATTTTTAAAAAACGAATCACTAGGAAATGACTGAATTTCCATGTCTTTCCATAAATACGAGAAAATACGAATTTACGTATTGGCGACTCACTTTGTTATTCGAACCAATATATCTGAAATTATTAATATCACAACAGATCTTATTTGAATAAAAGTATGTTCTTTAATGAAATGCAATTTTATGTGCACCACAATTTTGTCTATCACTTAGATTTTACAGTTATAAAAAATCACGCGAGATGAATAGAACTTCATAGGCCACATCCATAAAATTTAACATACATTTTTTTCATTTGTCATGAAACCTTTTTTAGCGTTTTAACCAAAATTGTTTTAGCCATTTTTAGAAAATAGAAAACAACGATTAATTTTCCATATAAAGGCTGTTTTTTTTTAATTCTTCTGTTCATATACATACACACATACACACACTAACGCACATATGGACACTTTTCTTAAAATACATTTTTATTCGAACATTTAAAATATGTATTTCCGGGGAAAACTCGGTAAGGAATATTTGGGTGGAATACAGTATAGGTAATTAGAATAGAAGAAATTAACTTTTTTTTTATAACCTTGAAATGGGATAAACATTATTTCCTACGGGGTGAAATATTTAGCTTCATCTAAGTCATTGTAATAAATAAAATGAAACGTTACTACATATATCTATTAGATATTTTAATCTTATGAAAAGAACCTTACCGACAAATACTAAGATCCTTGCAATAAAATGTATTATAATTGTTCTTTATTGTTTAAAAGTTATTTAAAAGGATTAAATTTTCTGTAGAATATAAGAATAAAAATTTATATCCGAATGCTACCTTGTTAACAACTTTTATAAAAGCTATGTTAAGTCATTTATAAGAAATTCTGTAACTTGCTACAAAGAGCATAATTACCACTTGAAACCTAATTTATAAGTCATTACAATCCATAATTTTATCCTTTTAATTTTGTGAATGATTGTTTTAAAGAAGTTTTCTTAATTTCTTTATTTTAGAATACATTTTAATTCTAAAATAGAGATATGGCGTTTATAGGACAGAAATGAAAGCTTGCTCATAGTTGAAAACACTAAGAAATGCTGGATATATATTGCAATTTATTGAATTTGAAACAAAGTTTAACATACGTTCTTTAATACGAAATTTTAAATACTCTATGTAGTTCCGATTTCATTCCAATTCACTTATATTTGCAACATGCTGCTAATTTACGAGAGGAACACATTTTCTGTATTCAGAACAAATCGCGGGAGTGTTTTCGTGCCCTTGGACACATGTGATATCGCCTGGATGCGCGACCACTCACAGGGGAAATACTGGATGCCCCAGAATGGCAGTAAATCATATGATACGAAGCTTTTATTGACGTAAAGCCATGTTTACTACCTTGGAACAAAAGATCACACATATGAGGGCGATAACAATAAAGCAAATCTTTCCACTCTCACATTGGAGAAGATTACACCAAAGGTTACCTACCAATCTTATTTTCTCAACTAACTTAAATTTATGAAATATATAGTTTAGTATAAAAACGCAGATTTAACTTTTAAAAATCTACTGCAATAGGTTAAGAGATCAATTTATTTTACACTATTATGAACTTCTTTTCATTTTAAAAAAATAAATTGCACTTTTAAAATAGTATAAATACCTCAGACACTTTGTAATAATTGCATAAAATACTATAGAAATTGTTATCCAATAATGAATACTTATACAAGAGGACATTTTTAGTTTAGCATAAATATACAAATTATGCTTTTTAAAAAATATACATGTCGATTTATCGTATAAGTACAAAACTTTGTTTTAAACTACTTACCACGCAGAATCTTTGTAAGCTTCTATTTCACCCAATAACAATCTCTAAGTGAAATTTTACCAACGTTATTTGATCTCGGATTTGAACATGTCTTTTTATTGTGGGTAAAGAACGATTGTGCTGAAAATAACGTATTTAGGCTATTTGAACATAAGTATTTTCTAGATCAGAAATATAGGATAATGTATTTTCATGTCCCTCTCCTGTAAGAAGTTAGATTTTAATGTATTACACAATCGTAAAAATTAGGAAATTGTAAACTTTGAGGCCTTGTATCGAAAAATTTATTGTAACTGGATTCAGCGAAGTCAAAGAAAAATTTAAAATGTTAATACTGGAATTTTTGCCAAAGGAACTGAGTATTGGAAAGCAGTTTGACATTGCATACAGAGATTTTTAATGCCAGATAAAACAGCAATGAATAATTATACAAAAAGTTGTGTTACTGAGGCCAATATATTTATAGATTATTGCATAATATACAAGTTAAAACTATATTTGTGAAATATCTTTGAGATGAAGCTGGAAACTATTTGGTATACCTACAAGATTAAAAAAAATCAGTTTTAAGCCTTGTATCTAACCAAGTATTAACTATAAGAACAAATTTAATAGCAACAACTTACGTTCGTAATACTTCTAGGGTTAACATACTATTCCGTATAGTTTTACAAACTGAAATATTTCGGAATGCTACTGACCTAAATATCTAGTAATCCGATATGTACTACTTAAAGAAACGCTTGACAAACTAGCCTGCGGTGAGCTGGGCATGTTTTCACTGTTTAATGTCTTTATATTACGTTTTAAAGTTACGTAATAGATGTCAGGATGTCAAACGAACAAGCATCTTAAGGGCATAAAAATCGAGTCAGTGGGAAATGCCTTCCCCTATAGAGCGCTTTCACTTTCTTGTGAGCCGTTACTTACCGTGCTAAAGTATATTATACTGCCGCAACAATCCCGCTTGAATGGCGATACATCATGATTGGCACATCCTTGGGACAGACGATCCTTAAGCGAAAATGTTTGTTAATGTATACACAAGTATTTGGTTTCTATCACTTGTTTCCTATATCACATACTTTATAATCTGTTCTTTTACGTATTTCTTCACAAGTGTCAAAATTGTTCAGGTTGTGTCTGTATTTTAAACAGTCTGAATATAAGTTCTCTTAAATGTCCATTGGTTTGTCATCGAGATATTTATTGACAGACACTTTAAATAGGAAAAAATAATAGTACACAAATTAAAGTCCACAATCACACGCGGAATCTCTCATCCTTTTTCTTGATCCGATTCTACCTCCTCGCACAGCGCAAGAGTTAATACTCAGTCATAACGGTGGAACGGGAAAACACTTTCTCTATTATACAACAATTCTTCCTTTCCTTTTTCTGTTGAGTATATACAAGTATAATAATAACACGGCTAAGCACTCTTGTAACTACACACCGCGAGGAGTGTTTCTGGTACCTCACTGGACCGCGACCCGAAGTACACTGGCGAGCAACTCGGCCATAACTGAAGTCTATCTCGCTGGTAACAGTGACTATAAGCCTCGCGTCCGACTGTCTGCCCGATCTCCCAGGCACTCGCTGAGGTCTAGGCTAGTAAGTAACAAGTATTATGTGTAAAAGGCCTTGAAAGCATGAGTGACCTAAAGGTGTAATTAAAGGGGCAAGGCAAAAAAAGATGTTTGGAACCGAAAACCGTGACGTCTTGTGGTGGGTGCTTCAAATGTCAAATTATGAAACCTACTCCCAAAACAATTTTCATACTTCAACTTCCTTTCTCTTGGGATTATGTCACGAAACGTTACCCTTAAGATGATTGAGGTTTTGGGAGGTAACCCAAGACTATTTCTTATTCGTCACGTAAGTAAAAATATTTCCTGATCCTAACCTTGACTAATGTTATTCAGAAGATTTTCAAAGTCTGTTGATCCATCTCCAGAGCAAAAGTGGCACATTTGCCTGCGAGTTGTAAGAATCAATTTGGTTCCCAATTAAATAATGTTTATATTATGAGCAAGATATTGCGCCAAAACAGATATCTTAGAGTTTCTGGAATAATCCGGTATCGTTATCGTTACCGAATACCGTAAATAAAATTACGTATTTTACCACGACTGAATGCCTCCCCTCAGTCACTGAATACAGCATCTCTAGATAACAACTACCGAGATTTTTAAAGTACGGTCTTACGAACGGGAAGTTAGCGGTTCAGCAGAACCTTTCGCGCTGAATGAAATACCGGGGAGGTACATAAACTTAGGCTTCGCAAAAATCATTCCATCAGGTCCACGACTATGGTGCAGTGAGTTGCAGGAATGGCCGTTAAATACTATTTTATAAAGTATATCTTAATTATCATATTTAAACGAATTTCTCGAACCACTATTGTTTATTTTTCTATAATTTCTGAAGCAATCTTACAACTTTTATAATTCTTTCTGCGTTTATGTCATTGAGGTAAATCTTTGCAAAATTAGCTTTATTATATATTTCGTTCCAGGGACAAAGGGGATGCAGGAAATGGAAACGATGGCCAAATGCGTTCCTATCACATCGCCAATAACAGCTGGAGATCTTCAAAAATAATGAAGCATACCAAAATCAAAACCAATAACGGCGAATATCTCGGACTTTGCTACAATAAATGTAATTTGTAAAACATACGTTTTAGATAAGATGAACATTACAAGTATAAATTTTTGTTTATCTCTTATATTATTCACAATTATGCAGTACTCCTCCAGAATACATAGGAAATTAAAAAAAATCAAGATATACATTTATGTGTATATATGTGGTATTTTAACCAAAATAGTTGAGCCATTTTTGTGGAAAGCAAAACCTTCGAAAAACATTTCCATGTAAAGGATACTTCTTGAAAATCTTCGTGTTACATGCTTAAATTTACTGAACTTAAATAACATGTTTGGATCTCCGGTGACATCTCGAATAAAATTTGTGGGTGGAATACAATACTTCATCTAAGCCCACGATAGAAAAAGTAACAAGACAACAGTTGAAATTAACAAATCTTGATGCGAGTGAAGATATTGAAGAACGAGTAATTCCGAAAAAAGATTAGCGAATTTTCTAAACTAGATTTGTATAGTTTAAGTGACCAGCAATTCCATCTGTATATCTGCTTAAAAGGATCTGAGATCTGATGTTTTAAAGATAAAATAATAAGAACTTTTACTGGAATTCCATATAAGTTTCTATTCTCAAGAAAGTTTTCAGGAACAACCTCTCGTAGCAGAATTAGATTATGCTTTTCATTATTCTTTTGCGCCTTCATACTAAATCAGACACTCTCGTTTTCATGGTTGACGTTTACGTTACTGTAAGATGGCGCATTTGCAAAACATCGCGCGATTAGATTACAGTAGTTCAGAATGGGCTAGGGAAAGACTTTATTAATTCAATTTGTTGCCAAGAAACTTGACTGCAGTTGTCAAGGCAAACAAAAAATTCTGAATCTTTACACTCGCAAACCTTTCTCTTCTAATTGTTTTATACGTCTATATTTCTTTTACAAATTGTTCTTAAAAAGGGTGTTTTTACTATTTCATATTAACGGAGTTGCATGTTTAAAGGATGACAAATTATTTAAAAATTGAACGACGAATATCTTGTAAACTAACGCCACAACACGTTTTATTTAGATTAAATTGTGCGTTTTAAATAGATCTAGTTACTTTTTAGTAAGACTTTGTCTGTCCCTTATAATTTACTAGTTACGAACAATAAAACAAAATTCCTTCCATCCGCCTGGGAGGTGTAGTGGTGTCTGCCTCACATTCAACGCGAGTTCGAATCTCACTTAGGGTGAGTTACCCAGATAAGGGGTTTTTCGGGGTTTCCCCTTATTCTGAGAAGAGACTGTCGAGTAAATTTAAGCTCCAGGACCCCGAGATCATTTGAGCATTATTTACCAATTTCATTCAACGTCCGATATGATCAGCCTGGTTAAAGCTCGTTAAGCCTTCGGAATGAAGAGGACTTCACATGCTATTCCCTGACAATTCAAGATAAAATTTGATTTTCCATATAAAATTATTAAACTTTATTATGATATTTGAACCAAATTCATTTTCCCATTTTGAAACGACTAAAAATGACTATGTAAACGGTAGTTTGGAGTGTCACAAGTTACTACTTAAATGCCCAATTTGATGTTTATCACATATTTTCTTTTAGCTACCTGTACTCTATCTCTCCTTCCTCTCTCTTTCTTGCTTTTCTGCGAACGTTTGTTTTTAATCTGGAGGCCTCAAAATGTATTTCTATAAAAAGTCTAAAAATATAAATATAAATTTTGTTTGAATGCAACACCTACCTTGTGTTAGAGAAAGTAAGCATAACACAGATTGTTACTATGCAAAAACATCCACAGCGTTGCTTAAATTAGCTGAATTCTTTTACACAGACACAAAAAAGCTAATTAAGTTCGGACCTGTTCCAATACCAAGGTTATCTACTCGATTATGTTTGCAGGCATAATCCTGTTAATATGCGTTTTTCTCTTTTTTTCTTGAAAGTTCTAAAATTCCAGCTCATTACCATTTATTTCAATTTCCACATGTAACATTAATTGTGCTTAAGACTGAATAATTTAACTATATAGGCTAAACCAAAATTGACTTTGCATGCTTAAATTCATATTTTTCTTATTGTAGAATGATACTAATTATTTAATAAATCAGGTGGTATAAGTATTTGTTAAGGCTTTCATGGCCGGACCTCATTATGCACACACCTCTGAAGATGCTCACTGGAGAGGCGAGGGAAACTGCAGATGACGTCACACCTAATCAGGGCCCGTAAGTCGTGTTTTCTACTTGTTATTGGAACGACAGATTATTCCATATAAACCCCATAAAAGTGAACTGTCAACAACCTCTGGGGTCAAGTAGTCAGGGTTCTGGTTTCTCATCCAGAGGTCCGGGGTTCGATTTCCTGCCGGGGTGGTGAATTTTTCAGAATTTTTAATCAGAATCATTCCCTATCCATGAATATATGTGTGTGTATGTTTAATACTATAAAATTGAAAACCAAAGCTCAGAAACCCCACGGTTAAGTGAGCAAAATGCTGGTAGTTATTTCTCAAGTCAAAAGCCCCCCTATCCCATTTAACCGTATAGTTAAAAGGGCTATACTAATAAAACAAAAAAAAAATGATGTTTTCCGTTCATATGACATTCACTACATTTCTGTAGTAAATTATTTTTAAAAGTTTACCTTCTGCCCTCTTATGCTAATTGAGAAAAAAGTTTATTACCTGCTTCCTTATAAGTAGAAGGGGAATTTGGGGACACACTAGACTAAAGAGATACCAAAATCTTTTAAATTGAAATATATGTTTGAAATTAATTTCTTTGCATGACCAGAAGTTGAAAAATTAAAGTTTAAATATTTTAAAATGACTCCACCTGTATGCTTTAACGAGCTCTACATTTTTTGTGTGGTAACTTTTTGCCTATCTCTTACACTTTACCAGCTATACAAAAGCCATTCAGAACTTCGGAGGCTATTCCCAGGACATTCAAGTTACACATTTTATTTGAAGTCTCTTTAATATACGGTATTTTAATCAAAGTAGTAGGAGTGGTTTTTAAGAAAATAAATATTACCGAAAATTTTCTAAATAAAGAGTTGTTTAGGGTTCGGGGATTTTCTTTAAAATTATCGTGTCGCATTCTTAGAAGATACCAAACTTAAATATCGAATTTGGTACGAATTTTGTTTTTGAGTTATTGTGTTCAAAGAAATGCACACATATACACACTCTCATGGACCTTTATCCAAAAATGTTTTATATATATACAGGGAACTCTTAAACACGTATTTCTGTATCGCATTTTTGGGTATAATGTAACATTTTTAGAAAAGGTCCTTGTTTATATGTATGTGTTTGTGTGTGTGTGACAGAATATCTCAAAACGAAAAGTCTGTTAAATATAACTCGGTATTAAGTTTAGCATATTCCAAGATGTGATACGAAGATTTTCAAGAAAATACCCCTACCAAAACTACCCTTTTCATCGACAAATTTTCAAAAATTTTCATTTTTTCAAGATGGCTCTTAAGAGTTTTATTAAAACACCGTATATTAAAGATATTTACTTGACAAATGACATTCGTATCTTGAATTTTCTGGGAATATTATCTGAATACTTCTTCATTCTGGATGTTTTTTTTTTTTTTTGCATAACTGGTGAACCGTAGGAGACAGACAAAAACACAGTACACAAAAAAAGGTAGATCTCATTAGAATACATATACATTTTTTGTGGAGTTAACCATTTCCGAGACATTCCGTTTCAATTTCAAAATACTTTTCTCCTTCGTTTTATCCAATGCAAAGAGAGCCGAATTTCAGGTTTAGCACACAGCCACCAGCTTTTACAAGGATTTGACTATGAATTTAACCTAGTATATTCCCTTAATTTCCTTCTTGTTATAAGGAAGCAAGTAATGAGATCATTACCTGGATTAGTGTGAAGTAGATAAAAGAATAATATTTTATACGATTTTTACTTCCTCTAGCCCGTATGTACAATATCATAGTGGATAGAGAAGGTATTATATTCCATCCAAAAATTCGATGTCGAGATTCCACCAGAAATATATGTTTTGGGGTCCCCTGAGTACGACAAAAGCATTTTTAGAAATAGATCCGTGAGTGCGCCTGTGTGTCTGTGGGTAGCATAGCTCAAAAACGAAACTTGGTACTTAGGTTTAGTATCTTCCTAGGATGTGACACGAAGATGATCAAGAAAATTCATTCACCACAATCTACCCTTTACATGAAAACATTTTCGAAACGTATGAATTTCTTAAAAACGGCTCTAACAATTTTGATTAAAATCCCGCATATTAAAGATATTTACATCCCGAATAAAATGTACATCTTTAATTTTCTGATAATAGCCTCTGAAGACCTATTTATTCTCAATGAATTTTTCCGAATTTTGCTTAAGTGGTAAATGATAAGAGATAGAAAAAACTTACTACACAAAAAATGCAGATCTCGTGCTTTATGTTTTTGTTGTGGAGGTAAGAGTTTCTGAGACATTCCTCGTTATTGGTTTCAATTATAAAATACTTACATTTTTCTCAGACAGGAAATGTCCGTTTTTCTTTTGTTCTACTCCTGACCAGCAAAAAAGTGATTTGCAATGACAATCGCTTAATGATAGCTTTTAAAGCATTTGACTATCACTTTAGCCTAGTGCATTCCCTTGGTTCCCTTCTAATTGTATGGAACTAGGTATTAAGAGCATTCTGCTACTGTTTATCACGTTTAGCATTGTGTAGAAAGAAGAATGACATTTTGTAATAAGTTTGCAGAGCAGCTAGAGAAAGTCGTGTGAGTGTGACACATTAGATTTTTTAATGCAGTACGGTAGAGACAGGCATGTGAATGGAGCACATTAGACTTTTTTTATCTTCTCCTGTGGGCAGAGCTTCTCTGAAGATTGTAATCTATGTTTTTCTAGTTAATTACATTGTAGGACGTGTTCAGCAGTTTCTGCTTATTGTTTTTAGAGGCGGCGAAGAAGATTGCCATTAAATGATTTAGTAGTATGGAGATCCTGAAAGGCCCATTTTCATTAATTATAGGATTTACTATCTGGAGTTGTTGGCGCTCCCTAAAAATTATATGTGGCGCTTTGACTACGATTTCACCAAATTTTTGGCCAGGGAAGTTCTGCCGTCGACGTGACAAGTTCCTTGTTAGCCGTTGGTGCAGTGCAGTTCTAACAGTAGTTTTGCTTACTGGTAAGACTGGTTCTGATCCAATAAAAGGGGTCTTGGTCCCTATTTTGGCAAGTTTATCTGCTTCTTCATTGCCCACGATGTCACAATGACCAGATAGTCAAGAGCTTGACCTGATTCCGAGCGGAAAGGGTATTTAGAAGTCACAAACATTTTCACTCATTCCTGGATAAGACTTAGATGGACTTGAGTAGTAGGAACGTGGCCTAATTCAGGTTCAGGCATGGCTAATTCACTTCCATGAGTTCTTCTATTATCCATTTCACTTAATATATTTTATCATCAGAAACTAACAGTAAAGAAAGCAAAGAAAAAAAGGGAGATAATAAATATAGTCAAAACAAACAGTGGAAAGTGATCACAGATAAAAGGTAGGTAGGGTCACCATTTACAATAAAGAATGGTATTCAGCTGAGTCGGGCGTTATGGAGAAATAAACGCTTAAACTAAGGACATTTTTAGAATATATAAAACTGTATTAATGTATTAAAGTGAAGAGAAATAAATTCATCCACATGTCCTTCATTAGACTAATCACTTTGGATTGTGTTTTCCCTTTAATAGAAAAACGTTTATTCTGTACTCCTTTTTAATCAGGATGACTTGTAATTCCTTGGCACATTAGACCAGCGAGACGGCTCTGCGATAATCTGTGACGCTCGCGTTCGGGAGGTCTTGGGTTTGATTCTCATCAGCCACCCACTTTGACCTTAATTTTTGTATGGGTTTCTCTGGCCAGAGGGAGAATACTGGGATGTTTTCTCATCTAACACGATTTTCTTTCTAGCATTATCTTTCCATTCCACCTCCTTCACATAATGTCGTACTAAAGGCCGTGTGCACGTTAAATGGAGTGGCAAAAACCTATAATTTAAAGATTTCCTCAATGAAAACTAAGGGTTTAGAATTTCGTGGGAAAGACCAAAAATAGCAATTGGGAAAGATATCTTAGTATAAGTCCACCTCCTCATTTCTTTTTTTTGGCTATGACATCTCTTATTTGGATGCCAAGGATATGGAAAAGAAATTAAATAAGTTCCAAAAGTGGTTGATATAATAAAATGACATTAGTTGAAAAGTGCGGAAAGAGGCATCCTGAAATTTTATGAGGTCTTAACCGAGTCTGCTGCTTAATAGTACAGAAGCCTGGACTTTAATAACTAGAACGCAACAGAGAATTTAAGCTGTAACTGTTTAGACCATTTGACTGTTAAGCAGATTAGCGAATGCAGGATTTCAAAAGGAACCAGGAAATTCGAGAGCAACTAGGTATTATGGGAATAATAGAGAAGATAGCCCAATATAGACATAAGTGGAATGAGCTTGTGATACGAATGGAGGATGTTCGCATTTCTAAAGAACTTAACAAAAATAAGACCCAATGGAGAAGAAACATTGGACGTCGTAGAAAGAGAGGGATGTGAATTTCTTGGTTTTGGAACAGACAATTGTAACCCGAAATATATGAAGTGTGTCCGGAAAGTAGTGCTATTTCGTTCTACCGCCACTGCAACACTAGCATCACAGTTCCCCGCATACGCCCTCGTCTCTATGGGTCAATGTATGTCAACCTACGCCATTACAGTTAGACCGTGTTGTTTTCTGCTGTTGTGTGATCGTTCAAAGTGTTTCATACAATTTCTGATCCCACCGACTGAGAAGTACGTTCCGTAATTTGGTCATGAAAGCAAGGGATGTTAAGACAGTTGAAATTCATCCTGAAAATGTTATAACAATGGAATGTTGAAAAACTGGGATAGGAAATTCAGTGATAGATGATCCAATGTTCGTGACAAAGCAAGTGTGGGCGCTTCACCATAAGAGTGCTTTGTGATGTGTTTCCACAAAACACGGTATTCAGCTGTGGCTGTCTTCACTGGTAGCAGCTTTCTTTGTAGAAAGCTAATTCCCCGCTAACAAATGCCTGAACAATGGCGGCAGCCTATGTTGAAAAATAGGTTTAGAAATGTTCTTTCAAGTAGAAATAAAATATTGTGAATACAAATATTTGATGCCCTTTTTTACAAGCTGGTACCTACTTGCCGGACACGCCTCACATATGGTAATGATGTAAATAACTATGTAAATGTTGCTAGCCGCTAATATATTTTATTTCTTATGTCTAGAACACATGATCTTGATTTTCCTTCACCGATACTGCCGGGATTGAAACGATAGAATTCATTTTTTACGTTCAGTCTCTCTTAGAACAGGAGAGCGAGTAGCTGAAACCCAGAACGTCCAGATGACCAGAGGAGAATCCGCACCGAGCATCGTCACACCCTTCTACTCTAAAAATGTTCTGCACATTGTTTTTCCACATCAGTATGTTAGTATAACTATATAAGTTTTACAAGAGTACGGATAAAACGGAAACTTTGTATTATATTTGTTATGGTCTCAACCCTTCCTCTCTAGATTTTTATCGTTTTCAAATTTCGGTGTCTCATCGTAACGCGTATAAGAGATTTGGATAGGTAGAGTCAGACTGTAAAATGTAATATAATAGCCAGGATTTGAACCACAGGTCCTCCTGTCACTATCCAGCTACCATGACAACATGCCGGCACGGCATTAAATTCCTCAACTGACTGGTATTTTTACCAGTAAACCACAAGGTGATCTCAAAACATTTTGGAATGACATACAACTTACAATGTCGTAAGTATTCTAGTCCCGGATTTCATAGTTTAACCAACCGTTAGGTTAATTAGTGTCAATGGTTAGAGCAACCGACTAGAGATCGGGAGATCGGTGGTTCAAATCCCAGCTATGACATTGAATTTTTCAGTCTGACTCTAGCTATCTGATTCCTGTCCTACACATGGCTTACTAATGTGAAAAAACAACAATTAAGGGGACAAGGTACACTAAATGGCAAAAAAAACAAAAACAAAAAAAAAACATTTTTTGTTTTAGATAGTAATAAAACCTCTATTATTTCTAGTTTCAGAAAATGCATACTTTTGGGGGTTAAAATGACTTTAATCGATTTAAATATATTTTAAATACTAGTCTGCATTACTTTAAAGCTTTTATGCAACACCCTTTTTAGAGCGTTTATATCTTTAAATCCAGTTTTCTCAAAACAGCATTTTTAGATACTTATGTGCCTTTTTCTCAGAAAGTATGATGGCTGAAAAGTTTGAATATTCAGTACATAAATACAACACATAGTTGAGCTTTCTGATCAACAATCGTGATGCTACAGTAAATATTGATCATATTAAGAAAGCAACAACATTGGAAATTTTCCACATTTTTACTTTTTTGAATTCGCAAATAATTTTTTTTTTTAAATTTTTACTGAAATTGTATCATAGCTAAATAATTTGAAGTTCAAAAGATAGCTGATTATATTCAGAACAAGCATGCAAAAGTGTGATTAAGTATTGCAAGTAATATCAGAGAAAGAGGTACATGAATTCACATGTTTTAAGACTAAGTTTTATTACTTTTCTACGGAATGAAATATTTTATGGACTCAATCACATAAGCTATCATTGTAAACAACCACTTGAAATAATTTTCAGCGTCCGTGCCGTGGCCGAGTGGATAGACTACTTGCCTCTCACCTAGACGGCCTGGGTTCGATCCCAAGCGGCCGCATGTGAGATCTGTGGTGGACAAAACGGAGCAGGGGCGGGCTTTCTCCAGTTTTCCCGCCATCGCATTCCACTGGTGCTCCATCTTCATTTCATATATGACCAGTGTTCAACGCCTGTGTTGCCACAAGTAGTAAAAGTGGCCTTAAACACTACAAAAAATATAATTGTCATGATTTATAGTATAGTTCATACAAATTTCTGGATAAACAATTGAATTCTTTAAGAGCAGTGGTAATTTCCCTATGTTCAGACTACCTTGTCCTCTTAATTAACTCTAAGAAGTTTGTCAGCCAAATTGTCAAAATCCAATTCAAAAGTATTTACGGAAAATATAACAGATGACGATATTTACATGTGCGCTAATAGATTGCTTTGTAATGTCGTTGAATATTTACAGATGGAGACATCTGAATCATCACATCGCCTTCCCGGATTGTTGAAACCACACTGAAATATATCCGGCCGCTGAATGGATTGTAACAGAATCATGCATGAGCTTTATGCAGTAGTAGCCAAGCAAGAGGGTCAAGGATGGATATGTCGATACCAAAACAAATGAGTGGTAACGGAGCGCAGATCCTACGTCAGGTTCTGGATGGGGTATCCGGTAGGTGCCAATTGGCGAAATCTCGTACCATGACAATAATGCGAAAAAGATTCACGACAGGAAATAACTTTTACATTAGCGGGAATATCCTTGAGTGCTGATGATTGGGACATCACCTTAATGTCAAACGCATGTATCAATTTAGGGCGACGGCATCAGCTGAGCGCATCCGAGATCCAAACCCTCAGATATTTCAGGCTATTGTTTACTTAACTATGACTTTCACTATTTGGTGATACACGCTCTGCTACTTGCTATCTACTGATTATCTTTTCTTTGGTAGGTTAAGAGATTGCGTAAAACGCTGCATTAATGTTATTGTTTTGTTTCAGTACATCCGACCCAATTTATACCTACATTTCGATTCAAAGCATGATTGGCATGTTTTCCACAACGCTATGCCTTATAACCCAATTAAAGATCATTAACTCAAAAAAAATCTTGTGTTCCATTCACATGAGTTTCTCTAGCTGTTCTGCCAAAAAGGTTTCTTACAAAAGATTATTCTTCTATCTACATCATGCTAATGGAGATAAACATTAGTAGAATTGGTCTACTACTTGCTTCTTTGTAAGTAGAAGGGGAATAAGGAAATGCACTATGCTAATGCGATAGTCAAATTTTGTAAAAGCCGGTCGCTGTTAGAAACAGTTGAAATTCGGTTGTCTTTGCTTGTTAGGAGAAAACAAATGAGAGACGAAAAGAAAGTGGACATCCCATTTGAGAGAAGTTTAAGTAGCTTAAAACTTAACCAATTACACGGAATATCTTGAAAACGGTTAACTCTACAAAAAATGTATAAAACATAAATTGTGCATTTAAACGAGATCTATAATTTTTGGTGTGGTAAGATTTTTTCTACCTCTTAAGATTATCAATTACATAAAGTTAGAGCTATTCTTGAGAAAATCAAAAATGTCGAAAAAGTTCCATATAAAGGGTAGTTGGGTGTGGAGGATTTTTCTGAAAATCTTTGTGTCGCATCCTTGGAAGATACTGAACCTAAATACCAAGTTTGGTATTTAACCGAATTTTAGTTATTGACGTGTACTGTTCACAGACACATATATACACACGCGCGCGCGCGCGCGCAAACACACATGTACCTCGTATATAAAATGAGTTTTTCTTTTTTTGATTCAGAGGACCCTAAAACGTATTTCCTATTAAATCTTCAAATCAAATGTTTTGGTAGAATACAATACATTCTCTATCTACTATGTACATTGTACATACGTGCTAGAGAAAGTAAAATGCTTACAAAATGGTTATGCAACAGGCTTAGAGTTCCTGAGGGGACTCTACTGTTCGCGCACTTTATATTTGTGCGGGTGCTAGGTATACTGGTAAGAGAAAGCAGCGAGGAAGAGCAGAGAACAAAGCTAAGAGGGGACATCGGGAGGCTGAAACCAGGAGTGACGAAACAGCAATAACAGGGTCTCTTCAATTTTCAGATTGAGATGCCCGGCAGTCGCTAAGACAGGCTGAAGTACACTGCATTCCACGGCAATAAGCCAAAAATCGAGGGATGGATTTAAAAAGAAATGTTACTGACGAAGTCAATTGGCAGGATTATATCAACGGCTTCAGATTGCTGGCAAGGGTTTGGGCTGGACTTGGTGATCTTGGAATCTCAAAGCTAGCACCTAGTCAACCAAGCCACCCAGACCAATACGAGCGACAGAAAAAGGTAGCACATAGATCATCCTTTTCCCTGCTACGCTGCACCGAAAAACATCACTAACACTTCCAATCCAGAAACAGACCAAACGGGGTGTAGGATGAATGAAATGGTTATTGTAACGATATCGTGGGCTATAGAATTTGTGAGATGTGACAAATCGCCGCAGCATTTGCGGCGAACGCCCCGAAGAAAAGAATATATCAATGGATACTGTTAGTCACCGTCATTGTTGTCCAAGCAATTTAACGTCTCCATTAGTCTCCGATAGATTTCTCTGTGTTGGAGCGTATATGGAATGGGAAAAGTATTATTTTATCTACTATATACATATAGGAATCCTAACTATACGTTCCCTGAATCCAGCAAATTTTAAATTATTTTCTCTGCCACGTAGTAATAGGCAGATAAGCTATTTGATAACAGGTTTTGCCAGAAATACAGGTTTGTGGACTCCTAAATATAAAGACAAAAAAAAAAGGAAAATGTGTATGTGTGTCTGTGAACTTGTATTTATCCTAGATTTTGCCAAAGAAACAAAACGATGACTTTCCACAAAATCCCCTCACCCTAACATAGAACAGTTGTTATATATTAATTACCGAGCTGCTAGCTAAGACGTTTCGTCTGGGACTGGCATTCGAGAGGTCGTGGGATCGCCTCCATCTGACTCATGGGTTTTTTCGTTTTTTTTTGTTTTTGTTTTTTTTTTTTTCTCCGGTCTCTAGGTGAATGCTGGGGAGGATTCTTTATTCCACCGAATTTCCTGTTCCTCTATTTCATCCGTCTGGTCTTTCTTGCAGGGCTGTAATTGTGGGTGAGGACTGCGTTTTGGCGCTCTTTTGTGGAGATAATTGCACTCTGGAAACTCAGCTCTCAGCGGCAGTATGGCGCTGAGGGTCGTCGACATACTCAGGGGCGCGGGCTCCTAGCGCCCACCTCGTCGAGATGAACTGGGACTTGAGGACTGTTAGGGACTCTCCATATTACTCCCTGTCGCAGTCTGGTTCCGGCTGCCCTCTGTAATTATTCTCTTCTCTCCTCTTCTCCTGGCGTCTAACGTACAAAAAACCTAATTAGTGGCCGAGGTGCACTACACTACTCTGCTACGTATTAATGCTTTTTGCACACGAGCCTTATATAAGTCACGGCAAATTGTCATGATAGCTCAGTGGTTAGAACAATCGGCTAGAGACTGGGAGATTCGTGGTTCAAATCCCGGCTATGGTGTTGAATTTTTCAGTCAGACTCTACTTATCTATTTGTTACATATGTTACATAGAAAAGTTTTTTATTTTTTTTTTTTTATTTTTCAAAATATTTTCTAACAATTTTTCGTAATTATTATTTAAATATCATATATTAAACATGTTCATATGATGAATAAAATATTTCCGTAGCCAGCTTACCTCCCTCCCTAGGACTACAAGGGTAAGCAAGATGCGTATTCTAATTTTTGTGGAAATTGCCTCTTAATCCCACTTCATTCGGAAGGCATTTTGTATAATCTTGAATAACTAGTATACATTAAGTAATAGACGAAAACATACCACACAAAAAATGTAGTACACACGATTTACCTTTTTGTGACATAAGCCGTATCCGAGATATCCGTGTCATTATCCAAGATAATGTTCAAATTGCACAGTACTTCTCTCATTCTTTTAAAGTAGTATTTTCTTTTAACTGCTTTATTTATATGTCCCGCTTTAACATCTATGTTCATATCGGGGACTTTGACCTAAAAAGCAACTCGCTGGCTATAGGTTCTTGATCGTCAGGTTTTTAATCAGTTTTTTTTTTTCTTTAAACACACGCACGTTCACTCTCACATATATACTTTCAGACTCTGTGGGGATAGGGAAGGAAGCGATTAAATACAAATTCCCCGCCCCAGCCGGGAATCGAAGCCGGCATCTGCGGGTTTGAAGTCGTCTCGCTGACCACTCAATCACGGAGGCATTCTTTAAAGTAGTGTTGTTTCTCGCAAAGCCATGGAATTTTAACTAGTTTTCCGACTATTGCTATTCTCTTAACGTGTAAGGATATGTTTAATATAGTTATTTCTGTAAAGGTTCATCATGATTAAAATGATGTAGACAGAAAAAAAGGCACAAGCTTTTGTAAGAGTAGTTTGCATAGCGTAGACGGTAGATCATGTGAATGTAATGCATTAGGTTGTTTTTGTTTATTTTTATATATATATATATATATATATATATATATAAACGTCCTTCTGTGGATTTATGTGTATGTGTTTGTTCTGTGTGTCTGTATGAATCTTCGTCGTCCTAAAAGTTAGTAACTAATATTCGCCAAAATAAAAGAAACCAAAACTTAAGCCACGAGAGATTTCTAAAACAAAGCTTACATACAAGAGGACCGGATATTTTAAATAACTTATTTATGCAAGGGGATACAGTTACTAAAACTAAAAAACAAAGTCAGTGAAACCTCAAACTTGGTATATATTTTTCAACGCTTCTAAGAATCCGACAGGAAGATTTTCAAGAAAATTCATCCAAACTGCCCTTGGATACAGATAGTTTCATTATTTGTATTTTCTCAAAAATGACTCTCATTCGTGTCAAATACCTAATGCCGTAAACTTTCTGCGAACAGCCTCTGAAGACTTCCTCATTCTGAAAGAATTTGTCTACCTGTAAACAGTAAAGAAAATACAACTTTACTACACAATAAAACTGATGTGCTCCATTCAAATGGCTTTCTCCGACTATTCTGCTACAAACCAATTCTTATAAAAGTTTATTCTTCTAGCTACTTCATGCTAATCGAGATAAACAATTACGTAAATGGTCTTATTACTTAGTTCTTTATAAGTAAAAGGAAAATAAGGGAATACATTACACTAATGCAAATCATTTAAAATCTGTTTGATATAAAATTGAAATTCAGTTCTCTTTGCATGGTTAGGTGTAAAAAAAAATAAAATAAATGAAAACTCCGTTTGAGATAAATATAAGTATTTTAAAATTGAAGGCAACAAGAAGGAATATCTCGGAAAATTAGCATACATTGTGTCTATTGACGAGATTTACGTTTTTGTATATAATATTTTTGTTTATGTCTTGCCAGCAATGCAAAAGTCAAGAGGACTTCAGAGGCTCTTTCCATAAAATTCAAGATATACATTTTCTTTGTCATGTAAATATCCATATTATAATGAAAATGTTAGATACATTTTTGAAAGTTTTTCCATATTGAAGATAGTTTAGGATGGGAGTTATATCTTTCACAGACACACATACACAGACACATCCAGGGTTCTTTTCCTAAAAGTGTTTCTTTTTATATAAGTGGTTCGAAAATGTATGTTTGCAGTAAAACCTCGGTATCAAGTTTTGGGTGGCATGCAGTAACTTCTCTATGTACGAAGTAGAGAAAGTAAAGAAAGCAGATCCCACAATTTACGGCTATTTCCAACATATCTTTAATATTAGTTATAAATTTGAGCGCAGTCTTTTCTGGTGGCAAGGGTAATTAATTTTTCTCGTCATTATGTAAAAGTGATGAAATTTTTATGTCATTATATAGCGACATACTTATAAAAACCTGAGCACCGCTTTACTTACTATGTCCAAATACATAATAAGAAATGCCCAAGTATTTTAACGAAAATGTACCTCGATTAACAAGAAATAGAAGCACAGATAGTTTGTAGAATAATGAGTAGAGAAAGTAACGTGAACACAACACAATAGCGATTCTGAACCTTGTAGTGGCTTAAGGACGCTGCACCTTATGAACTAGAACAGTTTCCTTGAAATCACTAAAAACTCGTGAGCAATTTCAGAGAATTTCCGAAACACAGGTTCAACATGAAAAGACCGGAACCTGAGTGTAGGAAACAGTCGAAGGACCCAACTCAAGCAGGAGAACAATTATTTTCACGTAATTCCTTACCTTCAGCTATTCAATCAAAACGTTCACACATTTATATCCTGCACATTTTTGCGGCCTAGTATTGTGAACACCGAGTTTCCTTTGTCTTCTTCCGTGTTTCAAATGATCATTGAGGAACTCTTGAGAGATACTACGTCATTATGTAACAGCCAACTGGATTTCTCACGGCGCCGTTAAGCATTAGTATGCATCACTTCAGCTTAACAGGTATGTTGCCTTTAACAGGAGACATTTTACTAAGTAAAATCCTTATAATGTGTTTCATGCGGTCACATTCTAACGTGATAATGATAACATTCTATAGTAGTTTTACTTTCTCCACACGTACTATGTACATCGTTTTAGAGCCCTCTAACCTAAAAAACATTTTTAGAAAAAGGTCCGTGTGTGTCTAGGGATACGATATGTCAAAAACAAAGAAAGAGTAAATGAGATCTCTCAAACCTAACAGCATCTGTCAATCTGTAGTAGAAATGCATTAGCCAAGGCTATTTCTGTGCATTATAAACAAGAATAATAAGTGGAACAGTGTTACCTTTATTGTACATGGGAAGTTGAAAGAAAGTTCAAAATGTAACTCCAGTCAGCGTATAAAAAACGCGCTTTTACTCTAGTTTTCTGCAAAATTTCAGTTTTCTTAAAACCAGCTTGAAGCACAAGGAGCTTCGAAATGCTGTACTTACTATTATTATTGTTATTATTATTATTATTATTATTATTATTATTATTATTATTATTTTATATTATTATTTTAACGTTTTTGAACTGGGCAGACCATGTTGGATGATTAATAAATGGAATGAGCAAGGGGTCCCAAAGCCTAGAATTACTCGAAACCTGTTCCTTCCGGATAAATGGCAGTCCGTGAAAAAGTCTTATTCGAAAAACACACCCAAAGTGAAGTTCAACCTAGAAACGCCTTGAATCTGAGGCACGCATGCTATCATCGCACCTCAGAGGCGTGAAGTAATTATTGTTATTACTATCACTATTCTTACTAATATTGTTATTATTATCGTCTTATTTATGCTCATCAGGAAATAATTTAAGTGAGTGATTGTTCGATAAGCGTCTAAGATAAACTCCTCACTGAAACCTAAACCTTACATTACATAAAAAAACATCCACCTGATGAATGTTTGGCACATGCAATAAAATTAAACTCGAGTAGTTTTGCCGACACACAGGAAACCCTTGGAACCGGTTTCTTCCTGCACAAAGAAACGCCGAATCGTTTGTTAACTGTATATACAGGGACCAATGGGGGGTTTAGTATCGCATAAAAGCAGATATGATGCACAATTTATTGACATTGCAGTGTTTACAACAAACTTACCTAGATTTACTAGCTCAGTTAGCAATAATGGACAAAACGCGGAAGATTATAGACCACTACAGATCTTAGTATGTAAATCAAAAGCAATATAGCTTGTTTACATTGACGTCCAGGGGAAATCCAAAACTAATGCTTTGTTGTTTTTCAAGGTATAATTCAAACGTTTCATAACATCCCATTTTCTTTGTTATATAACAGAAAATACTACACTTAAGGGAATTGGAATCATCGTAGAATTGCCGTAAAGTCTACTTGGACTTTTCAAAACAAAAACGTGTCTCTAGTTGTAGTTTATGACGTTCATTTGTTGCTCAATAAGGATTTTCCTCTTCTGCACAAAATATTAAATACGCCAGAAACAAGAGTTATTAGAATACAAAATGATGGAAGTTTCCGTCAGCAGCCGTACAAATTCGCGAACCAAGATTATAAAAAAAACATTCTGGTGTTGTGTTACATTCACATCATTCTTTCTCTATCGCTACAGCTTCTTTATACAAATAGCTGCATTAAACAATTCGTTATAACTACAAATATAACGATAGTTAAATGTTTGATAACTGAACGCTACAAGCTACACTTAAAATTCCATACTTTTTTGTGCAACAGCAATAAACAACTGCAATTTTACAATACTTTTTTTCAATTTAATTTCTCTACACGTACTACGCATATAGTGTATAGAGAAGGTATTGTATTGCACCCAATATGTGTTACCAAGACTTCTCCGGAAATACATGTTTTGGGACCCCCTAAATAAAATATATTTTTAGAAAAAGGTCCGTGAGTGTGAGTGTCTGTGAGTGTATCAGTGAGTGTGTGTGTGTGTGTGTGTGTGTGTGTGCGCGCGCGCGCGCGCATGTCTGTGGGCAGCATAGCTAAAAAAAGATAACTCCGTTAAATACCAAACTAACTTTTACGTGAAAAAAAAATCGAAAATTTTGATTTTCTCAAAAATTGCTCTAACGATTTTGATTAAAATCTCCCATATTTCAGATATTTACAGGACATAAAATATATATATATATTGCATTTTTTAGGAATAGC
Source organism: Hymenopus coronatus (assembly GCA_030762935.1). NCBI lineage: Eukaryota > Metazoa > Arthropoda > Insecta > Mantodea > Hymenopodidae > Hymenopus > Hymenopus coronatus. The sequence continues at coordinate 104,606,692 of CM060896.1, forward strand.
CTATAAAGACCGCTTTATTCTGGATTTTTGTTTGTTTGTATTTTGCATAACTTGTAAACCGTAAGAGATAGAAAAACACTTACACCACAAAAATGTAAACATACAATCTATGAAATATACATGTTTTTCTTGCAGTTGAGCGTTTTTGAGATATTCGTTTTTATTGGGTTCCCTTCTACTTATAAAGAGCTCAGTAAGTAATACGGTATTTGCTAAGCATTTATCTCGATTACAATGAAGTGGATAGAAGAATAATCTTACTAACAATAATTTGTTCTGAGATGTAGAGAAATGATGTGAATGGAACACATCAGATGTTTTTAGTTAAGCGTCCTTTAGGTCATAATATATCGGACTATGTATGAAATCGTTGAAAGATTCGAACTCGGGACCTCTTGAATGGGAGCTTAGGCACGCTACCCCATACTGCAGAGGTGGGCAGGACTTTAAAAGAATGAACAAATATCATCAATTTGAATCAATCAATTATGTGGGAAAAAATTATTTGGAAGTAATTAAAAAATATATTTTTTTTAGTTGGTCTACATTTTTTGTGTAGTGCGTTATCGTTTACCTACCAGTTATAGAAAACTACACAAAATTGGTTCCGAATGAAGGGACTTCAGAATTATTACATAATTTTGAGTATAATTTTAAAAAAAAATGTTATAGTTATCACTTGAAGATCGTATCAATAATATTTATTTTATCAATAGCGGTTGCTAGGTTGTTCCTAGAAAATTTAAGATATACTTTTTATGTTTCATGAAAAATCTTGTCATATTTTGGGGTATTTTAATAAAACTGTTAAGAGTCATTTTAAGACACAAAAAGATTTCGACAAAGGTTGGATATATACAGCATTTGAGAGCGGGAAGATTCTATTTATTTCGTGTTGCATCTTTGAAAGATATTGATCTTAAATACCAAGTTAGGTATTTATCCGAGTTTTCGTTTATGAGCGAAGCTGTTCACATGACTATCCATTAATACGCCACGTATTTGTATTGATTAGGGTTGGCATCTCGGTACCGAGTTTGATATCCTTGATTCTCGGGATATTGATATTTGTGTAATATTGTGAGATAAAGCTTCATATTTTTTCAGATACTTGATTACTGAAAGCTGTGCCGTTACTTCAAGCTGGATAATGATGTAGTCGAGATCACTTGTTAATGCCTCTCACATGTCCCCAAAGAATTACTAGGTTAAAGCTTCTGACAAACCTTGGCTGCTGTGAATGAATAAAGCAGCATTCCAAAGACTCTTGCGTCTAAATAAAGTATACAAAAAATGGGGGAAGGAGTAGAGGTACTAATAACAAGCAGTGTTAACTGAATTGTGAATGAAGCTATTTTAGTTGGCTCATTATCGTCATTGTTGACGCACACTCAGCCATTACATTTACGTTTTGGTGACCAAAATGTGAGAATCTAGCATAAGAAAATTAGAAGTTAAAACGTAAAATAATGCAATAATTAGACAGAGGGAAGGAAACCAATTGAAATTTATCGGCAAATTTGCGAAGTTTACGGACAAAATGCGATGAGTGATTCAATGGTGAGAAGATGGGTCCGACAGTTCAATGAAGGACGTAGTGAAGTGCACGATGAAGAACGAGGTGGGCGTCCATCTTTGGTTACAGAAGAACTGGTTCACGCGATTGATGACAAGATGCAGGAAAACAGGAAGTTTACAATTAGTGCTCTCGCTATGGAATGACAGTCAACACTTCAACAATGACGAAGAGCTGAAAGAAAATGTTTCCAACTTTTTAAAGACACAGGCAGCAAACTTCTATGAAGAAGGTATACAAAAACTTGTGCCACGCTATGAGAAATACCTGCAAAATTTCGGCAGTTATGTGGAAAAGTAGTTTAAGAGTTGTAGTATTTTGTGCAATAAATACTTATTCTGTACCTGTACACAATTTAATTTTAATACCAAACGGAACCTACTTTCTGGATGTACCTCGTATTTGATAATTCCTTCGCTCTGTTAATGCTTACGCAAGTCAAACTCCGGTTGCGAGCGTAGGTTACACATAATTTACATAAATATTTTGTTTTACTAATGTATAAACGACTAAGTTTTCGAATATTATATGACTAATTACTTATTACTGGCTGAAACAATACATAGTGTTAGTTATGAGTAGTGGTAGAATAATGTAACACACATATTATTTTTTTTTTTTTGAAGTTCAAGTAAATTATATAGTAGTTTATAGTTTTAAAAGTGTAGACAAAAGAAAAGTTGACAGTATTTCTTTCCCCACACATAGAATATTCTTTAAAACAAAATTTTCATCATTATTTTTATATAAAAAGTAAGCAAAAAATGTTATCTCCATTAACCCTGACCAACAATAGCCAATTAAAAATGTCAAACAAGAAATATTTCGGAATTAGCAAAAATACAAAGTGGGTTACATGCGGACAGAGGGAGAACAATTAGCTTTCCTTTTCCCCTGTCTGAGCACATCACCGACACTTCCAACCTTGAAAATCAACGGGATGAAAGAAGAATGAGATGACAGTGGAAACAACATGGAAGGATAGGAAATTCAGGGGATGGAAAAAACCTACCCAACATTTACCTTGCCAGGGAAACCCCCGAAGAACTCATGGGTCAGTCCGACCACGGGAATCGAATCTTCGACATCCCGAATGTGGGCCACAGACTGAACTGCCTGAGATATCCCACTTAGTAAAAAAAATTCTGTAAGTTACAATCACATGACTTTCTCTACGTCTCTGTAACGCGTTAAAAGCATATTCTTCTATCTATATCATGTTAATCGAGAGAAACATTAGCATAAATTGTCCTTATTACTTGGTACCTTGTAAGTAGAAGGGAAAAATCTAATGTGCTCCATTCACTTGATGTCCTCTGGCTTTCGGCAAAGGAACTTTTCATTTCAAAGATTAATCTGCTATCTACATCATGCTAATCAAGATAAACATAAGCAGAATTAGTCTTATTACTAGAGCCTTGTAAGTAGAAGGGAAATAAGAAAATGCACTGGCTAAAGCGATAATCTCGTCCTTTAAAAGCCGGTCGCTATATGAAACAATTAAAATTCCAATCTGTTTGTTTTCCAGGAGTAAACAAAAGAGAAGAAAGATGTCTTTCCGTTTGAGAATTGCTAAAATTAAAACAAATAATCTGGAATGTCGCGAAAATGGTTAACTCCACAAAAATATTGTATGTTTTAATGAGATCTACATTTTTTATATCTCTAACGTTTGCCAGTTATACAAAAGTCATCCAGAATGAAGAGATCTTCGGAGGTTATTCCCAGAAAATCCAAGATATACATTTCGTTTCTCATAAAAATATCTTAAACTTACGTATTTTAATCAAAATCGTTAGTTCAATTTTTGAGAGAATCAAAATTTTCGAAAAATTGTTCCATGTAAAGGGTAGTTTGCGGTGGGGAATTTTCTTGAAAATCTTTGTGTCACATCCTTAGAAGAAACTGAACTTAAATATCAAGCTTAGTATTTAACGGTCTTTTCGTTTTTGAGTTATGCTACCCACAGACACACACACATGGACATTTTTCTATTTTTTTTTATTCAGGGGTTTTAAAACTTGTAATTCCGGTGAAATCTCGGTATCAAAATTTTGCGAGCACAACAGTACCTTCTCTATACACTATGTGCATAGTACGTGTAGAGAAACTAGTAAATACTTCTCTGATTTTTCTTTTAATATGCTGCTTTAATTCCGCAGTTTCTTACGTTGCTTTGAAATTCCAAAGCATTCAACCTTAAGAGAGGTTAACTTGATTAAATTGTTAATAACTTACGAAAAGTGTTTTGTTTTCGTCCTAAAATACGCGTGATTTGTTCTAAGTTTTTGAGTGATAAACATACAATTTTATGTTGAAGGACCGCAGGTCATGGTTACGAAGAAAAGTCACTCTCGGCCACTTTTGCACGTAACGATACGTCCCTCAAGGTTTTCAACATTGCGTCCAGGGAATCAACTGCCGTAGTTTCGTGCCATATGAATACGGTGGTCACAGTAGGGATTCTTCAGTCGTGCTGTTTACTAATTGCAGCCTTTCTACCTCCTGCAAAATCAATTAACGTAATTGCGTTCAATGCGGTTATTTATCAGCAGTGAACATGGGAGTCAACATTTTATCACAAAATCCGATAGAAACCTTATATCCTAATGAAAATATGTGTACTAGTAGAGGATAAAGCGTCAATGACAGGAATTATGATATGTAAACAAAAATTACCAGAGATGGCTTTACGAGGCAACAGTAAGAGCAAAAAAAAAAAAAAAAAAAAAGTACGTCTTCCATTCACATGACGTTCTCTACATCTCTGTAAAAATCTTTGTTAAAAACTTATGCTTCTATCTACTTCATGCTAATCAAGATAAACATTAGCAAAAACTCGTTTTTTTGTAAAAGGGAAAATAAGAGAATACACTAGCATAAAACGATAGTTAAGCATTTTAAAAGCGGATACCATGTCGATGAAATCTGTTTCCTTGCATTGCCAGGAGTTTTAAGTATTTTAAAGCAATAACAAGGAATATATAAAAAATTCAACTCCACGAAAAAATATATATGAAATAAATTGTGCATTTCAACCAGATCTACATATTTTGTGTAGAAAGTTGTTTGTCTATCTCTTACGGTTTACTAGCTATGAAAAATCCGCCCAGAATAAATAGGTTTCAGAGGCTATTCCCAGGAAATTCAATGTATACATTTTATTATCATGTAATTATCTTTAGTATACGATATTTTAACCAAAATCGTTACAGCCATTTTTAAGAGAATCAAAGTGTTCGAATATTTTCCCATATAAAGCGTAGTTTGAAGTGGAAGATACTGAACTTGAATATTTTGTATTATCCTACTTTTCGCTTTTGGGCTATACTGCCCCCCACACACACACACACACCAACACACTCGAAATGTATTTCAGGTGAAATCTCGAGATCGAATTTTTAGTGGAATACAATACTTTCTCTACTATGTACATTATACATACGTGTTAGAGAAAGTAAAAAGTAGATCATAGATACAAAATGCGCTGAAAAGAAATTTCAGGGCTAAGCACCAAAATGAGTAGCAACGGTAAAATTAGTAGTGGAGTAATCCTAGAGAGGGTATTGAAATAGGTGTGTAAGGAGCGAAGTCGAGAATCTGCTAAATATATGTATTAAACAACCCAAGCTAATTAAGAATGAAAAGAGCTGGTGGGGGTGCTGCTGAAAGAAATATTGACGAAAATAGGCATGGGAAACATATGGAGGAAGGCAGAAGAAAATTAAAAACTATTTTGGAAATCAAGGAATCGAAGAAATAGATAAACAGGAGAACATTACGTGTTTTTAGTGTACCCAGCCTACTATAGGGATCAGGAAGAACTGACTACCGAGTTCAACCCAATCCCAATCACTTCACAATGGAAGGCTCCCAGTTATTTGGTCAACATACTTCTAGATTTATAAGAACCATCGTGAGTGATTATTGCCTAGTAATTGCGAAACCTTTTAAAGAATAACGTAATTGGCCTAGTGGAAACACGACAGAGATTCTCTGGAAATACACTTCCCTTTGCATAAACTGAGATTGAGTTTGATTCCTAAGTAAACCTTAATTTTTCATCTCTTGGAACACTGTACGCTCTTCAACATTAGAAAGAGAGAGGAAAAAGAAAGAAAAAAAGAAAAGAAAACGTGACGATATAATGAGCGGTGTGTTAAGTTGGTAAGGATTTAGAAAAGCAACTCCTCCCACAATCATGGCAACTGGTTCTAGCAAGAAATGTGATTGTCATGTGTTTCTGTGTGAAGCCAGACGTGCACCAGAATCTTGAATATAAAGCTGTTTTCGAATTGTTGAGAGAAATCAATTCAGTTTTAGAATGACTGAGAAAATATCAATTCAGCTTTATTAATTGTTATTCCATAAGCTGGAACGGTAGAATCAGGATAAAAAGGGTGCATATCTATAATGGAATATATTATCTAAAAAGAATAATTTACCCTGTTGTTTACCGTAAAGATTTGCGTGCAAAAATGTCATGATGTGCCAACATCAATTTCGTAGCTCAGACTGAAAAGGAGCGGCCAAGAAAACTGAATATAGGTAACTCGAATACTGACTATAACATTGAATCTTTTATTTTTATTCTATCTTTCCAAAATTATTTCGCAATTAATGATAACTTAAATTCTCTAACCGGAGTTATATTGTGACCATCAAGAAGGTTACTATCCCTTTTCAAGTAATGAGAAATTGTGGCTTTTATAAACGCTTCCTTTTGCATGATTGATTTTTTTTAACTCAGTTCCTTACCTTTGTTTTTTAGATTTGTTTGTAATACCGACCTTGTCGGTAACCCTATGCATAATATTTATTCCTGTAGTTTGATACTGTTCTGGAAATACTCAATATAGCTCAACATTGCGCATGATTTTCGGTTTGTTACTCCTTTTATATATATATATATATATATATATATATATATATATATATATATATATATATATATAAAAAAAGAGAACAATGTTTACAAAGCGATTTCTTGCTAGCACTCCACATGTTTGTCATACGCTTTCCTCCTTCGCCCCCACATAACAACATACCTCGTTTCATTGGTTGGAATTCGAAGAATATTGACACAAAACCAATAAAAGACGAACATAGCCGCGCAGGTAAAATGCTTCCGTTTCTTATTGCTTTTGACGCTAACTTTATTTTAAACAATAAGAGACCGATAAATGAGTAACACAACTGTTTGGGAATTCTACCACCATTAAATAAAACATGGTCATACAAAGCGGTGATTATTTTCTCCTTTTTGGGTTGAGAAATAGGATCCCCTTTCAATCTTACTTTATTATAGAGAAGGTTCAATAGTTTTCACAACAGAAAAAGTGAAAGAATACGAGTTGCCTCAAGGTTTCAAGATGTTACAGTTTCTATTGCTTTTCACTTTCTCCAGTTCGCTTCGTTATTACCACATAGCATCAAAGTTTGAAATATTGCCCGCTCCTGCTGTATGATATCTTCTAGACAGTGAAATATAACTGTGTTATGCGGATAATCACTGCTAGCGAATAAGCAATCTCCTCTCAGATGCCCCAGGAAGTAAGGTTCTTTCGTGAGTTTCTTAGAACCCGAGGTAGAACGCAAAAGCTTGTGTGCTCTTAGAATCTTTGCAATTTGTTTGTTTTACGTTCGCAGTCTCTCCTTACTATTATAACCTGTTTGTTTGTTTTAGCTTGTCATGGCAGCGTCACGAATTGGCGAAAATTTTACAGCTTGCGTGACATAGGAGACTGTGAAATACTTTGGTGGTTGGGAAAGTCCCAGAGGGGCCAGATTGGAAATTTACTTGCGAGCATGTGTGATTCCGTAGAATATACAAGGTGTTTCATAGGTAAAGAAATGATATAAAGCTAAACCTAACCTTTTCAAAATGCTAGAACAGGTCTTTTGCAAGGAAATTTTTCAGAGAGAAGCATTTCAGTCACTTTTCAGGGTATCACATCATCGACAAACATTTAAATGGCAAATTCTTATTACTTTGCCTACTTCAGACATAACACCTACATAGGTAGATAAGGTATTGCACTCCACCCAAAAATTAGATTCCAAGATTTAATTTGAAATACATATTTTAGAGTCCCCTGCACCCCCCCTCTCCAAAAAATGAAGCATTTTAGAAAAAGGTGTGTGTCCGTGTGCCTCAAAAAGAAAAGTCAGTCAAATAGCAAAATATGATATTTAAGTTAAGCATCTTTCTAGGATGCGACAGGAAGATTTTCAGTGAAATCCCCCACTCCAAATTAAACTTTAAATGGGGAAAATTTTCCACCAAATTGTTTCACAACAAACTTTCCGTACAAAAGATTACTATTTTACCTATTTCTGCTTCAAGATAAGCATTACCAGAGTTAGTTTTCTTATTTACTAGGCTAGCAATAGTTAAATCTTTGAAAACTGTTCGTTATGTGAAGAAATTGAAATTTAGTTCTTTTTTGCATTCCCGGGAATGAAACGAAATTTGACTTCTCGTTTGAGAAACGTTTTAAGTAGTTTAAAACTGAATGCAATAACAAGGAATATCTCGGAAATAGTTAACTCAAAAAAAAAAACGTATATGGCATAAATGATGCGTTTTAATGGGATCTACATTTTTTGTGTATTAAGCCTTGTCTATCTCTTACAATTTACGAGTTGTACAACAGTCATCGAGAGTGGAGAGCTCTTTGGAGCTCTTAAAAATGTTCCATGTAAGAGGTAATTGTGGGCGAGGCGATTTTTTTCTTGAAAATCTTCGTGTTGCATCCTTGACAGATACTGAACTTGAATACCAAGTTTGTTATTTTAGTTTTTGAGATATGCTGTCCTGCCCCACCCCGACACACCTACATACACACACTCACACAGTCCACATACCTATACATGTTTCTAAAAATACTTCTTGTTTTACTCTCGGGATTTCAAAACATGTATTTCCGGTGAAATATCATTATCAAAATTTCCGGTGGAATATAATACCTTCTCGATCTACTATGTAGATGTAGATACCTGTTACAGAAAGTAAAATTGAATTCATCTACAGCTCTGCATTCACCCCTATCAAAGGCGATTAAAAAAAAAAACATATGTAGGTTTGCCAATAATTAATATGAAAGTTTATATGGTACATATTTCTTTCATTTGTATTCATTTATTTTACTCGGCTTTTAATGTGTTACTCTTTTGCATAAATTTCTTTGTATACTTTTGTTACATTAATTTTCATTGTTACTTTCATTTTTATTCCAGTTTGCTTTATAGGCTTTATCTAGTTGGCTACCTCAACAATGAATAAATAATAATAATAAGAAGAAGAAGAATAACAACAACAATAATGTATATTATTGCAAGGAATGACAGCCAAAAATTTAGGTTATGTACATCTCAGATAATATAAACAAAACACGAAAACAAGTGCACTTGCCTTAACAAAACCAAATAGCTTGAACTTTGGTATTACAAAACTTTTACTTGGTTGCGAAACAGCCTCGGAGGGGGCAAGAGGTCCGCCTTATTTATACTAGACAAGACTCGAGGAAGACATAGCCATTATTTCGAAGATGAAGTTGCAAACCCACTTTCGATTTTCTTTTGTATTAGTGGATCTTCCTGTATTCACTAATAAAGTAAAGGGTCATCATAATTACACCAGCAGCTCTTGAAGAAACATAACAATAAGGATGTTCACGGAAACATGTTTGCAAATCGCACACAGCTGTTCCTTTTCCGGTCCTTATTATGTAAAGAGGTTATATAATAACCTGTGGCAAAAATCAGGACACTTGATGCTTTGGCGTATGTTATAACTTTCAATTTGTGGATAATGACTTAAAATGTGCTCTGCAATTGTTTCAGTCCGAAACGATGTATATTAAAAAAGTGCATTATTGTTACAGTTTTTTATTACTTCAATTCTTCGATACTTACCTTCAAATTTTCACTTAGTGAAGTTAGTCACGCTAGTATATTTGTCACAAATTGACATAGAATACTGATACATAGAAATATAATATTAAACAACATTGATTTTAACTAATATGTGCAACAATAAACGAAGGATATGGCGTTAATTTTATAAATAGATTAAGCCCATTATTAAATCAAAATGCAAAAATATATTCGCCTACAATAATTAATCTTGATAATGGTTTTATTTCTGATTTTAATTTAAGTGCTATAGTTTTGCAAATCTGGATAATGTCTATTATAGTATATAACTTTGAACCAAAACAATGTAAAAGTGTTTCTTAATATAACCTTGAATATTTCAACTAAGATATTCAAGGTAACCCATTGCAACTTTCGCCATAATTTTTACATTTTGAAATATTTTACTACTCATCGTTTTATAATGAATAGCTCAGCCTTAGATCAAGACGTATAACACAATAAACTCTATCTTCAAAGCTGATTTTGGAAGCAAGTTTTACCTTAAACTTTGGGTGTATAAAATTTTGATTACGGGAATGTTTTGGGAAGAGCGTTTAAAAATGTTACAGTTAAATATAAGGATCTATCACAATTAACATATTTAATTGATTCCTTATAGTTTTAAGAAAAAGCTATAAATTATATCATCACACTTTTAAATACAAAATGCAAACACACTTTTAAAAATAACCTATACATGTGAATTAGTTAAAGCACGTTTGTTGACTGTTAAAAAATATTCTGAAAATTTAAACACCGTGTATGCAAACTTATCATTAACAAGGATGGAAAATGTCGGGAAAATATTTGTGAGAAACGTATAAGTTGTAGATTCCTAACCATCTTAGAATGTTATTTAAATTACGCTGAAAGGCAGTACATATAAAAGAGTGGGAGAAAATATTAGTATATTGTGCATTATGTACTATTTCTCTTTGTAATGAATAATGATTTCACTACTATATATTGTGCACAATATTGTCGAAACGTAATATTTTATCTTGTAGATATATAACGTATTGTTTCAATGTAATTTATAAAAGCAAATAAAATAACGTTTGAATTTATTATACAAAAACCTAGGCATTCTCATCGATTATATTAAAGATAGAAAGCTTTATTTATATTGTTTCTTACAAGCTATCTTAGAAATCTTTAGGTAAACAAATACATTTCACGCCTGTTTTGTTTCCATAATACAGCATTCCCGCAAGGCTAAACATTTTTCTTTACCCCTTTTGAATGTTGGAATTTATCTTGACGAGGCTTTAATGTACTGCTTGAATGTTCAAGGCTTTACATATTTGCATAACATTTTATGCATCCGTCAAGCTGTTTATTTTTAACGCCGATATTTATTTCGGTATCCTCACAACAGATGATGGCTTTTCTAATGTTTCTAAAGGCTATGGGATTATTAATAGCTAATTAGCCGTCAGAAATTTATTGAGGCATTGTATTATGGGAGAAACCGAAAAAGATAGATCGTTTCTGCACTCCTTAATTTTGTTTAAGATATTAATTTATTTGAAGAAATAACTATGGAAAAAATAAAAGGTATAGGATAGAGGGGGACATCTCGCGCATAGCGAGTTAGGCAGATCTATTAAGGCTAACACTCCTCAGGAGAACTGGATAAAGTGAAGGCTGCAGGCAGACTGTTTACCCGAGCGCGAAGGTTCTTAAGGTTTCCAACCCTGATGACCCTACCCACTGTCGGGCCGCCAAAGACGGCATGCAAACGACCTATTGACCTGGCAGTCTTTTAGTGTGCATGGGGACTAGTCTTCCCACTGAGCATGCATCCGGACCATCTGCCTACACCACCATATCCCAGGAACCTAGAAGCATTCCTGAAAGATGAGAGGGAAACGAAATGAAGGAGAAATTATGTAAAGGAAATCCTAGTAGATGAAACATCACTTCAACATTTGCCTACTGACCTTTGGGTTAAAATGGGTGGCTGCCGGGTATCAAACTCGGAACACCCTAACTGCGGCGCCACTTCGCTAGATAACTATGAAACAAAATCTAATATAGAAAATAATTGTGTATTGTTCATCAGACCCCAGGATGAAAGGATGGAATTATAGTATTATCTACGGGTGGCCGAAACCAGTCATGGTAAATAGTCACCGTGGAGGGTCCGTAAATCCAAGTACTTCATCTCGACGCGGGGAACGCTAGGAGCCCTCCTCTAGATGTGACCGAACCCCTGAATCCTACAGAGGACTCCATTCCACCGCCGAGAGTTATTATTTCCAAAGCGCATTCACCACCACGGAAGACTGCCATCATGACAGTGCTCGCCGACACTTTTAATCCTGAAAGAGTCCGGCTGGATGAAATGGAGATGGAGGGACAGGAATTTTAAGGGAATGAAGAAGCCTTCCCAGCATTCTCCTAGCGACCCGGGAAAACCCCCGAAAAACTTATGTCAGAGAGGTCGGCCGCTGGAATGGAACCCACACCTTCCTGTCAGTCGGAGTTTTGCTCAGCGAGTTGATAGAAACAGTTATTCCAAAGCGCGATCAAAATAATAATATAATTAAGAATTAATTCACAGAACGTAAATTTATAAGACTGTTAAAGAAAATTTAAAGATTTATATAGAATTGCTTCAGGATAATGATTAATAATAGTAATAATAATGTCTAATAATAATATTAATAACAATATAAATATTAAGTAAATTTGTAAAATGTAATATGTAACACTTGGTATAGCTTACTTGCATATGTGTAAAAAAAAAATTGTGCATATAACATCAAGAAAATAGCATAACTAGGTAATGAGAATGGTTTTAATTAATCATAAGTGAAAGATGTTGAACCACAAGTGTGCATAAAATAGTTGAACATCCGGCAATGCAATCATGCAATAATGAAGTACTCGTTACAAAGAAAGTAAAAATCAGCAAGTTAAAAAACCAATAATAAACTGTGTTTCGTAAGAGGCAGCCGCGTTTGAAGAAGCAGATCAGAATTCTCCTCAGAAGAATATTCAGGGAGAAAGAAAACGCATAATTAATATGTGTGAAGGTTGATCAGTGAATGTGAGGGTTTAAATGTAATTAAATAGGAAAGCTCCATGAGAGATTATCAGTTAAAACTCCGCAAAGACGCGTTGCTAAAATATTCACTACAGAAGAGAAGCACCTGATTGAAATTCTGCAAGACGGTGCAGTTATATTTAAGCTTCCCACCGCCATTGTTAATTTATTATTATTAAAGAACGAATTTAAAATAAGTCAAAGTCGGAGTTCTAAAACACATAGCAACGCATTATTGGGATTTTGTTGGAATTTAAATTAATATAAATAGATTTTGTCGATGTTAATAATCATAAAACACATAAACACTTTTGTTATAAGAGTCTGAAGGCCTAAGGTAGAACAAGCTTAAAATTCAGGAAGATAAGTTTATAAAGCAAATAATGAATAAGCAAAATAATTTAATATAATTTAAAATAATCCGTAATTTCAGAAGCACATAAATGTTTATATTCTTATGTTCAGTATAGCCTGCGGCATTAATCACCGTCACATACAAAATGGTGCAGCACTGCTATAAAATCGAGGGGAGGAAATCATTAGAATGTACCTCTTTCGAGTGCTCCTCAAATATCCACAGGCCACATTTCTTTATCCTGAGGTCTTGCATATTATTTTTAATTTTTTTTTAGAATGAGAATACTTCACAGCCGAGCCTTATCTCAGTCGGTGGCATCTGAGGTTCGCAGTCGGGAGCTTACGGGTTCGATTACTATTTTTTATTTAATTTCTTTTTGTGTATTTATTTATTTTTATTCTCAGATCGGTAAGCGATTGTTGGGGAGGATTATATCCTACCATGAACTATTCACCTAACTTCATTTCCCTCTGCAACTCTCAGGTTTTCAGGGACAAGTGTGGTGAACGTTGCTATGTAGCTATCTAGTGCATTGAGAAAAGATTTGTTTCATCTCTGTCATAAACTTTGTATCCCAAACTGCCCATGAGTATGGAGAGGAACATCGAGGAAATTTCTGTCTCCGCCAGATCTAGTCACCGTAAAAATCCTCGCAAGTCTTCCCTTCTTCCTTGGTTTAATATTGACCAGCGGTGCTGAAAGGCTCTTTTTTTCGAATCCCTCCTTTTACTGAGAACACTTCCCAAATGCTTCAGATTTAAACATAACAAATATTTTCTTGTTGTTTATTGGTAGCAACCTACTTTCCTATGTCACAGAAGTTATATATATGGCTTAAAACTATCTAGTTGGAATGGTCAAACCTCAGTGTAACTTCGGTACTCCTGTTTTCTTAATGCTGTGTTTCTTCATCTTTTGTACTTCTTACCTGCAACAAATAAAAAAGAGACCAAATTAATTCTCTATCCTATCATAACTTGAAGTTAAGTATGACATTATGATTTTATTAAAGATTGGTAGTAGGCGAAAGAAATATTCAATGCTAAAATAGACTGAACAGAACGAAAACAATCTAAGAAATTCAAACAAATAACAACGGTCAGAAGTATACGATGAAGATATGTTAAAAATAATACTTTACAATTCAGAAAGGGGAAAATGATTGAAGTGCTGTAAATATTGCAAATCTTACTCAAACAGTAACAGAAGAAGTGACAGCGGACAGTAGTGACATAGAAATATTTATGCAGAATTTGGTTTTAAATAAATAAAATCGTTGAGTAGGTAAATGATCCGTTTATGGAATCTCAGTCATCTCCTCCAGTAACTGATTTCCTCCTCTGTTGGTGAGCTGCGTTTACCCTTCGTGGTCACGTGGCCGAATGATTAGACTGTTCGCTTCTCACCAAGGCGGCCCAGATTCGATTCCAGGTGATCGTATGTGGATTTATGGTGGACAGAGCGGCGCAGGGACGGGTTTTCTCCGGTTTCTCCGGTTTCCCCCGCCATGCCTTCCGTCGGTGCTCCATCTTCATTCCAAGGATCATCAGTGTCATCGCCTGCGGAGCCATATGTGGTAAAAGCGGGCATTAAACACTAAAATATCGTCTTTCACACAATTGTGGACTCCTTTCGGTGATGGTTAACGCCATTGCGATTTTCACCCAGAGAGATTCTTTACTCTATCGAGTATGCGTATGTACTGACAACGCCTGGTATGGTATCCAAATCACAACGTTCTGTTCTGATATTTTTCCAGAAGATAAACCACGGTACAAGATACCAGTTGTTGTCATAGACAAGCCTAATAAATAGGTTTCGGATGTGACTTTACGTTAAGTTTACTTCTCATATACAAGCGGGGAGAGGAGAGGCAGAAGACAATATAAAATAATAAGTAAAATCAAAACAATAAATTTCAAACTTAATAGAATCTTCAACAAATGTTTCGTGCGCAACCGTTCTTGTACTATAGGTATAAAAGTTGGCAAAAATAAGTATACAGTTCTGTAGTGAACATAAATTTGTATTAAAATATAAATAACATGAAAAAATAAAAAATATGTACTGTGGTATATAAAATAATCAGTTTAATATGTGATTTACAGACCTGGACAACTATTACAATAGTTACAGTACATTTTCAAAACTACTTCGTACTTGCACATTGTCGCTTGCATAGAATGAATGACGGGCAGTGCTTGGGAATGGGGAGGTCCCAGTGAAAGCCTGTGCGCGCGTTAATGTTTCCAATTCGAGTACAACTAAATCAGAACCGAGTCCAAAGCCTAATAATAAAACATTCTGAATAGCGTTCAGTTCAGTTCCATCAGGCTGTATCGGTGTATACTGATCACCTGTATATTGGTTTCCCAATCAGGGATTTTCTAGTTCGCGAGTTCGCTACTATGTGCGCTTATCGACCATAGATGGCACTATTGTGGACGTGAAACATGTTAATTTAGCGCAGGGACTGTTTTTTGAGGTATGAGGTTCTTTTACTTTATAATAAAGCTGCACGAGACCAATGGCTTTACTTCCCATCCGAAGGAAGTTAAAGACTACTTCCGATAAAAATCAATCTCCACCGGGTTGTAATCTACAACTTGGAGCATCAATGACTACCGTGACAAGCACTACACCTCACTAACAAACACCCGAAATTGCACCAAAATCACCAAACTCAACCATCCACCATTCCAGTGGTTAGGCCCTTTTCAGGATGGGTACACAGTAGCAACACCTTTTCTCACCACGAGTCTACTAGAACTTGCACTACGCAATACACTCGGAGGTACCCAATCGGGTGACTCATGTGAGACTGGCATTTGGGAGGTCGTGGGATCGATTCCCGCGGCCGACCTTTCTGGATTATTTCTTTTCGGAGATTCCGGGGTCAATGCTGGGGAGGTTTCTTCATTCCGCTGAAGTTCCTGTCCCTTCATTTCATCTCCATTTCATCTTGGGCATGGGTGTTTGTGTGTTTGTAAATATGTATGTGTATTAGAGGTAAAAATCAAACAAATTAAATAGAAAAACAAAGAGGAAAAATAAAAAGGAATACAGCGCCGGAGTTCCGACTAGTCTCGGA
The DNA here is from genome assembly GCA_030762935.1 of Hymenopus coronatus. Lineage (NCBI taxonomy): Eukaryota > Metazoa > Arthropoda > Insecta > Mantodea > Hymenopodidae > Hymenopus > Hymenopus coronatus. The sequence goes on from CM060896.1 coordinate 104,622,689, forward strand.
ATTGTATTTGTTATTTATTTCATCCAACCGGTGTAGTGAGGACTGCGGTGGGGCGCCTTTCCGTGGTGGTGCCTGCGCTCTGGAAATACAACTCTCGTCGGCGGAATGACTTTGGAAGTAGTCTGTAGACCCGGGTAATTCGGTCAGACCTGGGGTCCCCGCTCTTAGCGCTCCCCGCGTCGGGATGAAGAACTGCTTGTACTACGTTAGGGTTCCTCCATGGTGACTCATCCTCCGCCGACTGGTTTGGTCGCCCCGTGAAATTACGCTCATCTTATCCTATCTTGCAGCGTTTAACATACAGTAAGTCACTGGCTGCAATGTGGAATCCCTTCCAACATCACACAAACCCACAGAATGGAGGGCGATTTATGAATAGCTTAAAAAAGTATAAATCAATATCGTATAGCCCTCGTAATACAGCTGGTATTTAAGGAGATGGATTTAATGGGACGTTTTAGTGAACGTTTTATTGCACCTAAACAAATGTAAGTGGCAGGTATTTATTTCATCCAAATGTAAACAAAGGAGTAAACTTTAAACAAAGAAGTAAACTTTACTACAGGTTTATAATTTTGGAGTCGATATAAACTCTCCCACAGTTGTTGATGGATGTGTCTTCTTTGTATTTGATATAAGTGATAAAAGGACTAATAAAACAATCGTGTGGGTCGTGCCCTTGAGTAACTATCTACCATATTTTTTTCTAAAAAACCTCCCAAGACATTCGATTATCCTTGGTTTATGAAAAACATCGTATAATTATTTTAGCATAGGTTGGACCTTGGAAGCAATAGAAGGCGGAGGTGGAAGAAGTTTAGATTGCGTAAGGCAACATTTTATATGGTTATCATTCAGAAGGCTCTTGACGGAAGTGCAACATCTTTTCCGCCATTGTTTGGCAGCAACAGGTGAGAACGATTAACGACAATGAAACGTGTCTGGCCCTCAATGTAAAGAAGAAAAATTATGAACAGAAATTAAACATGGGAGGCATTAGTTATGGGTTCTTATAAGTATTCTTCGCGAAGCGTGTTCTTGGCGGTGAATTTAACAATATGTCACGCGCTCGCTACCTAAGGAAGACTGCTCATTGTTCTTTATGGCGGATCCATAGCCAATTTATTGTGAATGGATTTATTAGCCCTGAAGGCTGTGACCCAGCGATCGTCTATCTGTAGCGCCTTGGGGTATCCTCGACACTTTACCGAAGTTAATTATTCAATATCACTGTTTCTTCTTAAACATGTCCGGAAGGTAGGTCATCTCGCTGTAACGACAGTCTCTCTTCCATAATTCTATGGTGTTAGGTCAAAACATAGTACCTCCAAACTGACATTTTACATTACAAATTTGCTTTTTAGCCTTTTAGAAGCTCAATACAAAATCCTAAGCTAATGAAAGCAGCTTAACATAATAATGCTGCCATTTACATTTGATTTTTACTTTCTCTACATGGTACGTAGAGATAGTATTGCACTCCATCTAAAAGTTTACCACCAAGATTTTACGAGAAATACACGTTTTAAGGCCCCTATATAACACATTAAAAAGTCTGCATGTATTCGTGTGTCCGTGCGTCTCCGAATATAACTGAAGAACAAACCTCGGTAAAATAAATAACTTTATGTTTAAGTTTAGGATCTTCCAAGGATGCGACACGAAGATTTTGAGGTAAATTTCCCTAAGCCAAACTACCCTTTAAATACCAAAATTTATATTTTCTCAAAAATATTTCTAACGATTTTTATTAAAATACTTCATATTAAAGATATTTACATGATGAATAAAATATATATTTTGAATTTTGTGGGTATAGTTTCTCAAAATATTTTCATTCTGGATGAATTTTGCTTAATTTGGCATAACTAGTAAGCCATAAAAAAGAATCATCGACAATGAAGACAAAGGTCTTCGGAGGCTATTCAAAACATCTAGTTCGTTTCTTATGAAAGTTTCTTCAACATATTTATTTTAATCAAAGTGGTTAGCCATTTCTAAGATAACCAAACTTTCCGAAAAATGTTCAATGTAAAGTGTACTTGGAGTTTACTGAAAATCTTCATGTTGCAAATGAAGTTACTAAACTTGAATACCAAGTTTGGTGTTTACCTGACTTTTCGTTTTTGAGTGAAGTTGTCCACACACATACACACACGTATATTGCTCTTTTTAAAGAACTGTTTTCAGGGGGTCTCAAAACATATATTCCGGTGAAATCTTGGTGTCGAATTTTGGGTGGAATACAATACCTTCTAAACTCACCATGCATATTTCACATCCATGCTAAGGAAGTAAAAATGAAATTATTTTTTCTCATACAGGAGGTCCTCCATCTGTTTTATATCTCTTTTGTTTTCCTCCTGGCGATGGAAAGACAAACGACAGCGTAGCGACATTATTAAAAGATTTTACTATGCCTTTAGCCTAGAGTATTTCATCATTTCCCTTCTGCTTATAAGGAACTAAGCAGAAAAGCCATTTCTGCTAGCGTTTATCTTAATTAGTATGATGTAGATAAAAAAAATAATATTTTGTAAAAGTGGTGACTTCAGAAAGATAGAGAAACTCATGTAAAAGGAAGACATCAGCCCCACACACACACACACACACACACACACACACACACACACACACACACACACACACACGTGTTCTCCAAGAGCTATTATAAACTTTTAAAATCCCTTAGGCAATCAGGAGGAGCGTTGTACGTGCAGATAAGACGTTCGTGATTAATTTATTTTCGATAACAAAATGTTGTTATAACTGGCAATTGTTCTAGGTGCCTGGGAAGGGAATTACATCCCGGCCAGCGAACTCGCAGACGCGACGGCGTGACCTTATTTTAAATTAGAGTAGATTAGATACACGGAAGAAATCAGGAGGTTGATGATCTATCCTGTCGACTCGCGCATTTAAATTCAAGCCGGGTGTCGGAATTAAAGAAGCAAAGTGGTTGTGTGGGCCGAACACCTGGGAAGCCTTGTTACGCCACCACAAGGCTATGCATCATGGTCGGCGGCTTGGTCAATGGGATGAGCCCTCCCGCGATGTCACGGACGGTATCCATGCTCCCTTGGCCGCAATATTACAAGCAGAAGAGTATTGTTGGCCCTGGTTCCTTAAACTACGACAGGTTCCGTGACCCCAGGGACCTCTTCCACTTTGTGTTCCAATTCTCTGAAAAATATATTCCAAACATATAGTTCATTAGGTAACTGATAGGTAGAGTCAGACTGAAAAATTCAATGCCATATGTCATGTCCTTATGTTGCCATGAAAGCTCAGTGGTTAGAACAACCAGCTAGAGACCAGGAGATCGGAGGTTTAGAACCCGGCTATGACATTCAATTTTTCAGTCTCACACTATCAAACTCCTGTCCTACATACCTACAGCTTCTGTTGAAAAACGATTAATACTAATTGACCTAGTAGTTGGTTAAACTATGAAGTTCGGGACCTAAAATACTTAACGACACTGTAAGTCGCCACTAGGGGGTATCAACTAAATAAAAATTGAAATTTCCTTGTGTTGTTTACCGGTAAACATGCAAGTCAGTTGAGGAATTTAATTCCGTATCGATATTTTGTCATGGTAGCTTATGGTTGGAGCAGCCAGCTAGAGACCGGGAGATCCATTGTTCAAATCCCACCTATGGCATTGAATGTTTCCGGCTGGAACGAACCCGGTCGCATTCTGTGGCCGGGAACTAAAGCATTACCCTCTAGCCCTCTGCCCCACGGCTCCTCAGGACAAAGCTACCCATAACTTGGGCAATGAAACTACCTGCAGCCGATATTCTCTTCGCTAAATACATTCTTTGGTACGGTCTTGCGTGTACATACTTGAACTTCGGTGTGGAAAAGTTTTCTGCCAGTTGATTGTTGAGGGGTAAACAGGCCCAAATTCAACCGTTACAGTTTAAATTATTTTATTTTTCTTCAATGAATACAGATCCCAACGGAGACGAAGCCGACACACGGGTATTTTGTTTTCGATGTATTTTGACTATATAATCTCCGACATTAATGTGACAATGACCCCTTGTAAGAAAAAAAAGTATATATATATATATATGTGTATAAAATGGGCGTTAGTAGCAGAAGGAGAAAAAGAGAGACAGATAGTTATAACTTCTACCTAATTTTTAGCTGACCGGAGCTCCAATATTAGGAAGATGGAATGATTAATTAAACTCAAACAGTTCAGATCTGAAATTACCACTGTAAATTAAAACTCAATGCTGACCACGGCAAAATGAAGCTATTTAATTTATTACTTTCTCTATACGTACTACATACATAGTGTATAGAGAAGGTATTGCACTCCACCCAAAAATTCAATACCGCGATTTCACTGGAAATATATGTTTTAGGGTCCCCTATATTTTAAAAATATCATTTTCTGAAAAAGGTCCATGTGGTGTGTGTGTCTACGTGTGTGTATGTGTGTGTGTGGTGTGTCCGTGTGCACGATTACACAGAAACGAAAAATCCGTAAAATACCAAACTTGGTATTTAAGTTTAGTATCTTCCAGGGATGCGACATGAAGATATTGAGAAAAATCCTCCTACCCCAAACCATCCTTTACATGGAACTTTTTCGAAAATTTAGATTTTCTTAAAAATGGCTGTAACGGTTTTGATTAAAATATCGTATATTAAAGATATTTACCTGACTTCAATTTCCTGGGAATATCCTCTGAAGCTTACTTTATTCTGGATGAAATTTACGGAATTTTGCATAACTGCTAAACCGTAAGAGAGAGATAGAAACTTACTACACAAAAATATAGAGCACGTTAAGACACACCATTTATGTCATTTACATTTCTTTCGTGAAGTTGATCTTTTTTTGTTTTTTTTAGATATTCATTGTTTTTGGTCTCAGCTTTAAAAAACTTATAGCTACTTTTCTTATACAGGAATTTGTCAACTCCTGTCCACACAAACAAAGGAACTTCAGTCACAAGTAACCAGCTTTTGACTATGAGTTTAACTTATAGTACTCCCTTATTTTGCTTTTACTTTTAAAGAAGCAAGTTATAAGACTATTTCGTATTTTTTTTCTCGATTAGCACGAAGTAAATAGAAACAAACTTTCTAACAATAAATTGTTGCAGAGATATAGAGAAATTCATGTGAATGGAACACATCAGATTTTTTTTCATGTTACTTTTATGTTGATAAATATATAATTTTATTGTTTATTTTTTATATTTTATTTGTATTATTAAACTTAATCATTTTAAATTTATTCATAAATTCAATATATATATATATATATATATATATGTTTTTATTTTTCTTTATTAATATTTTCTATCCGAGAGGTATACTTGATTTTGAATGGGTTGGTTACACAAAAGATTTGTAGTGAGCATTATAAATTAGAAAATTTCAAGCAAAATGAGACACTATTCAAAAAATCTCTAAAATGAAATTAGAAAGAAACAAAAACGAAATTTTATAAAGTAATGTCCTCTTCCAGTCACCTAGTGTCATTTAATTTAATTCTACAGTTGATTTATATTAGTATAACATATACATAGTAGTGTTGTAAAATTATACTACGCCACTATCTATTAACGTTGCGTTGCTTGAAGGACCACGAAGAGATGAGCGGTATGTACCTCATTAAATTACTTTTCAAAAATGGTGCTTCTGGTTCTCCCAATGGATGTGTCGAAGCGTGTTATTTCTAAAGTAACTTCATGGACAAACTCGGCGGTGTCATGGCAAGCTGAAAAAGAGGACCACGTGAACAGCGTGGGTTTCCGAGGTTCAAGGAGGAAAAGTGCAGGGTCGACCATAAGCTGTGAACTGGACGGCTGAGGTAAATTATGAGATGGCTTCTGATGGCCACTGCCTACTTTCTTTGTGATATATTGCTCTTCATGTATAATCCCTTCAGTTTCTTGGTTGCGTGTAACGTCGAGATTCAGAGTTTAGTACTCTGGCGTCTTTGCTGACATTTTAACTGTCCAAGTGTCGTTGTTCAGTCTTTTCCCCAATGAGACGATTATGCTTACGTTAGCAAGAAAATACATGACAAGCGTTTTAGTTATTTTGTTCTTTTGTGTTTTCGCTGCTGGGCACAGGATTCAGAACTGGAGAACAGTGAAATGGCCTACTGATAATGAACTTTCCTTCTTTAGCTAAAAACTAAGCCACCTCTTTCTATGCTAATGTTACGTAACTGCTTTAAACCTTAAACACTTTTTTTTGCACTAAGCAATACATACAATTTTTTGGTGCTCAAATTTTGTATTATGTTTTAATGAAATTGAGAGGATTTTAATCAAGCGTATTAAAATTAATAATTTTATCGCAAATATCCTTAATATACCGCATTTTAATTAAAATCGTTACACCCATTTTTAAAAATATCAACTATTTGGAATATTTTTCCATGTGGGCTTAAAATTTCAACTTGTATATTATATCTACTTGTGTATTTTCAGTTCAATCTCAGTATCGAATTTTTGGTGGAATGCAATACCTTTCTACCTTTTTACCATGTACGAAGTAAAGAGCAAAACTCACGCAGCATCAAAATATATTTTTACTATCCCTTTAGCCCAGTGTATTTTCTTATTTCTCTTATAGTTATAAGGAACTAAATAATAAACTTATTTCTGCTAATACTTATCTAGATTAGCATAAAATAAAAAGAAGCACAAGTTTTTTAAGAATAGTACGTTACAGAATAGGCAGAGAAATCGCATCAGGTTCTTTTTTTTAGTTAAGTTTAGACGAATGTGTATAAATTGCCGAACTGTAATAGATACTTATACAGAAATTTGCTACAGAAAATAGTAGAAATCCTTGAAATATTAAAAGTGTGTTAAACCTTTATAGCTTCAATTGTTTACGGGGTACCTCCTGTTGTTCCTTTCAGTTGTGCAATATTTTAAGCAACATAATTCTGAAGTATATGTTGTACCTTTATTTCTCAGGGAGTCATTCAGAGAGCAGAAAACTCACTACAGCGACCCGCTTTTAAACATCTTGCTGTCGTAGGGGATATATGTGTATTTCAGCCAGTGTTTGTCGTGTTACAGTGAGAAAATAAAAAGTTCTTACTCGGACACATCTGGTTTTATATTACAGGGATTTATTTTGTAAACTCAAAACATTTTATATGGATTATTACGTCATGGAAAGAATATTTAAATTGAATATAATGTATTTTTTAATTCCTTCAAGTCTTTTGGCTTTGTAATAAAAAGCTTCACCTGCAAATGGTAACATAAAAAAGAAATGCCAAACCTTAAGATATAGTATTTTAGTTCACCATTTTAAGAGCACTCAATACTGAAGTTGCAATTGAATAGTTTTTGTTCAGATTTGTTTAAATAAATTAAAATATAAAATAATTCAAAAACTAAATCGAGTCATAAGTCACCCTGTTTAAAATGTATTTTAAATATAACGATTCCGAATTCTGTATATTATTTCACGAACTCGATTTTTTGCAATCTGATTATATTTTATATAACACAAAACTTTACCTCAAATATAATAAAGCGCTTTTGCAAAACGTTTTAACTTTTCACAAATTAATCATGTACTCAATTATTAAAACAGTAAATCCGAAGTTACGCTTAATACCAAGAAAATGCTCTTTAGATATTTTTATCTACTATAAAGAAGAAAAATTGCACAATGAGAAATATTTTAAGCTGACAAAACTGCAAAAAGGAAGATGATTTCATGAAAATAAAATCTTAAAATATCCATTTTCACACTCCTGCACATATCAATTTAATTTCCGCACTGAAATGGAAGGAAGGTAAAAATAACTACGATTAAATGTGATTATAAATTAATGGAAAATTTTCTCCGTGAAAATTTAAAAGAAAAAAAAAACGCATTTTGTCGAAAATTTAGTATTGAGTGCCCTAAATCAGTCTGTTCTAGCTTGTTTCTGCGCCAAAGAGTAGCGCATTACTCACGATTCAGGGGTGTGCCTGCAGTATGCAAAACAGTTCGACATTATTGGCAAACTGTCATCGGACCTGAATGAAGCGCAGAAGCGCAATCACTTGACTTATGGACTTTCGCTCGGACGTGTTTGAGTATCACGCTTCTGCTCCAGCTGGGCTACGCAGTCTGGAATACTCTGACTCAAACAAGTAGATTTGGAGCAGCCTGCTCTAAACCTTGTCCAGTTCATAAGTTACATTTTTTAGGGAAAATTCTCTAGAAGGAATAGTATTGGGTTCACAGAATGGGTAGAAAAAAAATCTGATGTGCTCCATTCTCATGATTTTCTCTACATCTCTGCAACAAATTATTGTTAAAAAGCTTATGCTTCTATTTACTTTAGTTTAATCGAGTAAAACAATAGTAGAAATGTTCTTATTACTTGCTTCCTGTAAGTAGAAGGGAAATAAGGGAGTACTATAGGCTAAACTGATAATCAAAAGCTGGTTGCTATGTGACTGAAGTTCCTTTGTATGGACAGGAGTTCACAAATTCCTGTATGAGAAAAGTATAGCCTTTTCAAAGCTAAAACCAAAAACAATCAATATGTCAAAAACAATCAACTCCACGAGAAAAATGAATATGACATAAATTGTATTTTAATGTGCTCTACATTTTTTGTGTGTTAAGTTTTTGTCCATCTCTTACGGTTTAGCAGTTATGCAAAATTCGGTAAAATTGATCCCGAATAAAGTAGTCTTCAGAGGCTATTACCAGAAAATTAGAGATATACATTTTATTTGTCATGCAAATATATTTAATATTTGATATTTTAATCAAAATCGTTAGAGCCATTTTTAAGAAAATAAAAAAAATTGGAAAAAAGTTCCATGTAAAGGGTAGTTGGGAATGGGGGAATTTTCTTGAAAATCTTCTTGTCGCATCCTTGGAAGATACCAAACTCAAACACCGAGTTTGGTATTTAACGATCTTTTCGTTTTTGAGCTATGCTGTCCACAGACAGACACATACGGACCTTTTTCTAAAAATTTTATTCGGGAGTCCCAAAACATGTATTTCTGTGAAATCTCGGTATCGAATTTTTGGATGGAATGCATTACCTTCTCTATACACTATATACATAGTACGTGTAGAGAAAGTAAAAATGGAGCGACAATGATTTTCTTTTGAAAATGTTAATTTCCTCTTTCTCTCCCTCCATCTTTTTTTTCCCCATAAGTATCGTGTTGTGAATTGAAAGTTTAGCCTCTGGCAAAACCTTAACATCCCTCTAAGCAAACCGGAAAGTACAAGAAAAGACTATTACCAATAACCATTTTATGGATAAACAAAGAGACCAATCAGATAGGCAACTGACTATGCCAGCATTCAGCGGACAAGGAGAGTATAAAATAATAGAACCAATTACGTTTGGCAGGCGGTTACACACCGATCCGCCTCCAGCGGCGTTTAATCCGCCGAGGATTTCGCCTTCATGACTTGAAGCTGTACATTGTGATGTAATAATCAGTGTATGTGTATATCACACTGCAATTACAGAACCTTTACTTGAAGCCGAATCTGATGAAGTACTTCGCTTCAGCAAACGAAAAAGTGCCGTATCGTTAAATTATGACCGACTTCCCGGTGAGTTGAAGAGGATGAGAAATGTGGGAGACTGTGCAAATGCTGAAGGCTCTCTCTTGCAAGAAGAGAATTCGTAACATATGTTCATGTTCCTTAGACGTTTTTACTATTCTGAATGGCAATCATTTTGAGGCTTAAAGACAGTGCAAGACCTCTTACGAAATACACAAAAAACACTTGTCTGGAATAAAATAACCTGCTCGCCTACAGGAACAGGCAGACAGAAGTAGTGACATTTTCATATAAATTATGTTAAATCACGCAACTAGGAGTGCACAAACATGCTGATAAATCCCCGAAAAAAGTGAAATTGGCAGCAACAGGAAGAAGCTAAAAGAAAAAGAAATCGAAAATGACATTAATGCTAGGGTAGAGTGGGTAATAAATCAGATTCAATTTCAGTTGGTACAAGCTTGAATTCTGTTAAGGACGACTTCCCGGTTCAGATGTTGTTCCTTTCGTGTTACGTGAATATAATTCACGTTTGCAGAAAAATCTGCAACCGGCTGAAACATATTCTAGATTACTAATGAGTTGAAATCATTAATCTATCAAAAACCACAGACAACCATAGACCATAGTTTCTAACTTTAGCGATAAATGAAACAGTTGTTGAATTAAAAACAAAACTTTGATTTTTATATGTGAAATACATATGGTCACACATCTTTCACATCACCAATAACCTAGATATTCAAAAGCAAATGTTTTCTTTCATAAGTCTAATCAATTTATTATTTATATTTTAAAACATTGTCATGTAATTATTGTTTAATTATCTATTCATTTAACACATTATATGTTAATTCTGAATCTTTGCATAATGATATAAATTGAAGCCTTAGGCCTAAAACTTCTGGAGACTAAATAAATAAATACACTGCCAGAATAAATGTGTTAGTTTTCGCACGCGCATCAAACTTCAACCTCGTAAAGCATAAAAATATAACAACTATATTGTAAGAACCACTAAACCGACGAAATGAGTTATTTATATAAACGCATATTTTAACTATCGTTGCATTTGTCCTTGTAAAATGTTATCTGTTATGACTTATATAATATTCCGGTAATACAGAGGAAACCATAGGATATTTCTAATAAATTAGGGGTATCCATTTTATTCCAATTGTATCCGAAGCACGCTTAGCCAAAAACGTGAGAGCCTTTTCTTTTTTGAGAAACGTAAAAACAACGAAAGGTGGTTGGCATAAAAGCAGAAAATCATCACCTTGCCTTCTTAAAAGATAACGACTGAAGTATGAATATGATGTTATTAAATACAGACGTATCCAATCTCCAACGTATATCAGGAACTGCGTCGAGTTCAACCCAATTGAACAGCTCCCCGAAAGAAGAAGCTCAGAGATGACTTATTTCTACCATCGCCAGAAGTAATACGAGTGCTAGGAATCTTTCAGCGTCAGAAGCTTAAAGGGTTCCCAGGGACTGCTTTATTTTTGAAGAAAGAGTATTCAAATCTCAAGCCACGGTTAAAAACCAACTACTTATTAAATATGATTTTTTTATCATCCGAGTGGAAAATACTAGCCCAAATAATAAATTGTGAATATAGCCTATGGCTATTTTAATATAATGCTCTTTATTTGTGTACTTATTTCTTTCTGAAGCCTGCTGGGAACACCACGAATATTGCGTTTTGCTTCCTCTACTTCTTAGACTACATAAGACAATTGATGTTCCTTCTTTGCTGTATGGAAGTGAATCTAGGATAACAAAATCAAAGGAGAGACGCAGAATACGAGCAGCAGATGTTATTTTAGCGGAATGTGAAAGGATACACACGAGCAGATAGAATATGAAATGAGCAAATAAGAGAGAATTTTATATACAATTAGAAGACAAAGTAAAAACAAATAACAAGAAATGAACTGAACATTTAATGAGGATGAGTGATTAAAGGATACCAAGAACAGCCTTTTAATACAATCCAGGAGGAATAAGAGACGTTGGCCAACACCATAAAAGATGGACAGCCCGAACTACTTCGCCGGAACGGGGTATTTAACCTAAGCCATGTGGAAGAACACTTTCTCTACTTTTTATATAGTACATAGGCAGAAAATGTATTGCATTCCAAGCAAAAAATCGATAACGATGTTCGATGCACCTTTGTGAATCCAAAAAAGTAAAAGCATTTTTAGAAAAAGAGCCGCGTGTGTCCGTAAACAGCATAACTCAAAATCTAAAAGTCGGTTAAATACAAACCATGATATTTGAATTGATGCGTGAAAAATAATTTTTCCATAATAAAATTACATAAACCGAAAGCCTTAAGAAAACATATCGTTTTTCCCACTTGGTAAATTTTAACTATCAATAACATAAGCTATAAATGGGTAGCACTCGCAACTTTAAACCTAATTTTCTTACAAACATTTTTTCCAACACTTGTCCATACTCAAAATTCCACACGATGCAATATTTCACTAAATTGTTTAAAAACTTTTATGCCGCGTCTTAAAATCACAGAAAAAATGGTCGTACACTGTTTTGAAATAATACTCCAATTTCGAGAAATAAATTAAATTTTGAAAAATTAAGAAATTTGGAAAAGTATGAAAAATTAATTCTTTTATACGAATAGGGTTAACATAAAACGAATAAAAGACAGATCTAGCTGAAAACTCGATTTCTGTAAAACTGGATTTTTATGTGAATTTTTAAAACATATTTAGTTAGTAAAAGTACTTAAATAACCATTTAAGTTTTCAAATTTTAAAATTTCACAAATGCATCACCTAAATTTACATCTTCCAGGGACGCGACACATAGATTTTCAAAAAATTCCTTACCTAAACTATCTTTTAACTGTAAACATTTTCGAAAATTGTTATTTTCTCAAAACTGGGTCTAATAATGTTTATTAAAATATCGTATATTAAATATATGTTCGTGAAAAAAAATTGCTCATGCTAAATTGTCTGAGAATAGCCTATGAAGTCCACTTCATTCCGAATGACTATTTCATAACTGGTAAACTGTAGGGATATAATCAAAAACTAACAAAACTGGAGTTCTCGTCAAAATGTATAGATGTTTATGTTTTAGTTATATTTGTTTATGGCGCTTCTTCAGAGATAATCCTTGTTATAGATTTTAATTTTAAATATATATATTTTTTTTTTACTCCTGAGTATTCAATAGAACCGAAATTAAATGTCAATCACTAACCACAATTTGAAGGCTTTAGTATTCCCTTCCTTCCCTTCTGCTTATAGGAACTAAGTAATAAGACCCCTTCTGCTAATGTCTATCTCGATTAGCATGAAGTGGATAGAAGAATAATCTTTTGTAATAATAATGTTTGTGGAACAGGTAGAGAAAGTCATAGGAATGTAAGACATCAGATCTCATAGATTTTCAATCTCGGCACAATAAGAAAGCAAAAGGGTGTAAAATGATTAATATTCGAACTACGTAGCCATTCTGAATCTTCTAGTGAAAGTGGATTGTAAATTCTAATCTAGCTTTAAACTAGATTAATTCTGTTATCGCCTTGAAACTTCATAAGTAATTTATAGCCTTTTAACACTGTTTTAAACTTATATTAGGGGTATGAATATTTTAATAAAACGACAGAAGTTATTATCTGCGTTATGTAAAATATTCATGCCTTAGATACGCCAAATTTGAAATATTAATTTAACATACATGTGACGTGACTCTGCAACTCATTTTGGCCTCGGGTGTGTGTCTAATGGCATTTAATCTGTTACTTCTTTAGCTGCTTATTTATCTCTCTACAATGTACATACTGGAAAAAGAAAGTATTATATTCCACCAACGATTTTTATACCAAGATTTCATGGGAAATATATGTTTTGGGCAACTTCGAATAAAAAAATCGGATTTAGAAAACACCCGATGTCTGTAAACAGTATAACTAAAAAACAAATTCGGTTAAGCACAAAATTTGGGGCATAAAAATGCAGCATGAGCATTTTCAGGAAAGTCTCCTCACTCCAAACTATTCTTTACATAAAAGATTTTTTTCTTCATATATTAAAAATATTTACATGCCAAACGAAATGTATATTTTGAAGTTTCCGGAAATAATATGTGAATCCCTCCACATTATGGATAACTGGATAAACTTAATACAAAAAATATATAGGTCTTGTTAAACATACAATTTATGCTAAATACATTTTTGAGTGAGTCATTTCCGTGATATCCCTTATGGAGAAGTCGTCAATCTTTTTTTTTTTTTTTTTAATCCTTTCCTTCTTTTGTCTTGATCATGAGGGGAGAACCAATTTCATTGTCATAACAGAGCACCAGCTCTTAAAAAGCAAGCCATTATCCTAGTATTCCCTTATTTCCCTGGAAGCTATTAGAAAATATGTAACCATTTATATCTATTAATTGATTCTTCCACACTGGCCAAGTATAGGACAGGGGTTGGAAAGATAAGAGTTAGACTCTATGAAGTCATAGCTGGGACTTGAACTACGATCTTCTGGTCTCCATTCAGTTGCTCTACTACAACACATGCTGACAAGGCAATAAATTGCCCTACTGCTCGTGATTCTTCCTCCCAACCCCAGTCTCCCCGATAAACTACAGGCAGATCTCAAATTATCTTGAGATGGTATACTCAGTGGCGATTTACAGTTTCTTACTTCTTAGTTTAATCTACTATTGGCTCAACAATTGTCAATTAATTGTTTCTTCTACACCAGCAATGTGCAACCGGACTAGAGCAGCTGTACGAGACTAGGAGATTTGTGTTTAAAATCCCGCATATGGCATTAAACATTTTCAAAATCATTTTCGATTAGCATTAAATAAGTAGAAGAATAAGTTCTTTTTGTGTAGTTTAACGTCCCTTAACCTGATAGATCATATCGGACGAAGATGAAAGAAATGGGTGAACTGATTATCAAATGAACCCAGAATCCATAGAGCTTAAGAGTTACCCAGTACTTATCCGAGTAAGTCACCCTAACCGAGATTCGAACTCGGGACGTCTTGAATGTGTGGCAGACACGTTACCACCAACTACGGAGGCTGGCTGATAAGCTTCTGTAGTAATAGTTTTTTATAGAGTAGCTAAACTAAGTCAGTGGTTGTATCACATCAGATTTTCTAGCTTCACCATTTTTCAACTGGTTCAAAATGCGCGGAAAACTTCAAAAACAAGACACATCGTAGCAGTGACAAGAATTTTAATTCATTAAATTTTCACATACTGAGTTTGGAGTCCAATTTACCTACCACTGCATACTTCTCATTGCGTGCGTGTGTGTATGTATGTGTGTGTGTGTGTGTGTTTGGAGAGGTATTCCACACGTCAGCCACTGGTTAAGTGTACGTCAGATCCCTGGAGGAGAGGAAGAGATTAGTGTAATTTCAAAGGACGGCCGTATTCCGTACAGGGAGAGAGCCGCCATGGAGGGTCCCTATCAATTCACAAGCAGTTCTTCATCTCAATGCGGAGAGCGCTGGGAGCCCGCGTAAATCTCCTGAGTCTACAGGCAGTCACTAACGCCATCCCGCCGTCGAGAGTTGTATTTCCAGAGCGCAGTCACCTTCACGGAGTGGCGCTTCTCCCTGCCGACTCCTACAACCATGAAAGAGAGCGGTTAGGATGAAATGAAGGGACCAGAAATTCGGGGCAATGAAGAAACATCCTCAACATTTGCCTAGTGAACGGGGAAAGCCCCTGAAAAAAAAAATCCGTTTCGTTGCATGTACTTCAGTGTATATCGTTGAAGACTTAAAAGTGAAATTATTTTAGTAAAGTCTCAGTGGTAAAAAAATTCAAGAACGACACGTAAATAAAGAATGATGTTAAACCTCGAAGTCCAGCTTATACTGCTATATCAATTTGAACTGTGTTCTCAAATTATAATTTTCGTATCAGAGCATTTTGCTCTATGCGTTTCTAAGTTTATTCCCACAGACTGATAGATCATTTACTTGTTTATTAATACTACATTTTCAGTAGAAATGATTACAGCATTAGATAATATAAATTACATACTTTATGAACAAAGAGTTGCAAAATTGTGTCATGCTTCACAAGTCCTTTTACCTTGAAAGTAAGCGACAATCTGAAACGGTAAATGCTTCTTGTGACGTTTTCCATGAACAAAATGAGCACATTCTTTTCCATTTGCTTGGGAAGAATGTGACATTTACTTTCACTGAACTACTCCCCATTAAGGATCGCTATAGACGAGTCTATTGAGCAACTGACTAAAATCGATAGGTCGTGAACTCCAGTTCCCTTAGAACAGAGCGAAATTAGTTGTCAAAACTTTGAGGTGCCAAATAAGGGACCCTTGTTCCTGGAATATATTACAATAATTTGTGGTGAAGATCTTTGGAGGTTAAACTTATCGGCTCAGGGATTTTGTAGTCAACTGTCGCAAAATGAAGATGTACGCTAATGCACATATATTTATCGTCTAAGTTCATTTCTGTATTATAATAAAGCCAAGTTCAGGTATATAGAAAAGTGTGTATGTAGTACTCTCGTGTAAGGAAAGTCATTGTTTTTCCAAATAATGTATGCATTATCTCATAAGAACAAAAGAATTTTAAACAGTATTGACTGCCAGGGCAACGCCTAGAATTTTCCAAGCAAGCTCATAGCTTTTGCTCATCATTGAGCTGGAAATCGATCTTCAGCTGAGTCACCAGTCTGGGTGTACACATATGTAGTATTTTGGGAAGTACCTTGCAGTGTAGGAAGTACCATATTATCTTTCTTGGGTTTATATGTCACTTAGGATTATTGGACAAAATGTAATGTTTTGTAAAAGAGCTATGATCTATAAGGTGTAACGAGAAAAATGCTTCTTGTGAATATGCCCAAGAGTACATTTCTGATAGTGGTTACAAAATCACCGTTTATGTTGTATCTGCGCCGTTCAGTCCCCATTCGCATTCGACCTTTGTTGTTTATAGACTGCTTCATTTTTGGAAAACAATTATCAGCAAGTTTATAAGTCTTTCCTGTACATTATTAAAATAGTTTACTCATGGTAGATTTTACGTTTTTCTATATAAATAAATACAATGTTATATCCATAAGAGGACACATAAATTCTACGTTTTAAATTATAGGTAATTTTAAAATGCGGATTAGTTGTTTCGAACTCCTATATTTTGAACTTACAAATTTTACAAAAATCCGAATAATTTACAAGCGATTTAAACATTTGATGTCGAAATCGTCTTAGCTTTGATATCAAGATTTTTTCTAAAGTTATTATAAATGTATTGACAAGAAAGTATTTTTACCTTTGAATTCTGTCACGATATAGTTTTGAAATTACAAATTACAAATTATAAGGCTGAGTTAACACCTAATTTTAAAAACAGTAGTAAATGAATGCAAAAAAACAGTAAAAAATTACAAAAAACTCAATAAATTAAAATAATAACAATAATAATAATTACAACAACAATAATAATTACAATAATAATAATTATAATAATAATTATAATAATAATGACAAGCATGATAAAGAAAAATCTATTAAATTTCAAAGTGTGAACGTAATATTGAAAATATAAGCTAACAATAGAGAATATTTCAGAAATTAAATAATCGCAAGAGGAGATTTATTCCACGTAAAATGAGGGTTGTAACAGGATCTGCATTTTTTCCATTATCTTTGGATAGCATTTAGATTATCTTCCTCTAACATATTTAAAAGGTACATGTTTAGGAATGAGATATTCCATTTATTATTATAAGTATTTGTTTCTGAGTCATTTTTTCACAACATTTTTCACTGGGCCATTTATTTAGAATACCTCGAAAATTATATTTACTTTCTCTACACGACTAAGTATAGTATAGTGTATAAAGAAGGTATTGTATCCCACCCAAAAATTCGATACCAAGATATACATGAGCCTGCCTCCGTGGTCGAGTGCTCAGCGAGCTGACTTCTCACCCGGAGGTCCCGGGTTCGATTCCCGGCTGGGGCGGAGAATTTTTCTTTAACCGGACTTATTCTCTATCATTGAATGTGCGTGTGTTTAGTAACATAAATTTTAACCTAGTGTTCTGAACCTACAGTTTGACAAGTGAAAGCCCCCGATATGGCCATTGATGTTAAAGGGTGCTATATAAATGAAGCAATAAAAAGTATATATATATATATATATATATATATATACATGAAACATAAATATATGTTTTCAGATTCCCTGAATCCAGAAAAAAAATTAGAACAAATGTCTTTGTGTGTCTGCCTGTCTGTGTGAGTGTCTGTGGTCAGCATACCTCAAAAACGAAAAAATCGTTAAATACCAATTTGGCATTTAAGTTCGGTATCTTTCAAGGATGCGACACGAAGATTTTCAGGAAAATCCCCCCACCCCTAACTACCCTTTACTTGGAGAAAATTTCGACAATTTTGACTATCTCAAAAATGACTAACATTTTGATAAAAAAATCTCTTTATCTTTAAGATATTTACATGACAAATAAAGTGTATATCTTCAATTTTCTGGGAATAGCTTCTAAATACATGCTTATTCTGGATGTATTTTGCGGAATTTTATATAACTGGTTTACCGTAAGAGATAGGCAAAAGATTACCTAATAAAAAATGTAGATGTCGTTAAAACACACAATTTATGCTATATGCATATTTTTCGTAGATTTGGCGGCTTTTGAGATATTTCTTAGTATTGGTTTCAGCTTTAAAATACTTATATTTTTCTCATACGGGAATTTGTCAACTCCTGTCTGTACAAAGGTACTTCAATCGCATAGCAATCAGCTTTTAAAAGATTTGACTATCGATTTAGCCTATGGTACTTCCTTTTCTATTTACATGGAAGCAAGTAATAAGGCCCTTTCTTCTATTTTTTTAAATAGAAGAATAAGCTTTTTAGCAATAATTTATTGTTGAGAGTAGAGAATGTGAATGGAACACATCAGATTTTTCCCATTATCTTTGGACAATATTCAGATTATTTTGACTGGGTAAATATTGTTAAAATCTACCTCTAACATATTCAAAAGGTACGTGTTCAGGTATTTAGTACAGGAATTATTTGTTTTTGAGTCACTTTTTCACAGTTATATATACCTCAACATTTTTTACTGGTAAATTTATTTAGAATACCTCGAAAATTATATTTTTGTAAAGTATCTACACCAATAATGGTTCTGCCTTAGGGAGGTTACATGAATACACGCCTATCAGCACGTAGAAATGAAAAGAGTGAGGAGGAGGGTTAATAATAACTTCATGGCACGACAGCTCACAAGGAATCTTGGCCTACCACCCGGCCACTGCGTTCCCCATCTCGGACATCATGGATGGGGTGCTTATTGGAGGGTGAGGCGTGGTCAGCACCTCGAACCCCCCCCCCCGGACGGTTAATGCTGTCCTCATGACCTAGAGCCGCTACTTCTTGCCCCCCCCCCCAGGGACCTTACGAGGCTGATTGCACCCCAGACCAGGTCTCCCAGCGTGGGAAAACTCCCCACACCGGTAATGGGAATCGAACTCAGGTCTCCTGCTTGGTAAGCAGCCGCGCTACCACCGCGCTAAGAAGATGACCCGAGGGGGAATTCAATGATTCGCGAGTCAACTTTCGCCGCTCATGATCTTAAGATGCACGAATGTTGTAGAAGACAAAATTGCAACCAAAACTTTCGTTTATTTCATAATTTTTAAGACCCAAAGTTCCATGTGCGAGTTTGCTCTTCAGTTGACCCGCCAGCAACGCTTGGATTTGCAAATAACTGAACAGCTGCTGCGTGTAACAAAGTGCATACGTTGACCTGGGTAAGAAATGCACAGCTTTTGATGAAATGATAAGCTAAAGAAACGAAACAGTGAAAAAGAACGCAGAAAATACAAAGTCTTAAAAGACGACGGAAATATTAATGCGCTGTCACT